>OZ024833.1:66046711-66701938 GCA_964016985.1 Anodontia alba | reverse complement strand
ATCATCTTCCACACCCGCACTGTCTGGTCATTTGTTTTCGCGCTTCTCAATACATTGTCCGGCATAAAATTATTTTGTAAGCGGACAACGATGGCCCCGATCTGACTGCGCGTATGGGCAAGTTCATCTGGGCCTTCGTTCTCCATATATGCCCTGAGGGCACATTTTTTCGTGCCGAGGCTCTAGTACATTGAATCTTACTATCTACGCGTTCACAGTGATCAGGGCCCACTTGTTCAAAGCGTCGTTAGCTTAACGATCTCGTTAAGGGTCATTTCGTTAATTGTTTTAACGGATTCAGTATACAATATTCTGATATTTTTTGCTGAAAAAATGTGAGTAGCTTTTGCATTGCAAAAGCTACTCACATTTTTTCAGCAAAAAATATCAGCATATTTGCGTATCACTTGATTTAAATTTTAACGAATCGTTAACTAACGACATCGCTAGCTTTGAACAACTGGGCCCAGAGCATCTGTTGTCCGACGACACAGAGCCTGACAAAAGTCCTGTTGTTCGCAAATCTATTCACCTTTGAACTGCTGAATAAATTAGGATACCACGCCCACTTCTAACTGTCAGCCAATCAGATTACTTGAT
This sequence comes from Anodontia alba, assembly GCA_964016985.1. Lineage (NCBI taxonomy): Eukaryota > Metazoa > Mollusca > Bivalvia > Lucinida > Lucinidae > Anodontia > Anodontia alba. The sequence goes on along the minus strand of OZ024833.1, from coordinate 66,701,338 downwards.
GTAGGTTGTCGATAGAAATTCACATACTAAATGACAAACAGTGCAAGATCCAGATCATATGGCTTCTTCAGCCAACTGATCTGGATCTACACTATTCGCAAAGGCTGGGCATATCCGGGTTCAGCAGGACCAGGGTTAAAGGACCCGCCTCTATCACAGCTGTGCATGCTGGGTAAAAATTCCAGGAGACGTAATTTTGAAATACTTTTCTTATTTTTACCTAAAATAGGCATTGGCATTTTATGCAGATTGTCTCCTAAGGAGAAAAAATTCATTACTTGTCAAAGCCTTTTTTCCGGCGCGGTGAGGGAGGGGCGGGGGAGGGGGGAGTTGACGGGGGGAGGGGGGGGGATGAAGATGGGGATAAGAAGAAACTATCATCAGTTCGTCGTCTGCTGAATTAGACAATAGAGTGGTTAAGAGAGATCACTTGTGACTAAACTAATTTTAACCTGTATTAAAAAACAAACTGCCTTCAAAGACCACTATTTTTTATTACTCTCTCTCTCTCTCTCTCTCTCTCTCTCTCTCTCTCTCTGTCTGTCTGTCTGTCTCACTCTCTCTCTCTCTCACACACACACACGTGCGCGTTTAATGAACTTTGGAGATAGATCAGAGAAATACATTAATGGTCTTACGTTTATTACCAGATCTGAAATATTTAGAGCAATAATGCGGTGTTCTTTTAGCTAAATTAGTCTATTGAGAAGCTCTTCAAGATCAGAGGAAGAAAGAGAAGTGTTTATTACGAAAGCCTTGAGGCAAAAACAGAATATTTCTCTTACTCACACTACTATTTATGTTATATCTATGAAACAAGAGAAAAAAGTGAACCGGGGCCTCTGCTAACAGTATTTGTCATATTAAGCCATGGGCCCCTTTAAACGGAATGACTGACTTATAATTTAAATCAGAAAGAAAACCGGGACCCGAATTTGCATTTTGGATACCGCGAAAATTTCTAACAAACAGACGTCAGGTGGACAGCAACATGAGCCAGATCATAACGAAAACACGCCTATATAATTTTGACCCCCTTAAACCGCATTTTTATATAGTAAAACTGGGGTTTACAGGGATATACAATATTTTTCTTTTCTGTTCAAAAACATAGATTGTGGGTACTTGTTAGAACCGCCTCGCTCGCCGAGGCGGTTCTAACGAGTACCCACAATCTATGTTTTGAGCAGAAATATGAAAAAAATATCGGAACTTTTTATCGGAAAACTTTCAGTTTTTGGTGGGGAAATTTTCAATATATTTTAATAGGCGTGTTTACGTAATGCTAAATACGGCAAAACTTCAATGACTCGAATACCGATAGCTGGTTTACCATGGCCGACTGACTCGTTTTTGTCTGAAGGAAATTCTTCTGATAGCCATAGAAAATAAATATTTAGGGATATTTTTTGGGAAATCTTCTTATTTTATACCCATTAGAAACGTATCATTGGTTAGCACTCTTTAGAATCGTGTCGTCGAGGAGATTCTAATGATTACACTTAACATACCATTATTTTATAGAAGATCGAAAAGACATCCCTAAATTATCCCCATTTGCCTCCTGACCTGGTGCTATGATTAACCCTCAGTTGCTCGAACAACCCATGTCTAGAACAAATTTCCATTTTTCCAAGCATGTTCGAGCCACTGCAGTTCGACTGTGATGTCAATATTGACTCCAGTTACAATTAAAAAAAAAAAAAGAATGAAACAAGCCAAATGCCTTACTTTAATTTTAATATTCATCCAATGTATGGAAAGGTAGGTTCTTTACAGACACATAGCACTCTTTTCCGATAGCTCCAGAAACCAACAGAAGCCATGGGAGATTTGTTGTCATTCACATTGCATTTCAAGACGTTTGTGACATATTTGCTACTTTCACTCCATGATACACGAACAATAGGGATCCAGACGCAATCTGCATTCACTCACAACTTGAATTAGTAGCCTGCCCGGGACCTTGTGGAGTATCATAATGGATGTGCGACAATGAAATTGTCCCCAGGGATATGCGAGAATTCTGTGTTTTCTACTCTAATGCACGCGATACCGCATATACAGTCGACTCTCGTTATCTCGGTCCAAGGGACTCTATGAAATACTTCGAGATATCCGAACCTTGTCATATCGGATTTACAGGTTTAAGGACGAAAAATAAATGGAACAACCACATTTCACAAATGAATATGTAATTTGACCAATGAAGTTAAAGATATATTGAAAATATTGTGGAAAAGATGAGAAATTGCTCCTCAGGCGCAATTTCTCCTCTTTTCCACTATATCTTGTTACATGTCGTTAGATTTTCATGTTTAAACAGGGACCAGATTTTCACATCGAGATAAGCGGTTATTCGAAATAAGCGGTCGAGATAACGAGACTCGACTGTACCATAAATATTAGGACACTTTAATTTCTTACCATACTGGTAAATTTTGAACAATTGATTCTAAAAGGAATTACCACTGAGACGAATGAACGCACTAGCATAACTAAAAATAAATGAACTGTCAAGTTTTCTGGGCCAGACTGGCTAATTTCGACCAATTAGACCCCATCAGTGACCGTAATGTAAATTTTAATAAATCCCGGAATAGGCTAAATGGTCACAACGTCTACTTTATCACCTGACGATGTGTCTATCATATGCAGAACGAATGGCAAGCAGTGTATACGTTGATTTGACGTTCTGTGGGGCTGATCTGGGTTTACACAGTTTGCCTAGGATTTTCTGTACCAGTACTTAAGTTAGATACGGCAGTGGCAGTTTCTTTTTCTTCTGTGAATATAGTCGAACCTTAATGGCTCGAACACCGATGGCTCGTTTACCATGGCTGATTCGAACTCATTTTTGAGTCCCTACGAAATTCTTCCGATAGCTCCAGAAAAAAAAGTATTTAAGGAAATTTTCTTATTTTATCATAAATTGTATGCTGTGTGTACTCATCAGAATCGCCTCATCGAGGCGATTCTATCGAGTACACTCAACATACCCTTATCGTATAGAAGATCGAAAAGACTTTTCTAAATTATCACGATTTGTTTCCTGACCTGGCGCCATGATTAACCCTCAGTGGCTCGAACTACCCATGTCTCGAGCAAGTCTCCATGGTCCCAAAGATGTTCGAGCCATTGAAGTTCGACTGCAGTGTCATTTTGATTCCGATTTGCTTGTGAATATTTAGACCCAATAAACCGAAAATATTACTATAATATTATGAGTCATGTTAAGTTAGAAAGGAACCTAAACAACATAACAGAGGAATGAAGATCTAAGTCTAATGCGCATTCACTCACTTTTGTCAGTATGCCTTTTGCTATACACCAATTTTGTAAATTCAATGATATGAATACGTAGGCTATATTGCTTCTGCGCAGTCTGATCTGGCCTGCGTATTTCGTATGCCATAAGATGCATTCCTTTGTCTTCGCGCAGCACATTTAGAAAATTGATTGCCCATAATCAAAGATGTAATTGCTAAACAGGACTAGCATAAAATCGTAGATCCGTTAATGTAATCAAAGAATGGCCAGTAAAGAAAATTAGTGGACAGGCTACAGACAAATAATGGCTTTGTATTATTTGTCTGATTTCCAAAATGACACAGATTTCCTTGACTCGTCAAACAAAAAGGTGTTTTGCTTGCACAAATGTTATGCGGATACCATAGGCTTGGAGACGTACTGGATAACGAGGTATAACGTATTCGGTGTTATATAGTCAATTACTTATGAGTTTGTGAAAATAAGTTAGTCCCTGATTCCTGATAGCGCAAGATGCGATGAACTTGAGTTTGTAAAAATAAGTTTGTCCCTGATTCCTGATAGCGCAAGATGAGGTGAACTTTAGCAGCTACTGAGGCAACACTGTACTGTCGAATCATATCTCAAAGACACGTGATGCCTTGAAAACTAAAAGTGGCCAAATTGGCACAGACGTCAAGTGTATACCGAGGCGATAATAGTGAGTACACTTAACATGCCATTATTTAATAGAAGATCTAAAATACATCTCTAAATTATCCCCATTTGCCTACTGATAGGCTCTATGATTAACCCTCAGTGTCCCGAACTACCCATGTATGGAACGAAATTTCAAAGAAATTCAAGACAGTGAAGTTTGACTGTACATAAACACAAGTTTGTATAGATTGGACATTGTAGGTAGCTTCCCAGTCAGCATTCTACGTAAATCTATATCGGGCCGTCATCGGCCCGTCAGGGTAGCTGACGGGCCGATGACGGCCCGATGTAGATTTACGTAGAATGCTAGCTGGGTTTAAATGTACATATCGTAAGTATGAGAAACGATTCTTTAAATAAGACAGCTACTTAATTAAATTCTCTGAGACAAAAATCAATGAGACGATGACAAATCCTATTATCTTTTAAGGATCTGAATTCAAGGAAGGAGAAAATAAACTGTCTATTGTTTCCTTCTTCATCTTCATCTGAGAAGAAATGGTCCGTATCACGACAGAACCGCCAACTGTGCATGCTCAGACCAGACTGTGCGCATGCGCAATGTGTGCTGATACACATGCTCGCTGTTTAAAATATACAAGATTCAAATATGGTATTAGCGAACACACAGTCTTGTCTGAGCATGCACAGTCTTGTCTGAGCATGCGCAGTTCGCATATAACAAGAGACTGGTTTTCTGATAACGCGATTAATAAACTGAAGTAACGCCGTTACTTTTTTGTTTATACAAGAATTATTAATAGACATTGCTTGTGCACAGAACCTAACTACGCGTGCTGCTTGGTCAGTTGGTCTACGGTCAATTGACAAGACAATGTTCCTGTACAAAAGTTCTGAAAAGGGTATCCATTGCAGTGCTAATGTGTTTGTATGTTCGTAGATGGCCAAACCCTGCTTTGAAAGGCCTGCCACTGGTCAAACATGTGCTAAATATGAGTTTATTATAGACCAATTGCCCTCTAACATGACCTTGGTAGTCCGGCCACGTCTCACAGGCATACAGAAGTGTCGGTGCGTACGACCCGTATTTAAAGCGACGTACACCAATATGTCGTCGATATAGGCAAGGGCAGTGAATGAGAGACATGGGCTACAGCGTGGAAAAATATATCTACTTTCGCACATTGGGTATTCCGATTAGAGTTCGCATCCGCACAGTCAGATCAGTCTTTGCTCTCAGCCTGAAGAAATTAAGAATCCTTGGCTATCTACGAGGGTCCTGCAAAAAGTTTTGTCACTGGGTTCGGATTACTTCAGTGCTACGTTTTATCAAACATATTTTTATTACAAACCTTCAAAATATTCCCCCTTTATTGAAACATATTTTTGTAACCTTTTTACCCAGTCGCGAAAAGCAGATAAATAGTCTTCTTATAGTATCTGTTGGAGACACTGATAAATAGCGCTGCCAAGAGAACTTCTAGACGTATACTTATTTCCAGAAAGCATTTTATTAAGCCTTGGAAATAAAAAGACGTCACAGGGACTCAGGTCAGGTGAATAAGGTGGATGGTTTAAAACTTCCACCTTTTCAGAAGCCAAAAAAGACTTAACAACCGCACACTTATGAGAGGAGGCGTTGTCATGTAAAAGGTGAACCCCTGACCATCCTTTGCCTGGTCGTTTCTTATTGTAAAACTCTTTCACTTTCTTCAGTACAGAATTCTTGTAGAATCGGCCAGTGACTGTGAGACCAGATGGACAAGGCACTTGAATGACTGGCCCACTTGAATTAAAAAAAACATCTTTTTCGAACTTATGGGTCTCTTGGCAATACATGGGCGGTTTTGATCTTTTCGCTTCCATTGCTTATTATCAATCCTTCTTTGTGGCTCAAACATGTGCGCCAAGGTTTCATCACCTGTTAGCAAGTTAGAAATAACTCGAATATTACAGCCTTTGTATGTTTTCAAAAGCTCCCGGGCACATTTAAGGCGTTGTGTCTTTTGCTCCTCAGTGAGCAAATGAGGTACCCACCTAGCGCAAACCCTTCTCAGGTCCAAACGTTTTTTTTCAGAATTGTTTGCACACTGCCTTCTGATATGCCAGTACAACTAGCTATATTTTTGACAGACACTCGCGCATCCTGTTTGACCACAATCTGTGCGCATTGAAATGGTCTGAGGTCCATATATACCACACAATTAATTAAATATCTCCTTTGAATCTATATTAAGCCTAATGCGGCATTTAATATAGTTACGAATTTCAGTCTTCTGGTCCATGTTCCAATGTAGCAAGAAAATTGGTCAGTGTATATGACTGCATCTATTTCAATTTGAAATAACTCGGTCAGTTGGAAAGCAATTTGCACGAAATAAACGGGTATTGTTAGCTATTCAACACACCATTCAAGTGCAGTGAAGCATTTTAAAATATATCTGGATTAAAACCAGGGAAGTCTATTAGTGACAGAACTTTTTGCACGACCCTCGTAAAAAGCTCCCAGCGAAGACTCTGATAGATTGCGCTGATATGCAAATGCACACTGATCTGAGTCTTCGATGGACGTACGTGTCCGGAGGTACATTTATCATATTTCGATGCAATTAGATTTGCTCTCCATAAATTAGATTTTGTACCACTTAGGTCCTTTGTTGGTCTTGCTGTTTGTTAGAACATCAGGGAATAATTGTCTGGTAGGTGACAAAGTAATGAATTTTTATTAACCCTCCTACTGCTGAAAATAGTACCCGTATCGTTATTATGCTCTTGCTGGACGCCGTACCTATATACTTACCGTCAATAAATCAAAGCAATCAGAATACCGATGAGACGGTTGCCTGAAATTCTAAAGGTCTCTAGAACTGAATGAGATTTACGCTGAAATTCAATAATAGAACTGCGTTCCATCTGATGTCGCACATGTGTACTAAATATGAAAACGAACACCAGAAGAGTGAGAGTTGTCATCCTTGTTTAGCTCAGTGAAGTGAAAGTAACTGTTTTACAGTCTGTAGACTTCAATTCGAGGGTTGAGCGCAAGACTGTAGTGAACATATTTTTGAAACACTTGTTTAGGGGCAGCTTTGACCCCTTTATAAACAATGCAAATTTAGGTGCCATTGCTCATACGAGCAATGGCACCTAAATTTCTATTGTTTACAGAAAGAATTGTTGTAATCTTCATAACGCCTTCATGGTGAGGAGATTAAGTATTGGGAAAAACAACCATCTTCTTGCGATCAACCCTCGATTTATGGTAAACACTCGGGTGGTCGCTAAGGTGGACGCTAAGGTGGACGCTAGGGTAGACGTAAGTACATGGACGAACGAACTTACAGACGAACGAACGGACGAAAACTTGCACGCATAAGTCGCCCATACACTTAAACAGTATACTTTATTTGTAAAATGTAGTCTGAGAGCAGAAAGCCAGGCCTGTGTCACTAACTTTTTTCAGCATTTTGCAGATTTGGTGACTTGGAAAGAATAACAAAGGGGAAAAAACTAAGGAAGTAACCCCTAGGCCCTTATCTCATCAATATCAACAACTATGCAAATATGAAGCGATTCCTGAAAACATTTCACAAGATAAGAAGCAGATCCTAAAACATAATGGACTGATGTCTAGAATAACAAAGGGAAATAACTGCAAAGGATTTAACCCCTAGGCCTTTATTTTTTCTGTAACAGCAATATATCATTAATATCAACATTTATGCAAAATATAATAAGATTCCTTAAATTGTTTAGCAAGATAATTAAGAAGCAGAAACCAAAACATAATGGACGGATGGACTGTGAGACGGACGGACATACAGATAGACAACCGGAAAACAGTAAACCACCTCAACGCCCCCCCACCCCCCCCCCCCCCCTCACGCCAAATTCTTTCCTTTTAGAGTAGACGCCTTTTCAAAAAGCGGATATATGTGCAAAAAACAAATAGATAATCATAAAGTTTACCTCCTTAGTAAGAATGACAAAAATCTAACAATTGTATGCAGTCCCTTTAATACATTCTACGGATGACTGTTGTAGTTGAGCTCTTAGAAAATCTAAAACTAAAAACGGCAAACAGCGTAGACAAGCAGTTTGAATTAGTTCAACACTGTTTGCTTATGCCTGTCTAATCGAATATTATTGCATAAAAGGCAGTGCCGCACATTATTAACAGCCGTGCATTAACCGGCGAAAAGCCGTGTATTAACATGGCAATTCACGCGCCGTTAATGCAAGGCAACGCAACTTTCATTATGCCTGTACCGGGGCCAAAGTATTGCTTCCGTCACGAGATGTATACTGCCCGGCCCTAGAACGAGCATAGTCCGTGGAAGTTGCGTTCGCGAGACAACATTGAAAAGGCAGACAAATAGTGCAAGAAATAACGCGAATTGTAGCAAATGTTTCACTTTTTATGCAATAATAGCGATCAAACATGGTTTTTCAATGCATTTACATTCGCCAGGCCTCGGTTTTCAACACCTCCCTCGGGACATGGAGAATGTTAATGCATGAAAAACCCTATAATTAGGAGAAACACGGTATGCAGCCATCCATTTAGTTCCCGGAAGAACAATGCGAAATAAATGGAAATCTAAGCCTTCGCAGCTTTTAATCAACTTGCATTCAATGATTTATAGAAAAACAGGTTTATTTTCGTATACGTATCTCAGAAGATGTAGCAAAGTGCACTCGACATAGTAAACATCAAGCGAAAACGTGACTTCTAAGCATGCGCGGAGAGCGACAACCACGATTATCCTGTGCAGACTGATCTTCATTTTTCGCTTACAGAACTACTTGTGACTGTAAAAAATTCATCAAATTACAAAAATGGCCCGAATCGGACTGTGTAGTTTTTGTTGGCTAACCTGGATCTTTACCGTTCATGCTAAGCTTTAAAAAGCACTCTTTTGCGTGACAAATATAAGCATTGGCGAAAACTAGACTCAGTTGGAACTAGACTTAGTTGGATAAACTTGGTTTTCTGCCATTGTTACAAGAGAGACAACATTTGTAGCTTCCTGTTTGCTTACCTGCGCAGCATGCCCCTTTTGAAAAGGGGTCTACTCTAAAAGAAAGGGGTCTACGCGAAAAGAAAAGAATTTGCTCCCTTTGGGAGCAAATTCTTTCCTTTTAGGGTAGATCCCTTTTCAAAAGGAAAGCAAAACAATTTTAGACAGAGTTGCCTACCTTGAATGTGCATGATTTCTCCTTAAGGAATATGCACTGGGCGACGGCCCAAGGCTGGCCTGTGCATCCATGCGGATTAATCAGATCATTCACCAGCGGTCTACAAAAACAAAATATATTTGAGAAAGGCGACGATGGGCAGGCTGATCTGACTTTTCGCTATCCGAACATGTACTTTAAAAGTTCCTTTTTTGTTTGAAGAGATGCAGTTGTACTTGAAGAATGCCAGAAGTGAAACTTATTGCAGTTCCCTTGGAAATTTAGAAATGAAACTAATTTGCAAACTAGACTGTAACATTAACATTTTAAAAGACTCTATCAAGTTTGTTCAATGCGGAAGACAAAAGTTCACACAGGAAAATACTGTCTACGAAAGAAATTTGAGCCGAGATAGCCTGTGCGCCCAGTGAAGACTCAGATCAGCCTCGGCTTCCGCGCACGCTGATCAGAGTCTTCGCTGTCCATCTGAAGACGCTTTGGATCCTTGGCTATACATATAGGGCCCTGCGAAGACTCTGGTCAGACTGCGTGGATGCGCAGGCTGATCTGAGTCTTCGCTGGGCGCACATGCAATCTTGTAGGAAATGCTGTGTACCAGCTCAATCTTCCAAATATTGGGACATCTTAACTCCTTAACATCTTGCCCTAAAGCATTAAGAATGAAAATCTAAAAAAATAAAAAAATCTAAAAGGTTGACATTGGAAACGAAGAACACACAAAAGAATGAAACTTGGTGTTATTAAGTATAATCATATACAGCAATGCACTTGCGAGGCTGCATGCGTCCCTTAGCGACAGCTTAAGCGGTATTCGATTTTCAAAGTACAGTCGAACCTCAATGGCTCGAACATCTTTGGGACCATGGAAATTCGTTCGAGACATGGGTAGTTCGAGCCACTGAGGGTTAATCATGGCACCAGTTCAGGAAGCAAATAGCGATAATTTAGGGAAACCTTTTCGATTTTCTACACAGTGATTGTATGTTGAGTGTACTCATTAGAATCGCCTCGAAGAGGCGATTCTAGTGAGTACACACAACATACAATTTCACGCTAAAATTTCCTTAAATATTTGTTTTCTTGAGCTATCGGAAGACTTTCGTAGGGACTCAAAAACGAGTTCGAATTTGCCATGGTAAACGAGCCATCGGTGTTCGTGCCATCGAGGTTCGACTGTAACAAGAATAGGTTCAATGATTCCAAAGGAAATAAATGTACACTCTGCACCATGTTGAAGTCCGGTGATACGTTTTACCGGAAGCCTGTGTGAAATCTATTTTATCACGTGTTGGTTTGTCTAAAATTGTTGGATGGGTGACAAACTGCATAGACCCTGATCGGATGAATCCTCTGATCTGAGTTACACCGCTCAGGTTTATCTTGTCTGTCTAAATAGTTAGGGTAGATATGGCACCACACAGTGCTACACAACATCTTTGCTTCTTTCAAAACGACAGAACAGTATAGTCAAGTTTGTGTTGAAATAAATGGATGAAAATGGATTAAAACTTAAAATTTAACCCATTAATGCCGAGTCGACTCTTTTACCTCAACTCTTTGGACAGGTTCTTTTCCTATATAGGAGGTGTCTGGTTAGTTTTTAGCTCACCTGAGCCTTTTAGTTTTTAGCTCACCTGAGCCTTTGGCTCACTGGTGAGCTGATAGTATGACTACGTTGTCGACGTCTGTCGTCTGTTGTATGTCATCTGTCGTTTGTAGTCTGTAGTCTGTCGTCTATCAACATTTTCAAACATCTTCGTCTCTAAAACCATTGGGCTAATTGAAGTCAAATTTCATGTGGAGCATCCATGGGATGGGGGGAACGAAAGTTTGTTCGCGGGCCCAGATCAAATGACCAAGATGACCGTCATGCCCAAACCATACGGCCGATTGTCATGAAATTTGGTATGTAGCATTGGGGACTCGAGCCAATCATAGTTTGTTCAAATTATGGCACCTGGATGACCTCGACCTATTTTAGGCTAAGGTCAAATTTGTTCGCATAAACTTTTGTATGGGAAAAACTCAAAACCTTGTATTTTTCAGAAACTATTGCAGCCTGTGTTCTGAAAATTGGTAGATGCAGTGAACTAAATCAGTAAATGAAACTACATGAGTATTCAATGTAAAGGTCATTCCTTGACCTTGGCCCAAGGTCATTCAGATGTGAAAATTAAAACTTGTTTTTCTCAGAAACTACTGAGCCGTTTGTTATCGAATTTCATATGAAAATTTTTAGGAATAAGAAATTGAAAATTGATTAATATGAGTTTCGTCACATGACCAATATGGTCGCCATACCAATATAACGTCAAAAACCTTTAAAAATCTTCTTCTTCGGAACCAGTGGGTTGATTGTCATGAAACTTGGTATGTAGCATTGGAGACTCAAGCTTATTATTCAAATGATGACCCCTGGAAGGCCTTGACCTATTTTAGACCAAGGTCAAATTTGGTCGCATAGGCTTTTGTGTGGGAAAAAGTCAAAACTGTGTTTTTTTCAGAAAGTATTGCAGCCTGTGATCTGAAAATTTGTAGATGCAGGTAGTTAAATAAGTAAATGAAACTACATGAGTATTCAAGGTCAAGGTCATTCGTTGACCTTGGACAAAGATCATTCAGATATGAAAATTAAAATTTTGTTTTTCTCAGAAATCACTGACAATTTGTAATTAAATTTCATAACAAATCTTTTAAGAACAAGGAAATAAAAATTTTATTAATATGAGTTTAGTCACATGACAAGTATGGCTGCCATGCCCGTATCTGGTAAACTATTTCAAAAACGTTCTTCTCCGGAACCAATTGACCGATTGCCTTGAAATTTGGTATGTAGTATTAGGGTCCCGGTACACATCGTAGTTTATTCAACTGATGACTAGCTTGACCTTGACCAAATTTACGTCAAGGTCAAATTTGGTCGCATATGCTTTTATATGGGAAAAAATGGAAATTGTTATCTGTTTAGAAACTATTGTGTCTGTGAGCTTTAAGTTTGTATTTGCAATCAACTAAATGAGTAAATTAAGCTACTTGAGTATCAAAGGTCAAAATCTCTCCTTTCGCTGCCTTGAAGCTTCCAGTGAAGGCTAGGTGAACGGAGTATTTCAGTCGATGGTCACAATTCCACCATCTACACCATCTCTGTATAAGCAACAAACAGACTTGCATGACATATACACGCTACGGCCTTTAATAATTAAGTTTCAATTAGGAATTTATTGTAATAAAAATGCTTTGTGCAAATGAGCCGCAACGCAAGAAAACATACCTACGGATATGTTCGCCCAACGAAGACTCAGATCAGCCTGCGCATCCGCGCAGTCTGATCAGAGTCTTCGTTGTCTGCATGAATAAACCTAGCGTCCTTGGCCATCCGAAATGCGCCCAGTGAAGATTCTGATCAGACTGCGCAAGTGCGCAGTCTGATCTGAATCTTCGCTGGGCGCACAGGTACGTTTCCTGGAATTGCGGATCGGAATCTTTTGTTCGTACTATTCTTGGACTGTATCAGGAGCGCTTGTAATTTCATCGTATTGGCTTTATAAGATGTTGTAAATTCATCTGTTGTGATGATCAATAATATTAGAGAGACAATTTGTGAAACAACTTGTATGGGAAATATCTTTTAAACAGCTGGGCATAATAAATATTAGAGATAAACTATACTGTCGAACAAATGTGTAACTTACTGACGTATCATTTCGCCAGTAATGAAAATGAAATACAAGATTTTCTGTAAGCAGTGGAATAATTCAGGAGGCTCCGTCTGTCGATTTTATAACAAGAGGAATTATACTTGCAAAAATATTCATAAACTTGTCTATTGGTCAGACCAAGATTTTATTTTGTATTCTTGAGGGATGCTGCCATCGTGCCGAAGCATCAGTCAGTTTCTTATGTGTTTTATGGATCGTTTCTTCATTCTGGTGTAGTGCTTCTATTTCGCGGAATAAATTTTTGAAAGAAAAAAATAAAAGAAAGAAAGAAAGAAAGAAAAGAAAAGAGAGGAAAAAAGAGCAGATATTGTAGCAACGACTAGATTAGTAAAACAAGTTGTCAATATCCTCTGGTTCAAGACAAAAACATTCTTTTACACTCTGCATGCTAGGTAAATTTCAGCAGACGACATTCTGAAATTATTTTTCTTATTCTTCCCAGAAAAATAATCTTTGATATTTAATGCAAATTGTCTCCTGGGCTTTGGTTTTTCATGCAAATTGTCTTCCAGGGAGACAATTAGTATGACAAATCAAAGTCTATTTTCTATAAAGAAAAACAAAAAAAAAAAAAAAAAAAAAAAAAAAAAAAAAGAAAGAAAAGAAAAATACCGTCAATTTGTCGTCTGCTGAATTAGCCCAGGGAGTGGTAAAGACTTAACAAAGACTATTGGTTCTATAGAAAGTAAAACTTCTGACGTGTTGGCGTCTTCATCCTCTGAAATAAAGTGACTTGTTTTGTAACATTATTGAGACAGATATATATCTTGAGCACTGACTTACTTATTGAGTCTAGTTTCAAATGAAATGAACGTTCAGACTAAATCTAACGTTGATTTATTGTCATTGTTGGTGGTTGCAGACACTAAAATGGCTTGAAATCAGTATTGCTTCTTTGCCAACATCAAACTTGAGCGTTTATTTTCTAAAGTGGATTATATGACAAAAGAAGGTCATTCAAAGTGTAAGAAAAAATTCTCCACTTCGAAAAATAAAGGAGATTAAGAACTCATCACGAAAACATGCCTATATAATGTTGAAACCCCCTTAAACCCCACTTTTATATAGTAAAACTGGGGTTTACAGGGGTATACATTATATTTCTTATTTGTACTCAAAAACATAGATTTTGGGTACTCGTTAGAACCGCCTCATCGAGGCGGTTCTAACGAGTACCCACAGTATATGTTTTGAGCAGAAATATGAAAAAATATCAGAAATTTTTGTCTGAAAATTTTACGATTTTTGGTGGTAAAACTTTCAGTATATTTGAATAGGCATGTTTTGGTAATGATTATTAATGGCAATGGATGCACTTTTCAAAGGAGGTGTCTCTGTCGAAAATCGTTTGCTTCCCTTCTGAAAAGAGATCTACTCTAAAGGAAAATACAGTCGACTCTCGTTATCTCGAAGTCCAAGAGATTCTCTGAAATACCTCGAGATAGCCGTTCCTCGACACATCAGATTTGCAGAATTGAGTAAAAATAAATCGAACAACCATATTCCACAAATGAATATGTAATTAGACACCTAGAGTTAGAGATTTATTGAAAATATTGTGCAAAAGAGGAGAAATCGCTCCTCCTTTCGGAGCAATTTCTTTTCTTTTCCTCAATATTTTGTTACCTGATAGTAGATTTCCATGTTAAAACGGACCAGATTTTCACTTCGAGAAAAAGCGGTTATTTGAAATAAGCGAAGTCGAGATTACAAGAATCGACTGTAATTTGTTTCCAAATTCTTAATTGCTCTTCATCACGAAAACACGCCTATGTAATATAGACCCCTTAAACCCCACTTTTATATAGTAAAATTGGGGTTTACAGGGTATACCTTATTTGTTCTTATTTCTGTTCAAAAACATAGATTGTGGGTACTCGTTAGAGTCGCCTCGCCGAGGCGATTCTAACGAGTACCCACAATCTATGTTTTGAGCAGAAATATGAAAAAATATCAGAGTTTTTTATCTGAAAATTTTCAGTTTTTGAAGGTGATTTTTTTCTATATATTTGAATAGGCGTGTTTTCGTAATGTCTTGGAAGCAAATACTTTCCTTCTTGAGTAGATCCCTTTTCTGATAAGGTTTGATGTATACAAGCACAAAAAGGAAGTCACAAAAGCTGTCTCCCTAGTAAAAATGGCGTGAAATCTACAGGTATATCAAGTACCCTTAAATGGAACGGATGCACCTCCAAGGGAGGCCATTCTGACGAACAATTATCTGCCTCTTTTTTTCAAAAAGGACTGCCCTTACAGAAAAGGCGGAAATGTAGTAATATCGACAGTTGTCATCAACTGAAATCTTTTTATAGATGATATTTGTTGACTGTCTGACTGGAAACAAACATTCCTGATAGCTCTTCAAATATCTGTGGAGTATGGAGGTTTCTAACGTCCTTGGATTTTTCAGTGTAGCCATTGAAATTGTTATGGTTTTGCTCAATTTACTTCCGATTTATGCTGGCGGTTATGTGAAAGCAAAACGTGATACATCAGAAATTGACGAGATATTAATAGCTTTAAGTTCTTGTACAATTTGTTTCGTATTATTTTCAACTCCTTTCGGCCTTATGACGTACTTCCGGAAAACAAAAGACGGTGGAACAGAAACATGCGCGATGTATCAGGTGACTGCCACGTGGTACCAGATTTTCTGTGTCGTAATTATAACGACTTTAGCTATAAATTGCGTCAGAAGGGGACAGATTTTAATAAAATCACAGTTTATGCACAGGATTTGGAGTAGACAGTACAGTCTCATTATAATTATATTTATAATCATATTTAGCCTAATAGTCGCGATTCTTCCAAGATTAGGATTAGCACCAGAAATGCGAAATTTGACAGATTCAAATAAAACTTGTCAACTCTGGATATCCTTGCATTCAGACGATCAAAGAGAGCAAGTGTTCTTAATAACTTACCTTCTAATTGGATATTTACAAATCATATGCCTAATTATATGTGTACCAATGATATTTCACTACATTCGGCGGGTGAAGAGGCAATTTTGTATAGATTTATGTGCTCAAGAAAGCAATTTCTTAATGGAGCGTGACGTTATTAGACGCCGATACATTGACCGATCTAGGATGGTGACGTTGATGGCAGCCATGTTTTATTTCTCCTGGATTCCACTTCTGGTGTGTTACAAATAAATGTTTTTAATTTAATAATGTCTTATCTGCTAATACCTGGAGTCGATGTTAACATATGCGTGTGAATAGCAGAATCATGTCTGAATCTAGGAAATAATATATCAAGCAGCATGAGTTTTGCACAAGAAAATAAGTTTTCTTTAATGCTCTCCATGCTGGGTAAAAAAATTCAGCAGACGATAGTTTAAAAATATTTTCCTTATGTTTCCCGGAAAACAGGCTTTTACATTTCATGTAAATTGTCTCTGAAATATCAAAGCCTATTTTCTGCATTAATGTCAAGCCCATTTTCTGGGAAAGATAAGAAAAATATCGAAGAGTTGTCGTCTACTGAATCTACCCACACAGTGGTAATGGTCAACATAATAATACCGTTTTATATAAAATTTACATTTTTCTACATATTTTTTTTATTTGTTGGTTGATTCTCGGGTTTCCGTAAATAGAAAGAAACATATTATTAACAAAACTAATACTTCTGTAGTTATCCAAATCTGTACTACAAGATGAACTACTACAGAAATATCGGCTTGGGACGGTCAACAGAAAAAAAGATGTTGCGTGGAGGGGTTCTTAAACCTACTCCAAACCCTCGCTCTTACTCCTGATAAAGATCCAACTACACATAATGTTTGTTTGGTCCATGTAGTGGGTCCCTAACTCATCCGTGGATCAACACAGAGACAAATTACTGTTACAAGTGCCACAAAGGCGTTATTCTCAATGTAACAAATGTCTCCTAGTCGTTTAGCGATAACATCTAATGTCCCGATGGGTGTGCAACTCTACACTTACTCAATATCTCAAGTCATGAGACGCTATCCTCAGAAGCGTTTCCTGGCTCGAAGTGACTCCACAATCTAAGTATAGATAGGAAGAAACTGGATTTGTAGATATCCGTCCTGGTGAATGTTCCTTGACAATGGATCTACTCTGTTTGCACGTAATTATATTGGGTTTGATCTGCCGGGCTTAAAGGGTTAAGTACTGTTTGAATTATAGCAATGTGGTCACCAAATGTATGACAGCCTTCTTTGCTGTCTGCTCTGTTTTCCTGTGTCCTTTGTGTTCATTGAGCCCATTCTGGGATTTTTGTGCGGACCAATGATGAAGACCAATTAGCCGAAAGTAGCTTGTCTGGCTAAGATAACGTGGCTCTTTAGCTATTTTCAGTTTTGTTTGTGCAGTCGAATTTCAAAGGCTCAAATATCTTTGGGGCCATGGAAACTCGTTCGAGACATGGGTAGTTCGAGCCACTGAGGTTTATTCAGTTTAGGTCAGGAAGCAAATGACGGTTATTTAGGGAAGTCTTTTAGACCTTCAGAATAATAATGGTATGTTGGGTGTACTCATTAGAATCGCCGGCCCGGTAATATTCTATCGTGGAGATTCTACCGCTGATTCACGAAGGGCAATTGTTACTTTCTGGCGAAATAATGTGTGTAAAATACTGGTTAACCACTTAGAGGACAAAGCCTGCCCAGTAAAAGTGTGGTCATGTAAACTGACCGCACTCGACATGACTGGCCGTTAAACCTCAACACAAAGAATTAAACTGTCTTATCATTGTTTGTTTCTCATCTCTTCTTCTTTAAGGCCTTCGAGAAGCTGTGCTGTTTTAATTGTGGCCTTTCCTTGTACCTTCATTTATATATTTGATAATGTGTTCATTGCACAATAGGATCATTTATTTTAGAATCCATTCCCACTTTAACTGCTTTATACTTCAGAATACTAACTGGAACCTCTTTCCTCACTTTCCATGTGCGAAGCCTGTCGATGTAATTTTGAAGTCAGGTTTTGAGCATCCTTCACTATTGCGAACGCAGTCATTAATAAAACAAAAAAGCAAATCTCAGCCGATATGAGCAGCAATGTTAGAGAACGTACCTTCTGACATGTGCGACCAACGATGACTCAAATCAGCCTGCGCATCCGCGCAGTCTGATCAATCTTCGTTGCCCGCGTGAAGACACATTGCACCCTTGGCTATCCAAAATGCGCCCAGTGAAGATTCCGATCAGGCTGCGCGTATGCGCAGGCTGATCTGAATCTTCGCTGGGCGCACATGTACGACGGTACATTTCGTGACGTCGAGGCTCATGTCTTGCCAATCTAATTTTGGGGCTAATTGCTTGTACTTCGGTATCAACAATAATCTCCAAATCAGTTTTCTGTTAAAATATTGATGAAACAGATAGTTTGTGTAAATTACGTCTCTCATCCAGACTGAAATCAAATAAAGCGCACCGTGAGATATTGCACATTATGACATGTACCCTTAGCGAAGACAGATCAGCCTGCGCATCCAAGCAGTCTGATCGGGCCCTTCACTGAGTGCTCTGTGAATAGCCAAAGATCCAAGGAAATTACAAAAATGTTTTATACTCGTTGCGAAAAGATGGACTGATTACAACAATACATAGCTGCGCAAAATGTACGTTTTTTTGTAACTGAAAAGGCGAGCGCTTTTAACGAGTACCACAACATATGTTTTCATGGAGAAATAAGAAAAATTTAATTACGATACATCCTCTTATCTGGCTGGTGCTATGAACATAAATATTCCTCGACAAACTGTTTGCATGGTTGTTAACCAAATTATGGTTATCATGTTGCTTGCTTTCGCACGACTGTGAGTCAAGTCTCATAGAATGACGGTTCCTTTCTCAGTCAGTTTTTGTTGACGCCTGACCATCGATGACTTTTGTCGGGATCGTGGTCCTACTTGTGGCTTTCTTTTGCCATCGCAAACATGCCTGTATAATTTTGACCCCCTTTACTGAACCCACTTTTATATAGTAAAACTTGGGTTTACATGGGTATACATTATTTTCCTTATTTTTGCTCAAAAACATAGATTGTGGGTACTGGGCGGTTCTAACGAGTACCCACAATCTATGTTTTGAGCAGAAATATGAAAAATATCAGATTTATTTTATCTGAAAATTTTTATTTTTTTGGTGGTAAAATTTTCAGTTTATTTGAATAGGCGTATTTTCGTAGGCTAGATGACTTCAGATAACCATTTCGCTCTCTGCTGTTTTTAGTATATGTTTGTAATTATATGTGTTTTCTGTGACGCTTCACTGATACGGTGGCGTTTTGAGGTAGAGGACACCAACACGGATCGAACACACATTTATAATTATGAGTTGCATCAGAATTAACACAGATATGCCTATTTTGACATGCAAACCCGAGCAAATAGTTTAGAGCACACCAGCCGCTTTGCTATCCGGTCAGCTCGTCTTTGACATATCTCAAGACAGTCATTACGAAAACACGCCTACTCATATATATTGAAAATTTCACCATAAAAAAAAAAACTGAAAGTTTTCAGATAAAAATTCTAAACATAGATTGTGGGTATTCGTTAGAACCGCCTCGCCGTGGCGGTTCTAAAGAGTACCCAAAATCTATATTTTTGAGCAAAAATTTGAAAATTAATGTTTACCCCTGTAAACCCCAGTTTTACTATATAAAAGTGGGGTTTAAGGGATTTAAATTATATAGGTATATTTTCGTGATGCAGGCCAATTTCAATCCAGTTTCACCATGAAATTTACTATGAATGTGAAACCATTATTCCAATCTAAAACTTTCCTTTCAGAACAGTCTCCATTTCGGAAGGGGATAAAATAATTTAGACATAGTTATCTTCCCCTGAAAATATATATCCATTTCCCTTAATTACGTACGTTCTCGTCATAAAATTTAGTTACACGAGCAACGATTCTTTGCTAATGTAGGTTTGTTGTTCGCGTGAATGAACAAAGTTACCACATTTGCTTTGACATATTTATGCGATAAAATTTATTGGACCAAGACGATTTTCTCGATGAAACGTAAACTTTTCCTTAGATTATGTACCGAAGAACCTGATAGTGGTGAAAAATGCGACACAGCTTCTTTATCATAATTATTGTTGTGATAGCGCATTGTATTTGTTATAGTTTTTAAGCCATATTTTATTTGGCAAGGAAACTTTGTCCATGTATTAGCTGTTTGACAGCTGTAAAAACTAATTATTGTTGTGATAAAGATTTGACATGGTGATAGTGCATTGTATTTGTTATAGTTTCTAAGCCATATTTTATTTGGCAACGAAACTGTGTCCATGTATTGGCTGCTTGATGGCTGTAAAAAATCTTATTATTGTTGTGATAACGATTTGACATGGTGATAGCGCACTGTATTCGTTATAGTTTTTAAGCCTTATTTTATTTGGCAAGAAAACTTTGTCCATGTATTGGCTGTTTGACGCCAATAAATAAAATATATAAAATAAGAGAAAAATAAGAAAAATAATGTATACCCCTATAAACCCCTGTTTTACTATATAAAAGTGGGATTTAAGAGGATCAAAATTATATAGGCATGTTTTCGTGATGATAATGAGAAAAAGTAAAGCGACACGTTAGCTTTATTTTTTTTTATTCATTTTTTTTTTTTTTTTTTTTTTTTTTTTTTTTTTTTTTTGATATTCAGCAAAACGCTAGTGTTCATAGCCAGCAACAAAAACTTACAATCACAAATCAAATATTGTCTTCAATGAGAAATCATGAATGAAAAGAAACCTCTGTCAGACTAGTATCTTGCTTTGGCAATATCCAATGTATCTAACATAGTCGAAGTTTAAATTAAATTATTGCAACTCGATCTATCTTAATCCATCTACAGACTGCAAAGTAAACAACAACTGATAAATCTGTTCTTTTCCTTTCAAATAACTTAAAGTTTCATTTCAACCGTTTCGTGTGATTCCACTGAAACACCAAGCTCTAAGTGATGAAAAAGAAAAGCTTTTAAAGTGGTAACTTTTAAAGTCTCAATTGTTGATGATGCTAATAAAATCAATGATGAATGAGAATTGATATCCCTGAGAGATTTTGTGCATTTTGTAAAGGGTAAACACCATTGCGATCAGGACCAAACCAATCCCTAGTAGTTAAAAGCTTTCAATTTACAAGTAATTAGGCATTACTTTTAAAGGAATGAGTCTGATGCCCCAGAGGTCACAGAGTCTTTCATTTGAATGTAGCTCCAAATGAGGTGGAAGGTAAATATTATTGCCCAGAGTTACATCTGGCTCCGAGGTGATAAAACTTTTTTCATGCTCAACTCAGCTGAGCATGAAATTTGCCCTGCTTATAAATTTCAAATTACCAACAACTGCAAATTCTTTCTTGCTGAACATAGCTGAGCATGAAAATTTCTCTACTAATAAATATGAAAATGCCAACTATTGTTGGCATTTTCATATTTATTAGCAGATAAAATTTCATGCTCAGCTGAGTTGAGCATGAAAAAAGTTTGATAACCTCACGCCAGTTTCCTTTGTTATTCTAGAATGTTATTTATATTCTTTTACAGATCATGGTGACGCTTGGCAAGATAGGTCATGCTGTAAGTGAGACGGCTATTTTGTACGCTATGTTAGGTACGTCCATGACGGGGCTTCTAAATCCACTAGCTTACGCCTATTGGGATAAGTCATACAGAGGCGGTTATAAGAAAGCACTAGAAAGAGTACTCTTACTCTGTACTTGCAGCAAACTCAAGACTGAGAATATGCCAGGTAATACGCATTGTTATAATATGCCTACTAGTGGTACTGCTTTTAATAAAACACTTCAGTTTTTTTACCGTCCGTACATTGTATCAATGAAGAATTTCAATTTTACAACTCCATATCACACCCTCTTGAACGAGACTTGGTTGCGCTGACGTCATGAGGTCAAGGCGATACGCGCGTTATTTTCCCGCGTCGTAAATTGCACCAAATGGTCATTTTTTTTTTACACTGAACGGTCTTCTTTTTTTTTTCTGACGAAATAAATTTCGGGGTCGTTAAAGAGCCTTTAAAAGTTGTAGCAGACGATATTCGTTATTTTTTTTCCACGAAAATAAGGTTGACTTTCCATGCGAATTTGTCTCGGAACAATAAAATATAATGTTGTTGGCTTCTGTTGTGCATGGCGTTTTAGGGCTAGTTTTCAAGGTTTGCTATTGTGATTACCTCACATCTAATCTTGGACAAAAATATCTCGCGCATGACCGAGAAATAAACAAATAAATTAGAATATTTCTGATGTCTGATTCCGACTTACGTGTTGCTATACAATGTACGGGGACTTTGTACATGTGATAGATTTTCCGCCGTATTTTACAAGGTACACAATTTTTGTGACTTTCTGTTTGCTTTCCGACATGCCAAGCCCCTTCTTGGAGCAAATTCTTTCCTTTTATAATAAACCATTTTAGAATGGTCGAAACAATTTTTACAGAATTGTCTCCCTTGAAATGGTATTCCTTTACTTCCAATGAGTATGTTCAGTTGTCAATATAAGAAAGACCGCGCCGTGCGAAAACGAAAATATGCGAACAGCGAAGGCCCAGATCAGCCCATGCATCAGCGTCCCTGTCTGCTAACAGAATCATTGGATACCGCATAATGTATGACCGGAAAGCAAATGCCCGGATGATATTTTACGCAGGCGCAGGATGATGTGAAGACACTTTTTCGCTTGGCATGGTCCATATCATCATGTAATTTATGCGTTCTTTCTTCAGCGGTTTCACTAAAAGAGACGAGTATTTCCCAAACTGCAAATATGTCTGTAATGAATAATTCAGATCCCCAGACATCGGATCCATACACAAACTCTATGCTATCAGAGAGAACGGAGCCAGGCACGGTCAATCCAGCTTGTGAAAATCTCGTAGACGACAGCTGTGAAAATATCATAGACAATGACAATATAGAAGTGTCCTTTATGGGTTCCAATGCTGATGAAAGACTTGTAGATGAGAATGTTGGTGACGATACCTATTCAGTAGAAAGTGAAAGTGAGATATTCATTACAGAACGTCGCTTAGAGCTTAGAAACCAAGACAGCCCACGAAGACGCTTGTCAGAAACCAGTGACAGTTCGGCTTTAACTGATGATGATTCTCTTGGAGCGTATTATAGTGATAATGAACATTACATAGATGAAAGCATTATGTGAGCCTCGTTTTCGCCATATGTGAATTGGGCATGTCCGGAAGTAGGTGCGAACATGCGCAGTATAGTCTGTATATGCGTATTCCCCTTGTTTAAAGTGAATGGAGAAACCTTTTGGAGAAAAGTAGTTGCCGCCCTAGTATGTGAAACATTCTAAAACAGGTGCCATTTTAAGGGAAATCTTACGTTTATGGTTATCCCCCAAAGACAAGGATGGGAAATTGTTCTAAGGCAATTATTCTCTAAGCCTTGTATCCACTCCCTTAAAATCAGTTAATTGTAAATAAAGTAATATTTTTGTCTGTGTGATCTCTCTTTTTGACACATTGTGAATAATTTATGTACGTTTTCATTTCCAGTATGAAAGTATTTCACATCATCGCTTTAACACTTACCATGTTATTGGCAAAATTCAGCAGACGACAAACTGATGATATTTTTATTCCATAGAAAATAGGATCTGACAGTTCATGCAAATTGTCTCCTAAAGAGACAATTTGTATAAACTGTTAAATCCTATCTTCTAGGAAAAATCAGAAAACTATTTCAAAATGCCGTCTGCTGAAATTTTTACCAAGCATGCAAACTTTAGCACTCGCTGGGCAAAGCTTCAGATAAGAGGGATATCCAGAAACGTTTTTGCTTTTTTTTTCTTATTTCTTCAGAAAACATATGTTGAAGGTACTCATTAGAAGCGTCTTGATGAGGTGCTTCTAATGAGTACCACAACATATGTTTTTGCAGAGAAACAAGAAAAATATCAACACTTCTCGTTTAAAATATCAAAATTTCTCGGTTAAAATATCAACACTTCTTGGTTAAAAAAAGCGCATTTTCTGAAGCTATGACAAATAAAAAAGGCAGACGATAAAAAGTAATCTGTCTTTGTTATTTTCCCAGAAACAAAATGTATTTGAATGTTATTCAAACTATTTCCCAGGCTCTAAGTTTTAGCTTGCTCAATTAGTATTACGTTATTTTCTTACTTTTACTGAAACGAGGGGTTGTTTTTTCGTTCTAATCAGCACTTATGAAATACATGTATATCATCAGAATGAAATGTCAAACCCAAATACATTTGAACCTAAATGGCTCGAACATCTTTGGGACCTAGAAATTCGTTCGAAACATAGGTAGTTCGAGCCACTGAGGGTTAATCATGGCACCAGTTCAGAAAGCAAACAGCGATGTTTTAGGGAAATCTTTTCAATTTTCTACACAGTAATGGTATGTTGAGTGTACTCATTAGAATCGCCTCGATGAGGCGATTCTAATGAGTACACACAACATACAATTTCATGATAAAATAAGAAAATTTCCTTAAGTATTTGTTTTCTTGGGCTATCGGACGAATTTTGTAGGGACTCAAAAACGAGTTCGAATTAGCTATGGTAACCGAGCCATCGGTGTTCGAGCCATCCACGTTCGACTGTAGCTGGGACATGTGTGCTCAGCGAATACTCAGATTAGCTGGCGCATTCTCACAGTCAGAATAGTCTTACCTGTGTGCACTATGGATAGCCAGTGATACACAGTAAAACCTCATTGGTTCAAACACGGATAGCTCGTTTACCATGGATGATTCGAACTCATTTTCGAGTACCTAGGAAATTCTTCCAAAAGGTCAAGAAAAAAAATATATAGGGGTTCTTTAAGGACATTATCTTATTTCCTCATGAAAATGCATATTGTGTGTACCCATTAGAATAGAATCGCCTCATCAACGCGATTATAATGAGTACACTCAAAATGCCATTATTATATGGAAGATCAAAAAGACTCTCCTAAATTATCATCATGTGCGTCCGTACTTGGCGTCATGATTAACCCTCAGGGGCTCGAACTACCCATGTCTCGAATAAAGTTCATGGTCCCAAAGATGTTCGAGCCATCGATGTTTTACTGTAAAACAGAGGACATTTGAGCCTGGGCATAGGATTTCCTACAATATCGCATGCCTGTACAGCAAAGATTCAGATCAGCCTTCGCGTCCGCGCAGTCTGATCCCAGCTAGCATTCTACGTAAATCTACATCTGGCCATCATCGGCCCGTCAGCTACCCTGACGGGCCGATGACGGCCCGATATAGATTTACGCAGAATACTGACTGGGATCTGAGTCTACGCAAGACACTCTGCGGGTAGCCAAGGATTTAAAGCGTCTTCAGGCGCATGCTGATCTGAGTCCTCGCTGGGCGCACATGCAGTATTGCGGGAAATGCTGTGTCCCGGATCATTTACGAAACATCATAAACACGGCACCCAGTGATGCAAAAGTACCGTAGGAGTGTTTGAGACACCAAGCTATAACATACCACGCCATGTCCTAGAAAAGAGACTGCACATACAAAGAGGAACCGCAAGGGAAGCACCGGTCAACAGCAAGGTTGTTGGACTGGAAGTTTGGATCAACAGCAAGACAGATAGGGTTGGGGCCTATATCCTATTCTTTGTCTTGCTGTTGTGTTTTAGGGTCGGGATTCCATAAAACTAGCTCGTTCACTGCCATAAGCGATAACAACTGGCTTTTGTAAACAGCGTAGATCCAGATGAGACGGCTCCTAATGAGTCGTCTAATCAGGATCTACGCTGTTTGACATCCAGTCTTTCAACTTTACAGATAAACTTCTTTCAAATCGATAGTTTGTTAAAAAAAAGCAGACGAAAATGAAATTTGGCTCCGAAAGAGTTAAAGGTTATGTGGTGTTTCATTTTCTAATGTTGGTTATACATTCAGTTCAGTTTGGACAACAGGGTTCCCAATTTTTTGGGAAAGAATTGCCAACTCTGCTTGCCGTCTGTCCATTTTGTGGCTGTAGGTGTGATATTAAAATAGGAGCTAAAGGGTCAGGTTGAAAAGAGTTATGTCCATTGTTATCCTGTCAATTTTATGTGTACATTTATTTTGTGTCAAAGGTATCTCAGGAACTACTATACCTAGAAACTTTAAATTTGGTACAAATGACAAGTATGACTAGTTGTATTGTGGAAAAGAAAATAGGGGGCATGGGGCCAAGTCGCTTAGAGTTATTTCCCTTTGTGGTTCTTGCTATTGAAATACATATTTTTATTAATAACTTCTATACTCTTTGTCTGACTTTGATAAAATTCATGTAACACTTGCACCTTTATGCATTGTAGTTGTAATATTAAAGTAGGCGCTAAAGGACCAGGTTGTCCCTTTGTTATCCTGCTAATTTTATATGCACATTTATTTTGTGTAAAAGATACCTCAGGAACTACTTTCCCTAGAAACTTGAAATTTGGTACAAATGACAAGTATGACTACCGTATTCGACCTAATTACCGCACTGTGCGCTTAGGTTTTTCAAAATTACTGGGAACACTCAGATGTGATAAAATATGTACCTATACCTATTAAGGATACAATATAAAAACATCAGAAAAGGACTTATTTGATGATGATTATGCGATTTTTTTTTTCTGATTTTCTTTATAAAGGCATATGTTGTGGGTACTCATTTGAATTGCATCGACAAGTCGATGCAATTCAAATGAGAACCCACAACATATGCCTGTATAAAAAAGTAAATAAAAAGTACACTGGCTGTAATAAGACTACGGAATTTCATGAGTGTGCGCTTATAGGGGTATGTGCGGTAATTAGATCGAATACGGTAGTTGTATTGGTACAAGAAGACCAGGTCGCTTAGATTTATTTCCTTTTGTAATTCTTGCTGTTGAAATATGTATTTTTCTTAAAGACTTCTATAGACACTGGCACCTTTATGTACTGCATGTATGATATTAGAATAGACATTAAAGGACCAGGTTTAATAGAGTTATGTCCCTTTCTTATCATGCCAATTTTATATGTATATTAATGTTTATCTTCCGTCAAAGATTTCTCTGGAGCTACTGTGCCTACAAATTTTTAGTATGAATGTTAAGTATGACTTGTTGTATTGTAAGAAAGAAAACAGGGCTGTGGAACAAGTTATTTTAGAGTTAACTGCCTTTGTAAATCTTCAAATTAAATTTCGTATTGTGATAACAATTTTATCATACGTTGATTTTCATATTTTTTGTGAAAGATTTTTCAGAACCTACTGCACCTAGAGAAACTTGAATTTTTGTACATACTTGTATTGTGAGAAAAGAAGTAGGGGTTGTGGGACCAAGTCTTTCAGAGTTATTTCCCTTTGTAATTCTTGCTATTGAAATATATATTTTTTTTCTTAATAACTTCCATACCTTTAGGCTGATTTTGATACAATTCTTTTCGTCAAGTGTATGAAGTTGGCTTGGAGTTTGAAGTATGGAGTTTGGTATTCTATTTATTCCGTAGTAGTAAAGCATAGTAAAGTAACGGTTATGGTTGGGCAAAATCGACATTCCAAGTTGCGAATCCCAAGCCAACTTCACACACTCCATTTTGTCAATGTTTCCTCAGAATAAAAATGTGTCGCTGATGGCTATGGCTGGTGGTATAAGTGAGCATGTGCTCACTTCATAGTCTAGTTGTATCAGTTCCCGAATTCTCTTATTTACTCTGGATCCAGTTTGTTGCTGGGAAAGGTGGTTGCCTTGCTTTCTTTGAGTTGTGACTTGTGTACGATCTGTCTTGGTCTGTTTGCTCTTTCTCTTGGTGTCTATGTTCTGTGATTGTGGCGATTTCTGGACATCTTCTGTACTACATGTTTTTAACATGTTTTATGAGATAGCGATATTTGCCCTTTATCCGCGAAGGAGTTTCCTAGTTCTTAAGTGCATCAACACAAAACAAGGTATAATTTAATTGATATTCTACAGTCGACCCTCGTTTTCTCGAGGTCCAAGGGACTCTCTGAAATATTATACCTCGACATATCAGATTTGCAGAACTGAGGGAAAAATAAATCGAACAACCACATTTCACAAATGAATATATGATTTGACTCCTGAAGTTAGATATATATTGAAAATATTGCGGAAAAAAGAAGAAATTGCTCCTAAGGAGAAAATTCTCTTCTTTTCTACAATAATTTGTTATCTGTTGTTAAGATTCCCATGTTAAAACAGGTTACAGACTTTTACTTCGGGATAAGCGGTTATTCGAGATAAGTGAAGTCGCGATAACGAGATTCGACTGTACTTTTAAATAAATCCGAATAAGCCAAGTGATTCCAAATGACCGGCAAATACAACATCCGCTAAAATGAACTAGGAGGAGACGTTTTATACTGCCATACAAAACCACATCATCATATAATTGAAAACAGCAGTGCCAGATTTATTCAGTTTCTCCATAAACATAATGTAACGTGCAACATTGCTCATGCCTCCTTGCCCATGGTTGAACACCAGTATTCTACTTTCAAAGAAATACAGAAGAGCTTCTCGATCCCACATGGCTTGAAACTTTATGAGGACGAGGAGAGGTTTTGCTGCAGTGAAGGTAAATACTACTTATAAAGGTTGTTGCTTTTGGAAACAAAAAATTCAAAAAAGAATGAAAATAGGATTTTCGGTTTCGCTGAGACAATAAATAAAAAGAGGGATGTTTTGAAGCAAAACAAAAATCATCAGACAGATGACGAAAATATCAGGTGCGGTGCGGTTTTTTCGAGTCTCTTAATAGAAATATGACGTCAACACTACGCATTCCTCCTAGCCCATTTTGAGCGATATTCTATTTCAAATAAATTCAGATGTGTTGGCTCAGTGATCCCATCAAGACTAGCACAAAAATTATTTTTCAGACAACATTGCACAAGCCAGTAATTTCAGTCTGTAACAATTAGTCTTTGTGCATATTTCTTCAAAATCGGTTTAAAGCTCTTAGTTAATGAGTAGGTTTGAAATAGCATATATGCTAACCACGTTCCATTATGTCAATGATAACATCGATCCTGCATTATTATAGATTGTCTAACTTAAGGGGAATGTATACACTATCAGAGGCGGTAACTCTGTCAAAATTGTATTGACTCCCTTCTGAAAAAGGGGTCTGCTCTGAAAGGAAAGACTTTGCTCCCAATGGGAGCAAATTCTTTCCTTTTAGAGTAAGCCCCTTTTTAGAAAGGGGACGGTGTGCAGCAAACCAAACAGGAAGTCAAAACAGTTGTCTCCCTTGTGAAAAATGACAGAATATATATCAAGTGTACACAGTCTCCTTAATCTCTCCTTTATATTGACAAGCGTGATGTGCATGATAGACATGTCTGACGTCTGCGTCTTACTGCTGCTGAATTACACGCCTTTTTGCATTAAAAGCTCTTCCGACGGATTAAAATGGCTTATGATTTGACAGGATTGTTGTCTTTGAACAAGGCTCTCTGATTATCAATATATCTATATATCCTGGTGAAGCAATCATGCAGTGTGCATTAGAAAAAGTGCAAGGGGTGACTATGGCAGTATGAAATAAATTGATAAATGTTTATGTTACAAAAAGTTAGTAAAACCAGATGCGAATTGGGGCATGTGATATGAGATCATGCTTATCCCTGATAATACGAGGAGGTGGATTCCATTCACCAATGGCCAAGGAAACTCTCGGAGTGGTTGGGGGATAACTTGGGGGGTAATTGTGGTATGGGTCTGCGAGCCAGAATTTCGAACCTACCCCATACATATATCTGGCCTTTAAAAATTGACCCATTCATATACTTGATCCAAAATGTTGACCTAATCATATACTGCCCTTGATTTTTTATACCCATTTATTGCTGGTAGTAGACAAATATCGCAGTCAATTCATTGAATACCAAGAGAACAAGCAGCCTCGAAAAATCTCTGAGCGAAAAAATATACGCATATACCTGGATGTCAGAAAAGAGGGGCTTTTCACATACGAATCAAGAAAAATTGGGTCAGTCATATACTTTTTGTTGAAAAAAGGGGACTAATCATATAGCTGGCAGCGCTGAAAAAGGGGGCTATTCGGCACGCACTTCCGTACTTTGTCATATATAGGAAGTGACGCCCCCTTCCCCCACCCCACGTGAAGAAACTAATACTGATAATACCCTATTTATCCTAAATATTCGGATGGACAGGACAGACGGTGGGTCGGGTCTCAGATTCAATGATAGTGCCGACCTAAACCTGTTCTTAGAAGGTAGGTGTCCGATATTATGACTTTAATGGGGCCCTCCGCTGTTCTGCTGGTGTTTTTATTTATAGCTCTGGTTGTCAGTGTCTGCGGTGTTTGTTCTAATCCTTGTTTCTTCACAGTAATTAACCCTCGTCCTGCTGAATTAATTAAGACGCCACGCCCACTTCTAGTTTTCAGCCAATAAGATTGCTTGATCCGAATTGTTTATATGAATTCACATTCTTAATGGCAAACAGTGCAGATCCAGATCAGTTGGCTTCTTCAGAAGCCAACGGATCTGGATCTACATTGTTTGCAAAAGCAGGGTATATCTGGGTTCAGCAGAACAAGGGTTAAATGCGTTTACATGTTTTCTTTGTTGTTTCACTGAATGAGAGAGTGACTGCCTGTGTGAGCCGCATTGTTCTGTCGTTTCATGTATTTACAAGTGACATTTTGAGTACTGAACGTTCGAACGGGGTATGATATTGTGTTGTAAATTCTTGATGGGGCTTTGAGGCTGCTCGCTGCGGGACATATTTCGTGTTTTGTCCTGTTAAAGTACTGTTGATGTGTTTGGTGCTCCTCTGTGGTATTGTGACCATCCCGTTGTAGAAGAGAGAACTGGTTGATATGATTTTCGTTCGTTTGTCAAATTGGCTTGAAAACAATTCTGCAGCAGGAAATATCGGAGCCAGAGTTTTATGGTGACATAGTTTATAAATTTAGTACAATTGCTGGAAGCCCCAACAATTAGATAAAAGAATTACCCATTATAAAAGGAGAGGATATAACACTGACCCAGTAGGCACAACGTTGAAATAACGTCGAATCAACATTGATTCAACGTCGAGACGTTGAATCAATGTTGAATCGACATTGTTTCAACGTTGTGTGTCCGCTGGGGAAGTTATGTGATGGAGTGCATGCTCAGTTTGTAACCATGTCATGCTTAAGTTTGTGCTTTCCTGTTTAATTACACGGTGGAGGATGGGTGTCAGATTCTACGACGATGCTGACCTATACTCCCATTGGAGGGTTGATACCTGATGTTAAATCGTTGCTCGGACCCTCCATAGTTTTGCTTAGTGGTTTTCTTTAGCTATGGCTGTCAGTGTTTATTTGCCAGGAAACCCCATCCTTGTTTTGTCACAGTGACTTAATTTGATTAATATGTTTGTCTGCGATATTTCACCAAATTAGTTTGAATTATTTGAGCCAGCGCACGACAAAACCTACAATAAGACATGTGTGACAAGCAAAGACTTCGATCAGCCTGTACATCCACCCAGTATGGCATGAGGTCTCCACCATCCCTCTTTGGATAGCTCGAAGGCTGTAAAAGGCACAAGCGATCAACGAAGACTCTGATCAGACTGCGCGGATGCATCCGCGCAGTCTGATCTGAGTCTTCGCTGGTCGCATGTCTTATTGTAATTTTGTCGTGAGATGGCTTATTTTGTCTTTGCATGTTTTACAGAACTTGATCGATTTAAAGCCCCAGTAGGTTTTTAGAACTGATCATTCTAATGCAATAGTCCCTGTGTTGTTCGATTTTTGTTAGATTGTGTCGCTGCTCGGACCTTTGTGGTAATCGGCCCTCTTTAGTGTTTTGTTAAAGTGTTTGGGGTGGGGATCTGACATTGCAATTACCTTGTTCAGAAAGAAAGCGCTGCTTATTTTGTTTTTCGTTGTTTTGTTACATAGTTACATGTACTATCCGTCATCATTTGCCTACTCTTCCTATAAGTGTCATTGGTAGGCGCACTTCATGGCCGCTTTCTTTAGTATTATTTCATTCAGGCTGTGCTGTGCTGTGCTGTGCTGTGCTGTGCTGTGCTGTGCTGTGTGTGTGTGTGTGTGTGTGTGTGTGTGTGTGTGTGTGTGTGTGTGTGTGTGTGTGTGTGTGTGTGTGTGTGTGTGTGTGTAACGGCTACTAAATATATGTTATTTCGAAAAACCTGGGGTGAAGACTAGAATCCTGAAAAAAAAAAACAACGTTAAAACCTATGCGTTCTTTTTTTTTTTTTTTTTTTTTTTTTTCTTTGTTTGAACTGCTGACTTTTTTAATGCTGTGATTCTGATAGTGTTTTCTTTATATTACTTTGTGGCCCTTGGCTGTGGTTAATTGGTTCCATCCTTTTTCTACTTCTACTCCTAGTTCCCTGGAAAGGAAGGTTGTGATTTGTTTCGGTGTGGCTTTTTCTATGTAATTTCATTAATATGTGTTTTTCCGCTCCGGTGGTGAATAATTTTGCCTTGGTCAGGTTGTTCAAAATTTAAATTCTAAACTTAAATTGCCAAAATGCATCTATATCTTCTGTGTTTTCGTATGTTGTGGTCAAATAAAGTTCCAATTAGGCCTTACATTTCAAATCGATCTTTGAGAATGCTTGCCTACTGTTGATGGTTTCATATGACCTTACAAATGCTATCGCCTTCCCACACATCCTTTGGGAGAATCTCGCATTACATTACGCTAGTGTGAGCTTTCTGCACAACCATGATAACCGAATTAAAATAACAATTTAACCTTAAAGTCTGATCGCTATTCCGTCGTATATTTTCATGGTAAACGTTAAGGAAGATATTTAATAGACAATGCATGTCTGTCTGTAAGCAGACAAATTTACTTCTGAATTATAGTTCCAGGATCAGACAGGCACAAAAGATATTGCCTTATTTACCATAAAATATTGAGACACCTTAACTTCCCAGCGGGCACATGACGTTTATACAATGTCACACCAACGTCGATGCAACGCTATGACGTTTATACTACGTCGCATTAACGTCGATACAACGTCATTACGTTTATACGTTGCTTGCCCGCTTGGTCCTGACTTGCCCTAAAATTTCATTATGTCAATTTAAGTACCTGTAGCTTTGTCTAAAATTTTTATGAATGGCAAACATACAAGCCACGCTCAAACGCCACGTTCTGTGGCGTCTGATCTGTGTCTACATTGTTTGCTAAGGCCTGTCTGTCCGAATACTTAGGGTAAATACGTTAAAACTCAGGTAGGTTTTCTTGTTAACAGTCTGCAGCACTCACAAGGGATAATGCCGGCCCCGGTGGCTCAGTTGGATGCGCCGTCCGACTGGAGACCAGGAGGTCTCGGGTTTAACCCCCGCCGAGGTCGGCAACATTCTTTCGTGGGGATTGATCATGAAATATTTTCTATGGTTATTGTCTCCCTTCCGCTGATTCAAGAAGGGCAGTTGTCAGCTTCTGGCGAAAGAATGTGCACAATACTGGTTAACCGCTAAGAGGACTAAACCTGCCCAGTAAACGTGTGGTTAAGTAAACTGACCGCGCTCGACATGACCCCACTGGGTTGACTGGGCCGTAAAACCTCAACACAAACAAACAAACAAACACAAGAGCATAACCGTATAAACCATAAATACTCGGACACCGTAACATCTTACTATACTTGTTCTCATTTTTTAACCCTTAAACTGCCAATCACAACAATTGTCGTCTGCCTTGTCATCTGCTTATGATCTTAAAAGTCATTTTTGCAAACGCTGTGGACCCAGATCAGACTAGGAGCAGTCTGATCTGCGTCAACACTGTTTGCCTGTATGCAAAAATGGGTTTGAAAAGTTTGCAAGAATATTCAGCAGACGATATAAATAGACGACATTTTCAGATGCAGGTTTTCTTGGCGTTTTAAGGGTTAAAGTCCATTTTACGCTCGTTCTACCTGTAATTTGTCGAAAAATACAAGATGAGTAGCAAACATGCAGACTCTGATCAGAAGCCGCGTTTTGCGGCGTCTGATCTGGATCTACATTGTTTGATCGGGCCTGTCTGTCCAAATACTTTTAGGGTAAATACGGTGAATACACATGAAGTGATAGTCCGTCATATTATGATTTTTCCTGAATTTAAGCGATAGGCGTCTCCATCGGCTCTGTCTGTATGATTCCTGCTGGAATCGCTCATAGAAAGACTGATAAAATAAAGCTGAAATTGATCCATTGTTGACATAGCTATGCATAACACTTAGCAGAACTACCATTCAGATTATGATAACAGTTGGCCTTTGGGAATCTATAGCTAATGCTTTTTCAATCGGTGCAGCATATTATATACGTACCAATAACAGACATGTCTCATTTTAAGATAGACTTTTTATTGATGAATTATTAATTCTTCCCTGCAGATAGTGGAAAGTAAGAATGAGGTAGAACTCCGAATGAATAAGTTACCATAATGTGAATGACGAATCAAACCTTTGGGACAAATGTAGACGTGATACGTACATGATAAACTTCTACTGCTTTGCGCTACAAGCCCGCTTTAATAGCGAGGCGGTACAGTATCACTGTCACGCATGCGGTCCTGGTTCGATCCCCGGCTGCGACATTGGTGATCAGGTTTGTTTCACCTGTTACACAAATGTTAATCTAAGGTTTCTTCCAAACTGCATTACGAAAACAAGCCTATTCAAATATAAAGAAAATTTCACCTCCAAAAGCTGAAAATTTTGAGATAAAAAAACTCTGATATCTTTCATATTTCTGCTCAAAACATAGATTGTGGGTACTCGTTAGAACCGCCTCAGCGAGGCGGTTCTAACGAGTACCCACAATCTATGTTTTTGAGCAGAAATAAGAAAAATAATGTATACCCCTGTAAACCCCAGTTTTACTATATAAAAGTGGGGTTTAAGGGGGTCAAAATTATATAGGCGTGTTTTCGTGATGGTATAGAAATCTGTATTCTTGCAAGACCCATAGAAAAATTCGACCGACCTAAAGTTATTAAGGTACACTTTTGCAGTGTGTCCTACAATCAACATGTGAGTCCGTCCGTCCGTCTGTCCGTCCGTCCGTCCGTCCGTTCGTGGTCAGTTAGCAAAATGGGCATAACATTTGAACCGTTAGTAATACTTTGATATTTACAGTCGAACCTCGTTTTCTCGAACTCGCTTATTTCGAATTACCGCTTATCTCGAAGTGAAAATCTGGTCCCTGTTTAAACATGAAACTATGACAACAGGTAACAAAATAATGTGGAAAAGAGGAGAAATTGCTCCTAAGGAGCAATTTCTCCTCTTTTCCACATTATTATATATGTATATATTTCTAACTTAAGGAGTCAAATTACACATTCATTTGTTAGTGTGGTTGTTCAATTTATTGTTTTCCTCACTCTCTCAACTCTGATATGTCGAGGTACAGATATCTCGAAGTGTTTCAGTGAGTTTCTTGGAATTCAATATAACGAGAGTCGACTTTATTTGTATACAGATTGATACGGACAATGTCTAGCCAATTGGCTTGGAAATGGAAAATGTCTTTTTTTTTCATTGCTGAAATCAAAGGCAAGCATGAGGCGGGTCGTGCACATTTACGACACTTGATTACAGTGAACCTTCGTTACAACGACAGCATTTGTTCCAAAATACGTTGCCATTAAAATGAATTTGCTGTTGTACATAATACTTAATGAGCAGATTGATATGCAAAAAAGGTCTTGTTTTGTTTTTATTTCCTAATAGAGCATCTGTTTTGGATCTTTGTTAGAATCGTCTCACTGAGGCGATTCTAACAAATATCCAAAACATATGTATCTTTAAAGTATTAAATACAATATTCTTGCATAATTACCTCTTACGCGAAGGTTTCGGACAGCCATATTGTCATTTTAACGAATTTTGTCGTTGTATCGAGTGTCGGTATAAAGAGGGTTGTCTGTATTTTATACATCAGTTTATAGCTGTATACCGTATTTACCTTAAGTATCCAGACCGTATTTACCTTAAGTATCCTACACCGATATGCTCCAAGAATACACATCATCATCTTGAAAAGAAAACGCGATGTTGCGTTGCAGTTCCAGCCATTACGAAAATGCGCCCTATTCAAATATATAGAAAATTTCACCACCAAAAAATAAAAAATAAATCAGATAAAAATTCTGTTAGTTTTTTATATTTCCGCTCAAAAACATAGATTGCGAGTCTCGTTAGAACCGCCTCGTCTAACGAATACCCACATTCTATGTTTTTGAGCAGAAATAAGAAAAAAATGTATATTCCTGTAAATCCCTATATGAATGAGGGGTTGAAGGGGGTCAAAATTATATAGGCATGTTTACGTGATGTAATTAGAGTAATTACATTACAAAATATTATTACGCCCGAAATATGACTACAATATAAACATGGGAATACTCGGGAAAAGCCACAATTAAGGAACACAACCCCACCCTAAGGCACCGAATAATATTAGAATGACACGAAACAACACCACGAAACTCTAACAAAACAAAACAGCAATCTAACAAAACAGAATGAATAAACAGAATGAATAAAACAAGAGGAATTGCGACAGAAATACCTCTTCGGAACGTCAAATAAAACTGTTCAGTGGGATAGTCGAGGTTAGTGGGGGTGTGGGGAGCGGGGCGGGCCTTAGCTTCAGCTATATATAATTGTTCGGTTTCTATTTGGGCATCGGTCGATTAACCCGTTTAAGCCTAGCGTCCCATGAAAGGGACATTGGCAAACAGTGAAGACCTAGATCAGACGCCGCAGAACGCGGCTTCTGATCAGGGTCTACACGTTTTTCATTAAATACAGGGATTTCTTTAAAACATGGTATAAATAAAAACTAACCGGACATCCCTTATATTGGAAATGGACCGGTCCGGAACGAAGTAGAAGAGTCCATTCGGAATAAATGGGTTAGCATAGAAAACAACTGAGAAAATCAGAACAAATTAATTATCTAGGAAAATAAATTTACAAAGATAAGAAAGTTTGCATGGATAAAGTTGATTCGTAGAAAAAGAAAGAAAATGATCTTGTGAAAATTATGTTAAACGCTTTGAATGCTGTGAAAACAAACTAGCACACACGTTTTGAAATGTGTTCTTAATTTTTTCAGAAAATGTTATGGCATTTAATGTAATTGTCATCTTAGGAGGCATTGTCAACTCTTATTTTATTGGGGAAAATACAGATCAATTTGCCGTCTGCATAATCTGCACAGAGAATGTCAAGAGGTATGAAATTTGCAATAAATAATTGTATATTAGACTAGAACGGTTTTATAACGTCTGCGTAGGCCTGTAGATTATTCATGGTGATCACAAATTATACAGGGGAAATTGCATTGTAAAGTTTAATAACAAAATATAATTAGTTTGGGAACTTCATTATAGTGAATTTTCCGTACTTTCTCTAAGTATTGGGACAAGCAGGCCTGAGCAAACAGTGTAGGTCCAGATCAGACGCCGCAGAGCGCGAAAAGTGAATACAAATTGAAAGCTAATACAAATACAAATTATACAGGGACAGGGGAAATTGCATTTTAAAGTTTAATAATAAAATATAATTAATTTGGGAACTTCATCATAGTGAATTTTCCGTACGTACTCTAAGTATTGGGACAAGCA
This sequence comes from Anodontia alba, assembly GCA_964016985.1. NCBI lineage: Eukaryota > Metazoa > Mollusca > Bivalvia > Lucinida > Lucinidae > Anodontia > Anodontia alba. The sequence goes on along the minus strand of OZ024833.1, from coordinate 66,663,871 downwards.
GCCCTGAGCAAACGATGTAAACCCAGATAAGATTCCACAGAGCGCGAAAAGTAAATACAAATTGAAAGCGAATACAAGTCACATATTATACAGGAGAAATTGCATTGTTAAGTTTAATAATAATATATAATTATTGGGACAGGCAGGCCTAAGCGAACAGTGTAGACCCAGATCAGATACCGCAGAACGCGGTATCTGATCATGGTCTACACTGTTTGCCACTCATCCAGTAGTAATGTGGACACAACAGTAGGCAGTAAAATAGGGTTGGTTAAATTTTAGGACAAGTATTATAAGCAGTTGAAGTTTTCCATTATTTTACATGAATACGGTTCTATACCTTTTTAGATACAACAGCAGGTAGTAAAAATGCAATTGTTATATTTAGACCTTGCCATGCTGAAAGAATTAAATTGCCACATCAACTTCTAATTTCAGCGAATCAGATGACTTGATCCAGGATTTATTTATTTATTTATTTATTTATTTATTTATTTGATACGAATTCACATACAGTCGTCTCTCGTTATCTCGAATTCCAAGGGACTCTCTGAAACACTTCGAGATATCTGTCGCTCGAAATATCAGTTGCAGAAGCGAGGAAAACAATAAATCTTACAACCACATTTAACAAATGAATATGTAATTTGACTCCTGAAGTTAGAAATATATATAAAATAATGTGGAAAAGAGGAGAAATTGCTCCTTAGGAGCAATTTCTCCTCTTTTCCACAATATTTTGTTACCTGTTATTAGATTTCCATGTTAAAACAGGGAACAGAATTTCACTTCGAGATAAGCGGGTATTCGAGATAAGCTAGGTCGAGATAACGAGAGTCGACTGTACTTAATGGCAAATGGTGCAGATCTAGCTCAGAAGCCAGCTGATCTGGATCTACACTGTTTGCAAAGACAGGGCATATATGGGTTCAGCAGGACTAGGGTTAGGGCAAGTATGGAAAGCATTTAAAGTGCTCCATATTTAGCATAAATATAGTTCTATACCTTCTAGGGCTTTTGCTGAGTTCAAACTTGGCAAAGGGTTCCAAGACATGTTAAGAAGAGCTCAAAATAAGAGCATGTGTGTGTGTGTGTGTGTGTGTGTGTGTGTGTGTGTGTGTTAAACAGACGGGTAAAATGTGCTTTAACAACAATTTTACTTGTCATTCTGTATTGCTTTTACAACTATTCGTCAGTGCCATAGACTGTTAACAAGAAGAAATTATTTAATAAGTGTCGGAGGAATCAAATTTAGCATTTCTTGTTGTCCCATTAGCTATATCATGTATGACGTATTCGTCTGGACGATGTTTGCAAGACGCTTGTTTTATATCGATTTCCCAATTACATTGTAGCTTCCGTCACCGCATTATGGTCTGCAAGACGCTTGTTTTATATCGATTTCTCAATTACACTCTAGTTTTCGTTACCTCATTATGAATCAAAAATAGATTCGAAAAGGAAAACCCCTTGAGAGCACACACAGAACTGAAAATACCTGGGCCCAGTTGTTCAAAGCTAACGACATCGTTAGTTAACGATTCGTTAAAATTTACATCGCGTGATATGCAAATATGCTGAAATTTTTTGATGAAAAAATGTGAGTAGCTTTTAGTGCAAAAGCTACTCACATTTTTTGAGCAAAACATATCAGAATATTGTATATTGTATCCGCTAAAATAGTTAACGAAATGACCCTTAACGAACTCGTTAAGCTAACGACGCTTTGAACAACTGGGCCCAGGTGACTATGCTTTCTAAACCAGACGAGCTAGTTCGGCCAGCTTGGTCTTATCAGTGAACCCGATATAATTTTTCATTACGAGTTATGAATAGATGCTTATAGAAATGGCCCTCGAAAGCAATAAGCACACAATCAGAATTGAAAATTCCTGAAGTGCCCATATGAATGTCAGTTAGGCTTCATCAGCAGCCCTCAAAGAAAATTTCCAAACGTCCCAGAATGGGCTCAATGATCACAAATGCCCAGAAAATATAAACTAGAGTAAAGTAAATCAAACTATTGCATACTAAAGAGTGCATAATCAGACTAAAAGTTAATTCTCATTTCTTAAGGTATTTACATATCGGTTTCCAAGCCCACCCCATATATTTAGATTTAGACAGGGTCAGCTGAGGAAAGAGTCTTTCGCTTTCGTGCACTGTAATCCCCCCCCCCCCCCCGGAAAAGGGATCTACTCTTAGAGTAGACCCTAGAAAGCAGAACAAAAGAGATGCAAATTCTTTCGTTTCAGACTATTCTTTTCAGAAGGGGATAAAACAAATTTGACAACAGTTGCCGACTTTAAAAGTGAATCAGTTCCCCTTCTTGACAAAAAAAACAAGAAAACAAAACAAAAAAAAAAACAAAAAAAAAAAAAACTGGCAACGCAGTTTTAGCCTAAGAGTGACTTAGTGGAAATTTGAAATCAAATAGTTGACTCTCGCTATCTCGAACTCGCTTATTTCGAATAACCGCTTATCTCGAACTGAACATCTGGTCCCTGCCGAAACATGAACATCTAATAACAGGCAAAAAACCATTGTGAAATAGAAGAGAAATTGCTCCTAAGGAGCAATATCTCCTCTTTTCCACAATATTTTTAATATAGCTCTAACTTCAAGAGTCAAGAGTCCAATTATATATATATATATATATATATATATATATATATATATATATATATATATATGTATATATATATATATATATATATATATATATATATATATATATATATATATATATTAAATGTGGTTGTTCGAATAATTCTTTCCTCAATTCTGCAAATCTTATATCTCGAGGATATCTCGAAGTATTTAATAGAGTCCCTCGGAATTCGAGATAACGAGAGTCGACTGTATATCTATTCTATTTTACTAAAACGTTTGTCATTGATCCGGAAGCACTTTATGAAAGGTTCTGGACTGGTTAAATGCTATTTTCCATGGACTGCTCAACATTATTATTACACTGAAAGCTTTGTCTACGCTCACACATTGTGTGCTGAGCGGACCGAACTTTTTGTGAAACCTAATACATGTAATGACATAATTTGGGCTTTACGCAAGTGTGGAAACACGTCACTCTCAATCGGAAATGTTTTGTAGTTATTAGTTCTCTGAAGGATTTACCAATTGGGAATATTAATACCATGATGTCAAACAAAGTAATAACGGAATTGGCTGACTTGAATTCAATTAGTTTCCATTAAGCTGCTTGACACCTTTTTATCCCAGAAAGCAATTGTAAAACACAGCGTTATGGATAGGCGAGATAGTTAAAGATGCACTTACTTTTTAATAGTACTCTAGGTTCATTTAAACTATCGTTGTAGTTCCATCAGGCAAATTTAAATACCCTGAGGGATAGAAATGCATCTTGTTAATGGGTTTTATTGAAACATTTTATTGTCACATAGTTTTGTAGCAACATAGCATCTAGGGCAATTATTATTCGACGTCAATCGAGTGCTTGGAGGATGGAATGGCTTTATCATTGTTAAGGATCAGTTTAAGGAGAAGCAATAGAGTTCCAAGGGACATAATTTTCTGACATGGAAAATTTGCTTCCCGTCTCATTTGAGAATCAACTAACAGGAATGAATTTGTGCCCCCGTGGAAGCAAGTTCTTACCCTAACCCATTTAACCCATTTAAACCTAGCGTCTTATATAGAAGGGACATTGGCAAACAGTGTAGACCCAGATCAGGCGCCGCAGAATGCGGCGTCTGGTCAGGGTCTACACTGTTTGCATTAAATACAGGAATTTCTATAAAACATGATAATAAATTAAACTAATCGGACATCCCTAAAATTGGCAATGGACCGGCCCGAAGAGTGAAGGCAGAAAAGTTCATTCGGCATAAATGGGTTAATGACTAGCTCCCATTTTTGAAAACTTTCACAAGTACTGCAGAGGGAACTGCCTGTCGGCGAAAGTTACATCTCTTAACAAACTGGCAGCAAAACCTTCCAGTATATCCTTCACCTCATGCACGAGAACCACCGATTTTCGAATATAAAAGGCAGCTTTTTACCCCCCCCCCCCCCCGGTCCCCCTCCCCCTCGCCCCCAGTCATTTTCTACTGACCGCTCCAAGACGGTTCCTCTGTTGTAGTTCTTCTTTGTTCCTGCCTCGTTGGTTTCGTATATGACGTACTTTTTGTTTTTTTGTTTTTGTTTTTCATTGTTCCTTATCTCTCCTCCTTTTGGTGTCTCGGTAAGGCTGTGCTTCGTGATTGTAGCATTTCATGGGTATCTTACTTATATTTCCGAAAAACAAAGCATTAATTCATTCGGTCAACGAGACGTCTCGGGCTTGGAAGATATAATTAGGCGCAATACCATGATTACTTTAATGTCTAACTATCTGCAGTAAAACCTGAACCTCCGAAGAGGACTTCAGATGGGGTTCCGGTAAAACTAAGTGCTAAGGGGGGTTAGTTGAATAAAAGGTTGGGGGGGGGGTCGGGAGAAAGTAGCTGAAATGAGTTTGTACAGTGCGATCAAGAGTGTTAATATAGTGAAAAGATAAAATATGGTATCTAAGGTGTTGAATGGATTACCTGGCAGACAGCTGTACTAAACTGTGCCAGGGTAGGGAGGACAGGTATGTGGGCTGGTAGGGCATTCCAGTGGATGATAGTGCGGGGAAAGAATGTGAACTTGTAGTAGTCTTTCAGAGTCGAGATCTGTCTGTATGCAAGAGAATGAGTTTTTGTAGAAGGACGAGTGTTCCGGACCAGGTAGTCAGCAGCAGGTATCGCAACAAGGTCATATGTGACCTTATATAGAAGGACCAGCCGACTGTCAATGCGTCGTTGGTCAAGTGTGCGCCAGTTGAGATCCTGAAGCACAGCAGAGAGCTAGATGTATATCGGTAGTCTCCCGTTACCCATCTAGCGGCCCATGTGTATGGCTACACGTGAAAGATTTTGCTACAAGTTTGAAAGCGGACTTAACTTTTACATACAGGAAGTTACCTCTCTTGTCTTTGAAACCCTTATAAATGGCGCCTACTCTCCCTCTAGGAGCAAATTCTTTCCTTTAAAAGTATCCCTCGATTAGAAGGGAGGTATATAGTTCCATGGCCTAGTTATGTTCCTTTGATGCACAACCATTCACCTTACAGTTTGCACCTGTTGGGAGATTGAACAATCGCTATATTTGTAGCAGTGAGTGTTTATGTGCTGGGTCGACAGAACTTGTTTACACAGTCGTCCAATCAGGCAGGTGAACAATACAAAGACTACGGATATGGGAGCAGCGTCGTGAGAAAATGGCTCTTCAGGCTTTACATCGAATCAATTTTTCAGTGTGCATGCCCGGCCCCTTAGGAAGACCACACGTCTAGTATTTTGGTTGAAGTTTCCCCTTGACCTACCAGTCACGTGAGCAAAAAGCATAGGTTCAGGCGAGACTGCGCGCATGCGCAGTCTCGCCTGAACCTTTGCTGTTTGCATATACTAAAACGACTATTTTCCCATGACACGGTTCTTATTTCTCAGCTTAAAGGATGAGATACTTGAAGATCTCAAAGACGCTCTGTTGATGATACGGAATCAATTCGTTGACAATATGATATTTCTGAGAAGGCAATTCTACAAAACGATTAACCCTTTCCGTTCCAGCCATATTGTTCATATTGACTCTTCCGCCATGCCTGTCAATGGGCAATTTTATTGACATGGTGCATACCCATCAAATACACAAAGTCCTTTGTATGATTAACATCCACACCACATGGCGCTGGCTATAGTTTGAGGCTTATCTGTTTACTGTCATCGTATTAAAAGACTTGAGTAGCCCTGATGATCTTATAGTATTAAGACTGGACGCTACCAAAATTTAGGTTTTTACACATTTTTGTTTTTAAACAGAATGCTTATTCCTAGCAGTAAAATAAAACTAACAGTCAATGGCAATATCTACTTTCTTTCTCACGTATGTAATAGCCCATTCAGTGATCGCAGATATGCACATCACAGCCAGATTCTCATATGTCAGTATCTGACATAAAACTTCCTAATTTCATCTTGAAAGAATTTAAGGGTCTATTGCTATGTGTGAAGCAATCTTGGGTAGTCATTGGGCTTCATGGTTAAACAAGGTAAATAATTTCCTGTCATATTTTGATATATCACTCATTAGTGGAATATGTAAATTTTACAGATCTTTACATGTTTAATGAAGTAAACCCTAAAGATGCATATTTTGAAGGGATGTGCAATACTGAATGGTCCCGAGAAAGGAAATGCAATGTCATCTCTATCAGTCTGATTAAAATAGCTTTTCTTTGGCAGCATAGAATTTTAGATTCCCCGAAAATTGAACTTTTTTTCAATTCCTTCGTTTATTGCGAAGATTTCATAATTTGACACATCGTAGGTTTTTAGAAGTTTCATCTTGATAACTATATCACAGAATTTTAATATCTTATTCGTTTTGGGTTTAAATGAAACGTTTGATCAGTGGATTCAATCGATTTTTATGCTAAAAATTAAACAAAAATGTTATATCTTTCTTTTAAGACACTTTAGCAAATATTTGTGTTACATTATTGTAGTACTTGCGCTGTAGATGCTCTCTCAGAACAAGAGCTCTTATAAATCGCACTGTAAAGTAAATAAGTGAACTCAGGAACTGAAACAATCAGATCAAGTTCTCAACATCAAAGGGAAAGATTGATAAATACAATTAAACAGCCACAACAAAAAGAGAAGACAAGCAGAGTTGGAAACTCTTTCCCAGAAAGTTGGCAACTCTGTTACCCAAACTTAACTGAATATATATGTAACTTACATATATTTTAAAGGAAAGCATTTGTAAGTGAAATACTAAAGAACTAAGAAGGTAGATCCAATCGTTTGAGAAAGTCATAATATTTGCTCATTTATTAACAAAAATACCAACGAGTTCTATAATAATCACTTAAGCGCATCAAACAATTCAATTCATTAGCTGTAAGGGAACTAGAATAATTTCCTTAAGCATATTGTACATTTCAGTTAATTAGCTTTAACAAGAATAGATACACTTACAGGGGAACAAACTCTGTCAAAATTGTTTTGTCCCCCTCTGAGAAGGGGTCTACCCAATAAGGAAAAAAATTCTCCACATAAAGTTTACTCATTTTCAGAAGAGGTCTGGTGTGCAGAAAAGCAAACAGGAAGTAACGAAAGTTGTCTCCCTTATAAAAATGGCAGTAAAATATCAAGATGTGTTCATTCACCTTAATTTGATATATATCATAATCGGATTGCATATGGTAAAATTAAAAAAAAAAAAAAAAAAAAAAAAAAAAAAAAGCCTACCTACCCCTTTGCTGTGCTTCTTAGAGCAATAAAATAGTTTTAAAACCAGAAATATAGCAATCCAAAGATGACTAATTTACCCTTAATGTTACAAACAAGATGACGAAATAGTAGTTATAAATACTAATTAACGTCCCTAACACATTCGATGAAAACAGATTTAAAATTCAACGACTGAATGCCAAACAGTGTAGATCCTGATAATTCGACACATTATGTACTCATTCTGGCTCTTCGTTGTTTGCAAAAAACCTCTTATTATAGCCAGTGCCACCGAAAGAGATATTGCAAGAAAGAAAATCGACACCTATAGCTGCGAAACTTCTTTGACACTGTGTCGGTGTCTGAGGTGATTGCTATTTCACTAACTCAGTTAGGGAGCGTCTGTGCGAGCCGAACAATCATTTTGTATTTTGACAACATTTGAACCTGGTTTAAAAATTTGGTACCAGTAAAGTCGATTTAACCCTTGTCCTGCTGAATAAATTAAGATGCCACACCTAATTTTCAGCGAATCAGATTACTTGATCCAGATTGTTGCTATAAATTCACATACTTAATGGCAAACAGTGCGGTTCCAGATCAGTTGGCTTCTTCCGAAGCCAACTGATCAGGATCTACACTGTTTGCAAAGGCAGGATATATCCGGGTTCAGCAGGACAAGGTTTAACCCCCTCCCCCCACGGTAATTTTACTACTGACCGTTCTGACGGTGGTTCTAGTGTTGTTTGTTCTTTTGTGTGGCCTTGTGGCTGCTGGCCGCGGGGCTTTTTCGTGTTTAGTCCTGTCCGTTGTCTTATTTGTGGTATTTAGTGGGTCTTGTCTAGCACTATGATTACCTTGTTTTGGAAGATTGAGCTGGTTGTTTTACTTTTCTTTGAGTGTGGCTTGTGTACTGTCTGTCTTGGTTTGTTTACTTTTGTTTACTTTTTCTCTTGATGTCATTGTTACGCTATTATCTCTTATTGTGGCTCTCCCTGGGTACTTTTTTTTATATCAATGTGCCTTCTTGATGCCATAAATACTTCTCCATTATAACAAGTGTATACAATCAACAGTTCTGATAATATTCATTACTAAGCACACAAAGGACACTAGGCACGCCATCTACAACGCGTCTACACGCGTAAACGTAACACATATAATGCATTGGTATACATGTACCCGAATTGTGAGTAGATGAGTAGATAGATTCTAGAAGGAATTACCCTTGAGAGCAACGAAAATATCCATAGAATTAAAAATTCCTGAAGTGACCATGTTTTCTCGGCCAGGCTAGCTAGTTTTGGCCAATTAGGCCTCATCAGTGACCCTCATATAAATTTTCTAAAAATCCCGAAATGAGTTCAATTATAACAATTAACCAATTAACTGCGCTATAAGTATACTACTGCACTATGATTGCTCTAAGTACGAGGAAACATTTTATGGCCGCCACACAGCACTTACACCAGTTGTAGTAAAGATAAGTAGCTTCTAAAAGATATGGCCCTTGAGGGCAATGTACGCATCCACAGAACAGAATATTCCTGCAGTGTCCATGTCACTATCGTGTGAAACCGCTAAAGCCAATGTGAGTTTTAACACTGCATGTTGTTGTGTTTGTTTGTATTTGTCATTCAGCTAGCAGATTTAGACAGATCACCAGTGGGTCATAAAGACCCGGCCCGGCCCCGAGGTTATAAAACTTTCTTTCATACTCAACTCAGCTGAGAATGAACATTTTTTATCTGCTAATAAATATGAAAATGCCAACAATAATTGGCATTTTCATATTTATAAGAAGAAATTTGTTTTCATACTCAGTTGTTATTAACAAGAAAACAATTTGCAATTGTTAGTAATTTGAGATGTATTAGCAGGATAAATTTCACGCCAAGCTGTGTTCAGTGCATCAAACATTTGATAACTTGGGGCCAGTTCAAATCTAGTATGCATGCTGTAATGAACTGTTCGTATATTTAGGACAATTACAATAGTTCGGCAAAAATATTTTATGTTATCTAGAAAAAAGCAAAAAAAAAAAAAAAAAAAAAAAAAAAAACAATGTCGTGAGAATACAAATGAACCTGACAACTAGATTGCGTCTAAAGAAGCAGAAATAATTTTCATTTCTGGCCAACAGATTAGATTTAGAAGCACTTATTTTCCCATTAATCAAGCAGCGCTGTTCTCAAGGGTCACTGGAATACAGACATGGAAATGATTCATCTTGAAGGAGCTAATCGAATCAAATAGATTTGTTCCGGAAAACATGAATTCCTACCTCTTAGAATCTATTATGACACATTTTTATTGTATTGTGTCTGTCTGTTTGTCTGTCTGTCTGTTTGTTTGCTTGTTTGTTTGTTTGTTGTTGTTTTGTTGTTGTTGTTTTTGTTGTGTCTAGACATGTCAGCTATAGCTTTTAAAGTATACAAGTCGGGCCAGAGCCTTTCCTACAAGATTGCATGTGCGCCCAGCGAAGACTCTGATCAGCCTGCACACCCGCACAAGCTGATCTTCCGCTCAAGCTAATCAGTTTGCGGTCCTAATGAAGACTTTTTGGACCCATAAGGTTCCCTGCGAAGACTCTGATCAAACTATGCGGATGCATTGGCTGATCTGAGTCTTCGCTGGGCGCACATGCAACCTTGTTGGAGATGATGTGCCCTGGCTAATATATTGTTTTATCTAGAACCCTTTCCAGAAAGGATATAAGTGCCGTGTGGCGGCCGTAAAAAGTCTCCCAGTACTTCGCCATAGTACAGTTTTTATTTTTGTTTTCCAAGGGCCCAGTGGACCTATTCTGGATAATTGAGCTCCACTCAAGCCGGTGCCAGTAGGTGCGCATGTAATCCTACAAACAATGCGGTCATATAAACCGTTTCAATTAAACAGAGACGCCAGTTTTTATGTAATACACTTCTACCTCTGTATAACACGGTTCGTTATAGCACGGTTTTGGATACAACACGGTTCAAAGATGGATCCAAAAAATGTATAAACACGATTTATGCTATGGACCCCAACAATAGTGTTATAAAGAGGTTGTGGTGTATGTGTTTCCAAGGGCAACCTTTAACGATTTTATTCGGTGTGCAGAAAAGCAAACAGAAAGTGACAATAGTAGCCTCTCTTGTAAAGTGTGGCGAGAATAAAACAACCAGGGCCCAGTTGTTCAAAGCGTCGTTAGCTTAACGAGCTCGTTAGTGGTCAAATGTTAACTGTTCTAGTAAGTACAATACCAAATTTACAGGTATTTTTGTTGAAAAAATGTGCGTAGCTTTTGGAAATGCAAAAGCTGTTCGCATTTTTTAGCAAAAAATATTAGCATATATGCCATATTTAATGATCAAAGTTTTAATGATACGTTAACTAACGACATCGTTAGTTTTGAACAACTGGGCCCAGGTGTATTCAGTCCCTTTGAGTTTAAACAAATGATAGGAATATAACTACGCGCAGACTATTTTAACAAAGATGTGGGCTTTAACTTTCGAAGGAAAATATTTATTTTATGAATTATCTTGTCTTAATTTGGGAATTATTTTAAAGTCAGAAAAAAAAGTTTGATATCAGTAGCTTATCTGTTAAAAAGAGGATAGACAAAGATTTAGCGGACTCGGTGAAAAAAAGTGAAACATTCATAGTGCGAGTAACAAGGACATTGACAAAAACAATATGGCAGTGCCCACTATATCGGACAGGGACAATAATGATGCAGATCTATGTCATAGCCGCCGGGTATAAAATTTTCTCTTTTCCAACCTTTCTAATCACATTGTCTTCTCCTGAGAATCTTTCGAAACGCTTAGATTCTCTGGAGAGAGACTTGCAAGTAAAGTAATTTCATTATTGTATTATTGTCTTTAGTCTTGTACTGTCGAGTGACCTCTCTAAGCGTAGGTTTGCGTCTTTACAGCTCGGTGTCTAAACTTGAAGAAGGCTGGATGAGTTTCACTCACATATGACCTCTATGACCCCTAGTGGTATTTAAACTATCCGCATCGCCGACTAATGGACCAAACGACTTTGCTGTTGTTGATATTCGGCCGATACAGGCGCACCACTAGACTCTTCCCTACTCTATAAAAAGGGATGGAGCCTCACCCAGCATACCAAGACTTTTAAGTAGATGTCGACACACTAGAATATAACATTATTATCTTTATTACATTAAAGATCCATCAGGGCTGAGGAGACATCGGATGAAAAACTTAAGCACTCATTTTACTTAATTTACTTTATTGTACATCAGACACCAGTTTTGCAGCAAGTTTCTAAAATGTTTATAACTGACGTCTTGTTATTGTTGGACAATTTTTAGTTTTGGACAGATGGTACATGTACTTGCATTATGCACCTTTTCATTACCGTCTCACGACATAACACACATTTAACATCACGAAAACATGCCTATATAATTTTGGCCTCCTTAAACCCCACTTTTATATAGTAAAACTCGGTTTACAGGAGTAAACATTATTTTTCTTATTTTTGCTCGAAAACATAGATTGTGGTACTTGTTAGAACCGCCTCGCGGTTTTCAGCAGAAATTTGAAAAAAAAATATCAGAGTTTTGTATCTGAAAATTGTCAGTTTTTGGAGGTGAAATTTTCTATATATTTAAACAGGCGTGCTTTCGTAATGCAACCTGGCACTATGACTGTTCCCGGACTGGATATGCCATACCAATACCACTGTACCATATATCTACCAGTACGCCTGACCATTACTATACCATCCCATAGTACTAGGGAACGTTCCAGAGCCATTCAGGTCACTACCATAGTGCCAATCCAACAACAGTACGAGTACCGTACCAAAGTACCATTACCATACTACAGTTTTATCACCGTACCATACCATAGTATCATCACTATACCATAGTACCATTACCATATTATAGTGTCGTCACCGTACCATAGTAAAATTTCAATTTAGTCAGATCTAGCTAGGTACTGTTATGCTTCCTTGAGACGGCGTTAAAAGGTGTCTCTGGATGTGTTACGTTGACTACAGACAGGTACAGTTTTCAGGAGTATTGACTAGCAATTATGTAGTCAATATGTTGATTTGTAGTTCATGTTAATTTGTGGAACGTTTTTAGGTTCGGTATGATCAGCTTGTAATTATGAGAGGCCGATAGAGGGATGGGAAGGACAACTACAAACAATAATAGGAAGTACCATATGATAATGCAGACGAAGTGGCCATCTACATTGCTAGCAACTTTCTTGGGCAATGCTACGAAGCACTACATGGTCTTATTGACCAAGTGGCCATCAACATTGCTGGCAACTATTCTGTTTATTTTGGTCAATGCTACGAAGCATCATATGATCTTATTGACCAAGTGGCTATCAACATTGCTGGCAGTGCTGGTCAATGCTACGAAGCAAATATGATCTTGTTAACCAAGTGGCAATCTACACTGCTGGAAGCTGTTATCCCACAGTTTGTAGATCAGTAGAATATTTCCTTCTCCACCCTGTAGCAATGTTGGGAAGTACTACATGATCGCAATATGACCAAGTGGTCACCTACATTGTTGGCAAGTTTGTGTTTGGCAATGCTACGAAGCACCACATGGTCATATTGACCAAGTGGCAATCAACATTGCTGGCAGCTGTTCTGTTTATTTTGGCCAATGCTACGAAGCACTATATGATCTTATTGACCAAGTGGCCATCAACATTGCTGGCAGCTGTTCTGTTTATTTTGGTCAATGCTACGAAGCACCATATGATCTTATTGACCAAGTGGCCATCAACATTGCTGGCAGCTGTTCTGTTTATTTTGGCCAATGCTACGAAGCACCACATGGTCATATTGACCAAGTGGCCATCAACATTGCTGGCAGCTGTTCTGTTTATTTTGGCCAATGCTACGAAGCACCATATGATCTTATTGACCAAGTGGCCATCAACATTGCTGGCAGCTGTTCTGTTTATTTTGGCCAATGCTACGAAGCACCATATGATCTTATTGACCAAGTGGCCATCAACATTGCTGGCAGCTGTTCTGTTTATTTTGGTCAATGCCTCGAAGCACCATATGATCTTATTGACCAAGTGGCCATCAACATTGCTGGCAGCTGTTCTGTTTATTTTGGCCAATGCTACGAAGCAACATATGATCTTATTGACCAAGTGGCCATCAACATTGCTGGCAGCTGTTCTGTTTATTTTGGCCAATGCTACGAAGCACCATATGATCTTATTGACCAAGTGGCCATCAACATTGCTGGCAGCTGTTCTGTTTATTTTGGTCAATGCTACGAAGCACCATATGATCTTATTGACCAAGTGGCCATCAACATTGCTGGCAGCTGTTCTGTTTATTTTGGCCAATGCTACGAAGCACCACATGGTCATATTGACCAAGTGGCCATCAACATTGCTGGCAGCTGTTCTGTTTATTTTGGCCAATGCTACGAAGCACCATATGATCTTATTTACCAAGTGGCCATCAACATTGCTGGCAGCTGTTCTGTTTATTTTGGCCAATGCTACGAAGCACCACATGGTCATATTGACCAAGTGGCCATCAACATTGCTGGCAGCTGTTCTGTTTATTTTGGCCAATGCTACGAAGCACCATATGATCTTATTGACCAAGTGGCCATCAACATTGCTGGCAGCTGTTCTGTTTACTGCCAATGCTATGAAGCACCATATGATCTTGTTGACCAAGTGGCCATCAACATTGCTGGCAACTGTTCTATTTATTTTGGCCAATGCTACGAAGCACCATATGATCTTATTGACCAAGTGGCCATCAACATTGCTGGCAGCTGTTCTGTTTACTGTCAATGCTATGAAGCACCTTATGATCTTGTTGACCAAATGTTGTCATCTAAATTGCTTGCAGCTGTTAAACCTCAGTTAGTAGATCAGTAGCATATTCCCTTCTTCACCGTGTAGCAATGTTGGGAAGTACTATATGATCGCCATATGCCTAAGTGGCCATCTGCATTGCTATTTTATCCCCTCTTTCATCTTAGAGCAAAGAGAAGTACCATATGATCGCCATATGACTAAGTAGCCATCTACACTGCCTTAATTAACTCTTTCATCTCAGAGCAATAAGTAGTACCATATGATCGCCAGATGACCAAGTTGCCATCTGCACTGCCATTTTATCAACTCTTTCATTTTAGAGCAATGAGAAGTACAATATGATCGCCATATAACCAAGTGGCCATCTACATTGCCATTGTATCAACGCTTTCATCTTAGGGCAATGAGAAGTACCATATAATCGCCATATGACTAAGTGGCGATCTACATTGCGTGCTTATCCTTCGTGGAGCTTCAGATCAGTAAAAATATCTTATTGTTCATAGCAATAAGAAGCACCATATGATCGCCATATGACCGAGCGGTCATCGACATTGCTAATTGCAGTTTTCTGCTCTAATGAATTAGATTTACTGATCAGAAGGGTACTACTGATCTAAGGTCTTTCTTAAGCCTGCTGTGCTATGGCCTCTCAAGAGCCGTTTTAGAGTCTCCTCACGGCAGTCATCTATTTTCTTTCAGCCTCCTTTATCTTATTCTTGAAGTACGCCGTGGCGGGATCGAAATATAGAGATTGTACAGCTGTCCAGGTTACAAGGGCTGGTTTTTACATAAACAACACTTGTACTTGTCTATCTCTAATGCATCTGCTGCCATAACATTGGCGCGGTAACCGTGGTACCACTTGTCACAATAGTCGCACTGGATCATGAAACGTCCTTGTCAGGGTTTATGACATAGACAGTAAAACATAAGGTAAGAGAAAAGTCCAGGGTGTGCCACAATTACAAAACGTAGACCTTCCCAGACACCAAAAGGAAGAGACAACAGACAAAACCAAACAAACACAAATAGAACGAACGTACGAAAAGCACTAAGATTAGCTCTCTCTTCTCCAAGAAAGGTAATTGCAATGCTAAAAAGACTGAAAAACACAAGAACAAACTAACAAAAGGTAAGACATAAAAAAATCGCCTCGTAGAATAAACCACAAAGCAACAAAGAGTATGACTAACACCGGGACTACCGCCTTAGAACGGTCAGTAGAGTAAAAAATGGTAAGAGAAAAGTCCAGGGAGTGCGACAATCACAAACCGCAGCCCTTCTCAGACACCAAGAGGACGAGGAAACAGACAAAACCAAACAACCGCAAATCGAACAAACATCCGTAAAAGGACTGAAAATCACAAGAAAAACACAAGAACAAAATAACACAAGGTAAGACATAAAACAAATCACCTCGTAGAATAAACCCCAAAGCAACAAAGAGTAAGAGTAACACCGGGACCACCGCCTTAGAACGGTCAGTAGAATAAACCACCGGGGGAGGGGGGTGTTTAAAGCAATTTTACGGCCAGCCAACTTCACTCTGCTACTTTTAATACAGAAATACATAAACATTCGGTTTGCATAAAGGCCCCTAACTCAGTCAATGCATCAAAATGAAAACATAAAAATCAAATTAATCACTATAATAAACAAAGACGAGTACTTATGGCTAATTCTACTGTATGCCAGAGTAAATGAAAACCAATAGTTGAACCGTGGCGGGCCAAGCCAAAGGCAAATAGTAAAAAAAAAATGAGAGAAAAGTCCAGGGAGTTCCACAATCACAAACCGCAGCCCTTCCCAGACACCAAGAGGAAGAGGGAACCGACAAATCCAAACAAACACAAATCGAACAAACGTACGAAAAGCACTAAGATTAGCTTTCTCTTCCCCAAGCGAGGTAATCGCAATGTAAAAGCACTGAAAAACACAAGAACAAAATGACACAAGGTAAGACATAAAACAAAGCCTCATCAGCGTCCTGATTAGAGAGATTTCCAGTATCTGGGCTCGATTTCTATTCTATGAGTCACGTGGGTATCTTCCTGTCCCTGCGGGGTTTTAGCCGGTCTTCGTTGACGACAAAGATGGCGTTCTTTATCTTTACTCTGAAAAAGGTTGCAGAAACCTTTTTTGTGATAACGATCGGTTCCTTCCAAGGTGGGGATAGTTTTTACATTTGCCTTTGACACTGGCCGTATCGAGCACCTTTTTCGCAGGTTCTTTCTAGTATCAGCAGGTCCTAATCTCCCTTCATGTGGTGACGAGAGGTCTTAGTGTTGTCTCTGACCTCTCGTGAGCTTTCTGGATGCTACCCGTGAGTTTGGAAGCGTATTAATCTACGTCAGTTGGTTTGGTCGCAGGATGAGGGAACATTAGGGGAGCTAGGAGGTATACTTTCCTGCCTAACATCAATCCTTCAGCCGTGTACCCCGTACTACGGTTAACTGATGATCTTAGGGCTCCAGCAATCTGTTGCAAATGAAGGTCCCGTTGATTCTGCGACTTGCCAGTGAAACACCTAATAGCATCTGTCGGTGACCTGTTATATCTTTCTGCTTGGCCGTTCGCAGGAGGCTTATATGGTATAGTCCTAGATTCGTGGATTTGGAGGGCTTCACACAAGGGAACAAACAGTTTTTATTCAAAATTGCGCCCTTGATCCGAGAATTTTTGGAACGGACAACCGAACCTTGAAAAGAAGTTATCCACAGCCACTTTGCTGTGACTTACGCTGTCTGCGATGGAAGTGCTACACATTTTACCCATTACATGACCTGGTTCACCATCGTGAAGTACTTTGGCGTCTTTGGCAATGGACATAGAAAATCAATATGGACCCTTTCTATGAGTGCTGCCTGATATTCTTTCATGGGTGTCCTACCGTATTTTCAGCCTCTCCTTGGTGACCTGTACTCCTCAAAGCTTCTCTCTAAGACGAGTATTTCATCTAGGAAAGCGAATTGACTGCTGGCTTGGTCCTACATTGTTGGAAGGGAACCTCTTTTGTGTGTTTTCTGCTCCAGTGTAGAAGTCATAGATACAGTATTCAGTTTGAGCCAGCTTTTGTAGGCACAGATGGAATACTGTTAATCTTACACTCTACACCTGTGTTGTTCTCTCATGTCGGAGTCACAGAGACAGTATTCAGGTTTGAGCCTGCTTTTGCAGACACAGATGAAATGCCATTAATCTTAGACTCGACATTTTTGATAATCTCCTCCAGTGTGGGTGTCATAGAAACAGCATTTAGTTTTGAGCCTGCTTTTGCAGACACAGATGGAATACCTTTAATCTTCGACTCGACACCTGGTCTTTGACAAAACAGTTTCCTGTAATGTGAAAGTTATTTTGGTTATAGTGCTATATGCCTTGGTGTTTTGGTATTTCTTAGCCGGGGATTGGCTGGTTTACTTTTGTTGGCTTATTTGCGGTAGGATCGGGGATTGGCCTTCTTCCCGGATCCTTTCCCATTTAAATCCTTGCCAGAGTCTTGTCTGGGATAGCCGTTTGACCAATTTTGGGGAAAGAAACGGTCCCTTTGGCTTTCTGCTTGTAGTATTTTAATTGTGGTGCTGTTGCTTTAAGTGCGTCCTTCTCTCCCTTCGGTATCTTGGACGGAAGGTGTTAGGTAATTGTATCGATTCCTGATTATTACCTTTCTTTCTATTTAAATCGGGACAGTCTTTTTTAAAATGACCTTTAGCCCCACAGTTGTATTAAGTCTCCTTTTGTGATGTTACATGGAGCCATCTGTTTTGCCAAATCTTGTGCTATTTCTGTCAAAAACTTTTTATAAGTACTTGCGGTCTCCCCTCTGAGAGACTACGTCAGAGCCTGGAGCCGCACTATCCTGTACTGCTTTGGCAAAAAATTACTCTTACTCTTTCATGACACTTCTTTTGTCCCGTTTGTGGATTTGTCATAGACGGAAGAGTGTACATGTTGGTACTATCATACTTTATTTATAGCCATTTCTGTTATGCATGGATTATCCACACAAACAGACAGCCCAGCTTTATTGTCTAATAGGCCCTCACAAGACTTTGTAACGGCTTGTTTTCTAGCATACCGATCTTGCAAAGAAAGGTAAGAGAAAAGTACAGGGAGTGCCACAATCACAAACCATTGCCCTTCCAAGACACCAAGAGGAAGAGGAAACCGACAAAACCAAACAAGCACAAATCAAACAAACGTACGAAAAGCACTAAGATTAGCTCGCATTTCCCCGAGCAGGAAATCGCAATGCTAAAAAGACTGAAAAGAACAAATAACACAAGGTAAGACATAAAACAAATCACCTCGTTGAATAAACCACAAAGCAACAAAGACTAACACCGGGACCACCGCCTTAGAACGGTCAGTAGAGTAAACCACAGGGGTGGGGAGGGGGCGGGGCATAGTGAGGGTGTTTAAGCACTTTTACAGCTAGCCAACTTTACCCTGGGTCCCGATGCTACTCTTAATACAGAAATTCATAAAAAATCGGTTCACTTAAAGGCTCCCAACTCAATCAATGCATCAAAGCAAAAACATAAAAATAAAATTAATCACTATAATAAACAAAGACGAGTACACATTGCTAATTCTTCTGTATGCCAGAGTAAATGAAAACCAATAACTGAAACACGGCGGCCAAGCCAACGATATATCGACAGCTTTAACTGGCAGAGTCATGATTCTGTCAGACCAGTCTTCTAGGGACTCTCCGACGTTCTGGGTAGCTTGTTGGAATCGGTGCTGTGCAGTTTCCACCAACTCTTTTATACCGAAACGTTCTTAAAGTCGTCTTAGAAGACGGAAATATGATCATTTGTTACCATCAATAGCGCATAACAATCTGATGCTTTACCAGTCTAGCACCAGCAAAAGCACTAGCAAAAGTAGTTCAAGCATTCTTTTTTAGTCTACTCTCAAGTTTTTGCATAGCGAGTGAACTTTTGTTTGAAAGCCTTCCAACTACCCCTTGCCATCATAGGTCAGATTTCTTAGTAGTCTTATGTTGGAAGACCTGGACTTCTTTTTTTTGTGAGAAATTTTATGGATCTCATCATCTGGACTTCTTAAATTGTTCATCACGAAAACATGCCTATATAGTTTTGACCCCCTTAAACCCCACTTTTATATAGTAAAACTGGGGTTTACAGGGGTATACATTATTTTCTTATTTCTGCTCAAAACCATAGATTGTGGATACTCGTTAGAACCGCCTCGGCGAGGCGGTTCTAACGAGTACCCACAATCTATGTTTTGAGCAGAAATATGACAAATATCAGAGTTTTTCATCTGAAAATTTTCAGTTTTTTGAGGTGAAATTCTTCTGTATATTTGAATAGGCGTGTTTTCGTAATGTGCTTTTTATGAGCCTCATCATCAGATACACCACATGTATCAGAGGTCTCAGACAGGTGAGATTTTTAGACTTGCTGTTTTCTTTAACCCCGTCTAGACTTATTTCTTTTGTCTAGCACAGTCTCATTATCAGAATCTGAATTGGACTCATTACTGCTATAAGGATGTGATTTAGTCTGATGGTTTTTGTGTTTACGGGGCTCATAAATTTCTTCATGAGAGTCCGATAAGAAACCCGTACTGGATGAGACGGTATTACTTAACTGAGGTGAAGCTGGCTTTTAAGATGTGGATTGTTTAGGAACAGCCCCCCACCCCCCTCCCCTCCACTAAGCCTCTTGTTTCTCTTTTGCAAGAGCTTTTGCAACTGCTCATCAGCCTGTTTCTTATTTGTAGAAGCTAAGCAATTTGCGCATCCTTCACATTGCTTAGTTTTGGTTCTTTGGGCACAGTTTTCTTTGATTTCTTTTATGGAGGAAACTTGCTTCAGAGGAGAGCTCGTTGGATTTGTGGAATATACTCGTTTTTAAAACTTTCCCATTTTGTCATATAATTAAGATCATGGGTCTCAGGTTTTACACGCTCGAAATAAACTTAAGGGACTCACCTGCTTAGTAGCTGATTTTTATAATGAACTCAGCAATACATTTCTGCTTTTATTTTTTTTTCCCTAACACCGCTTTGACCTTGAGCTGCATTCGTCTAATCTGGACCATTCAGATTAAACTAACTAGATTCCCTCCGGCCATTATGCTGGAAAAGGCCAGGCTATGTACACTTCCTAGCCCATTTTCCTTAGCTCTTTATGCTGATGAATATGAAGGCTTTCTCACTGGCAAACTGGGCTAGTTGTTCAAAGCGTCTTCAGCTTAACGAGCTTGTTAATGGTCATTTCGTTAACTGTTTTAGCGGATTCAATATACAGTATTCTGATATTTTTTGCTGAAAAAAAGTGAGTGCAAAAGCTACTCACATTTTTTTCAGCAAAAAATTTCAGCATATTTGCGTATCACTGGATGTAAATTTTAACGAATCGTTAACTAACGATGTCGTTAGCTTTGAACAACTGCCATGGGCCCAGATGTTAGTGACAAATCTTAAATATGCAAAACCGCACTGTCCCACATTGTGTGCGTCAAAGTTTCCAGTGTAGCCTCCTTGTGTCACGCAGTGCAATAATGGCTTCTGCAATAACTGGTCCAATATTAGGAATAAGCTGCAATTACTCTGCACTTGCAAAGCAAGAATATTATTTCATCAGACATATTCGTTTCAATTTGTTGCAAAGAAAAGGTCAAGATAAGCTAACTAAGTTAATTTAGAATATTTATTATTGTATTGTATTTCCTCTAGCAACGAAAAGGCTACTTCTTTGAAACAGCACAATTCAGTACCTTTTAGCTCACCTGAGCCGTCTGTCGTCCGTTGTTCGTCCATCTTCCGTTGTCCGTCCACACCTTTGAACGACTTCTCCTCTGAAACCCCTGGGCCAATTTTCTTCCATCCTCACCGAATGAGTCGATGACATCAGACCTCGAATTACTCTTGCTTTTTCATTAAAAGTAGATGATGATTTATTTATCGATTTTCTAGTAGACTGCGGATCGTTACTAACAATTATACTTGTGTATCTCATCGGGGAAAGTCGGCGGTGGATAACGTGTTTGTGCCCTATGAACATTTATTTACTGTTGAAGTTTATGTCTGAAAAAGTCGATTAACTTATATTACACGGGAGCGTGAAATTCCAGACCACTCGTTGTTAATGTGGAGCGTCCCCTTATCAGTCATTGTTAGTAATAGCCATACATGTAACTCACCTATTCAGATGCAAAATGAACAAGCACATTTGACCCAGCCATCCTATAAGACAGCTAATATTCCTAGCACGTTCTAAATGATACATCCCCCGCCCCCACCCCGCCAAAAAAAAAAAAAAAAAAAAAAAAAAAAAAAAAACGATGTACAGGTATACGTTTCACGCTCTAAATTTAAATTTAAACAATACTGGTGCGAAGAGCTTCAGGCCGCCTAGTGTAAAGTGAAAGAACGTTTTAATGGCAGTCAATCAGAAAAGCGCAGGTTTCGTGAGGGTTTTAACCTGGAAAGGAAGCATTTGGATAAACTGAATATGCATGAGAAACGGAAATATTAGCTGATCGAAGAAGGCAGACTTAAGGAGTTATAAAGTGATACTGGCACACGCAATTTCTGGAAGTACATTCGTAACATAGGACTTCATAATGCTAGGAAATCGAGAATCCCGATGGAAATTGTTGACGCAAATGGCCAGGGGTCGACAAACACAGAAAATGTTCTCTTACCCTGAAAAACTGATTATGAAAATTTGTTCAGTGATAGACCAAATTAGAACTTTAAAGACCGATGACCACTATAGAAATATTCAAGCTAACTTACGAGTAGGTACTAATTCGGTACCTCGGATTAACGTGGATGTATCATTTCTAAATATTGAAATTACAAAGGCTGAATTTGAAAAATGTATAGTTCGTGTAGCCTAAAGCTACGAAAAGCTTCGAGACTGGATAAAATTCCTGCTGAGATTCTATGGAATCCCACATGTGTCGATCCATTATTTAAGATTGTTTGATACTGTTACAATACAGTTCCACGGGACTGCAACAAAAGATTTACCAAAACGATATATAAATCTGACGGAAAAGACCCCCGTGACCTAAGTAAGAGGGGCATAACCCCGCGCAAGATATATGCAGATATTGAACACTTGACT
Source organism: Anodontia alba (assembly GCA_964016985.1). Lineage (NCBI taxonomy): Eukaryota > Metazoa > Mollusca > Bivalvia > Lucinida > Lucinidae > Anodontia > Anodontia alba. Next base: position 66,641,618 of record OZ024833.1, on the reverse strand, counting down.
TTCCAAATGTATTGAAGAAAATAATTACTTAGTAGAATACCAGAATGGCTTCAGACGTGACAGATCGTGCATGGGTCATATTTATACATTGCATTCCATACTTTATAAGCGTAAATTAAATAAAAAGCCAACGTTTACTTGCTTTGTTGAAGCAAAGATATCATTAGACTCTGCTAATCGTGACTATCTGTGGTACAAGTTATTGAATATTAAAATATTAAAGTGAAGCTAGGAATCAATAGCAAGATGTCGTTATATGACAGTGTAAAGTGCGCGGTGAAGGCAAATGACGTCATCATCCCTTTTCTTGACGTCACGCTTGTAGTCAAACATGGCTGTCGCCTCTCTTCGACATCTTTTGCACTCTATATTAACGATTTGGCTGGAGAAATTAAAGTTTTAAACTGTAAAACAGAAATGGGTGATGAGCGTCTTACCCTCATATACGCAGACGACTTCGTCTTGATCGGGCCGTCAGACGAATCACTTAAATCGATGCACATTATATCGCATGAGTGGTGTACATGATGGAGACTGACTCTCAATAAAAACAATACAAGGAGTATTCATTTTAGGCCTATCGCTATTCAATGTACTCAGTTTAGCTTCAGATGTGATGATTTAGCTCGGGATCTGACTGATTCCTTCACGAACTTTGCCGTCAATGAACTTGCTAAATCAGCTAGTCGAGCACTTTTGGGTCTATACACAAAGTTTCTGAACGTAGGCGGAATGGATCATGATGCATTTTGTAAATTATATGAATCGCTGGTCGAACCTGTGTTACTCTACGTTGTAGGTTTAAAGGGTTTGAATGACCATAAGAAACTAAAATCAGTACAGAATAATGTAGATATAGGACTCGGTAAAATGCGACAGATATTGCATTGCAGTTTGACATAGGTTTGAAAGTCAGTAAAACAGAAAATCGAAGCAGGTCGATTATATTTTAAATTGGAGACAACTGATAAGAATATATTAGCAAAGAAAACGTATAATTGGCCAATTTCCCATGGTAAATCTTGGGAACGTTGATTCCAGGTATCCATGCATAATATAGGTCTACAGAATTTATTAAACAGGGGTGATCTGTCACTGACAAATAAAATTAATTGTTTGAAAACTGATTTTAAAGATGCTGGACACTGAGAACCGAAAATATTTAGAAGATTTGTAATAATACATCTCAAGAAAATGGAAATAAACTTCGCACATGTATCGATAATATAAAACTGAACACTATGTTAATTTATGAATGGAAAGGAGTCACCGCCGCATTCTAGCTAAATATAGAGTTTACCCCAACAGATTGAAACGGGCAGGTATGCAAAATCTAAGGTGCCACTCAATGATCGTATAAGTTAATTATATATAGACAATGTTATCCAGGACGAAATGCATTTCCTTTTATGCTGCCAGTTTTATGCAGATTTAAGAAGGCCTCTATTTGCTAAAGCTCCGTTATGCAATATAATTTTATAAGAAATGTCTTTCTTTGATTTTATTTTCACTATGAACAATGTTAATATGCAGCATAGTTTAGCCTCAACTCTTCTCCAAATGTTTAATCCATCTCTTGCTGACCGTGACATCCCCTGTCTTAACAAACAGTGTAGATCCAGATCAGTTGGCTTCTGAAGCCAACTGATCTGGATCTGCACGGTTTGGCATTAAATATGTGATTTTTTTTTAAAATAAAAAATCTGGATCAATAATCTGATAGGCTAAAAATTAGAAGTGGGTAGACATCTTAATTTATTCAGCATGACAAGAGTTAATAGAATAAAAAGAGTTCAGTAAGCTCCTAGCTCTAAGTTGCTCTTATGTATCTTTATTTTATTTAGTTAAGTTGTGTTTAGTAAGCTTTTCATAAAACTCTGCCGCGGGTGAAATTCATTATCTGAACATTTATTGAGTCTGCTAGCGACAGCTAGCAGGCTCTTTGCAATCGCATGGGGTTTTACGAGCGGATTCTCATCACAGCTATTTATGCGTATATTTATACGCGCACTACTTCTTAATCAGACGCAATGCGGCACTATTACGGTGAACTGAATGTGAAGCAGCGGAATTTTGTATGGCTTTTTTTTTATTTCGCTAACATAACTGTAACTGAAATCGATTTGGATAATGCAATTTATTTGAAACATAGACTTCAAAATTCGGTGTAGCAATACACGCGCTACTTTTGTCAAGGCGTTAACTCGGCACGGGGTCCTACTAATCACCCCATGGCACCCCACGGCAACCCAATGCACCCCACGGCACCAAATTATTCCATTGTATTTATTAACTGAATGCTGAAATTACACCAGGGTATTAGTTTTATGTATCCAAATTTGTTTTTGTGATAGTTTAAGACATTAACCTTACTTCAAGCGATTATCTTGGGGCGCCTAAACACCAAGATTCAAATTGACGCTAAAATATAGCAAAGAGACCAATGGTGTAAGTTGATACTGTATCAAAAATAAGTTTTAACTTAGAATTAATTTTTATATTCAAGTTCAAACACAAGTCATCAGTATAAATACTCTGTTTATTTAGATAGAGACAAGTATTACAAAACTTTTACTGGCCGTATAAAACACATATTTATGGTAAATATACATATATTTTGATGCCATGGGGCGCAAAAAATTACGAGAGATTTAGACATAATATTTTAAATCAAATACAAGTCATCATCATCAATATAAATCTCTGTTCATTAAGATGAAGACGAGTATTGCAAAAGTATACTTGTCCATCTATAACATATTTTATGATAAATATCCATATAGTTTGATGCCGTGGAGTGCCATGGGGTACCGTGGGGTGCCATGGGGTGATTAGTAGGACCGCTCGCCATCTTTGATGTTGTGCTTAGCAACGGAAGCTGAACGAAAGGAAAGGTATCAGTATTTACATAATCAGAATCTACTTATTTGATATTGAATATAGCAAGAAATCAGGCACTTAATTCATTCCTTCTACATGAAATAACTTTATTCACACCTCAGTGACACGGAGTTGTTTTACGACTGCTGGCCCATTTATAGGTTAATGACCCTTCTTTTTTGGACATCTGAAAATCTCTTGGAAAGGGTAGGCATAGCTGGTCGATGCTTAGGTAAAGCACTAGCAAATGACAATCAGATATTAAAGCTAATCTGGACTGAACATAGCCATTTCAAATTTATTTAATCTGCTCTTGTCTTAATAATAGATATAGAGTAAATTTATAAAATTGCCCTAGAATAATCGTAGAGCTACATCAGGTGTTGAATTTGTATGAACTGCAGCATATCTAGAGTTGAACTTTAATAATTCTAGAAATTGGAAATTGCTGCTGGAGATACACTCATTTGGAATAATCAGGTGATAAACTTCATTGGAAAATAAAGAGGTTCATTACTCCAATCAGTGCATTGGCCTATATATGCAGATAATAAAATGGATTTTTGTGAAGAAAGAAACAATACGAAGAGAAATAATTGTATTTAGTTTTTCAGTACATGGTTAGATGATTTATGTATATCTGTTTTACACTGATGCCTCAGTAAAGACCCATTCTTATTTATACATTAAAACAAGTAGAATGCATTTCCATCTGACTGATTTTAAGAAATTGATAGTGAAAGCATATAGTAGAGTGTTCATGTTAGTTGTTTTTCAAGGAATAGTAAATTTTCTCACAAAGCCTTGTCTCTGAATGTAAATTTAATATTGGATGAAGCCACTGGTTGTAAGCAAGTGTAAAAATTTTGATAAAGAGCAAAATCCAGGTCCATAAAATCATATAAATCTACAAGAAAATACATCTGTATTATTGCAAGGAAGTATCCATCAAGGAGATGAGATATTTAGTCCTGATTCAAGAAGGCGTCAATGCCTACCATGTTATTTAGTATTTTTGGTGAAAGCTGTACAGAAAAGGATCTATACCAACAATTGGAATGTGAACAACATGAATGAAATTCTGTTTGCAGGAGATGAATAATACAAGTATGCAAAAAAGAATTCCAAGACATATCATGACTATTTAGAGCCATGTGATTTTCCATTTTTTTTTCACTTGACAACTAGCATTATCACTGGAAAGTGAAAAAAAAAAATCAAATACTCAGTGGAGTATCCTTTCCTTGACTTAAAGACAACACTCGCTATGACTTTCTCATTCAACCCATATGCAGTCTTCGCTTGACGTTCATTTAATAGAGTTTTAAAGAAAGTCTTCTTTTCAGGAAGTACAATGCCCAGATGCTTGATATATTCCATAGAGCTCCATCTTATGGTGTAGTATTGGTAGCATTGGAATGCCACCTATCTTCTTTGCATGTATTGTGTTTGCATAGAAGATACACAGCACTCCATCAATACTTTACAAGCTAGCAGACTCTTAGGACTATCAGTCCTTTGATTACACACCACAACTTTGAGTCTACATTTGATGAAATTTTAACATTTTATAGGTTGTAAATATTAGTGTTTTATGCTAAGTACAAACTTTTCAGATTACAAAATATGCGTAAATTGTAGTGTGTTTCATAACCCATGCTGGCTAGTATTATCTGAGTTCATGCGATTTCTTTTTTTTTTATCTTGTATAGTTGCTTTTATGTATGTATCGATACCATGTGACACGTTAATGAATAGATACTTACTTACTTACTTACTTACTTACTTACTATAATATTTCGCGACTGTATACTTACTTAAAATGCGATTTCTAAATGTAACAATGAAAGTTTTATCTTTTTATTTCTTCCACCATACATTGTCTGAAAACTAGTTTCTCACTAGATGACCTTTAACCCTTTTAGCGCTAATGACAACTGCAGCAGACGACGTTTTGAATTTTTTGTTCAAAGAAAATAAGCCTTGACATTTTGTGCAAATCGTCTGCCAGGCAGACGCTTTGCAAGAAATGTCAGGACTTATTTTCCCTGAAAAATAAAAAAATAGAATGTCATCTGCTACAAATTTTGCTTGGCGCTTTAAGGGTTCATATTGTTTGTATCTTGATGGGAGTTATTTGAATACAGAGATACAATATTGCAAATGAGATATGATTAAAACAAAATCAAGAAATATTTCATTGTTACGGCATAAATATTCATTGATTTCTTCTTTCTTTAAAACAAGTTTCAGAAAATACGACCCTTCAAGAGAAAACGACCCATCTGTTTGTCGTACGTGAACGCTTTATTCCATTGGATTAACTTTTACCACCCTGTTGGCAAAGTTAGCAGACAACAAATTGATGATATTTTTTTCTCGTTTCTGTCTAGAAAATAGTTTGCCATTTCATGCAAATTGTCTCCTTATTACATGAAATGTCAAAGCCTATTATCTAAAAAAATAAGAAAATTATTTCAAAATGTTGTCTGCAGAAATGTTTTCTCTGCAAGCTAAGCGTTAACATTGGGGATTTGCAACAACTTCAGCTTAAAGGTTGCAACAGCATGCAAGCATAAAAGACGCTTGTGGGTTCAAGGTTTGCATGTGGAATATCCGTCATTTCACTCTCAGAGAGCCTCAAAATAAAACACATTGATTTTGTAATACTTTGAGACAAAGACAAATTTATTTTAGATTAAACTTCAAGGGAATAGACAAGCGGAGCGAATTCTTTTTATTTAGAGTCGATCCCTTTTAGAAAGAGCTTGGAGCTCGGGAAAGCGAACACTTGCCTTAAAAAATACACACATTGATTTTGTATACACTTTAAGACAAGACACATGTTTCTTACAGTTAACTATTGGGGAACGGACAAGAGGTGCAAATCCAATCGATATCAAGAAGACCCCTTATTACAAGTGACTTGGCGCGCGGGAAAACAAACAGGAAATCGTAAAAGTTATCTATCTTACCTCAAAACAAAACACATTGATTTTGTAATACTTTAAGACAAGACTAAAATGTATTTTAGAATTAACTAAGGGGAACGGAAAAGAGGAGCAAATCAAATCGATATAGAGGACCCAAGTGTATACAGTGCCCTTAATAACACATGAATCAACGTGAGAAAGTGTAACTTATGACACATGCGTCCAGCAAAGACAATGACCAGCCTGCGCATCCGTTCAGTCCAGCATCATACACATCACGAAAACATGCCTATATAATTTTAACCCCCTTAAACCCCACTTTTATACAGTAAAACTGGGGTTTACAGGGGTATACATTATTTTTCTTATTTCTGCTCAAAACCATAGATTGTGGGTACTCATTAGAACCGCCTCGCCGAGACGGTTCTAATGAGTACTCACAATCTATGTTTTGAGCAGAAATATGAAAAAAATATCAGAATTTTTATCTGAAAACTTTGAGTTTTTGGTGTTGAAATTTTCAATATATTTGAATAGGCGTGTTTTCATAATGGTAAAGGAAAACACATGCAAAGATTTGCAGAGGCTTACGAGCTTTCCGTTCAGTTTTAACTGTTTTCGACGGACGGTAGCGAGTTTCCATGGACCGTATCTTGAACTATCTTTTGGCGCAACCAAAATGACGGCAGTGCAATTAGAGTTAATACAGTCGACTCTCGTTATCTCGAATTCCAAGGGACTCTCTGAAATACTTCGAGATATCCGCACCTTGACATATCAGATTTGCAGAATTAAGTAAAAAAAATAATTCGATTAACCACATTTAACAAATATATATGTAATTAGATTCTTGAAATTGGAGATATATTGAAAATTTTGTGGAAAAGAGGAGAAATTGCTCCTTAGGAGCAATTCCTCCTCTTTTCCACAATATTTTTTACCTGTTGTTAGATATTCATGTTTAGACTGGGACCAGATTTTCACTTCGACATAAGCGGTTATTCGAGATAAGCGAGGTCGAGATAGCGAGAGTCAACTGTATATGTTTGCTTGCCTAAATGATGTTAACTGCGTTGATACTATTTATTCCATGCTATATAAAATTTATAATGATACAATTTATTCTGTCTAATTGAAGTTTTGTCAACGAGATTAACGGCTACTCTCTATATTTCAGATCATTTGAGATGACTGTACGATAACGATTCACTTTGCGACAAACCCTCCCGTACTTTTTCACTAATACAATGTTTTTAATATCGTGAAATTTAGCGGGTGTTGGCAAATGTTCATTTGTAAACCACTTTTGGAGGACGATAACGAACCATACCTTAAGCTATTTGCTTGCGCAACCAAAATGGCGACCAGTGTACATAGCCATGTATATGTATTTGTTGCAAAATTATGAAAACAATTACAGTGCAACCTACCTCTCTAAAACAGCCATTCTTCGAAAGTCATACAAATAGCTCATCACTAAAACGTGTCTATATTATTTTGACCCCCTTAAATTCCATTTTTATATATATTATTTTTCTTATTTCTGCTCAAAAACATAGATTGTGGGTACTCGTTAGAACCACCTCGCCGAGGCGGTTCTAACGAGTACCAACAATCTATGTTTTGAGAAGAAATATGAAAAATATGAGATTTTTTTATCTGAATTTTTTCAGTTTTGGGAGGGGGGGGGGATTTTCTATATGTTTGAATAGGCGTGTTTTCGTAATATGTTGCAGAAAGGTTGTTGTTGCAAAGAGGTTAGTTACACGTAGAGTAAAACTGCTGTTTGGGATATCAGAAAAGATGATGTACGGAAGTATTTGTTAAATTACAATAAGTTCATTATTCCGAGAAAAAAAAACATAGAACAATATATCACAAGCATAAAAATAATCCCAAACGACCCCATTTTTTATACAAACTTGTGTGAATTTCATTTTCCATGAGATCGTTTGTTAATTTTGAACAATGTGTTCGCGACAGAATTGAGAAGATGAAGGGACGATAAACATCGATATTGGCACATTAACTCTGCAGCGTCAACCACGAAACTCCCATTTTGGGACGAAAACGGCAGTGCAATCAATTCCAATTTCAAATATTGCTTCCATACGCTTTCTGTTAGTTGCAGCCTTATAGACACAATAAAGTACCAAATAACATGCATAGTACATAAATTCTGTTCAATAATTCAATTCTTGAGTGTAGAGAGAACAAATTTGGCGACCCCTATTAGGCGGATTATAAGAAAGTAGTTCAATAAATAATTCATGTTTTCTATCTAGAAGACTGATTGTTTGTGAATACAAACGAGCTTAAGGGGAATGGATACACTTTCAAGGGAGGCAACTCTATCAGAATCGTTTGCTTCCCTTCTAAAAAGGGTCTACTCTAAAAGGAAAGAATTTGCTCCCTTTTGGGAGCAAACGTTTTCCTTTTAGCGTAGACCCCTTTTCAGAACGAGTTTGGTGTGTAGTAAAGCAAACAGAAAGTCACAAAAGTTGTCTCCCTTGGCAGAAATGGCGTACAAATTACCAAGTATATCCAGCCCCCCTTAATAGGAACAGCATTACACCAGAAAAAGTAGATGTGAATGTGTTAGGAGAAAAAATAGCTTTTTGGTACATTCGTGCGCCTTACATTGACAGACAAAACATTTGCTTTTCTCCGAAACATTCCATTTCATATTGTCCATTAACTCTCTCAGGGGAATAGCGATGATCCCTATTAGATTGCCTAGGCTGCACAGGCTGATCTGTATCTTTGCTGCCTGGCTATACCCCTAACACCCTTTTTGTCATGGCACGGCGCAAATAGTTTTATATGTTCCCTACAAATTAGATTTGGCGGCAATTATTTTCTCATTAATCAAGCGCCGCTCTCTCAAGTGTTTTCCATGGCTCTCAAAGACAGACTGGAAAATAATTTATTTCGAAGTTTATTTGTGACAATGAATATGTACGATGAACCAGCATTAGGACATTTTACAGAACACGCGTACTCAGGCATGCAGTTGGCCAACTTTAAGCATCAACATCTCGACCTTGATTTCCTGGACGTCGTGGCGGGTGAAAAGTAGCGGGTGTCATTTTCTTTTTTTCGCTTGTTTTTGCATCGATTTTGGTGATTGATGACCCACAGGCACACAACGCTTGAAAAACGTCGATTTAACATCAAGACGTTGAATCAAAACTGAATCGACGTTGTTTTAATGTTTACACACAATGGTGAAACAACGTCGATTCAACGTTGTGTGCCGCTGGGTGGTGCCATCTCATATGTTTGAGATATGTAAGGAGCGTCGCTTGGTATGGCAGATTTGTTTGCACTATGATTTGGTGTATAGTTGTGCTCGTGCATATTTTGGTAATATTCATGAAGTTGCATCAAAAGAGAATGGTTGGGATAAGATGGCGGCGGAAAAAAAAAGTTGAGCTTGTCTATTTTCTAAAATGATGATGTTCATCAGAATAACGATGCGTGGTTGACTGTTTATGAGATCTGCACTGCTTTCTGATCGAATTTATAAGAATGTCGTTGGGGTTTGGAGAATCGGAGGACTTTGGATAACATATCTCAGTGACGACGGGGTTATGGTAAGTCTGTTAGCAACAGGTATTAACCTATGAGGGAATAAAATAGTGTTGAAGTATCGAAATCACCGCCTAACCCCGGGCATGGAAGTAATGAAACAACAAGATTGTTTGTTAGAAATGTCCCATTGTCTCTCGACAACTCTTTGATTGAGAAGGCCTTAAAAGATGAAGGTGTTGCTATGTTGGGTCATCTTAAAGATGTCAGAGCTAGAACTGGTGCAGGTAAACTCACACTTTTTTGACGGTCGACCGTTTATTGGATATTGAGCTCCCATCATTACCCTAAAAGTTGTCATTTAGGATCCTCAATACATCCCTCTATCAAAAAGAACAAAGGCAGAACCTTGATACTATAGAATGTGGAAATTGTAAACAGCTGCGTCACAAAAGGCGAGACTGCTCCCATTCACCTAGTCTGTTATGGCTGCGCAAGGGTTAGTCACAAAAACGAAACTGAGGAATGTGAAATCGGCCAAATAAATTTTGGTGGTACTGGTGAGTCTGAAATGGAAGACGAGGATAGGAATGAGGAGGAGTAGTGAGATGAAAGTGAGAAAGAACCAGAAGTGAAGGAAAAGGGGGATGATGAAAGTGAGAAAGAACCAGACCTCAATGAGGTAAATGGGGTAAAAGACAATGCTGACACAGCATTAAGTAATACAGAAACTTTAAAGGCAATCCTGGAAAAGACCCCGGGTGAAGCAAAGCTGCAATTAACAGCAAGAAAAAGAGACCAGCTGCTCTTGCCTGTTATGTGTGTGGAAAGACAAAAGTGTGTCACGTCTGGCTGGAACTAGAAAGACCAGTCTCTCGAGAGTAGGGACAGTGAGTGACAGGAGCTCTGACAGTCATACAGGAAAAAGAAAAAGAAAGACAAAGAAATCAAATAAATGTAAAGGACAAAATTGTAAATAAAATATAAACATGTTAAATTAGCTTCATTCACTAAATCAACAATGGAAAGTCAAACAATAATCTGTATTTCTCTCAGCTATAGAGGTTTAAGAGACACTAAGAAAAAAGCAACCTTTTCTATTGGCTTACGTATTATATGACACTACAAGGCTACAAGAATCCTACTGGATATCAGATTTACCTCAAAGATCAAAACATTTATGGGAAGCAAAATGCTTACTTTTCCCTGGTACTGTCCACAGTAAAGGAAATGCAATATTGTTCAATGTGTGTTTAAAATTTAAAGTATCAGTACATACGAGGTTGAAGATTGCAGTTAACAAATGTAAACATAACATTAAAATATGAATCTCTGGCTTAACAAATGTTCTGGTAAATTACAAAGATCAAAATAAGAGAGTATACTATTTTATATTGTAAAGGGAAACAAGGACAGATATAGTTTGGGACATAAAAAGCCATCCAATCCAAAGAAGTGGAAATGATAAATTCTGGCTATAATCACAGATTAGAACTGAAAAAAGAGGAAGGAATAAAATAAAGGTGCACAGGTAAGAAGCAGGGCTAACTGGATAGAAGATGAGGAGAATAGTACTAAGTATTTCTTCAATTTAGAAAAAAAAAAAAAAAAAAAAAAACGTGTTAAAACCGATAAGATGTAAAACAGGTAAAAAGGGAGAATGGGTCTGTGGCATAGTGAGAAAACGATATCATGGAAGAAGAATCTATATTTCTAAACAGTTGTATGAGGGTGACAAAATTAAAGAAGAAGAAATTGATGATTTTATTAAACACCGACTAGAAATTATTAGCTTATGTCTTAGTGCTTTTCGATTGTTTGTTCGACTTGCGCTTGTTTGATTTTGTCTCTTTCCTCTTCCTCTTTGTGTCTGGGAAGGGCTGCGGTTTGTGATTGTGGCACTTCCTGGACTTTTCTCTTACCTTTGTTTTTATTCTTAAAAGATGAAAAGTATGTTTAAATGTATTGGAAAGAGTTGAAATATTTGGAAACATATCAGGTCTAAAACCAATCAGAGAGAAAACAAAATATATATGGCTTGGGAATGATTCAAACAGGAAAAATGATCTGGAGGATATAAAATGGGATAATATATAGTTATATGGAAGGTTTAAGAGTATTTTTGAATATAGCAAACAAGAAATAGAAAAACTGAATTGGCGATCAAGAGTAGAAAATACGAAGGGGAAAAAAATAGATCAATGCGGTATGCGCGACATAACAAATCAAGGTAGAAGCTGTCAAATACCCAAAAGTCACTATAGTGTAGTTTATATTGTTTGGTCCTTTGTGATCAGTGAGCCCATTCCTGGATTTTCGAAAAAATTATATGGGAGTCGCTGATGAGGCCTTCTTGGCCGAAACTAGTTTTGCCCAGAAAACGTATCACTTCAGCTGTTTACAGTTTTGTGAGTGTGTTCATTGCTCTTCAAGGGTCATTCCATTTAGTATCGATTTATCTTTACTACTGCTAGTGTTAGTGCCGTGTGGCGGCCGTAAAACGTCTCCCAGTACTTCACTATAGTGTAGTTTATATATTCTGGTCCTTTGTGATCACTGAGCCGATTCCAGAAGTTTTGCAAATTTATTTGAGGGTCACTGCTAAGGCATAATTGGCCAGGGCCCAGTTGTTCAAAGCTAACGACGTCGTTAGTTAACGATTCGTTAAAATTTACATCGAGTGATACGCATATATGCTGAAATTTTTTGCTAAAAAAAAATGTGAGTAGCTTTTGCAGTGCAAAAGCTACTCACATTTTTTCAGCAAAAAATATCATAATACTGTATATTGAATCTGCTAAAACAGTTAACGAAATGACCCTTAACGAGCTCGTTAAGCTAACGACGCTTTGAACAACTGGGCCCAGTTTGCTAGTCTTAACCAGAAACACTTCAACTGTTTTTGTGAGAGCGGCCAATGCTCTCAAGGGTCATTCCTTTTAGAATTAATTTATGTCGTTTGTCTGCTTTCGTTGCCCTCCTCGTGTATCTTTATAAAATTCCCCACACAGTATAATTTTAGACTTAAGTTTGCCACTGAGCTTAACTAGAACTGATTTTAAAAAGACAAATACGTCTTACCCAACAAGTGCACGTCGAAAGATAAAAATGGCAATTTAACTTTGTTATGACGTAATATTTCCATTGATTTCCTCCAACAGAAATTAAGATTTAACAGGGTCAATGATTCCGTCACCGAAGAGAAATAATCTGTTGCAGAATTTAGCTCCATTTTTTTTTTCGTATCACCCACATCGCATGAAAATTATATCTCACAGAATATGCAAACCGCCAGAGCTTTGATCAGGCTGATCAAGGCCCTCGCTGTTCCATTACGAAAACACGCCTATTCAAATATATTGAAAATTTACAACCAAAAAAAGGAAATTTTTCAGATAAAAAATTCTGATATTTTTCGTATTTTTGCTCAAAAGATAGATTGTGAGTACTCGTTATAACCGCCTCGGCGAGGCGGTTCTAACGAGTACCCACAATCTATGTTTTTAAGCAAAATAAGAAATAATGTATACCCCTGTAAACCCCAATTTTACTATATAAAAGTGGGGTTTAAGGGGGTCAAAATTATATAGGCATGTTTTCGTGATGGCTGCCTGAACCGCTGGCTGATTATGTACTACCGATAAACGAAAAGCGATGTTCGTGGTTATAAAATGAAAGTACGGAGGCTTATTTGGGCATTCGTTTTATGCATGTCATAAAGAACGTCTTTTTCTTGTGTGGCACAAATTGGCTAAGAATTGACTGTAAAATTTTAGTTGAATACTTGGCATCTTACACTTTCATGATAAAATAGTAAAATGATGACCAGAAAGAATCACAACCACAGAATATAGTCTGCCTATGAAATGTTAAGGCTGGCTAATCCCTGCTGAAAAGTTAATCGATTATCAGTCCTACCATTGTGACTGATAATCGATTAGTAATCGCCGAAGATTTTATCATAATTTTACCTTTTTGAGCATGACTCTTTTATATGTTATACTTTATTGTATGTATTTTGTCAGACAGGCCTGAGCAAACAGCGTAGACCCAGATGAGACGCCGCAAACGATTGATAAAGTGACGAACACAGAAGTTAAACGATCGATTATTAGCAAATCTGTAATGATAGTCATCTTTGTGTAATTTATTGATCAATTAATCGATTATCCGATTAATCGTGCAAGCCTTACCTATGATACAAAGAGAAAGAGTGGTCAGCATTCACATTATAAACCAACAAAACCAAAGGAACCAGCCCCCCTCTTCCCCCAACGAGGTATTTGACACAAATAAAAAAAATACCGCAACAAATAGGACAAAACAAGATAAATAATTCGGCAGCGAGCAGCCACAAGATCTCACAAATACCAGATACAGTGTAATGGCTCGAACATGGATGGCTCGTTTACCGTGGATGACTCGAACTAGGTTTTGAGTCCGTAGGACATTTTTCCGATAGCTCCAGAAAACAAAGATTTAGAGATATTTTCTTAATTTATGCTGAAAATGTATGTTATGTACTCATTAGAATCGCCTCATCGAGGCGATTCAAATGAGTACACACAACACACCATTATTATATGAAAGTTGGAAAAGATAATCCTGAATTACCCCATTTGCCTCCTGACCTGGCACTATGATTAACCCTCAGTGGCTCGAACTACCCATGTCTCGGTGATTTCCATGGTCCCAAAGATGTTCGAGCCATTGAAGTTCGAGTGTACTAACACACAGCCTTAGAACGGTCAGTAGAAATAGACAAGTGGTGGGCGGGATTAAGTCGATTTGACTTGTTCCAAATTTCCACTAATACTAGAAAATAAAAGATGGGGAAAACAATGTGGAAGTATTGCTTTACACATTTTACAAGAATTTGGTAGACCATCTCAGGTTTATTTTAATTTCAATGTATTAAGAGTGCACTCTTGCCTTGCAACACTGTATGTTGCAAATCCACACACAGAAAGTATATTAGGTAGTCTGAACTTTTTATTTCGAAGTCAGGGTCCTTTGGAAATAAAGGGAAACAAAATAGAAATTGGCATATGCAGTTTGATTTTATAATATGGTTTGTCCTAACTTGATCTAATATATATGAGCAGCAAATATGCACCATTACAGAACAGTTCATAGAACCTTAAGCACCCTTGGCAGATCAATGCCTAATTTATTTTGGATGCTGCCAGTTTGAATGTTGCTGTCTCATTAATGGAATATGAGTCAGAGGACACAGCATGTCCAACAAAACAGCAAGCGTGCCTAGCGAAGACTCAGATCAGCCTGCGCATCCGCGCAGTCTGATCAGAGTCTTCGCAGGGCACTCTGTGGGTAGCCAATGATCCAAAGCGTCTTCTGGTGGTCAGCGAAGACTCTAACCAGCCTGCGCGTATAACCTGAGTATTCACGGGACACACATGTAATGTTGTAGGGAATGCTGTGTCCCGGTTCAGACGATAGGTAGTCCTAGTTCCTTGTTGTTTTCAAAAGACACGGTTATCTTTATGTATCTATATCTTAACCCTTGTCCTGCTGAACCCGGATATATCCTGTCTTTACAAACAGTGTAGATCCAGATCAGTTGGCTTCTGAAGAAGCCAACTGATCTGGATCTGCACTGTTGGCCATTAAGTATGTGAATTTGTATGAACAACCTGGATCAAGTGATTTGATAGGCTGAAAATTAGAAGTAGGCGTGGCATCTTAATTTATTCAGCAGGTAAGGGTTAACATGTTTCACTCCATGAATCACTTCGAAATGTCAAAATATGAACGGTTACTCAGAAAAGGCCATATTTACGAAGAAAAGTCCTTCCGAAGCAGCGGGCGAGGCACCGAAAGAAGGAGATACGCGGAGCAAATAATGACCAAACAAAACGGCACATTTACACTAACAGACAAACACTAGCCTACGAACAAAGCAGATTTGCAACAGAGCAAATCCGAGTTTGTTTGTTTTTTTGTTTGTTTATATATATATATTTATATGTTAACCCTTGTCCTATATATATATATATATATATATATATATATATATATTTATATGTTAACCCTATATATATGTTAACCCTTGTCCTATATATATATATATATATATATATATATATATATATATATATATATATATATATATAGGACAAGGGTTAACATACAAATATATATATATATATATAAGAAAAATATTAAAATGCCATGTGCTTATACAGTCGACTCTCGTTATCTCGAATTCCAAGGGACTCTCTGAGACACTTCGAGATATATGTTAACCCTTGTCCTATATATATATATATATATATATATATATATATATATATATATATATATACATATATATATATATAAGAAAAATATTAAAATGCCATGTGCTTATACAATCGACTCTCGTTATCTCGAATTCAAGGGACTCTCTGAGACACTTCGAGATATCCGTACCTCGAAATATCAGAGTTGTAGAAGTGAGGAAAACAATAAATCGAACAGCCACATTTAACAAATTAATATGTAATTTGACTCCTGAAGATAGAGATATATCAAAAATATTGTGGAAAAGAGGAGAAATTGCTCCATAGGAGCAATTCCTCCTCTTTTCCACAATATTTTGTTACCTGTTATTAGATTTCAATGTTAAAACAGGGACCAGATTTTCACTTCGAGATAAGCGGTTATTCGAGATAAGCGAGTTCGAGATAACGAGAGTCAACTATATTTAAATTTAGCATTCCAAAGTTTGAACATATTTCAAGAATAAAACCAAAGGTCATGAGGTTTTAGACGATGAAATTATTGAATTAGTCTACCAAAGCCTTACTTTATTTGGTTTAACCTTTACAAAGCTGAATTGGATCGCTAGCGAACTATAACTTAAGTGGTATTTTCTTGTTTTGCCTAAAATCTGTTTGATATGTCACGAATCTTTGAAAATAGATTTACATGGAGTTGTCCAACTCTGTATTCTAGACAAAATATGAAAAATATCATTCATTTGGTTGTCTGTGATTTTATTATCATCGCTCTAACGGTTAAATTATTTAGCAATTCAGGCGGTCTAAGATATTTGAGTCAATGATTAAATGATATGTCTGCGTCAAAGGAGATGATACGCCAGTGATGCCTGATTTCCCATAGGAGGGTAGAAGAGTCTTTCGCAGTCTTACCATACATTTGACGCCTGTAAGGAATATACATGCTTGATAATATACCCAGCGGCTCATTGGTCTTGTTTAGCCCATTTATGCCGAATGGATTCTTCTGCCTTTACTCTTTGGATCGGTCCATTTCTAATAGAACGTGTGTCTGGTTAAATTTTAATATTGCGATGTTTTATGTAAATTTCTGTATTTAATGCAAAATGTGTAGACCATGATCAGACGCCGCATTCTGCGTCTAATCTGGATCAACACTGTTTGCTTATGTTCCTAGCGGGACGCTAGGCATAAATGGGTAACCAGTTGCATTACGTCATAGAAAGTGGCTGCAAGAACGCTGTTTCACGTAATACCTGGGCAACTGGCAGAAAAATGTATAAAGATTCTATTCCGAGGGAATGTGACTGCACAGTTGATTCATTGAGGCTATTCAAAATATTAAAAAAGCTGTTACTAATCGGAATCATGTATTCTGTGTATACATGTAGGTATCTGGCAGCAAGAATTGTTACAGGGTTTACACGATCTTTCCCTGGAAAACTTATACAAAGAATGCAGTTGGATTTCACTTTCCGAAAGGCGTAAACAACAAGAATTAATATTAATGTACAAATAAATCAATAATTTAGTGCCGAATTATATAGCAGAGCTCATACCACCTTTGACAGGAAATGCAGGTAACTACAATCGGGACTATTCCAGTTACAAGAACAGAAATTTCGCATAGGTCTTGCATTCCCACATCTACAGCATTATGAAATTCACTGGAAAAAAAAGAAGCTCAAGAACTATATATTGATTCAGTTTAAGGTTTTAAAGTCGACATCAAGAATTCATTATATACTAATATAGTACCTTCTTATTATTTCGGGTTTTTATTTATTTACTTATTTGTTTATTTATTCAGTTTTTTTCTTTGATTGAGGAGGGGTGGGGGGGGGGGGAGGAAGCGGGGGGAGAAGGTACCTAACAGTATTACAAGCGAGAATCAGAAATGGCTGTAGCAACTTAAACAATGATTTATTCGCTAATCACATACGAGATGATCCATCATGACTCTGTCAAAATGGTATTGAAGATGCTGACTATTACTTCTTTCAATGCGGTAATTACACAAACCAAAGACGTATATTTTTTCAAGCAACTAGAAACCCCCATCCGTTGAATTTAGAGAAACTTTTATTTGGTGATCCAAACTTCTCAGAGGAAAAAAAATATATTTGTTTAGAGCTGTTTGAAAGTATATTAAATCTACAAATAGATTTAACACTAACATTATTATGTGAAACAAGCCTGTAATTGTCCGGACTCAAACAATGGCGATCTCTCTCTCTCTCTCTCTCTCTCTCTCTCTCTCTCTCTCTCTCTCTCTCTCTCTCTGTATGATATTCGTTTGCATTGATATTTGTTCTAGCAGTTATCATCATGTGATTTGTTTAAAATGTTCATATTGTATGGGAAGGGTCGTAACTAATGTTGTGAGAACTTGTGCCCGTTTTCCGTCGATAGAATTCGATTACTTAATGTCGCTTATCTGTAGCAGTTCGTAGTAGTAACTCGGTATATCCGCTTTTCACTCCCAAGGTGAGATGCTGGACCATAGATAGAAACGTTTCTTGGTTTTGAAAACTCAAATCTGTGCACTATTATATACATATTTGCTGTTTTGTTTACTTGGCATGGCAAACTGTAGTCCTAAACCAGGGCTGCGTTCTTTAAAGCAAAACACTCGCGATAGTTTTTCCCATACTATTTGCATCTTTTGAACGGTTATTGTTCAGCAGTCTTATGTGACCTCAATTAGTGAGTAACCGTTAGTTTCGTTCATGAGACATGATATAAATCGAATAAAGTATATTAATAATTATTAAGTTTCTAATGGATCGAATGTATAATATCAACCCAGTAAATATTTCCATATTTGTTGTTACGAACAAGCATACAAAAAGCCATTTTGTTTGTGAAAAAAGAAGCTTGAGAAAAGTTCGCGGATACTCGCTACTGTAAGCCGGAAACTGTCACAACTGAACGGAAAGTTTGCCATGGTTTTTAAATGATCGCGAACGTTTCTGTTAATTGAATGCAGCCCAGGAAATCTTAAATGTTGCCCTTCCTAGAGGGTAACATGACAAAAGTGAACCTTGTATGGATCGTCACAAACGCAGTGTTTTTCTTACCGACCACTTGCAGTGTCAAACGATATGGATTAAAAGACATCTCTGAAAGATTAAGCAAGTTGAATTGACAAGACAACCAGCTTTTGCAGCTATGTACGGCCCGCACAGTCTGTTTTCGATCTGGACAAATTAACACAAATTATGTTAATTTGTCAGAGCGGAAGCAGTTTCATTATTCATTCATATATTGTGTTTTTATAAGGAATCAAAACTGATTTTATGATGTCAGGCAAGGCCATAACTCTGTTGAAAATTGACACGAAACACTGTGTAACCATTCCAAGCTAGACCTTGTCAATATCAATTCATATGCCAAATTCGATCAAAATCCATCGTTTTCGTTTTTTTATGTTTTTTTTTTCTCTCTCAAGATATTGAGCAGAAACAATTTTCTGAAGTCAAGCAAGGGTCATAATACAAGAAAGATGACCAGAAAGTGCCACAATCACAAAACACAGCCTACCAATCGCATCAATAGGAGGAGCAAATATTATGTATACAGGACATACGCAACAAAAAGCAAAGCGACCAGCTCTCTCTTCCCTATCAAGGTGCAGTGATATTGCTGGAAATTTGTGCCAAAGGCCCATCAACCCAAATTTCAATAAGCCCTAAATGGGCCGTGGTGTGGGAGCCGCCTAGCCCCCCACCGGGGCCCGGGCAATGCCTTGGTAATGAGTCCAGGGTGGTGAAGCCCCAACCCCACCCCCAATTCGCACCCCCCCCCCCCACCCACCCTCTACTCCCGAACCGAAGACGGTTTTACTGTTTCTAGAACCTTCTCTCTTCTCTCCTGGCATTAATTTGATGTTTGTTTTAAAGAACTGATCCACAAAAAGACTGCTTTTAAAGTCAGCCCCGAACTTTATTTCATCTGAACTGACGGATGGACGGACGAAATTAAGGAGACATGTTCTAAGATCAGGGAGACGTGACAATCCAAACCTACCTAACTTCCGCTTTGAATGCCGCCAAGCTTTAAATTTATTAAAAGAAAGCTTTCTACCTTTTTTAGCTTTCAGTAGTAACAATACTTCAATCCTTTATTTCTTTTTATCTTTTTTTTTGCATGTAGGGCAGATATTTATATTTGTAGCTTCTCTGGTAAATGATTCGAGGTGCATTTCTCAAGATATACTGAACTAATCCTCCCAGTGGCACGCCTCCTCCACTGCCTTTCATTTAAATTCAGTACCCCGCCCGCCCAAAAAGTTTGTTGCTGTCTGTAGTTAACCTTCAGTCTTGTGTGTTATTGTGTTGAGTGCTTTTTGTTAGTCGAGTAAAACATTTATTAACCGAAACCAATTAACACTCACTTACACATTATCGCAAATATATGCGTCACATTCTGACCGTGGACTTCTATGTCGAGCTTCCCGCAAAACGTCATTTTAATGTTTACTTTGCACCGTGTTGCGCTCAATATATGCCACGAAAAAAGTCTTGGTCTTGTTTATTCGCGGAAGTTTCTTTCTTCTTCTTACATTCTCAGAAAAAATATTTGGTGCAATTTGGGTCTATTTTTAATATCTTTGTGTTTCGAATTCATTTCTGACAAGAAAAGGCTCTGCAATGTTACATGAGTAAAAGTTCTTTTTTTTCACAGAGTAGTTTTCTGCCACAAGTTAGCGTGACGTCACCTTATGAGCTTGCGGTTTCTTCATGCAGGAACAAAAGAAAATATAACTTTTTAACTTATACTGGAAACCCGACCACTTGAGCCCGAACATCCCAGAAATGCGTATCGTCGTCCAGTACGCATCTGAGCAGTCCCACAAGAATCTACACAAGGTTTACTGGACCCATTCTGCGGGACTTAGAAATGGCTTTTGACCAAAAGAAATAACTGTTTAAATGCACAGAATGCACGACAGACTGGTACCTGTGTCTCGCACAAGCGAAAAGGTACGATTTTGCTTGCCATCGCTTGTCGTCCTTCAAAAGAAAAGATCAGCCTTAAAATATTACGGTGCATTTGCGATTACGTTCCAAAACCTTTGAAATAAAAAAACACAAGAGGTCCATGGGCTACGATTCGCTCACCTGATAAAAACAGCTGTTGCATATCTGCAAATATCATGCAACTTCTTCCAATATTGCCACAGCAACTAGGAAACAAATTTGACCATACCATAAAAAGATCAAAGGTCATCCTAATATCATCATTTCAACAAACTTAGTAGACTTTGTCCTTGATACTGCATACCAGGATTCAGCCTCAGAGCTTTCGGAGTTCTGGAGAAGAAGATTTTTAAGTGTTTTACCACATATAGGCATGGCAGCCATCTTGTTCAATGATGCAGAACCATTTGAACAAACTGTCAACAGCTTTCGACAGAAGGCCCCATGTGAATTCTAGTGAAAACTGTTCAAGCTGTTTCAGAGAAGAGGACATTTAAAGACTTTAAAGACAATTTTATACATGTATATAGCCTAAGGGCAAGGGCAGATAGCCCCGAAAATTTTTACAGTAGCTAAACAGTTTTTTTTAATTATACGTTGTAAGTTTCAGCCATTAGTTTTATTATCCATTGAGAAAATGATTTTTCAACATTTTCCACATACAAATGTATGGAAGCGCAAATTTGACCTTGCAGTAAAAAGGTCAAAGGTCAACCAACGATCATTATTTGAACAAAATTGGAAGACCTTGAGTCCCCGATGATATATACTAAGATTCAGCCTCAAAGATTTCTTGGTTCTGGAGAAGAAGACATTTAAGTGTGTGTGTGTTTTTTTTTTGTTTTTTTTTTACCATATATGGGCATGGCGGCTATCTTGTTCAGTGGCGCAGGACCATTCGAACAAATAGTCAATATCCTTTCAACAGAAAGCGCCATGTGAAATTTGGTGAAAACTGCTCAAACGGTATCAGAGAAGAAGAGGGGACAAAAACTGCATGCAGTGGGATTATTCATACAGGATATTGGACGTTATGGTTTGTTTTGCAAACGCAGCTCCTCGGTATGAACAGCCATATGTCATTCTGCACAGAGGTACGAAAAAAATAGATGAGAAATATAGGCGCAGGACAAGTCCGAAACGTCCAAAAGTATGCAAATGTGGTGTCACGTGATAATATGATAGCGATTAATAAAAAACAGAGATTTTCTACAGCACATAGACTTGACCAATAACTAGATGTTTCTTCAAAACCGATAAAAAGTCGGCTTGATTATAGAGCACTAACTAAACTTGGCCTTATCGCCCAACATTAACAGGTCGTGCAATAATGTTCCTATTTATATCCTGTTCTGTGTAGTTGTGCATTTTATTAACTGATTTAACACCCTCAGCCCATCCCCGGTGCGTGCGCCCCCCCCCCCCCCCCCCCACACACACACACACACCGGTAGTTTTTATTACTGTCCATTCTAAGACGTGGTTCTGGTGTTGTTTGTTCTTTGTGATTGAGCTTAAACTCTAGCGGAGGTATTGGGGTGTTATGGAGATTCAGAATTGCTAAAATTGTTCTGTTCCAATATCCAAGATGGCCGCCATGGCGTCCATCTTGAAATTCTTCAAACCACATCTTCTCCCAAACTGTAAGTCAGATTGAGTCGAAACTTGATGGGAGACATAGAGGGAGGGGTAGGGGGCGGGGGGTGGGGGGGTGGGGACATGAAGATTCAGAATTCCTCAATCGTTCAGTTCCAATATCCAAGATGGTGACCATGGTGGCAATCTTGAAACTCTTAAAACAATATCAGATTCTGAACTGCTAAAGGCAATCTGATCTAGTAGCCAAGATGGCCACCATGGCATAAATTAACATATCATGATCAGCCTAATCCAGGGGAGCGATTTCCACCTGGGCCTCTTGTTGTGGAAGAGAGCGCAGGTTGCCTTACTTTTTGTTGTTGTTGTTGTTGTTGTTGTTGTTGGTTTGTGGCTTATGTACTGTCTGTCATGGTTTGTTCGCTCTTTCCCGTCGTGTTATTGGTAAGCTATGTTCTGTGATTGTGGTAGATTGGCTTCAGTCTCCAGTGAATAAATATTGATTTTTCTTATATTCTGTCTAATAATCCGCTAAAATAAAACTAAAATAATATCATGACTATAAAGGCTGGTCACTAGAGTGACCAGCCTTTATAGTCCTGATATTTTTTGTTTGTTTTATTTTAGTGGATTATCAAACAGAAGTATGAGAAAAAATATTTAGTCACTGGAGACTGGAGCCAGTCTATGATTGTGGCTATTCCTGAGCATCTGCTATACTGTTGATGTTGACACCCTCAGAAATCCAGGCAGACCCCAAGAAAAGATTTTTGGCGATTCGTATAGTCCAGCTTTCTTTTAGCCCAAACGCTGTTTTCATGTAAAACGGAGCACAGCTCCAATAGATGAAATTTTAGACGTCATCTCCGAAATCGCAGGAGTGATCTGAGCCGAACTAATTATCTGTGATAGACAGGCGTTCAGATTGTTTTAATAATGATCTATCTCCTAGCACGTGATGATTGTTTGACACGGACTATTTCGTAAACCGGTATTTTTAAGCAATTTACAGAGGTTTGAATTCTTTGTAATCTTCGAATTTTTGTAGGCACCCGTGTTCTTTCGGTGTCCCCTGACAAGTCTGTTTTAAAGCCAATCTGGGCCCAGTTGTTCAAAGCTAACGATGTCGTTAGTTAACGATTTGTTAAAATTTACATCGAGTGATATGCAAATATGCTGAAATGTTTTGCTGAAAAAATGTGAGTAGCTTTTGCAGTGCAAAAGCTACTCACATTTTTGCAGCAAAAATATCAGAATATTGTGTTTTGAATCCGCTAAAACAGTTAACGAAATGACCCTTAACGAGCTCGTTAAGCTAACGACGCTTTGAACAACTGGGCCCTGCTTTTTATTTTAGTGACATGGCAATCAAATCTTTTACAAGGCTTATAATGAACATCTCCGAAACATTTTAACATCTTAACTGAATTTGAGAATAATGTTATGTTGGTGCTAGTCTGCCAAGCTTCTTTTATGGTTTGTTTGTTCTTCTTACTGATGCTATTAGTAGGCCATGTAATTCTGGCTCTTCCTAAGCATTTGTTATACTAGTTTACTGATTTACTTGCCGGCCTCGGTGGCTCAGTTGGATGCGCCGTCCGACTGGAGACCAGGAGGTCGCGGCTTCAACCCCCGCCGAAGTCGGCAACATTCTTTCGTGGAGATTGATCATGAAATATATTCTACGGTCATTCTCTCCCTTCCGCTGATTCAAGAAGGGCAATTGTCAGTTTCTGGCGAAAGAATGTGCATAATACTGGTTAACCGCTTAGAGGACTAAGCCTGCCAGTAAACGTGTGGTTAGGTAAACTGACCGCGCTCGACAAGACTCCATTGGGTTGACTGGGCCGTAAAACCTCAACACAAACAAATACTGATTGACTTACATGGACATATACTTGTGAGGACTCTTTTCATTTTGCTCTCTTCATTTTTTACTTCAGCAGCCACAGTAATTCATTTTAACTTATCATCATGTCAAAAAGATTGTAAAGACCTCAAGTATATTCTGGATAATACAGTCGAACCTCAATGGCTCGAACATCTTTGGGACTATGGAAATTTGTTCGAGACATGGGTAGTTCGAGCCACTGAGGGTTAATCATGGCACCAGTTCAGGAAGCAAATAGCGATAATTTAGGGAAATCTTTTCGATTTTTTTACACAACGATTGTATGTTGAGTGTACTCATTAGAATCGCCTCGATGAGGCGATTCTAATGAGTACACACAACATATAATTCCATGATAAAATAAGAAAAAAAATCCCTAAATATTTGTTTTCTTGAGCTATTGGAAGAATTTTGTAGGGACTGGAAAAAAGAGTTCGAATCATCCACGGTAATCAAGCCATCCGTGTTCGAGCCATTGAGGTTATACTGTATATTTATTAGCTTTGGCATAAACATTGATAACTAATTATTGGTATTCTGATTGGGACTAACTCCGCTTCTCTTGTTGCTGTGTCATTTTATAGAGATTGAGAGAGATTTCATGTTATGTCTATCTGATGAGAATCAAGTTGATGTGATTGATACTTTCGCTTCTAGGTACAGTCGAACTTCAATGGCTCGACTTCCATGGGACCATGAAAATTTGTTCTAGACATGGGTAGTTCGAGCCACTGAGGGTTAATCATAGCGCTAGATAGGAGGAATATGAGGATAATTTAGGGATGCCTTTTTGATCTTCTATAAGATAATGCTCTGTGTATTCATTTGAATCGCCTAATCATGATGAAATTAGAAACTTTCTCAAAATACCCAGCTAGCAATCTGTATAAATCTATAGCGGGCCGTTATTGGCCCGTCAGCTGCCCTGACGGGCCGATAAGGCCCGCTATATATTTATAAAGAATGCTTACTGGGTATCTATCCTTTAATATTTGTCTTCTTGCGAGTTTCCCAGGGACTTAAAAAACGAGTTCGAATTAGCCATGGTAAACGAGCTATCTGTGGGCGAGTCATTGAAGTCTTACTGTATCTACGTAGATGACTTGCTTAATAATGGTAATATTGTTTTAGAATGCATAGTTGATCATATTCATACTAAAAACATCCAATCAAATAAAGGAAATGCCTCTTAGTGAAGCGCCGTCATTGGATTTGGACTTGCAAATATTTAATGGTAAAGTTTCTTCAAACATTTACGACAAACTAGATGATTTTGTAATTTGACATTGTTAAATTTACCTTTCTTCATAGCCATATCCCTCAATCTCCTCATATCGAATGTTTATTTTTCAGCTTATTCATTTTCAACTTATTCATTTCGCATGTTAATGACTTCAACAGTCGGAATAAAATCCTGACTGCGAAACTTCTTAAGCAAGGTACTCGGTATCATAAACTTCGTACGGCATATAAAAATTATCGACAATATTCTGAATAAATTGTTAAATATAGCATTGATTTGAAGGAACTTCTTAAGCAAGGTGTATTAGAATCAAAATTTTATGAGTGATCTAGTTTATACATCTAGGGAATCTAGGATAGTTGGAATAACATTTTTTGGACAGTTCAGAAGAATTGTTAACGGATAAAAGGATACATTATGACAACTGATGTTATGCGGCAGGGAACTGAGTTATTGATCCAATCTTGGTTAATGGGCGGATTCAGAATTGATTGATTGAGTTGGGATTTAACGGCACGTCAACCCTTGTGGGTAATTTTGTGTCGTCTTCCAGAGAAAGGGAGAAAAGAGATAGTAGAGGAGATGAAAGAGAGGGACAGGGGGAAGAAAGAGGAACAGGAATAAAAGTGAAGAAAAAGGAGAAATAAAAACAGCCCCCCCCCCCCCCCCCTCTACCCTTACCTGCTACAAGGATAGCAGACCTTGCCCAACTGTAAGCCAATCTCAGTTGGACGCCCCGTTGACGTAAGATACACAACACATTGGGCGGATTCATAAGGGGTTCTGGTTGTTCAGATGACAATTTTGGATAAATTGCTGGAGGAGTAGCAAACAGAGTAGACCCTGATTCGACGCCGCGTTCTGTGGCGTTTGATCTGTACACTGTTTGCTCAGGCTTGTCTTTCCGGGTACGTAGAGAAAGACTGGTAATTTGATCAAATCGATTCCCCTCCGAAATCATCCTGCATCCGCCCCTGTGATTTTAGAGGTCTGGGCCCAGTTGTTCAAAGCGTCGTTAGCTTAACGAGCTCGTTAAGGGTCATTTCGTTAACTGTTTTAGCGGATTCAATATACAGTATTCTGATACTTTTTGTTGAAAAAATGTGAGTAGCTACTCACATTTTTTCAGCAAAAAAAATTCAGCATATTTGCGTATCACTCGATGTAAATTTAAACGAATCGTTAACTAACGATGTCGTTAGCTTTGAACAACTGGGCCCTGATTTGCCTATAGCAGTTACCGGAAAAGTTGGCCATGACGTCATCGCAGTTCATACAGGTGATCTTACGGGTACAGGATAGACGGGCAGACATAGAAAATGTACGAAAATAAGGTTACAAAGACGAATAACATGGATACAAGACATAATTTCTTCCCAGCAAGAAACTTACAATGACTAAATTATGAGTGGTTAGAAGAATGCAATATTCGAAAAAAGAATAAATGAAAGATATTATGTGTGTTTTAATATAAGGTCATATTAGTTTGCATTGCCAGTGTCATTTTTTATCAAATGCAACATTTCAATTAAATATCCTTTGTCTAATTGGAAGATTTATAGTAAGAAATAACTGGAAATATACGCACATACGTATTCAGTACGGTAGTTTTAGTACCAAACAGTAGATTAGGAAAAAAGGATAACTGCTGAGATAAATAATGATAATCGTACTATTCAAACTGGTGTTTATCAACTAACACACATATTCTATGTAATGACTTTAATGTAAATCTTACTATTTAACGGTTATTTTTAAATACATTTTATCCAAGTGACGGAAATTATAACAAAATATCCCTCTTGCAAAACTCAAGCAAATCCCCAAATGAATATTCTCACCAGCTAAAATTGACCAAAATGCATTCTTTGATGCACTGGTTTATTCGTCTAGGTCAAAAATCAGAAAGAAAAACAAACCGCAAGAAAATAGCAAAATATGGCCCTAAATCAGATCCAGTTTTGTTGGAACTACCACTCCGAAATCACATGGCACAAACTGGAATGACCGACCGACCCTTTGAACCACTCCGTGCAACAAATAGTTCCTTACGCATTCTTCTACTGTCTTGAGTTCTTCACCGCCAAGAGCCTTCTGTTGCCTGAAATAAACAGAGCAATGCAAACCTTTTACCTTCGACTGTACACACCATCTAACCCGTACACTCTTTGTTTAGATAGGACTATTTGTCAGAATACCAAAACAGTGTGACGTCAATAATAGTCTGGTACCAGCTAGGCCAAGTATGGAAGGGCAAATACGATATAGAAATTGCTTCAGACAGCTAATAAACTTTTGTCAGATTCATTGAGTCTAATATTCAGAAAAAAAAAATCATAATCCCCAACGTCGGAGTTTATTATTTATACATTGTATTTTGATATTTCTTATGACACAGTTTGTCTAGAAAGCCGTCATCATGTGACGCCAGTGAGAAAGGAGTTAACAAAGTTAGAGACTGGTGAGTGATGTTTATAGACTTTTGTTACCATAAAACAGGGAATATTAGGCGGGTACTTAGTAAAGTGAATAAGTGAACTCAGGAATTTATACAATCAGATCCCCATCAAGTTTTAAACACCAAAGGGAAAGACAGACACGTCGTTTAAACAGCCACAAAAAAAAAAAAAAAAAAAAAAAAAAAAAAAAAACAGATGAAAAGCAGAATTGGCAACCTTTTCCCTAAAGGGTGGTAACACTGTTACCCACACTGAACTGAATATAGGGATCAAACATGTTTTTTCATGCATTAACACTCGCCAGATCCTGTAGGAGTTGTTGAAAACCGAGGCTGGAGGCTGCGGTTTTCAATACCTCCCAAGGGACTTGGCGAATGCTAATGCATTTAAAAAACCCATGTTCGATTGCTATTATTCCATAAAAAGTGAAGAAAAAAAAATTGCTACATTTCACGTTATTTCTTGCAATATTTTGTTTCGCCTTTTCACCGATGTACGAACGCAATTTCCACATACTATGCTCGTTCTAAGGCCATGGCAGCAAATTTGTGGCCCCGGTACGATCATATTGAAAGTTGCGTAGCCATGCATTAATAGCGCGTGAATTGCCTTGCTAATACACGGCTTTCGCCGGTTAATGCACGGCTGTTAATAACGTGCGGCACTGCTTTTTATGCAATTATATATCTTTAATCTATATAACTGTTAAAAGAACACATTTGTAAGTGACACACTACAGATCATTTAACAAAAAGTACCACAAATACGCTTCGTTCCAATCCAATATCTCTAGGGGTCATCTGTCTATGTCCCTACCCCCACCCCCACCCCTCCCAAATAACCACGAATTTTAAACTGACTGCTTTGCTGAAAGCTCTAGTTATTAGTTGCCGTGGCAATATTGAAAAAAAAAGAAATTTTGCAACTGAGTCTGCAGATGGAATGCCATGCATATATGCATGAAGATGAACATACACTTTCAGAGGAGACAACCCAGTCAAACATGTTTTGTCGCCTTCTAAAAATGGGTTTACTCTATAAGAAACGAATTAGCTCCCAGAGGGAGCAAATTCTTACATTATAGAATGGACCCCCATTTATTCAGAAGGGGATTGGCATACAGAAAAGCAAACAGGAAGTCACAAAAGTTATCTCCCTGGGTACAAATGGCAAAAAAATCTACCAAGTCACAGTGTATCCAGTCCCTTTTAATATACG
The DNA here is from genome assembly GCA_964016985.1 of Anodontia alba. Lineage (NCBI taxonomy): Eukaryota > Metazoa > Mollusca > Bivalvia > Lucinida > Lucinidae > Anodontia > Anodontia alba. Next base: position 66,612,643 of record OZ024833.1, on the reverse strand, counting down.
GCTAGAAGGCGATTGGTGCCTCTTTATTTATAAGTAGTATACAGCAGATTTGTGCAAATTATTCAGCAAGTCGCAAGTCGCCAGAATAATAATTCGAACTTACGATTTCTCCTGATACCTTGGTCATTTTGATGATTTATCTTTATACACGTTATCGGAGTTCTCAGTTTTATTTGCAATATACTGCAATGCCTAATCCCATTTGTTTTACTGCGTCTTATTACTTATCCTTTTATTACCAAAATAAATTAAGGAAGTTCACGTCAATTTCCAGACTAATGCAGAATGCCATAAAAGTGCTCATATTCAATTTCATGGCAGACTAATAATACTGAGGTCGGAATTAATAGTGTGTTGCATTATGAAATGTTGGGAAAAGACGCCATCCTTATTTTGGATACGTTACACAGAAATGGGAATTAATAGAAATAAGTAACGTCGCCATTTTTAACGCCATATTGCTATTGTTTATTCACTTGATGAGTTGCAAACGAAACCGGTTGGGAACATATATATATATATATATATATATATATATATATATATATATATATATATATATAGAGAGAGAGAGAGAGAGAGAGAGAGAGAGAGAGAGAGAGAGAGAGAGAAATCAAAAGGACGTTATAAAGCATTTTGCTGTTATAAGAAATGCCGTTATGAAGATAATGTATTTGTCTGCTTTTGTTTGTGTCTATGGTCTGAGTCAATATTATAATGCGTCTTTGTTACAATCCAAAATCCTAGAATTATACAGCTTATTATTTTATCTTCACATAAGTGGAATGGATACACCTCCAGAGGAAATAACACCAACATGGTCCGAAACATTTACTTCCCGTGCCATTGGCGTTATTCTTAAAATGATAGTTTTGGACCATATGTACGATATGTGTTCTCCTGTCCATAATTTTATAAACATACCAAACTGTTTTGAGAAACTTACTCCAGCTACTGATATATAGTGATTCTTCACTGTTCTCCCTGATTTTGAAAAGATACCTTTCAACATAACTGATAATTTTGAGGTAAAACCATTCTTATTAAAAACACTCAAATTACGACGGAAAGAAAAGAAAAGAAATAGTTTACTTGGAGAAACAATTTGACAAATATATTCTTTATTAACATAAAATATGTATAGTATGGTTTATACATATGAACGTTTCTGAAGCTAAATTGGACCAGAAATATGACAAGGCTATGTACAGAAATATTGCTGTATACAGGCACATGTCACAGAGAATTAGGTCACAATTTTTTAAACTATCCCTAACAAACATGATTAGCTATTGACCTCATGGCCCAAAACAACTTTACTAGCTTTAAGGAATATCAACATTGGCAGATGTTAGTTTATATAACAATCAGTACCAGCCCAGGTCATGTATCTTTTTTTTCAAATTTGTACTTCAGTATCATTTTACTCATTTTGAGCCTATCCCATTCATCTGCAAATAGCTTAAGGATTAAATCTGAATATATAAAAGCATTATATCAGGATCGGAGAAGAGTGAGTAGCAACTTTGATCTTGGTAGTTTTGCTTGCAGTTTCGGCCTAATACTAAGGTTGGTTTGTTTTGGCTTTATTAGTGGAGTCGTTTCTGTCATGACACGAGTCTTATTCTACCTTACCCTATTAAACGTATTTCGTTTACGGATTTATGAGTTTGGATTAAGGCTTGGGTACCATGGCCACTACTACTTTCCACATTTTAGCAATGTATTAAAGTAACTTCTGGAAAGTATCTGTCTACATCAAAGGATGATGAGTGCAAAAATGAGAAAATGTGTCTTTGACCATGGAGATTTTGTATGATTAGAAACACTCAAGGGGTAGTTTCAAACTTTACAAAGAAAGTACACTATTTTGAAGTTTATAATCAATATCAGGATGCAGCCAAGTTTGCATTAGTAAAACAATTCTTCTTTAGCCAGTTTTATCCTGAAAAGGATAGAGTATCTATCTTAATATTACATTCTAATCAACACATATCTTATTATAAGAAAAAATATCCACATTTTTTTGCCATTCTTCCATCAAAATATAACACAAGTTTGAAGAATATAATCTTGTTTTTAAATATACTTCTTCCCTCAAAATTTATATATAAGTGTGTCTGTTCAGTAAACCTTTAACCCATTGTAGTCATGAGACCCGTAAAGGGGTAATTGACAAACAGTGCAGACCCAGATCAGACGCCGCGTTCTGCGGCGTCTGATCAGTGTCTCCACTGTTTGCAAATAGTTTAGCATTTTTCTCTAGGAATATGTAAATATCATAGCCGGACGTACCTAAAATTGAAATGGACTTTTCCAATATATAGTGTTGGAGAGTCTATTCAGTATACAATGGGTTAAGAGCACACAGTCAAACTTTTATAGAAATCGCCTGAAATAAAACAATTGTATTGAAGTCTCAAATATTTGCAAAACTGGAACCTTAAAGTAAAGAATTTGCTGCCCCTGGAAACAAATCCTGTTCTTTTCCTATACCGACAAAACGAAAACAAACAAAAACACAAGAAAACATTGATGCAAAGCATCAATACGCCGGGAAACTAATCTATCATGCATTACTTAGCTCCCTATAGATCGTAGTATAGTGAAAAAGGTTATAATTTATGAAAGGTTGTAATTATATAAATTATCGCAATACTCAACGATAAAAACATTATAGACGTTATCAGAGCTATGTAAAAAAATCAACTATGATCGTCTGTTTTCTAGCCCGCATACATAATTACATGTCGCCATCCATAGCCTAGGCCGAACATACTATATCCGAAATCATCTATAAGGGGGGGATGGGGGTGGGGGCGATACTCTAATTTTGACTGCTACATAGACTGGGCCCTAGCATTTAGTATTTAGAAAGATCTGCGAAATAAAATGTTTCAAAACGTGGCTGTTCTAAATAACCATTCATTTGAGTATAAAAAAAAGCAGTTCATCAAACTAATTGCATCTACAGACGATACTATTTTGAAATCCATTGGATTATTTGTAAGCGAATGTAATATATCATAGCAGGTCATCAAGGCTATATATATATATATGTATATGTATGTGTATGTACATTTCTTTCTCTTTTTTCAATCAAATGATGATAAAATTACTTTCATATCATTGTATAATGTATTATGTCATGTTTGTATTTGCTTGCCTTTAACCCTTATAGGGTATTGTGCAGAAAATAAAATACTATTCTATTCTATTCTGTTCTATGTAGCAGTGTTTCGTTCTTTTCTCCACTCATAACGTTTCCTTTCGGCCCAAATCTTTCCATGGCGGAATATGAAATTAAACTGTTTTATTAAACCAGCTTATAATCCGTTCGATTTGAGAATGAATATTTCCAATCGTAAACAAAGAAAAATATCTTTTGTTTCTTCTTTGTAGTACGATGAAAAAAAAAACAAAAAAAAAAAAAACGAAATGAATAAATTCAAACGTGTACGAATATTGACAGCAACGAGCTCATTTCAGGTCGAATGGTCAAATTGGGGCTCCTACAGGAAAACGGCTTATTTCTCTTTTAAATGAGCAAAACCCACATTGCTACATTCATTCTACACAGTACTTCCCAATTTTTATTTCACTATGTTACCAATAGCACAGTTCTCTGCTGCAAAAGAGTGACTTTGAATAATAATAACAATAAACAAAATGGAGGGTGAATAGTTATATATACTCCACTAAGAACCCCATAAAACTGGAAGAAAACCGATGTTCTCCGAATGCATACACATTTTACAAAAAACAACCTCAAACAGATACGCCGGGCTCCAGCCCGGCGTAAATAACGGTCAAAGGAGAATCGCTTTGAAACGATCAGCAGTCATGTCCAATAAAAGCCAGAAGCCAATAATAGGTATTTCCCGAATTTTAAAGACCGTTGTGATACATGACCTGAGTATTCCACTATCAGTAAGGTTGGATGAACTTGCCATAATCTTGAGGAATGTTTTGTTATCTCTGACCCCTCATTGACCCCTCCCACCCTCGTCCTGAGCAAACAGTGTGGACCCAGAACGCGGAGTGATTAGAGCCGTTACTGAATGTCTCTCATCTGGCAATTTTAGTTAAATAAACAGGTATTTGAATGACCTTGTTATTTTTAATATTTTTTATTTATGATTGATTGACTGATTTATTTCGGTATCACAGATTAGCAATACACATGTTAAAACACAACAATGCATACACAATGTTAAAATGCACAAAATTAGTACAATATAAAACATTAAAACATTGCATGTTCATATGGCTTGCCAATCACTACCAAGGATGACACAAAAAAAGAGAGAGTGATCTCTCTTATTTCCATTGTGGGCCTTATGTACTGATTTGCAAGTCATAGTGAGGCACAGAAAATAGACTAAATAATGAAGGATATATACCAGATGAATAGTGATGATTAAATTTTACTATAAAAGATTAAAAATTGAGTAACAAATAATCCATAAAAATCCAAACTGCAAATGCCAATACTGAAAACCAGTATAAAATCAAATATCAAAGAGAGTTTAAAAGATGTGATTTTACAGCTAATTTGAAAGTTTGGAGCCCATTTACGTTTTTAATATTTGATGGAAGCCCATTCCATAAGGAACAACCTGTAAAAGCAAACGATTTTCGACCGAAACCCTTCACTTTAGGAAGACAAAAACAACCGGTTTCTCTAAATCTAGTGCTGTAACTATGCAGAGATGTAGCAGAATAAAATGTTCTTTCATATAGTCAGGTGATGTTCTGGATTTAATCCTAAAAATGTGATTCAAAATGATCTGGTCTACCCTTTTTGAGACTGTCAGCCATCCTAAAGTTTTGAATTCATCTGATCCTATATGGGTTCTTGGATCCAGCTTCAGAACAAATATAATAATTTTATTTTGGGTAATTTGTAGCCTGTTTCTCAGAAGTTTTGATAAGCCCGGGTACCACAAAGAACAACCATAGTCGAAATGACATTGAATAAGAGACATAATTAAAAGCTTCTTACAATGCAAGTTAAGAAATTTCTGTTTTCTGAATAAAAACTTTAACCGAGCATTTGCCTTCTGAATTATTGAGTTAACCATAGTTTCACCGCTGAAACACCGTTCCAACACTGCACCTAGATATTTTACAGCTCCCTTGGACTAAATTTTAGTGCCTTTGCATGCGATCTGCAAGTTTGGTTGTGGTTTTAATTTACTTTTAGACCCAAACAAAATTGATTCTGTCTTGCCTAGGTGCAACGAAAGTTTATTGTCGTCCACAAGCCACTCACTTACTACCTCCAGTTCTTTCTGAAGCGACATTTCAATGGCTGATACAGACTTATCCGCAACCAGTATTGCAGAGTCATCTGCATATAACAGAAGTTTATGATTCACAGCACCTGACATATCATTCACATAGATTAAAAATAAAAGGGGCCCGAGTATCGATCCCTGAGGTACACCGCATGAAATCGCAGCGCTAGAAGATAAAACACCTGATACGTCAACAAGTTGCCGGCGGTCAGACAAATAATAACGAAACCATCTAACCACATCTTGACCAAGACCAAGAGCTTCCATTTTCATCAACAAAATCTTATGATCGACGGTATCGAAGGCCTTCTGAAGATCCAGTAATACCATTCCAACAAGATGACCTTTATCCATTTGAAATTTTAAATAATCAGTCAAATGGATTAAACAAGTATCCGTAGAGAAACGGCCTCTAAAACCTGACTTTTTTCGTGGGGGGGGGGGGGGGGGGGGGGCGGGGGGGGGATGGGGGGAGGGAGGGGGGCAAGTTTGGTAAGGTGTCAGAATGTTTAGGGTAAACATGGTATTTTTCTCTCTTCTTTCTTTTATTTTTTGGCAATAAACAACTAGATATTACGTCGTTATCTCAACACTTTATCATCATTCAGTCTGATCAGGACCTTTGTCCGCTTACAAAATTAATGGATACTATAGAATAAATGAATGGACAGAAACAATCCAGAGAAGATCCAGACGAGACTGTACGGATGCACAGGTTGATCTTAACCTTCGCTATTCGAATGCAATAAGAGCTCATTATTACACGCGTTAAAGACTTGTTTCTATTAACTTTTATCATGCTAGGTAAACATTTCATCAGACAACACTTTGAAAAGTTTTTCCTTATTTTCCTCAGAAAATAGAATTCGACATTTCATACAAACTGTCTCCTTGATTGAATCCCATTTTCTAGGGAAAAAAATAAGAATTTTAAAAATCACATCAATTTGTCGACTGCTGAATCTGCCCATAGCGTGATAAGTGTTAAAATAGCATAAGAATTTTCACGTCACGGTGATTTAGATGGTAAAAGAAAGAAAAACTGAAAAAAAAAAACCACGCACAGAGATAAAATATTATTATGATAACAAAATGACTGTTACAGGGCTCGAAAATCCGACCGTCCATTTAGTATTTTTTACTTCATGAACAAAGAACTTACCATTTGAGATCATTGAGCTATGATCCAATACACTTGCAAGAAACCGCAATCTATGTATAACTTAATCAAACGTAGTCGATGAACCGGGAAGTACCGAGTCCCGCAACAACCTGCTTCAGCTTGACCCTGGATTATTCCAATATCAGAAAGTACATGGACACCACAGTAAACATTCATCGAGTAATAGTTTGATTAATACTTGCCCAAATTATGTTAAACTGGTATAGGGGTGATACATGTAGCCCTTATTCAGTGAATAGACCCAACCACAACTCAACTGGAGAGTGTCAACAGACTTTAAAATTCGGGAAAGATCTATATCTCTGTTCAATAAAAGCCAAAATTCCCTGCCCTGTAAACGGAAATAAGACTATATGTGTACCATATTTACCCTAAATATTCGGACAGACATGCATGCCTGAGCAAGGAAAATGTTTATCCAGTTCAGACGTCGCAGAAAATTGTCAGGCTCAAGCAGCAGTTTTTAGACATAATAGATGAAAAGATTATATTTCATTACCTTTGTAATCATTGAGCCCATTGTGGTATCTTTGAAAATAGAGTTCTGCTCATGTATACGCTAGAGCGCGTAAGCAGTGTTACAAATTTCATTACTGCTTATGAAGAGTCTGAATAAAACCGAGACTCCGATTTTCTAATCTGTTAAGTGTTCTTTGTTTCCAAAGGCAATCTTTTAACATTTATTGGCAAGGAATTGGTTGTCCGAATACTGATAGTAAATACGGTAATGTCTGCAAAAAAAAAAAGAAAAAAAAAAAAGAAAAAAAGACAAGCCATAAATCACTTTTAGATAAAAGGTAAATTACATAACAGGAGTAGTTGCAGATCTAGATAATACAATCTTGACATTTAGGTAACTGGACACTTTAGAAAGTTCTTTCTGCCATTTTGTACGAGGTAGATCAATTTTGTGACACCTCTTTGCTTTCTTGCACACCAAATCTCTTCTGAAAATGATCTATTATAAAAGGAAAGAACTTGCTTCCCCACCCACCCACCCACCCCCACCCCCCGCTCCCAACACACACACACACACACACACACACACACACACACACACACACACACACACACACACACACACACGGTAGCAAATTATATCCTCTTATAGAAGATCCTTTTTCAGGCGGGTAGGCAAAATCGGTTTGACATATTTGCATCTCCGGAAACTATATCCATTTTCCCCTCATATGAAGTGACCGAAATGCACTTACAGCTACTTTCGCAGACTTGGCTTTCAGACTTTCTCTTCTTTTATATTTTTATAGAACTTATTGATTGACATTTTGAGTGCTTATGTAAGAAACCCCGTAAGCATGATAATTCTCAAATCAGAATGGCTATTTTAGGCTCAACAGACAGCTTGTAGCAATCTCTGTTTGAACGTTTGATATTTAAACAAATAACCCCAAAATGACTAATGTACCTTAAGATAAATGTATGTACGCCTAGCAAACACTCGGATCAGCCTGCGCACTTCATGCAGTCTGGTCATGACCCTCTAAATATAGGGATCAAACATGGTTTTTCATGCATTAACATTCGCCAGGTCCCGAGGGAGGTGTTGAAAACCGAGGCTGGAGGCCGCGGTTTTCAACACCTCCCTAGGGACCTGGCGAATGTTAATGCATTGAAAAACCATGTTCGATCGCTATTATTGCATAAAAGCTGAAAACATTTGCTACATTTTTCGTTATTTCTTGCACTTTTATGTTTCGCCTTTTCACAGATGTCTCGCGAATGCAATTTCCACGGACTATGCTCATTCTAAGGCCGGGCAGTACACATCTCGGAACGGCAGCAATTCTGTGGATCCGGTACGAGCATATTGAAAGTTACGTAGCAGTGCATTAACAGCGCGTGAATTGTCTTGTTAATGCACGGCTTTTCGCCAGTTAATGCACGGCTGTTCATAACGTGCGACACTGCTTTTTATGCAATAATATGTTTTACAGTGTCTATCGACTCTGCGTTGACAACATAGGTCCTTAGCAGATAGCGCGAATGCATAGCACGGTCTCGGCCTTTACTGCCCGCAAATGGCATAAAGCCCATATACCCACGTTGCAACGCAAAGAAGCAAGAAAAGCATACTGTCATTATGTTGTTTGTGCGTTAAATATATCTTCCTGTCTATCCTTCCTTGGGGCCTCGGGAAGGCTGTGCTTCGTGTTTGTGGCATATTATGGGTATATTCATTTATATGTTTGCTCATGTCAAAGGCGACTTCCTCTCTCCTCATGGATTGATCTCTCCTGTCTTGCTCACATCATAAATTGAATTCCTTATTCTACCTTGCCATACACTGTTCTCTCGTGTCTTCATCGAGTCATGGACTTATTTCTCCTGTCTTGCTCCAGTCACAAACTGATTTCTTTGGTATTGTCCGTCATAGACTGATTTCTCCTGTTTTGCTCACGTCACAGACTGATTTTCTCTGCCTTGCTTAAGTCATAGACTGATTATTCTGCCCTGCTCACCACAGATTGATTTTTCCTGCCTGCCTTGTACGAGTCAAGGACTGATTTCTCCGGTATTTTTCGTCATAGACTGATCTCTCCTGTATTACTCAAGTCATATACCGCTTTGCTCTGCCTTGCTCAAATTATAAACTGATTTCTTTTGTCTTGTCATAAACTGATCTATCCTGTCTTGCTCAAGTACAATTCTGGTTTCGTTTTGTCTTGCTTAAATCGTGGACTGACTTCGTCGGTCTTGCTCGCCAGAAATCGATAACTCTTGTCTTATTCAAGTCGTAGACTGATTACCTCTGTCTTGCTTGTCATAGACAGATTTCTCATGCCTTGCTTAAGTTATCGACTGATTTTTTCCTGTCTTGCTTTGCAAAGAATAATAAATCATGTCTTGCACAATCATAGACTGATTTCCTGATTTCTCCTGTTTTGCTCAAGTCACAGACTGATTTCTCTGCCCTGCTTACCATAGATTGATTTTTCCTGCCTTGTACGAGTCAAGGACTGATTTCTCCGGCTTTTTTCATCATAGACTGATCTCTTCTGTATAACTCAAGTCATATACCGCTTTCCTCTGCCTTGCTCAAACTATAGACTGATTTCTTTTGTCTTGCTTGTCATAAACTGATCTATCCTGTCTTGCTCAAGTACAATATGCTGGTTTCCTTTTGTCTTGCTTAAGTCGTAGACTGACTTCGTCGGTCTTGCTCGCCAGAAATCGATAACTCTTGTCTTATTCAAGTCATAGACTGATTTTCTCTGTCTTGCTTGTCAAGACAGATCTCTCCTGTCTTGCTCAAGTTATCGACTGATGTTTTTTCCTGTCTTGCTTTGCATAGAATGATAACTCATGTCTTGTACAAGTCACAGACGGTTTCTTCGGTCTTGTTCGGTATAAACTAGTCTCTTCTCTCTTTCTCTAGACAGGTCTCTCATGTCTTGCTCAAGTCATAGACTTATTTCTTCGGCCTTGTTCAAGCCATAGATTGATAGCTCATCTTGCTCAAGTCATAGACGGATTTCTTCTGATTGGTCGCCATCGATTGATAGCTCATGTCTTGCCAAAAGAATACACGGGTTTCCTCTGTCTTGCTCGCCATCGATTGATAGCTCATGTTTTGCTCAAGTCGTACACGGATTTCCTCTGTCTTCCGCGACATCGACTGATAGCTCATGTCTTGCACGTCATACACGGATTTCCTCTGTATTACTATCCTCTAGTACGCCATCGATTGATAGCGTATGTCTTGCTCAAGTCACAGACGGATTGTTTCGGACTTCTTCGTTATAAACCAGTCTCTCCTCCCTTACTCAAGTCCTAGACTGGTCTCTCATGTCTTGCTCAAGTCATAGACTGATCTCCTCGGTCTTACTCAAGCCGTAAATTGATTCGATTTTCTCAGATATTGATCTCTCCTGCCTTGCTGAAGGCATAGACTGATTTCCTCCCTTGCTCATAGGCTGATTTCCTCGATTTTGCCCAAGCCATAGACTGATTACTTCAGTTTTGCTCAAGTCATTGACTGATTTCTTCTGTCTTGCTCAAGCCATAGACTGAATTCCTCAAAGAAGCCAGCTACTATATACGTACTCCCTCTTTCACTCGATCTTATGAGTCATCATACTCCTGTCCTCCAAGACTAAAGTCATTCAGGTTCATGCTCTAATCCACAAAATAGTTTTCATATTATTTAGATCTCTTTTGTAACATAACTCTTATCCATTTATCTCATATTATCTTTTACTTTTTACATGACGCCTCTATGTAAACTGTGCAATAATCCTCTACAACCCAGCTAGCATTCTACGTAAATCTACATCGGGCCGTCATCGGCCCGCCAGCTACCCTGACGGGCCGATGACGGCCCGATATAGATTTACGTAGAATGCTGACTGGGAAGGGCTTGATGCAGAATATATAGGCAGATAGATCATAGGCCTCCAAGGGCATTGGATAGTGGTTGAATGACATAAAACGACATTACATAAATAGCACATCATCGGAAAGCAGAAAAACAAACGAAAAGATACGTTAACAGAAAAACCACCTAGGAATTACTTGTTAGGTGCATGCGACTGGTTTAATTAAACCTGGCCCTTAATCACAGCTGCACATAAAATTGTTCGTCCGTGAAATCAGTCAGTTGGTCAACACTGTGAAACAAAACAAAACAAAACATTTCAACATTAAGATGACTCAAAGAGGAGTGCTAGAAACCAGAATTCAGATCAAAATAGTAAAGAAGATGCCTGCCAGCAAACACACAACGTCGCAACAACGTCGTTACAACGTCGCTGCAATGTTGTGACGTTGCAGCGACATTGTAACAACGTTGTGTGTTTGCTGGGTGGGGAGTATAATTTGCAGATGACCTTATGGATGTTGTTGGAAAGAGCCGTACGTAAAGGAAACGACAAGTATTGTAAAAAAAAACTGTTATTCCCATGTCTGTAGGTTTTTGATCACATTAAGAAGTGACTTTCTGACACCCTGCTCGTGTTGTTCCTTAATTGTCTTTACATTTCTAGCCGTGCTTTATCTAAGGTATTTGAGCATAGGGTATTTTCGTCGAGCGCCATTAAAGGAATTTTGCGAGAGTTGCGCCGGCTACCTTACAATATTGGCCGAAGCATTCATATACATAATTAGTTATATTAGTAAGACAGAAAATGATCTATGAATATTGCACATCTTTGACATTTTTTTATAATAATAATAATAATAATAAAATCTCATTTATGCAAAAACATCGCTTAATGAGTGGTGTTAGAAATGAAATAAATTATTCCTAACCGTGCTCAAATGCAACAGATAAAGCTGCGCTCGCGCGTGCTCAAATGGATACAACCTCAACTGTGCTTTTTCTGGGGCACTTGAATATCGTTCGGAACATTATTCAAATATACTGAAACTTTTACCACCAAAACAATGAAAGTTTTCAGATGAAAAAAATCTAAAAAAAATTTCATATTGCTGCTCGAAACATAGATTGTGGTTACTCGTTAGAACCGCCTCGACGAGGCGGTTCTAACGAGTACCCACAATCTATGTTTTGAGCAAAAATAAGAAAAATAATGTTTACCCCTGTAAACCCCAGTTTTACTATATAAAGGTGGGGTTTTAAGGGGGTCAAAATTATATAGGCATGTTTTCGTGATGATAATTTATTTCTTAAATCAAGTGTATCCAGCTCCTAGTAATTCTGATCCAAAGTTACGAGATTTTATTTATTTATTTTATTTTTATTTTTATTTTATTTTTTATTTTTTTTTTTCGATTATAAATAAATTCGTATATATATTTGCAAGGCCTTTTCATCTAGTCTCACCAAAGTCTGAATAATCTTCATAGCGTAGTTTGATATTTGAGCTTTGGTGAGCCAAGATGGGCCCTTTTACCTTTCGGTTATCGTGTGTGTATAACTACAAGTATTAGCTTTCACAAAAAAGAGCTTTGTCTAAGCTTAACACACAATGTGTGCTAAGCGTATACCAAGTTTTTTTGTTTTTTTTTTTTTTTTTGAAAGCTTATACTTGGCTGTAATAGCGTTGAGCAGCCTATGGAAACTAGCATTGGACCAGTCCATGACCGTTCACAAAGTGAATTCGCAGCAATGGCAAACATTAGGATTGTCTACGCCCGTGGCTGTATACAACAAGCTTGTATCGGCAATCAGATCAACAAATACTGGCGATAAATTCTAGATCAGCCCAGCTAATTGGGACGAGAGTTTTTTAAGCTCGTGTTTGATGTTTTCTCTTTTCTCCATCTCACAATAATTCCTATAATAAATGACATTTCATTGACAACTCTTCGCCGACCTGTCTTCCTAGCAGTGAAGTCTTGTAAAATTCACGCGAGTAAAGCACAAGTTAATTAATGAAGGAAAACGTGCGAAGGAAATCCAATTTGTCAGGAGAAATCGAATTAATTCTACTCCGTTTCTACAAAACTTCCCCAGGAAATACGGAGCGGTTGGCATCAGGCTTAACGAAATTCTAAAAATTATCTATCGGATATGGGTTTTTCGATTCATTTACCAAATTTCAGGAACAAATCTGGATTTATAATACGTAGAAGCCCGCCAACGCATGACCAACTTTAAATTAAGTTTCAGTTCTTTGTTATTATACGATACCAAACTCAAGAAAATGGCCCAGTTACGCCTTATGCAGACAACGGAGGCCCTGATTAGTACGCGCATTGGACACTGCTCATTTCTGTTCCGTCCCTTATGCAATTTAAGCTTTAGCACTCTGCAGACAAAATCGTCAGATGAGAATGATATTTTTTTCTGAATTTTCACAGAATGTAAGATTTGACATTTAATTCAAATTGTCTCTTTTCGGAGACAATTCGAATGAAATGTCGGGTCTTATTGACTATGCAAAATTAATATAAACATTTTTTTAATCCGCTTTTATATAAATAGTCAGCAGTTTAATGTTAAGCTCTCAACTTCAGAGCATCATTAATGTGCTTGCACATTTAAGCTCCGACCCTTTTCCGTGGGCCCTTTAATAAACAAAAAAAATCCATATCTATTTCTGAGGTTTTAAGCACAACCGCAAATAGAAATCCTTCATTTATTCAGAATCGGGGTAACCCCAACCCCTTTTTAACCACTGTACAGTGAACAGAAATCCTTCTTTTATTCAGAATTGGGGTAACCCCAACCCCTTTTTAACCACTGTACAGTGAACACTCGTTACAACGACAGCATTTGTTCCCAAAAATATAGCCACTAAAATGAATTTGCTGTTGTAAAGAATCCCTAATGGACAGAATGATATTTAAGAGAGGCTTTGTTTTATTTTTATTTCCTCGCAGAACGTTATGTTTTGGATGTTTGTTAGAATTGCCTCACTGAGGCGATTCTGACAAATATCCAAAGCACGTGTTGCTTGAAGTTTTAATGTAATATTCTTACATAGTTTCTCATTAACTGTCATCTCATGAGCGAAGGTTTCGTGAAATTCAAATTGTCATTGTTACGAATTTTGTCGTTGTATAGAGTGTCGGTATAAAGAGGATTGACTGTATATGGCGAAAGGGACGATCAGGAACTTGGAGGAAGATCGCGTAATGGTAGAATACAGTCGGCCCTCGTTATCTCGAGTTTGCTTATCTCGAATAACCGCTTATCTCGAAATGAAAATCTAGTCCCTGTTTTAAGATGGAAATCTAACAACAGGTAACAAAATATTGCGGAAAAGAGGAGAAATTTCTCCTCTATTCCACAGTGTTTTCCATAAATCTCTAACTTCAGGAGTCAAAATACATATTTATTTGTGAAATGTGGTTTTTCGATTTATTTTTTCCTAACTTCTGCATATCTATATGTCGAGGTACGGATATCTCGAGGTATTTCAGGGAGTCCCTTGGTCTTCGAGATAACGAGAATTGACTGTATATCGACGAACAGAAAATGCTCTGGCCAGTCTTTACGGTGATCTGGTTGATCTGAGCCGTCACTGTTCGCACTTGGCATGAGGATAATTAACAAGAAAACAAAAAAAAATGTTCTAATTAGTTGCAAACCTAGATATATTTTACGCAAGTTTTACAGGGGAGACAGCTTTTGTTACTTTCCTGCAAACCAAGTTCCGTCTAAAAGGAAAGAATTAGTGCAGATTCTTTCCTTCCTATAAGAGAGTAGATCCCTTTTCAGAAGGGAGGCAAAAATATTTTGAGAGTTGCCTCCTCCACCACTACCCTCAGCGCCCCGTCCTCCCTCCTCTCCCCTCCCCCACCCCACAAAAAAGTGTAAACATTTCCCTTCAAGTGCCAATCACAGCCTTAGCCGACGACGACCGTTTGATTTGTGTGCATATGTGCATGCGTGCATCGTGTATTTTTTTCTGAGAAAACAAGGCCTGATAGACTGATATATATATATATATATATATATAATATATATATATATATATATATATATATATATATATATATATATATATATATATATATATATATATATATATAATATATATATATATATATATATATATATATATTTTATCTTTAAATATGAAATAAGGGTACCAGGCTTTCAGTTATATTATGTCTCTACAATGACGTCGTCCTGCTAGTACATCTATTTAACCCTTATCACTCTCTGGGCTAATTCAGCAGACGACAAATTGAAAGATATACTTCCCAGTGGGCACACAACATTAAAAATGACGTCGTATCAACGTCGATGCGACGTGATCACGTCGCATCGACGTTGATACGACGTCATTTTGATGTTGTGTCACACAACATTAAAATGTCGCATCGACGTTGATACGTCGTCGCATCGACGTTGATACGACGTCATTTTGATGTTGTGTCACACAACATTAAAATGTCGCATCGACGTTGATACGACGTCATTTTGATGTTGTGTCACACAACATTAAAATGACGTCGTATCAACGTCGATGCGACGTGATCACGTCGCATCGACGTTGATACGACGTCATTTTGATGTTGTGTGCCTGCTGGGTTGTTTCATTCTTCCCGAAAATAGATTTTTGTCATTTCATGCAACTTCAGAGGAGAAAATTTGACTGAAATGACAATGCCTATATTCTGAGAAAAAAAACAAAACTTTTCAAAATGTCGTCTGCATAAAATGTTCGTTATCCAGCTGCTGTATGCATGCATAGCGTTCAAGAGAATTGCAAACAATTTCAAAACTTAAATTCATGCCATCATTTTATTTAAATTGATTTACCCTGTGGACAGAGCCTTTTAAACATGTCTTTAACGCTAAGCATGCTGAGTAAAAAGAATCAGCAGACAATATTTTGAAATATTTTTTTCTTATTTTCCCCAGAAAATAGAATTAGATATATTATGCAAATTTCAAAATCCATCTTCTGGGAAAAAGAAAAAATCGTCAATTTGTCGTCTGCTAAATTTGCCTAGAGAACAGTAAAGGTTAATTTCCCTAGTGAAAATTGATCCCGTTAATCTATAATCTTCTGGTACACGGCTTAATGTTAGCAGCAAAGAAATAATACATATTAACTCTTTTACTGCCACAGGCGATAATAATAGGTTTGCAAACAGCATAGATCCAGATGAGACGGCTCAAAGAGCTGTCTCATCTGGATCTACGCTGTTTGGCATTCAGTCTTTCAATTTTACATATAAACGTCTTTCCAAACGATAGTTTGTTAAAATAAAAAAGCAGATAACAAATGTTGTCTGAAATTTGGCGCCGAAAGAGTTAAGGGGACAGAACACACTTGGTAGATGTTCCACATTTATTACAACGGGCAACAACTTTTGTGACTTCCTGTTTGCAATCTGCACATCAAGTCCCTTCCGAAAAGGGGTTTACTCTAAAAGGAAAGAATTTGTTTCCTTTGGGAGCAAATGCTTCCCGAGGAAAACAATTAAAGAGTTGCTTTCTCTGAAACTGTATCCCTCTCCCTTAATGACAAATAAATTTGTATTCTCTATATGTACCATCCCACAGTGTCTTTTATATAGAAATCAGTACTTTTTGTATAGGTTTACTGACTTTTTTGTTGTGATACGGCTTTTCATGCAATGACAAACAAGCTTCGTCGGGAATACACACGCCTGTCAACGGAAACAGATAACCTTCGGCAATTTCCGGCGTCTATGATGATTATATGTGCGTCCAACGGGAACCACGGGAACTGCGCACCGGTAGTTCGGCGTACTCGACGCATACCCATAAACTCGTTGTGTAACCAGTGATTGGTGTATAAACCAAAACGTGGTGATTACATAAACGCTTTGCGTCTTGGTGCTTATGCAGTAATGCAAACGTCTCCAAGATTTGTCGCAGCGAGCCATGCAGGCAGAGGCTATTGACATGGACCAGGCCAATTAAAAGAGAGGTCTTGACGCGGCGGCGGGGATAATAGAAAGCTGTTCACCCGGCAACCGGGTTTAATTTTATCATGTTTGTGTACCGAACAACAGCGCCCAGTTGTTCAAAGCAGCGTTAGCTTAACGAACTTGTTAGTGGTCAAAATGTTAACTGTTCTAGAAAGTTACAATATCTAATTCACATGTATTTTAGCGGAAAAAATGTGAGTAGCTTTTTCAAATGCAAATGCTACTCACATTTTTTTTCAGCAGAAATATTAGCATGTACGCCATATTTGAGGAGAGGTACCTGTTCCCTTATTCCCCTGAAATATTTCAGCATTTTCCCTTGTTCTCCAAAATCAAAATTTTAATTTTTCTATGTTCCCTGCTCCCCAAAATTACATTTCATTTTTAGACTTGAGTTCCTCTGTTCCCCTGAAATGAATGACATAATTCCCCTGTCCATAACCCCTGGGAGGTGGCTCATATTTAATGATCAAAGTTTTAACGATACGTTAACTAACAAAATCGTTAGGTTTGAACAAATGGGCCCAGAGGTTTAGAATGTCTGCAGTTTCACAAATCATTTGAACTTTATTGTCATAACATGCACAAAGCTTGGAAGAGCAGCATTCTTCTGGAGCTTGGACACGGCTGCTTATCTCCACATGAGCAACAAAGTGTTGTGTAAAGAAAATCGTAAGGAGATCTTCCGGAGTCAGTTTTGGTGGCGTTGAAGGTGGGTGTCAGTTGGAATAAGGCTGACATATTGGCTCGATCGCCGATATCCAAAACTGGGTGCTGTAATTCAACCTCTTGTTAGTCTCCCATATAATCAGACTAGAAGTCTTTTGGATATCGGCGATTTTAGCTGACACCCGCCTACAACACTACCTAAATTGACTCTCCACAACCACCTCCGGAAGATCTCCTTACGATTTCTTTTTGGTGTTGCGCGTATGGAGATAAGCAGCCCTGTTAGAGAAGAGGCCGTAAATTTATTATGATTTTGATTAGGTAAAGAAGATTCTGGTCAGTGAAAACAAAAATGTTTTTGACTGTCTTTGGCTACTCCACATATGAAACAAGTGATAATAATTTGGACGCACAGTTATATGTAACACTTGTCAAAATCATATTATTTTGGTATGCTCACGCTGAACATTATTTCGCAGTAGTACATGGTATGTATGTTTTCACTTTGAGAATGGATTTGTTTCAGCCCATTATGTTTCCTCAAACTCCCTGTCATTACAAATCTCAAGTGGTCGGTCGTATTACACCAGCGGTCATATAACTGATCACAGATTACACCATGCTAGACAGCATACAACCCATTCATACTCAATCAATTCTAAAAAGTGCAAAGTGTAGAACTGTCTGTATGTGTCACAACTACAGCAAAAGACACTTTGAAATATATATCATTTTTCAGAGAAAATGAGGCTTGACATTTACGATTCACTTGAAATGCAGTCTTGTTTTCTCTGAAAAGTCATCACGAAAACATGTCTATGTAATTTTGACCCGTCAAACACCACTTTTATATAGTGAAAATGGGGTTTGCAGGGGTATACATTATTTCTCTTATTTCCGCTATAAAACATAGATTGTGGGTACCCGTTAGAACCGCCTCGATGAGGCGGTTCTAACGAGTACACTCAATCTCTGTTTTGAGCAAAAATAACACACACACACGCACACACACACACACAAATCAGATTGTTTTCATCTGAAACTTTTCGTTTTTGCCGCCATAAAAAGTGCCATTATATTGAATGAGCGTGTTTTCGTAATGAACAATATTAATTTTAGAATGTCGTCCACAAAACCAATTTTAGAATATCCCCTGAAATCTGCTTGTCTTTGCATGTAAATAGTAAAAATATGTTTTCTAATATCCTTACTGATATAGATGAATGTTTTCAATTAATATTACGGTGTAGAAAAATGGTCTACTGTACACAAAAGGGTTTCAGAAGAGTGAATATACGTTACCTTAAAGGGCGATAACTCTGTCATTTTAATTTTGCCTTCCTTCTGAAAATCTGTCAAGTCTAAAAAGAAAAAAAAAAACTTGCTCTCAATGGGAGAGTAAATTATTCCCTTTAAGAGTACCCCACCAGCTTTTAAACAGGTTTACAGTACTAGGGAGGTAAATTTCTGTCTGTTAAAGTTGTCTCTCCTCGCAAACTATTTGATGCCGGCAAAATCTGTTCAGACAGCGTAACCTTTTCCCGTACTTATTCATCTAAAACCGTTAATGTATTATCTATTTCCCCTTTCATCCCTAAATTCCTTGACTGGTCTCTTCCAGATTTGAATTTGAACAGCCCATGGTTATGCCCCCAATATCGAATGGAATTGGTGGGGCATATATTACTTTGCTTTCATTCGTCCGTCCGTCAGTCAGTCCGTCACGCTTTTTTGTGCATGCTATATTTTATATAGTTTAATAGTAGTATACTAGTAGTATACAAACGCTAAAATTTCCTTAAGGTAGTTGTCCACGTGATTATCATTGACTGATGTAATCAAACCGCGCGTTAGACGAAATCCATGTAACGGGGTTATTTATAGCCGCGCTATTCTTGTTGTGACGTCAGAGTGCTGGTCATAGAGTGTTATCTGTAAAACCTGGACTGGGACATGGCAAACAGTGCAGACCCAGATCAGAAGCCACAGAACGCGGCGTCTGATCAGGGTCTGCACTGTTTGCTTAAATATTTAACAAGCAGTTTAAGATTAAATGAAAATGTCTTACGTCATTTCCATTTTCCCAGATTACACTCAGATCAGAGAGACTTGCCCTACAAGTGATGTCAGTGCAGTTTTTTTTTTTTGTCCCCCGCCTTTTCGAAGAAAAGTGGAGGGACACTGTTTTTGGTTTTTCGTGGTGCGTGGCGCGTGGCGCGTGGTGCGTGGTGCGTGGCGCGTGGTGCGTGGTGCGTGGTTCCGAGTTTTTAGTAGGTACCTTGTCCCCTTAACTCCTCCCACAGTTTTTGTCCGATCCTTTTGAAACTTTACAGGTGTTTTAAGGATGGTCTGAAGATGTGCACGTGGCTTTTTCAGAATCCTGAAATAATTTTTTATTACTTTTTCCGCATTTTTAACTTAGACATTTTTTTAGTTCTAATATTACAGAAGTCTATAGGGAGTAGGTACCTTGTCCCATTAACTCCTCCCACAGTTTTTGGCCGATCCTTTTGAAACTTTACATGGGCTTTTAGGATGGCCTGAAGATATGCATGTGGTTTTTTCAGAATCCTGAAATATTTTTTTATTACTTTTTCCGCATTTTTAACTTAGACATTTTTTGAGTTCTTATACTACAGAAGTGTATAGGGAGCAGATACCTTGTCCCCTTAACTCCTCCCACAGTTTTTGGCCGATTCTTTTGAAACTTTACAGGTGTTTTAAGGATGGTCTGAAGATGTGCATGTGGTTTCTTCAGAATCCTGAAATTAATTTTTATTACTTTTTAGACATTTTGAACATAGACATTTTTTGAGTTCTAATATTACAGAAGCGTATAGGGAGTAGGTACATTGTCCCTTTAACTCCTCCCAAAGTTTTCGGCCGATCCTTTTGAAACTTTACATGGGCTTTTAGGATGGCCTGAAGATATGCATGTGGTTTTTTCAGAATCCTGAAATAATTTTTTATTACCTTTTCCGCATTTTTAACTTAGACATTTTTTGAGTTCTAATACTACAGAAGTGTATAGGGAGCAGATACCTTGTCCCCTTAACTCCTCCCACAGTTTTTGGCCGATTCTTTTGAAACTTTACAGGTGTTTTAAGGATGGTCTGAAGATGTGCATGTGGTTTTTTTCAGAATCCTGAAATTAATTTTTATTACTTTTTAGACATTTTGAACATAGACATTTTTTGAGTTCTAATATTACAGAAGCGTATAGGGAGTAGGTACCTTGTCCCCTTAACTCCTCCCACAGTTTTTGGCTGATCCTTTTGAAACTTTACATGGGCTTTCAGGATGGCCTGAAGATATGCATGTGTTTTTTTCAGAATCCTGAAATAATTTTTTATTACTTTTTCCGCATTTTTAACTTAGACATTTTTGAGTTCTTATACTACAGAAGTATATAGGGAGCAGGTTCCTTGTCCCCGTAACTCCTCCCACAGTTTTGGCCGATCCTTTTGAAACTTTACAGGTGCTTTAAGGGTTGTCTGAAGATATGCATGTGGTTTTTTCAGAATCCTGAAATAATTTTTTATTACTTTTTACACGTTTTGAACTTAGACATTTTTTGAGTTCTAATATTACAGAAGTCTATAGGGAGTAGGTACCTTGTCCCCTTAACTCCTCCCACAGTTTTTGACCAATCCTTTTGAAACTTTACGTGGGCTTTTAGGATGGCCTGAAAATATGCAGGTGGATTTTTCAGAATCCTGAAATATTTTTTTATTACTTTTTCCGCATTTTTAACTTAGACATTTTTTGAGTTCTAATATTACAGAAGTGTATAGGATGCAGGTACCTTGTCCCCTTAACTCCTCCCACAGTTTTTGTCCGATCCTTTTGAAACTTTACAAGGGCTTTTAGGATGGCCTGAAGATATGCATGTGGATTTTTCAGAATCTTGAAATTATTTTTTATCACTGGTTTCCTGCTTCAATACTTACGTAATTGATACAGGACCAATGGTTCTCTGGTTAACTTTACCATTTTTAACACCTCAAATAAAAATAAGGCGTGGGACATAAATTCCCCATGGAATTTGCTTGTTCTTTTCTGTTTTTTTTTTTTTTTTTTTTTTTTTTTTTTTTTTTTGTCTGTAATGCTGAAAGGATTGACTGGTGTATAAATTCAGCTATGAGCAGGTATTGTTCACCATTTACAACTGTACGAGCAAATCCAGCAGATGACAATTGGATGACATTTTTCTTATTTTCCCAGAAAACAGTCTTTGGTATTTCATTTTTACAAATTGTCTCCTAATTTGCCTGAAATGTCAAAGCCTGTTATCCGGGAAAATGAAAAGTGTTCAGCTTGATCAGTGTGCGCGGATATCTCGGTCTGTGGCTTTTGCACAGTGGCGAGGCCAGAAGGGAATAATGTTTACGCATACCAGGAAACATCTTGAAAACTTTGCCTAGAATCGCTTCCAAAATAGGGGCTACTCTTAAAGGAAAGAATTTGCTCCCGGAGGGAGCAAATTCTTTCCTTTAAGAGCAGCCCTTATGGCAAAGAAGCAAAATATTTTACGTTAATGCCACTTTATCATAAATATTTTTCTAATGCATGTTACGTACATGCGTAATGTGCGTATTGAGCGCTACGCCTATGTCGGTCTATGGCCTTTGCGATTGAGACGCTGCACCTTCCTTGACTCCTTCGGTTCAGTTATCATTTCCAGTCAATTGAGCCAGAACCCAAGGAAACGTATCTTCGGATATGTGCGTACAGTGAAGATTCATATCAGCCTGTGCGTTCACGCAGTCTGCTCAGGCTCTACACTGGGCAAATTTTGGATAGCCATGGATACAACGTTTCTTCATGCGGACAACGACGACTCTGATCAGACTGTGCGCATGCGCAGGCTGATTTGCGTCTTCATTAGGCACACATGTCAGAAGCCAAGGTACGTTTTTTCACGCTGTGCTCAATTTGTTATGA
This sequence comes from Anodontia alba, assembly GCA_964016985.1. Lineage (NCBI taxonomy): Eukaryota > Metazoa > Mollusca > Bivalvia > Lucinida > Lucinidae > Anodontia > Anodontia alba. The sequence continues at coordinate 66,590,209 of OZ024833.1, read as the reverse complement.
GTCGGATCTATGCGAAAAATATGCAAGATTGTCGTGATTTCTGTCTTATCCATTCTAACTTAGCTCAATCAGATAGGAAAGTAATTTATATGTATAATTTTTTGATAAATAAATATTGGAATCAATGAATACAGAGGCTTGGGCGCTTCATAGGGAAATTAAATCCTTCATTATCACGAAATTTACCGATACTAACTTATGGATTTACCCGAACAGTTACCAGTATAAATTCGACTCAGCGATACGTAGAGTTAAATAGGAAAATAAAATAAAAATAGATAATACATGTATTTCTGATTTAGCGATAACTTTTTATAATTTATTTTCAAAATCTACTTTTATTGCACTTTCACAAGGTATGAAAATTTTCAAAGTTCTTCCCTATGCGTTTGAAATTCAGACTATTTGGTTCTATATATTACCATTATATTTTGTCAAAAATGATCAAAACACTAATTTTAGCCTCTATTTTAAAATTATTATCTTTTCAGGGAAAGTTTTATAAGTTATCACCACAAAGAGATTTTTCTATAGTTTGTACTGGTATATAACACTGTAGAATAAGTATTTTTCTTCATTCTTCCATTTCGCTGTAAACTTGTGAAATTAAGCTTTCCCGAACTATCGCAAAGATGTTCGAAATAGTCTAAGTTCAATAATAGCGACCTAGGGGAAATAACTGTCTTCAGTCAACTGCCGCTTCTCTTAGGTAACTTTCCAAGTAACGCCCCTTAGCGGATTGAAGCATATTTTTCCAGATGTGTGGTAGGTCTGTTTACAATTGAGTCTCTGGTGATGTGAAGATGTGTCTTTCGAATCATCTGCGGAATGCCAAATCTTCAAATCAGAATGTGCATTCGCGCTGTCTGATCGGAGCCTTCGCTCCCCGCTTACAGCGTAACATAGGCGGAATAATTCAGTACTGAACAAATATCGACATACGAGCCGCGCCATGCGAAAAGGTTTCTTCTGAGCATATGCGGACAGAGAAGGCCCAGATCAGACTGCGCATCCGCGCAGTCTGATCAGGACCTTCTCTGTCCGCCATAAAGAATCGTTGGATACTTTTGAATTATGAAGAACAAAAGCCAACTGATCTGGATCTACAATGTTTTTTAAGACAACGTCTTGTTCAGCAAGAGAAGGGTTAAGGTAAAATGGAGGAATTCCAAGTAAAAAAAGAACTATCTGAGGATATCTATCATACGCAGGCACATTGTGGTCAGGACATGTACAGAGTGGATTTCTTGTTTAGATGAAATGGATACACTTTCAGGGAAGGCACCTCTAACAAAATTGTTTTGACTCTCCAGTGGGAATGGGGTTTACTCTACAAAGGAAAAAATTTGCTCGCCAAATGGTAGACATCTTTTCTACCTTCTGAAAAGGAGTATGCTAAAGCTGGCACAATTAATCGGATAATCAATAAATTGATCGATAAATTCCACAAAAATGGTTATCGTTACAAATTTGCTAACAATCGATCATTTGATTTCTGTGTCTGTTACTTTACCATATTTACCCTTAGTATTCAGACACCTCAACTCCTTACCATACTTTGAACAAGTACAATTTACTACCCACTGTTGTGTCTAAAATAGTTGACTGAGAGGCAAATAGTGTAGACCCTGATGAGACGCCGCGTTTGAATGCATGCCCTTTGACTCACGATGTTATTGGTTTCCTACACGGACATGGAGCTATAGCTACGAAATAATCGACTAAATCATTCGGTTATAGATATTCAAATATACTGAAAATTTCACCACCGAAAACTTTTTCAGACAAAAAGTTTTCAGACAACAATTATGATATTTTTCATATATCTGCTCATAACTTAGATTGTGGGTACTCGTTAGAACCACCTCGGCGAGGCGGTTCTAACGAGTACCCACAATCTATGTTTTCGAACAGTAATAGGAAAAAATAATGTCTACCCCTGTAAACCCCAGTTTTACTATATAAAAGTGGGGTTTTAGGGGGTCAAAATTGTATAGGTATGTTTTCGTGATGTTTGTCAATTATTCTTGGAAAAAAAAAACATTATTCTTTTTTTTTTTTTTTTTTTTTTTCTTTTTTTTTTTACAGAAAATCAATTTTTCTAAGCATTTGAAGGCTGTTTTTTCTTAATAGTTAAAGTTCACCCTAATCAGTTTTCATTAATATTTTTTTACTTTTCCATGAATAGCTTGGTTTTTATTTCATTTTATTTATTTATTTTTTATTTTATTATTTTTTTTTTTTTTTTTTTTTTCTTGAAAGTTTAAGCCCTCATTTTCTGCAATCAGTTTTTCTCTAATCATTATAAAAATGATAATTTTTGTAGGATATCCTAAATAGTCAGACATCTTAACTCCTAGCCATGCTTATTCTAAAATTTTAACAAATCTATTTTACTACCAGTGATTCGTCTAAAAAGCACTGGCTAAAGGGCAAACAATGCAGACCCTGAGCAGTGGTCAGCGGTATTTAATTGCAATAATTGGCAGGCTACTGTACATATACTTATAGTCTGTTTTACTAAATTCTGTAGACTGAAACCGCAATTTATTCTTTGATTTATTTAAAACTATATAAAGAAATAAGTACTTTCTTTTGCTTAGAAGGTATATTTACTTGCCACTTTCTGAATAAGATGCAAACGGTGAAGTTATAAAGCAACTATTTTAACTTACATCCTTGGAATTAAGTTTGTTAAAATGTTAAAACAAAATTATAGTTTCTCAATTCAACTGGTATGGCGCTACTGCTCAGGTAAACATTACACAATATATGATTTTAAAAAGGAAAAGTACTTTATATTTATTTATCTGACAAGAGAACATGTTTTAAATATTGCACATAAAACTTTACTGCTTTTGTGAACACACTCGTCGTGCCTCTGATTACTTTTTTTTTATCAGGTGAAGGTTTTCAGTAAAATTACATAACTAAGAACACGATGTTCGGATAAACTCTACAGTAGATGGCTGCATGTATGTGCCAAAAACAGTCTCTTGTCAATAGGGCGTCAGACCATTTATGGAATTGTAAAGTATTTGTAAAAAATGCCTGCCGATACTGTGAGTGAAAAGGCTGCTTGATTTCAGACATGGCTAAAATGCATGGCCGTCTGTTACGGTTTTTATCAATAAAATTTATATATCTGCATTTAGAATAGATATCTTTATACAAAGATGTATAATGTATTATTTACGTCCTTGCTTTATAAAAGGAGATATCTCAAGAGTAAATACAGATATCCGTGTTTAAATTAGAAATATCTCTGTTTTAAATGCAGATAGCTCTAAATTAAATACAGACAGAAATATCTTTATTTTATGTTAAAATAGAGATATCTGTATTTTAAATGTAGACATATCTGTATTTGGAGGTATCAATATTATGAATACAAATATTTATTTATTGTTAAAATAGAGATATCTGTGTTTACATAGTCTGAGATATCTGTTTTTTAATATGTCTTTTTTAACTCTGTTCCTGCTGAAACCGGATATGCCCTGCCTTTGCAAACAGTGTAGATCCAGATGTTCTGAAGGAGCCATCTGATCTGGATCTGCACTGGTTGTCATTCAGTATGTGAATTTGTATCAACAACCTGGATTAAGCAATTTGATTGACCAACAATTAGAGGTGTCTGTGTAATCTTAATTTATTCAGCATGACAAGGTTTAAATACAGTTACATGTACCTCTATAATGCTGCTAAATAAAGATACCGGTATTACAATAAATCTATTTAAAGTACTTGCAACCTTTTTATTGTATAAATTAATCTTAGTGTGCTTAATAATCAAAGTCCTCATTTCCCATATTATATGGTGAAAATGGCATGGCTAAAATAGTTGTAGATAAGAGGGCATCAAGATAAATATTATTGCTATTTCTCCACTTAAAACATATATTTTAGTATTCATTAGAAATGTTTCTACAGGATGCTTTGAACTAGTACCCACAGCACATATTTTTGAGGAGAATGAGCAAAATATCAATATTATATATATATATAAAATTTATGGCTTTAGGCCAAACATAAATTTATGTGTTTTTTTAGAGAAACCCTACTCTACCTGTAATAAGTCCAGAGAAAATTAATTATTAGATTCTCATCCCCACCCATCCCTAAAAAGTCTGACCAAATAAAAAGAATTGAGGTGGAATTTTTTCAGAGACAGTTGGACTTATGCTGAAAACAGATTTTATAACACTTCTAAGAATTGCAAATGAATTATTTGTTATGAAAAGGGTATTAAAGTAAGGTTTTCTTCTTTTTGCACATGATAGTTAGTGTCTGTTGTATTGTTTTGCTATAATTTACCTCATCACTGGGAGGCCCAGGAATAAAAAATGAAAAATAAAATCCACCCACCCACTCAATCTTTTTATAAAAACCTGGATGAGAATATAATAATTTATTTTCTCTGGCCTGTTCTTGGTGAAACATAACATTTTTTTTTCATGTTTTCTAAAAAAAAAAAATAAATAAATAAATAAAAATAAATAAATAAAATAGCATAGCACTAGTTAAGGCGCTTTTTTCAATCCAAAAGTATTGATATTTTTCTTATTTCTCCACCAAAACATATGTTGTGGGTACTCATAAGAAGCACCTCGCCGAGGCACTTCTAATGAGTACCCACAACATATGTACCGGATACCCTCCCTTATCTGGACCTATGAAATAGGTGTTAATATGATAACTGAGATAAATATTTATGCTACCATATTCATGCTTAATATTGAGACAAGGAGGTCTGAGCAAACAATGTAGACCCAAGATCAAACTGGAGCAGTTTGATAAGGGTCTACAGTGTTAGTCATTCTACACATACTTTTTAGACACATCATATTCAGATTTTGGTAAAAAAGTATAAGAAATTATAATTTATAATTCCTACCTACCCTATGTTTTTTGGGGGGGTTTTTTCTAACATTTTAGCCTAAAAGCCCATTTTTTATCTGGCCTTATCTAAGGCTATGGCTAAGATAGTATGCACATTCAACATTATAGACATGTTAATGTAATGATTGAACTCAAGACGTTATTTGTTCATTTCAGGTCTGTTGAAAGGGGATTACTGCTTAACTGCAGTATCAGAAATGGGTGAGTTGCTTTTTAAAATAAGATGAAAACTATATTTCGAAAAAATATCTGTGTTTTCCTACTAGTTATTCATGCAAATACATACTCTTGCCTGTCTAATAGAGTTCTCATTGAGGTAGTGCACTGGTGGATGGCTTGGTTGAACATGCACTTTTTGACAAAAATGTTTCATCTGCTTTATAACTTAAAAAACAACAACAAAAAAAAAAACAACTGTACATATTTTAGTACATTTTCATAAAAATATTAACTAAAATTGTATGACACGCAGAGCTAACAAAACGTAGCTCTTGGGTATGTATTTTATAAGACATTTCCTTTTGAAATTTGTAAGCAGCCATTTCTGTGACAAAAATATGTTTGCTCTATAACTTTTAAAACTGTTCAGGATATCTTCAAAGAAAGGATGAGGTGCAGAGTGTAAGAACTGTAACTCTTGGATATGGCTTATTTTAGTTGTGTCCCTTTGAACTTGTAAGCAGCAGTATCTATGACAAAATAATGTTTTCTACAGTCATTCTTTTCCTTCAGCTGATTCAAGAAGGGCAGTTGTCAGTTCCTGGTGAAAGAATGTGCACACTACTGGTTAACTGCTTAGAGGACTAAACCTGCCCAGTATTTTTGGGCCAGTAAGTTGGTTAGTCAAACTGACCACTCTTGACATGACCTCAGTGGGTTATGGGTTGTCTGGGTCGTAAAACCTCAACAAAAACAAACAAAACAAATGATGTTCACTCTACAACTATAAATCCTTTCAAGATATTATCTTCATTAAACTTCATATAAATATTAAGCAAAATACAATGAGGTGCAGAGTGCAAGAATTCTAACTCTTCTTTATGTATTTCTTTAGTAATGCCCCTTGAAACATTGTTTAAAATTTTACTAGAAAATAAGACATAAATTTATTATATGTCCTCACCATTGAAGCAATTTAATTGCATCCCTTTGCAAAATTTAGTTACTTCCCTCAAAATATATCTTATTGTTTTTCTTGCTTGAGATTTTGCTTGTACTGTTCATAAATTTATTTTATTTTCTATCTATAGCATTGAAGCTGAGGGAAGTAACAATTTTTGCAAAGGGAGGCAATTTTATTCTCTCCCTTTGCAAATTTAGCTACTTCCCACAACATATGTCATTTTTCCTTGTTTGAAACTTAACTGCCGATCACTTGTTATCAGTCAATCAGGCATTTTGGAAGATCAGTGTTCTCGTCTTCAGAGTATATATACAATAAATGTATAATTATTTTCTACATTCTTTCCAGAATGTCAACAACAGCAAAAGCAGCCAAGGGTATGGAAGAATTTTGGAAGAAAAACAGACGCTTGAACAGACCTGTTTCTCCGCATTTATCTATATACAAGTAAGACTAACATTAACACGGGGCTTAGCCCAGATATGACATTTTATAGCGCACAGCATGCTAATGGCAGCCGCAGTGCATTATGGTTTCTTATTGGTCATCCATGTGTCTGTCTGATGTCTGTCCAATCGTCTGTCTGCCCAATGGGGATGGTCCAGTGTGGCAAAAGTGTCATGTATCTTATGTCACTGGGGCGTCCAACTGATATTAGCTAACAGTTTGGCAAGGCCTGCTATCCTTGTAGCAGGTAAGGGTAGAGGGGGAATGTTTCGATTTCTTCTGTTTCTTCATTTTCATTCTTGTTCCTCTTTCTTCCCTGTCCTTCTCTTTCATCTCCTCTACTATCTCTTCTATCTCTTTTCTCCCTTTCTCTGGGAGACGGCACAAAATGACCCACAAGGGTTGACGTGTCATTAAACCCCAACACAATCAAAAACTGTCTGCCCATCAGTCTGTCATATGTACTTTGGTCAGTCCATGAGTATTTCGTTTCCAGACGATAATGAGAAAATATCAATGGGTTTTTGCCAAACTTGGTATATGCATTGATATTATGGAGATCTGGTTTAGGATTATAATTGGGCAAATTTCATCAATTTTTGACAATAATCTGCCCACCACGTCTGTGTTTTCGTTTGCGTAAAATAACTTGAGTAAATATCAATGGATTTGCACCAAACTTGATTTGGGCATCGATAAATTGTATAGATCAGGTTTGGAATTGCTAATATGCAAATTTCATCAATTTTTGACAGTTACCTGCCTACAACACCTTTGTGGTGGGGAATTATCATTTCACATTTTTATCTGTTTAGTTTGATTCCTGACTCAGAGTCCACATGGCCATTGTTATCGTATCCAGAGAACTTGTTAAAGAAATATTTGATGATAAGTCTGAGATAATTTTATCCAGTTCTTCATAAAAGCATATGTTCAAGTGTCTTGGAGAGGTGCTTCTAATGAGTATCCACACTATATGTTTTTATGGAGAAATAAGAAATATTACCCCAGAATTATCACCAAATACTCCTCGTTAACAATTTTGACTTATATTTATCCATAGGTCTAGATAAGAGTGGGTATCAGGTTAATATTTTTCTTATTTCTCCTCGAAAACATATATTATGGGTACTCATTAGAAGCACCTCTGTGAGGCGCTTCTAATGAGTACCATAATATATGTTTTTGTGGAGAAATAAGAAAAATATCAATACTTTTGGATTGAAAAAAGTGCCTTAACTAAAGCTATATAAATTATCAAGGAAATATTTGGTGATGAGTCTGAGATAATTTTATCCAGTTCTTCATAAAAACGTATGTTCAGGGTACTCATAAGAAATGGATAGGTGCTTCCAGTGAGTATCTACAACATATGTTTTTTTTATGGAGAAATAAGAAATATTACCCAAGAATTATCACCAAATACTCCTCCTTAACAATTTCTCCTGTCACATCTATATATTGATATATATATATATATATCATAACTTTCAGTTTATCTCAACTCTAGCAGTTTACTCCATTATAAAACCAGTAGGCCTTGGTAGAGACAACATGACCTTCCGCAGCCTGATTTCTATTTCTGTTTATTACACCACAACCTCCTCATTGCTGGGATCCAAGTTAAACAACCTGTGTTAGCTAAACAACAATGTTGTATCCAAACAAAATTGTATCGTTTTTCTATATAATTGATTCATTTTTTTTTTTTATTTTTTTTTTTTGGATACAGCACTTTTAGGGTCCACCTTTAAATCATCTGATATCTGAAACTATTTTTATAATAAATCCTCTATAAAGAGTTCCAGTGTATAGATATTTTATTGATAAAGGAACTCTTTTTGCTCTTTTTCTACACATTTTTTTTCTTACTTCTCCATGGAAACATATATTGTGGGTACTCATTAGAAGTGCCTCTGTGAGGCACTGTGACAGAGGCATTGTGGGTACTCATTAGAAGTGCCTCTGTGAGGCACTTCTAATGAGTACCCAGAATGTGTGTTTTTCTATAGAAATAAGAAAAATATCAGTACTTCATCACGAAAACACTCCTATATAATTTTGACCCCCTTAAACGGTAAACCCTACTGTGATATAGTAAAACTGGGGTTTACAGGGGTATACATTATTTTTCTTATTTTGCTAAAGAACATAGATTGTGGAACTCATTAGAATTGCCTCACCAATATCAGATTTTTATCTGAAAATTTTCCATTTTTGGTTGTAAAATTTTCAATTTTTTTGAATAGGCATGTTTTCACAATGTATTATTTGAAATAAGCACCTTATCTGGAGTTATGAGGGGTATGCCTGAGACCCTGCTTCAGTCAATACATGTATGTTGAACTGTTTTTCTACTCCATAGACCCCAGATTACATCAATGCTGTCCATTGGTCAAAGAGCCACAGGCATAGCTCTCACTGGTGGTAAGTATACAACTATACTTTGTACCGTAATAACCATAAATATTGGGACAGACAGGCCTGAGCAAACAATATAAACCCAGATCAGATGCCGTAGAATGTGGCATCTGATCAGGGTCTACACTGTTTGCCATACATACAGCAATAATTTAGACACATTAACCCTTTTCCTGCTGAATAAATTAAGATGCCACGCCCACTTCTAATTTTCAGCCAATCAGGTTACTTGATCCAGATTTTTGTTATAAATTTGCACACTTGATGGCAAACAGTGCAGATCCAGATCAGTTGGCTTCTTCAGAAGCCAACTGATCTGGATCTACACTGTTTGCAAAAAAGGTATATCCGGGTTCAACAGGACAAGGGTTAAGAGGTGTTAGAATGGACTATTTCAATTTTTAGGACAAGTATGGTAAGTAGATATGGTATCCGAATACTTATGATAAATACGGTATAGACTTACACTTTGTACATCAGATAAAGCATCCTCGTGGCCGAACGGTAAGCACTCCTTACCTCAGATCACGAGGCCCTGGGATTGAAGCCCTCCAATGCTTCACTGCATAGAGCCTTTCACTATTACACTTCCATTGTCTTGATATGACTTAAATGATATGGAAAAAGATATAACATGCCAAATCATCATTATCATCATCATTTTCTTGTACAACTGATTCACAATATCCTTGAATTACAGACCACATGAATTGCACAAATCACGTGATGGACTGGGAGGGCTCGCACATTGTAGATAGAGAGAGGAATACACGGACCAGAGAGATAAAGGAAGCAATACACATCAAGTTGCACAAGTCGGTCATGAACCGGGATGAGGGGGCCCACAGTCTCTCTTGGATCTTTGATCCAATTTTCGCCACAATGACAGAAAGTGGCAGAAATTCCCAAAAAAGACCGAAGATGTCAATCTCAGAAAAGTTCTGAGGAAGACCACAACTGCTGGTTGAAACTGTCAAGGTATTTAAATTTATTAGGGTTGTGACTCGAGTAAAATAAAAATCCAACTGATTCACAATCTAATAAATGTCTTGAGTATTCAGACCATGAAGAAATATTAATTAACTTTTCAGCATAATGGATCAAAATTTCATCCAATGACATTTTGAAATGTTTTTCTTATTTTTCCCAGAAAATCCTATCTTTTGGGACTTCCCCCCTCCTCCACCCACTCCCCTCCCCCACTGCACCCCTCCCCCCAAACACACACAGGATTCCACCCCCTCCACCCACTCCCCTACCCCCCACTGCACCCCCCCCCCCCCCAGACACACAGACACATACACACACCCCACCTGTTGAAATTATTACCTGCCATGCTAAGAATCAATATCTCACAATGCATTGTTTGTTTGTTTTTTTATTTCAGCTATGTATTTTGGGCCCATCCTGTATCTCTGTGGTACCAAGGATTATGGTACCTATCTTGAGATGGTGAAAAACTGGGGTGTATTGGGAACTGGCATGATCTGGACTGTGAAAACAGGATTGGCTTTCAGCTTTTCTTACCATCTAATGAATGGTATCAGACATTTGGTAGGTTCACTTTAATCTTTACCTCTCCAGGTTAATTCAGCAGATGACAAATTGACAATATTTTTCTTACTTTTTTTTTCCAGAAAATAGGCTTTAGCAGGAGATAGTTGAGAGGGTGGACAGGGGGGGCGGGGATAAGGGGGGAGGGGGACGGGGATAAAGGGGGTGGGGGACGGGGGGTAGAGGGGGCGGGGGCCGGGGGAAGAGGGGACGGGGGTAGAGGGGACGGGTAGAGGGGGCGGGGGTAGGGAAATTTTGGGGGCGGGGGTTATACCAAAATTTGTTGTATTTTACCGATTTTTATGTACTTCAGTGCAATAGCTGGGTATCAGAAGTATATAATAGACGTATTAAAGTAAATTCAGGTAAATTTACAATGAATCTGGCGTTGATTTCACTTCACCGACAGGTAGTTTTCCGCCAACCGTAGTTTACATTGAATTCGTTTACGTCCGATTTCGGTTCATCTCTAGTTGATTACTTCCCTTTGAGTCCGAAAATCCATATTTTTAGAAATAATTATCCGTCTGCCGTAGACAATCATTTTATTTGCTCATTGTGTGATAAAGACTTTTGCGCTGTTCATGAAAGAAAAAAAAAAAAAAAAAACACTTCAAGATCCAATATGAATTTTGTGATAGGTGTTCCAAACATGAAATATACACGTTGCCCGGTTGGGTGGTTGGGTGAGGCAAAGGTATCGTGTAATTGATATTGGCTTACAGTTGGGCAAGTCCTGCTATCTTTGCAGCAGGAAAAGGTAGAGGGGGAATGTTTTCATTTCTTCTTTTCTTCAATTTTATTCATTTTCCTTTCTCCCCTGTCCCTCTCTTTCATCTCTACTATCTCCTAGCTCTCTTCTCCCTTTCTCTAGAAGACGACATAAAATGACCCACAAGGGTTGACGTGTCGTTAAACCCCAACTCAGTCAAATCAATCACACATTGCCCGGTGACAAAACACGGACCATTCACGGACTTACGGACCAATAAAAATACCGTGTCCGTGGTCCGTGAATAGTCTGTATTAAATGCAAAATATAGTAAACTTAACCGCTAATTGGTTCGTGAGTAGTCCGTGAATAGTCCGTAATTAGTCCGTAATTGGTGCATCGTACATCGCTCCGTTATAGCAATCAGATCGTCTGTGAAAAGTCCTTGGTCCGTGAATGGTCAGTTAGTTATGGTTTGAAATTTGGTCCGCAAATGGTCCGTAGCAGCAATAACATCGTCATTTAATTGAACACTACAAAATAACTAAATAATAAATCATAATTTTAATTGATTGTCTCGTATAACCTATAATCTAAACATTTGATTTTTTTTTTTTTTTTTTTTTTTTGATAATTTGATGAAACCGTTTTTGGCATTTTGAACATGTGAACATAAAGCCAGAATCTGGCATGCGGCAGATACAAAACAGCGGAATTCCAGTCACTTTAAGCAAAGTGAATAAGTGAACTCAGGGAACTGATACAGTCAGATCCACATCAAACCCCAAACACCAAAGGAAAAGACAGAAAAATACAATTAAGCAGCCTCAAAATGAACAGCTGGCCAGCAGAGCTGGCAACTTTTTCCCAAAATGATGGCAACTCTGTTACCCAAACTAACTGAATTATCTTAAACATACATACTTGTTGAAAGTAAAACATTAGAAAGTGAAACACTACATAACATTGAACAAAAAGTACCACAATGAAAGTACCGCCTTGGAACGGTCAGTAATGAATTACTGGGGGTCGCACGCGCGCGCGTGTGTATGTGTGTGTGTTGGGAGGTGGGCAGGGGGGGGGGGTGGGGAGCTTAAGCTAGCTTTACGGGATCCCAACCCTCGTTCTCATCTCTCATAGTGGTAAAAATGTAAAATATATATATTTGTTCGGTCCGTTTGGAGGTCTTCTAAAAAAACGGTAAGAGAAAAGTCCAGGGAGTGCCACAATCACAAACCGCAGCCCTAGCTAACTTCACCCTGGGTCCCGATGCTACTCTTAATACAGAAATACATAAAAATTCGGTTCGCATAAAGGCTCCCAACTCAGTCAATGCCTCAAAGTGAAAACATAAAAATCAAATTAATCACTATAATAAACAAAGACGAGTACTCATGGCTAATTCTACTGTATGCCAGAGTAAATGAAAACAGTAGTTGAACCACGGCGGGCCAAGCCAAAGACATATCGTCAAGCCCCAACCCACTGGTTAAAGTTTTACGAAGAGGCCGTCATTAAGTCTGAGGCCCGAACCACCGTCGTGCAATTGAAGAGTAAAGCATAGCCATCAACAATGGTTGACAACTAGGCATGCAGTCTGCCGCATAATATCCAGGCTATAGCCAATTCTTTTATAACGGTTAATAAGTTTTCTGAATTGCTCCGAAAAGTTAGATTTACCCACAATTTTTCTAAATCTGTACACTTAGTCACCGTAAAATTCGGGTTCTGATATACTTGTTGCAGAAGTGTTTTCAGACTGACGCTATATTTTTCTAACAAGGCACTGTGTCTGCGATAAAATTTCGAAAACGCCTTACGAAGTTTAAAATAACGATAGCCCTGCCTAAGAAGTTTGGCAGTAAGGGCTTTATTACGGTAGTTAAAGTCATTAAGATTTGAAGAAGCTCTGGCGAATCTTATAAGTTGAGATATGTATACCCCATATGAGGTACGCCGGGGGACATCGCCATCAAGAAAAGGGAAATTGACTATATCAAAATCAAAATCGTCCCGTTTATCATAAATTTTGGTGGAAACTGTACCATTAGATATACATAGATTCAAATCCAAAAAAGGTACCTCGGTATCGGAAGAATTTGCTCCATTTAATTGGAGTTCTGTAGGGTATATCCGGTCCACCATTTGGTCAAAGTAAATATTGTTAATGTTTAATAAATCGTCAAGAAGTTGAATTGAAAGCCTCAATAATGTCAGCCTGATTTTCACGTGAGAGAGACTTCATGAAATCTCTCTCATAACAAAAAAGAAACAAATCTGCAACAAGAGGAGCACAGTTAGTTCCCATCGGAATACCAATAGTTTGTCTATAAAGTTTAGTTCCAAATCTAATAAAAATATTATCCAAAAGATAAACAAGGGCATCACAGACTTTTTGACACGACCATAAATTGTGATTATTATATACATCAGAAGTGAACTCATCCATTAATCATTAAGGGCAACAAACAAATCACAGATAAAGTCTATAATGAAGCACAACATAATTTTCTGTGTGGGAAAACTGTTATGTTTTGATTCTCAAGTCCTTTGATAAGATGATCTCTCATTGTAGAGACAGTATATGGTTTGCCACTAGTATTAATTCCAGTGAGGATGCTGACCATATTTGCAATGGTGTAAAACCACAGTCATTTGTATTCGTTTGTACAGAGCATTTAAAGTGTCTAACAAAGATTTTCGGCATAGGGCAATTGCCATTTTAGCGGCAGTTGAAATGTTAGTAACGTCTGCACTATCATACAAGTTGACAACATCATCGTCGCAGTTGAATTTCGAGAAACAAATCCAGTGCAGACCTACATCATTAGGATGGGTATCAAAAATGCGACAATGTAACGTCACGTTATCCATAACGTCACGTTATTCCGATTTTGATATTACTCCATTTTTTCATATATCATAATAGCGTCCGTAATTTAAATAACGGTCCGTACTTTGTCAAGTCCGTGAATAATAGGTCCGTGGTTTGTCAAATCCGTGAATTGCAGGTCCATGGTTTGTCAAGAGATCTGTGAATAATTGGTCCGTATTTTGTTATGCAGTCCGTGTATTGTAAATAGGTCCGTAAGTCCATGAGTCCGTGTCCGTAAGTGGCCCGTGTTTTTTCAACCACCACGCACATTCGACAATTAACTCTCAGTTTTTGAGAAAACCACAAAAAAGATGATTGTTCTCACTGACCCCCAAGTGTGGGATTATGCTTACCAAAAATATTAAAAGAAGATGCAGATTTACATGGTATTTTTGAGTTTTGATTTCAGTAATTTATATGACTGTTTTTGTGCCAATGTGGATCAGTTTATGCTCGGACCTAGGCCCACCACATTTTTTCTTGACCAGTTTAGGACCGGATCAAGGCGCATCACCTTACGATACCTGTTTTCCATATGGCTCACATGCAACCCTTTACGCAGACTTTTGAAATGGAGGGTGCAAATCTTTAGCTATTCTGTAAAGCGGGTGCGACAATTAGGGGTGTAGTTTGGGGTCAAAATCTGCATGAAGGTAGATTGCGTAGTCGTTTGAATTTATTTATAGCGTTGGGGATATTAAAAATTCTGATTTAGGGGAGGGAATAGTTTGCTTGGGGGAGGGAAGTGGGGGTAAGGGGGGAGGGAAGTGGGGGACAGGGGGGGGGAAGTGGGGGAAAAGGGGGAGGGAAGTGGGGGTAAGGGGGGAGGGGTGGGGAATGCCTACCCCCCTGTCCACCCCCTCATAGTTTGCATGAAATGTCAAAGCATTCTTGAAAAAATTAGAAACATATTTAAAAAATGTCACCTGCTAAAATTTTTACCCTGCATGCAGATACATATGTTACATTAAACTTTCAGACAGTAAAACATAGTTGGTTACATTAGTTAATTATTTAACCCATTGTATACGGAATAGACTCTCCCACACTATATACTGGAAGAGTCCAATTTCAATTTTAGGTACACCCGGCTATGAGATTTATATATTCTTAGAGAAAATGGCTAAACTGTTTGCAAACAGTGGAGACCCTGATCAGATGCCGTGTTCTGCGGCATCTGATCTGGGCCTGCACTGTTTGCCAATTACCTTTTTACGGGTCTCCCGACTACAATGGGTTAAAGCTCCATTCAGAATTGTAGCAGATGGCTCTCTATTTTTTTTTATTTTATTTTTTTTAAATTTAGCACAGTATTGCAGCACAGTCCACCAGATGAAATGTGTATCTAATTAAGTATCTAAATTTGGGCAAACCTGTAGGTCAAAGTCAGTCTTTTTGTATAAAGTAGGTCAGAAGTCAGTATATACTAGGTCACAGTGACCTACTTGTGGTACCCGACACATTTTACTTAGTAGATAAACTTACAAGTCAAATTTGTAAGCTTAGGCCATATGGTACTGGAAGTATGAACTAGACAATTTTTTTGTGTGTAAAGTTGACAACTTTTTACATAAAGTAGATCAGAGGTAAAAACTATAGGCATAGTGACCTGCTTTTGAAATATGACATGCTATCTTCAAAAGATATAGCCATACACAACATTAGGTGAGCATAGGACACAATACAAAAGATATGTTGCAGTCAAAGTTTTTTGTATAAATTAGGCCAGAAGTCAGCTGTTTCAAGAAGGGCAGTTTTCAGTTTCTGGCAAAAGAATGTGCACAAATACTAGTTCACCGCTTAGAGGATGAAGCATGCCCAGGAAATGTGGTTAGGTAAACTGACCAGCTCAGCATGACCAAAATGGGTTGACAGGGCTGTAAAACCTCAACTCAATTAATCAGTTCTAACACAGAAGTGCTGTTAGCCCAGTAAGGCAGTAAGTTAAGGTGACTGGATACAGCTGGAATATTTTGCCGCCATTTTGTAAAGGGAGGCAACTTTTGCATAAATGAAGTTGCCCCCCTAGTTCTTGAAACTTACAAAACTGATGGTTACTGGTACTCTTAAATATCAAAACTGCGCCTAGAGAACAAATTCTTTCCTTCAAGAGTAGTTCCTCATGAGAAGGGAGAAAAAATTTCCATGTCAGTTATTTACCTTGTAGGTATAGTCATCTCCCTTGACCGTTAGAAGCTGATATTTTGAAATATCTTAGTTCCAGATACGGCACTTTTTTTTTCAACAAAAAGTATTTGTAGGCTCTTTTTTTTTTTTTTCAACCAAAAATATAGATATTTTTTTTCTGATTTTGCCATGAAAACATAGGCTGTGGTACTCATTAGAAGTGCCATGCTCTTAATGAGTACCCATAACATACGTTTTTGTGGAGAAATAAGAAATAATTTGCTTGCCACCCCCTCTTATCTGGAGCTATGGAAATACATGTATGTTTCCTTATTTTTCAATGGAAATACTGCTTGGGATTTTGTTTTGAATTATTTCCTAAGAAATTTCCATTTTAAAAGTCCTGTTCTGAGGGAAATTGAAAATATATAAAGGATCTTACAGGAGTGTCATTGCATATGAAATGTATGAAATGAGCCTCCGATGAGCTTCATAAATTACATATGAAATGACCATGAAAGAAGATATTGTTTATCATATGACTTTTAAACTATATTTTACAGCCATAGAAGTTGAACAGTTTTTTGATAGAAAAATTAACCTTGTCACCAAAAATGATATGACCGCACATTACAAAACACTTGGTTACTGGCATGTAACAGCATTATAATGCTGTTACATGCCAGTAACCAAGTGTTTTGTAATGTGCGGTCATATAAAATGATATGACCGCACATTACAAAACACTTGGTTACTGGCATGTAACAGCATTATAATGCTGTTACATGCCAGTAACCAAGTGTTTTGTAACGTGCGGTCATATCATTTTTATATCATGACATTATCTGTGGAATAATACTGATGTCATATGATAAATATATTTACAAAATCTGTTCTTTTTTTTCCAGGCTTGGTCCTTGACACTGGGTTATAAAATTGACCAAGTTAAAAAGACTGGTTACTTGATGCTTACTTCAACTGCCCTGTTGACAGCTGCTTTACTAGTGTTTGTATGACAACCAGTGGATAATTGTAGTTCTATTTTGAAATCACTTTTGTCACAAGATTACATACACTTTTACTCATAACTCTAGATAAAAGGGGATATTAGGTAAATATTTTTCGTATTTCTCCATGAAAACATATATTGTGGGTATTCTTTAGAAGCAAGGCATTTCTAATGAGTGCTTGGCTTCTAATGAATACCCACAAACATGTTTTTATAGACATTACGAAAACACGCCTATTCAAATATACTGAAAATTTCACCACCAAAAACTGAAAGTTTTCAGATAAAAATCCTAATATTTTCATATTTCTGCTCAAAAAATAGATTGTGGGTATTTGTTAGAACCGCCTTGCCATGGCAGTTCTAACGAGTACCCACAATCTATATTTTTGAGCAAAAATAAGATAATGTATACCCCTGTCAACCCCAGTTTTACTATATAAAAGGGGTTTAAGGGGGTCAAAATTATATAGGTATGTTTTCGTGATGAGAAATAAGAAAAATATCAATACTTTTTGGTTGAAAAAAAAAATTATCTGGAGATTATGACCTAGCTATGAGACAGCCATTGATCTGATTTCTGACAGTATTACTGACACCTCAGGGAAAATATTTTCATATGCATGCTTTCTTTGATTTTTATACAAGAACCAAATCTTGCTCAAATTTACTCTTAAAAAATAGTTTATATTTCTATTTTTGTGTTCACATTTTAAATTTATTAAACACCAAGAAAAATCAGTCTTTTTGTTTACTTTTTGTTGCACCTGCTTTAAAAGCAAGCAGGTGTGATATAGCTGTCCATTTTTCCATCAGTCCATTTCATGTCCGTCAACATTTGTGACCATCCTAGCGTTTAAGTCCATTTCATCTTATCTGGCATACACTTTCTCCCTAAAATGAACTCAATAAGGTGTATCAGTCTGTCAACTTTGCCTTTTTTATGCCACCGGCACCAGTAGGTGACACCACATTCTGCAGAATTCTTGTTTTATGTGTGATGTTTGAAAGAAAATTCTATACAAAAGACAGAGAAATAGACCTGCTTGTGGAGCAGATGTCTCAGCCTGGAATAAAAGATGTCCTTGCAATTGATATGGTAATATGCCATGCACTGTGCATATATACATTTACCATAATAACCCTATGGGGACTGACAGGCTTGAGCAGTATAGACCTAGATCAGATTCAGCAGAATGCAACATCCAATCAAATGTCAAAAAGATTGCCTTTGAAAACAAAGAACACACTACAGATTAGAAAATGGGAGTCTCATCCAGCAACAGTTTAGACACATCAGCAGATAGTGAACCCTTGTCATGCTGAATAAATTAAGATGCCACGCCCACTTCTAATTTCCAGCCAATCAGATTACTTGGTATGCGTTTTTGATAGAAATTCACATATTTAATGAAAACAGTATAGATCCAGATTAGTTGGCTTCTTCAGAAGCCAACTGATCTGGATCTACACTGTTTGTTAAGACAGGGCATGTCGTGTTCAGCAAAAGAAGGGTTAAATTGACTTTTTTTAAATTTTAGGACAAGTACGTTAAGGAGTTCATGTGTCCAAAGGAGTAAATATGGTACATACACAATTTTTACATAAAGATGCATCTTTTCTTATTAACTCTTTCAGCCCGACAGACCAAAACCAACACTTCTGCAGACAGTGTAGATCTAGATGGGATGACTCATGCTGAGCCATCTCATCAGGATCTACACTGTTTGCCATTCTGTTTTTTATTTTAACCCTTCTCTTGCTGAACATGACGTGGCCTGTCTTAGCAAACAGTGTAGATCCAGATAGCTGACTTCTGAAGAAGCCAACTGATCTGGATCTGCACTATTTGTCATTAAATATGTGAATTTCTATCAAAAACCCAGATCAAGTTATTTGATTGGCTGGAAATTAGAAGTGGGTGTGGCATCTTAATTTATTCAGCATGACAAGGGTTAGAATTAAACTCTAGTGCTATTTGCATCAGTGAACCAGTCCAAATTCAAGAATGGAAGAGTCCACTTTAGGAACTCAGGGATGAAAGGGTTAAACAAATCAAAATACATGTACAAGAAAAGGGCTTTTACATCCTATTGGTTTCCCATTCTACTAGATCAACCTATACATTTGCAGTTTGACCAGAGCCTTCACTGGCTGCGTACATAATCAATAGATACTGTAGAAAATATTGACCAACAGAGAAGTGCTGATCAGACTGGGTGAATATGCACCCTGATCTGGGACTTCAGTGTTTGCATATGGCATCACGAAAACACTCCTATATAATTTTGACCCCCTTAAACCCCACTTTTATACAGCAAAACTGGGGTTTACAGGGGTATACATTATTTTTCTTAAAAAAACATAGATTGTGGGTACTCATTAGAACTGCCTCACTGCCACAATCTATGTTTTGAGCAGGAATATGAAAAATACCAGAATTTTTTATCTGAAAATTTCCCTTTTGTGGTTGTAAAATTTTCTATATATTTGAATAGGAATGTTTTTGTAATGGTGTTTTTATTGTTAACTTTTGATGGGCAATGCATGAAAAGGGCCTTATTTCAATTTGCAGACAACACAGGTCCTCATTAGCCTGAGAATATTGAAATCAGACTGCACAGATGCCTACACTCGCCCGGGCCTTTGTAGTTGGCATATAGAAAAAAGGCTTTTCCCACATTGTACATCTTATCACATAAGGGTCCTTTCCTTTCTTTGTGCCTCTATTTCTGGATGTTTTTTTACAAATTTGATTACTTCTTTACAATGGTAAAGGGAGGTGTTAGACTACAATGTTTATCCTAAATATTGGGACACCTTGACCGTTTCAGCATGGCAGACCAAAACATCCCAGTTCAAACAGTGTAAATCCTGATGAGATGGGTGAGCCATCTCATCAGGATATACACTGTTTGCCATTCTGTTTTTGATTTTAGACAGAAACCTCTATTTGCATCAGTGGACAGGTCCTAATTCGGATGGACGGATGGAACAGTCGACTTCAGATTCTTCGGGACAAAAGGGTTAACCCATTAATGTCAAATGGACAGTTCTACCACAACTATTTCCAACAGCAGGGTGTCTGGTTAGTTTTTATTATTACTCTGTTTAATCGAAATTCTTGTAGTTAATGCAAGAAGTGTAGACCCTGATAAGATGCCACATTCTGTGGCATCTGATCTAGGTGTGCACTGTTTGCCAACTGCCCTTTTAGGGGTTTCCAGTCAAATCATTACTATAATTGGTCTAAACTTTGACCAACTCCATTATACTACCTGATGATGTGTCTAACAATTACTAGATAATGTAGCAAACATTATGTGGCATATGATCTTGGTCTACACTATTTGCTCTGGGTCTACACTATTTGCTCTGGGTCTACACTATTTGCTCAGGCCTGTCTGTCCAAATATTTGTGGTAAATATCAAAATATCCACAATGTTGGAAAAAGTACCTTATGACATGTGCATCCAGTGAAGACTCGGCTTAGCCTGTGTATCTGTGCAGCCTGATCAGGCTTCACTGTTTTTCCTTAGGATAGCAAAGGATCTAATACTTCTCAGGGGACAGTAAAAACTGATCAAACTGCACAAATAACAGCAAAGATTCTGATCTGACTGCACAAATGACAGCAAAGAGTCTGATCTGACTGCACAAATGGTAGCAAAGATTCTGATCTGACTGCACAAATGACAGCAAAGAGTCTGATCTGACTGCACAAATGGTAGCAAAGGTTCTTATCTGGCTGCACAAATGACAGCACAGATTCTGATCTGACTGCACAAATGACAGCAAAGAGTCTGATCTGACTGC
Organism: Anodontia alba; assembly: GCA_964016985.1. Taxonomy (NCBI): domain Eukaryota; kingdom Metazoa; phylum Mollusca; class Bivalvia; order Lucinida; family Lucinidae; genus Anodontia; species Anodontia alba. Next base: position 66,569,222 of record OZ024833.1, on the reverse strand, counting down.
ACAAATGGTAGCAAAGATTCTGATCTGATTGCACAAATGACAGCAAAGAGTCTGATCTGACTGCACAAATGGTAGCAAAGATTCTTATCTGGCTGCACAAATGACAGCACAGATTCTGATCTGACTGCACAAATGACAGCAAAGAGTCTGATCTGACTGCACAAATGACAGCAAAGATTCTTATCTGACTGCACAAATGACAGCAAAGATTCTTATCTGACTGCACAAATGACAGCAAAGAGTCTGATCTGACTGCACAAATGACAGCAAAGATTCTTATCTGACTGCACAAATGACAGCAAAGAGTCTGATCTGACTGCACAAATGACAGCAAAGAGTCTGATCTGACTGCACAAATGACAGCAAAGATTCTGATCAAACTGCATCACTGACAGCAAAGATTCTGATCTGACTGCACAACTGACAGCAAAGATTCTTATCTGGCTGCACAAATGACAGCAAAGATTCTTATCTGACTGCACAAATGTCAGCAAAGAGTCTGATCTGACTGCATAAATGACAGCAAAAAGTCTGATCTGACTGCATAAATGGTAGCTGAGATTCTGATCTGACTGCACAAATGACAGCAAAGAGTCTGATCTGACTGCACAAATGACAGCAAAGATTCTGATCTGACTGCACAAATATCAGTGCAGAGTCTGATCAGACAGCACAAATGACAGTGCAGATTCTAATCTGACTGCACAAATATCAGTGCAGAGTCTGATCAGACAGCACAAATGACAGCAAAGATTTTGATCCGACTGCATAATGACATCGAAGATTCTGATCTCACTGCACAAATGCACAGGCTGGTTCAGTCTTTGCTGGGCCTGTCATATCCCAATGGGGCACAAGTTTCTCACTGCCCTTTAGGTGTAGTGTCATCTTGGTCTACATCGTTTGCTTAGGCATGGCTGTCCCAATATATTGGCTAAATATGGAAAAATCGGAAATGACAGTAAGTTATCTGGATTTTATTAACCCTTAAACTGCCAATCACAACAATTGTCGTCTGTCTTGTCATATGCTTGTGATTTTAAAAGTCATTTTTGCAAACAGTGTGGACCCAGATCAGACTCTGATCTGGGTCCACACTGTTTGCCGGTATGCAAAAATAGGTTTGAAAAGTTTGCAAGAATATTCAGCAGACGACATAAACAGAAGACATTTTCAGATGCAGGTTTTCTTGGTGTTTTAAGGGTTAATACACAGGTTGAGTTGGGTTGGAGTTCAATGGTCAACACTATTCAGGTCATGTCAAGCAGGTCAGTTTACCTAACCATACTTTTCCTGGGCAAGCTTAGTCCTCTAAAGGGTTAACCAGTACTTGTGCACATTCTTTTGCCAGCAGTTGACAAGTGCTCTTTTTGAATCAGTGGAAGGGAGACTAATACACAGATACAGTGGTCCTAGTAAAAATCTATCTGCGCCCTCTTACAGTGTCACCATGTGAAATAACTCGCTTATCCGCCAATGCTAAAACCAATTTTGTAGCAAAAAAACCTTTGCACCCTGTACCTGACTACAAAGTGAAATACATGTAATATGTTTTGAAACAAAACGAAATAGGAATTAAATTGAAAAGAAGACAGACACCATGTTTTTAAAGCCTTTAATTACACACAAACCATCATATATATCACTCACAATGAACATTCACTACTAGAACTTAGAGTCTCAATAATGAAGTCAACCTTTAAAATGCCAATCACAACATTCTATGGGATTCAGTGATCTTATATGGAGGCTATTGAAGTCCTGGACCAGACTGAATGAAGAGGCTGATTTGGGCCTTTGTTGTCGGTACAGACAACCCTCTTTATACCAACACTCGATACAATGACAAAATTCGTTATAATGACAATTTGACTGCCACGAAACCTTCGCTTAAGAGGTAACAATTAGTCACAAATTATGCAAGAATATTGTATTTAATACTTTAAAGAAACATATGTTTTGGATATTTATTAGAATTGCCTCATTGAGGCAATTCTAACAAATATCCAAAACATATGTTCTATGTGGAAATAAGAGCAAAACAAGACTGATATTTACATATCAATCTGTTCATTAAGTATTTTGTACAACAGCAAATTCATTTAAATGGCAACGTCTTTGGGAACAAATGATGTCGTTGTAACGAGGATTCACTGTATATGACATGGATCCTTCTTTACACTGCACATCACAACGAACAAATAAACCCTGATCAGCTGGCATGGATGCACACCTTGTACTTTGAGATCTTTGCTGTTTGTATAATTATGGGAAAATGCTGGTTTTAGCCATTGTAGAGAAATTAGTGAAGAGTTTCTACTTACAGATGTAAATGAAAGTGCATGTGGTGTATATGAAATAGAATAAATGCGGAGTCAAATGAAAAATGTAATTTGTGGAGTATGTGAAAAGTGAAAAAAGAAAAGATCTGCAGGCACTTCTATCTGAGCCGTCCTCGGTGGCTCAGTTGGATGCGCCGTCCGACTGGAGACCAGGAGGTCGCAGGTTCAACCCCCGCCGAGGTCGGAAACATTCTTTCGTGGAGATTGATCACGAAATATTTTCTACGGTCATTCTCTCCCTTCCGCTGATTCAAGAAGGGCAGTTGTCAGTTTCTGGCAAAAGAATGTGCACAATACTGGTTAACCGCTTAGAGGACTAAGCCTGCCCAGTAAACGTGTGGTTAGGTAAACTGACCGCGCTCGACATGACCCCATTGGGTTGACTGGGCCGTAAAACCTCAACACAAACAAACTTCTATCTGAATAAGTTCTTTGCTGTTAACCCTTAAAGCACTACTCACAACTACAGCAGACAACAATTAGAAATGGTTTTTTTTTTTGTTTTTTTTTTTTTTCAGAGAAAATAAGGCATGACATTTCATGTGAATCAGTTGCCTATGAAATGTCTTTTTTTCTCTGAAAAATAACAAAATCAGTTTTCCAGTGAAATAAAGCTTGGCATTTCTAGCAGACAAGTCACATGAAATGCCAGGTCTTATTTTCTCTGAAAAATAAACAAAATCAATTTTAGAATATCTTCTGCTACAAAATTATTTAATGCATTAAAGGTTAAAGGAAAATGCATACTAAATTTTGTAACATACACTTGATTTCCTGTGAAACACATATTAAGTATGCTTTTCCCTTAACTATTACTATATATACAGTCGACTCTCGTTATCTCGAACTCGCTTATCTCGAATAACCGCTTATCTCGAAGTGATAATCTGGTCCCCGTTTTAACACAGAGGTCTACCAACAGTCAATAAAATATTGTGAAAAAGAGGAGAAATTGCTCCTTAGGAGCAATTTCTCCTCTTTTCCACAATATTTTCAATATATCTCTAACTTAGGAGTCAAATTACGTATTCATTCTGTTAAAGGTGGTTGTTCGATTAATTGTTTTTTCCTCAGTTCCGTAAATCTGATATGTCGAACTACGGATATCTTGAAGTGTTTCATAGAGTCCCTTGGAGTTCTAGATAACGAGAGTCGACTGTATATGAGAGTATATTAGCCAATGGTTCAATAGTTAAGATCCTGATCACAATTCATGATGTGCAGACTAACCTGGGTTTTCACTATCCTCTTTGCAAGATGCATTCATCTATGACAGAATGAAATAGGACTGCTCAGCAATATTCACACATACATATAAATAGATGCAAAATGTTAGAATTAGTGAACTAAATATAGCATAGGATAATGACTCAAAACAACAAAATGTACAAGCTTGATGAAAATCATTACTAATGACACAGATTCACATCCAAGGGAGATCATTCTGACATGCAAGTATTTGCCTCCCTTAATAGAGGGGACTAAGTATAGGTTATTGCATAGTTTTAAATTTTGAGCCGTTAGGCAAAAAATTTAAAAACATGCAATAACCGATTTGTCGTAACAACCCTTTAGGACCATATCTTACAGATGCCATAACGAGACTGACCACAGTCTAGACCGATCATGTATTTAATCAAGGATATCACATTTCATTTAATGGCTTTTTGCGACAATCTAATTCCTTCCTGTAAAATTTAACAGCAACTCCCTTTCAGAAGGGATTTATATGCCAGGTAAGCAAACCATTATTCTTCTGGTGTTTCTTGGAAAGGCCGGGATTATGGGGCAGGGGATAGGGGTGACATTCAACTTAGAGTAGCAGTAGTCTTTACTTTATTATCATTGTGCAGAAAGGAGCACAGTATGTATAACAGTACCATAAATACCTTAAAATCCTGACAACATACATGTACATGATTATTTTGCAAAAATGGTCACGGGGAACTCGTACACTTTCAGGGGAGGCAACTCTTTCAAAATTGTTTTGCCTCCCTACTGAAAAGGGATCTACTCTAAAAGCGGGAGCAAATTATTTCCTTTTAGAGTAGATCCCTTTTTAGGAGGAGCTCAGTGTTTTTATGGTTAGTCTCAACACCAAGTATGGCACACAAATTAGTAACTATAGATAATGTGCAACACAAAAAAGGTCCTTATGCTATATGGAAGCATTCAGATCATGGGCTTCTCTGGTCAATATAGTTTAAAGTTTACAATGATTTTCTAAACAAGCACAGAAGACCCTAATCAAACTGCCCAAATGCACTGTTGTTGCCAACAAATAGCATAACTGTCCTTTCCTTGCACTGTGTTACAATTTTTTAATCATATTCTTAAATAATGTAAATATATTTTTATAAATTAGATAAACAGTTAAGAGAACAAATGCATAAATATAAAGTTCTATAAAAGAGCACAAAAATCTGCTAAAATGTTAAAACAACAGACACAATAAAAATAGCCTATCATTAAAATCTATCACACAAACACTTTATCACATATCATCTATCACACCAAATATTCTATATTTTAACCCTCCCATCCCTTCAGGACCTAAAAGAGACTCTTCCTTCTCTGGATTTGGATAAAACTACACATATAACTTTTACACTTTAAAAGCAATTCAAGTTTAAACACATGGTCATTTATTCTTTCTTCAGTATAATAATAAATTTACATATAGAAACCATTTTTCTCTCTATCACCTTATAACTATCAATGTTACAAAACTATTCCTTGGGACATTGATGGATTCATGGTGAAAGAGAAAAAACGTAGTTTCAACAAGTTAACTTGTTGATATACTGAAGAAGGCAGTAAATACCAAAACACTCAAACTAGAGTTGTTTTTTTTTAAGGTAAAAGTATGATACAAGATCCCTCTAGGATAACTTTTAAGTGATAAAACTGTAAGCACACAAGGAGATGACTCAACGAAAATAAAAACAGAAAAGCAAACAGTGCAACATTTTTCTTCTTAATTCAAGATCTCTACAAAACATACTGAAACAACAATAAAAAAAAAAAAAAAACCCATAACAATCTATGGGTATTCATTAGAGCTACTGGGATTAGGTAATTATGGACAGTACCTATAACGTATGTTCTTTGGGAGCAGTTTCTTTCCCTTTTCAGGAAGTCACAAAAGTTGTCTCCCTTCTCCCTTATACAAAATGATGGAAAAAAAAACAACAACAGGACAGACATTCCCCTGGAACAGCCATGTCATGCAGCAAGTCACCTTACGTACTGAGACAGACATGGCTGAGCAAGCAGTGTAGACCCAAATCAGATGCTACATAATACTCTGATTACAATCTACAATGTTTGCCATTCACCCAGCACTTTTAGACACATCGACAGGCAGTCAAATAGACTTGCTCAAATTTTAGGACAAGTATGAAAGAAGTCCAAGTGTCCCAATAATTAGGATAAATATGGTAGCTATGTTTTTCTTACCCTAACACTCTGGGCCCAGTTGTTCAAAGCTAACGACATCGTTAGTTAACGATTCGTTAAAATTTACATCGAGTGATACGCAAATATGCTGAAATTTTTTGCTGAAAAAATGTGAGTAGCTTTTGCAGTGCAAAAGCTACTCACATTTTTTCAGCAAAAAATATCAGAATACTGTATATTGAATCCGCTAAAACAGTTAACGAAATGATCCTTAACGAGCTCGTTAAGCTAACGATGCTTTGAACAACTGGGGCCTGATCACTTCACACAATATATATAGTATGGATTTCATAAAGCTGAAGAAAAGGTACATATTTTTATGAAATGAAAATTTAACCTGCTGTAAATGTCCCCAAATTCTGAACACTTTAGGCATACTTTTCTTGCCTAACTTTCTCTATCTTAAAATATTTGGTGGAATGGAAAACAGTGCAGACTTATCAGCCTCTGGTCTGGGTCTGCACCGTATGCATATGCTGTTTTGTCCTCAAAGTTGGGGTACAAAATTAAAGGACAATTACTGTTCTAGAACTTTTATGACAATTTACCAAATAGCAGAAAACGTTGCTTATTAAAAGCCCAATACTATCAATTAATCCTTGCCATGCTGAATAAATTAAGATGCCATGCCCACTTCTAATTATCAGCCAATCAGATTACTTGATCCAGTTTGTTGATACAAATTCACCTACTTAATAACAAACAGTGCAGATCCAGATCACTGTTTGCAAAAGCAGGGCATATCCAGATTTAGCAGGGCTAGGGTTAATATTTCATTACTGCTTTGGTCATAACAAAATCACACCATTTCATATTTTAAGGCTAAAATAAAATTGTATTTGCAATGATCTGACCAACCTCATCTTTCTGGTGCCGACCTTAAAATATTTTTGTCACCGGGTAGAATTACTATAATAATGACACCAGTCTGAGCCAGTTACATCGCTTCTGTCATTTTAAGTTGACTTTCATTTACAATTAAAATTCATCATGTTATTATTATCTTACTCATGTTGCTTTGAATGTAACATTACATACAGAAGTTTCTTTAAAAAATGTTTTCGATGGTTTTTCCCTAGTGTTGTCCATTTTAAATGAGACTGACATTCACACACCAGAAAATTCATCAATTCTCAGAAGGGTCTGCGTGTGACGGAAAGCAGAAAGGGCAGCCCCCCCCCCCACCCCCCGTAGCTTAGTGGATAGGAGAGTTGACTCTTAATCCATTAGGTTTCTACGGCTGTGGTTCAAGTCTTGCTCGGGTCACATGTGGGAAGCCTAAGTTCTGCTTACCGATTGTCAGGTGGTTTTTCCCGGGGTTCTCCAGTTTTCGCCCACCTTTGATGAACGATCGCTTCGATATGTGAAATATTCTTGAAAGGGCCGTAAAATCCAAATAAAAAAAAAAAAAAAAAAAGCAGACAGGAAGTCACAAAAGTTGTCTCCCTTGTTAAAATGGTGGAAAACATACAAAAATGTATCCTGGTTCCTTCAATTCATCCAGCTGATCTTCAAGTGAACTTGTATTTAGCAATATTGGGCAGTTTTCCTTTGATTATGGCCTCATACATATACATTTCATGCACAATGTTCACCTGTTGAAAATGAAATAGAGAAGCAGAAGTTAACCAGGATGAAAATACATAGCTCCGATTAAGGCATTTTGGTTTCATACAAAAAAGCCCTGGGCCCAGTTATTCAAAGCATCGTTAGTTTAACGAGCTCGTTAGTGGTCAAAATGTTAACTGTTCTACTAAGTCTATATCTATTTCACAGATATTTTTGCTGAAAAAATGTGAGTAGCTTTTGCGAATGCAAAAGCTACTCACATTTTTTCAGCAAAAATATTAGCATATATGCCATATTTAATGGTCAAAGTTTTAACGATACCTTAACTAACGACATTGTTAGTTTTGAACAACTGAGCCCTGATATTTTTCTTATTTCTCTTTAGGAAATCATATGCTGCGGTACTCAGTAGAAGTGCCTCATCAAATGAGTACCCATAAAATATGTTTTCATTTAGAGAAATAAGACTAAAAACATATCAATTTTACACAGATGCCCCTGCCGAGGGGGGCCGTCCTCTACCGGAAACAAGCTTGTTTGTGTTGAGGTTTTATGGCCCAGTCAACCCAATGGGGTCATGTCGAGCACGGTCAATTTACATGTACCTAACCACATGTTTACTGGGCAGGCTTAGTCCTCTAAGCGCTTAACCAGTATTGTGCACATTCTTTCGCCAGAAAGTGACAACTGCCCTTCTTGAATCAGCGGAAGGGAGAGAATGACCACAGAAAATATTTCATGATCAATCTCCATGAAAGAATGTTGCCGACCTCGGCGGGGTTGAACCCGTGACCTCCTGGTCTCCAGTCGGGCGGAGCATCCAACTGAGATACGGAGGCCGGCCCCGAAACAAGCATTTGCAAAAAATGATGTTGGAAAAGGGCCATAGCTCCCATAATAAATTTTACTCTAAATCAAACTTAACCTATATTTTATGATTATACACCTGTGTATAAAATATGAATTCAAGACACTAATCTTTTCACAAGATATCGAATGGCAACCATTTTCAGTACATGCAGATTGGATGATGAAGTTATTACAGAGCCATAACTCTCATAATAATTGGTGGATTTTACCCTAAATCGAACTTGACCTATATTTTATGATTATATACCTGTGTATAAAATATGACTCCAATACACTAATCTTTCCAAAAGATATAGAATGGAAACCATTTTTCAAAGTTCAAAAAGGCCTTAACTCCTGTTATAGTTGGTGGATTTTACTTTAAATCGAACTTGTCCTACATTTTATGATTATATACCTGTGTATAAAATATGAATCCAATACACTAATCTTTCCAAAAGATATAGAATGGAAACCGTTTTTCGAAGTTCAAAAAGGCCATAACTCCTGTAATTATTTGTGGATTTTACTCTAAATCGAACTTGATCTATACTTTATGATTATATACCTGTGTATAAAATATGAATTCAATACACTAATCTTTTCAAAAGATATCAAACAGAAACCATTTTTCTCATGTATGTATGACTGACAGGACAGATAGACAGACAAATGTGATACTATATGCCCCCCTATTGAAAAGGTGTTTGTGTTGAGATTTTACGGCCCAGTCAACCCATTAGAGTCGTGTTGAGCACGCTCAGTTTACCTGACCAAACTTTCCCTGGTTCCTGGGCAAGCTTTGTCCTCTAAGCGATTAACCAATACTTGATCACATTCTTTTGCCAGAAACTGACAATTGCCCCTTTGAATCTGCAGATGGGAGAGAATGACCTAGAAAATATTACATGATCAATCTCCGCAAAAGAATGTTGCCAGACTGGGAAGGGACTGAACCAGCAACCTACTGATCACCAATTGGACATGCATCTGACTGAGCAACCGAGGTCGGCTTGTGTCGGGGTTTAAAAAATGAATGAAATCTTATACAGCATCTCATCATTGAAGCATGCCAAGGAAGATGGAAAATCAGTCTCACAGCACTTACCCCTTTCTTGTCTGCTTGACAGACTTTGTTGGTCTTTATTTCAAATTCTGTAGGAGATGCTATCAGGAGGTTGAATACTGCTTTACTTCCTGTGAACAACAAATTAAACAATTCCACATACACCATAACATACCATAGCTCAGATAAGAGGGAAGGGAGTATCCACAAAATAGTTCTTATTTCTCCATGAAAACATATGTTGTGGGTACTCATTAGAAACACCTTGTCTAGATGCATCTAGGCAAGGCGCTTTTAATGATCACTCACAGCATGTTTTCGTGGAGATTTAAGAAAAATATTAGTACTTTTTTCTGTTGAAAAAAGCATCTTTTCTGGAGCTATGATATATACTATATACCCTATACATTCTGCCAAAATACATATCCTAAAATATTTCTTGTTTGCCCACAGAAAAATATTTAATAGCTTGGCTAAAAGTTTCAGAAGATGACATTCTGAAACATTTTGTTTTTTATTTCTCTCATAAAATATGATTTGACATTTCCTTTTAGACAATTTGCATGAAATTGCACACCACTTTTTTCTTACTTGTCACCTTCAGAGACAATTAGCATGACATATCAAATCATATTTTCTTGGAGAAAAAATGAAATATCTTCAATTTGCAGTCTAAATGTTTCCCATACCCTTGCTGCCATAGACGAAGAGTGGGAGTTACAGCCCACCACCGTGTCATATGAAAAAAAACAACACCTCTCCTTTCTCTGCTTACTCCCCCCCCTGCCCCCCCCCCCCCCCCCCACCCTTCCCCCCTCACCCCCAGAGAGGTACCTATTTACAGATGGGTGAAGAGAGAGCATTTATCAGTTGATGATCTGAGCTGGCTGGGCTCAAACCTACAACCTTCAGCATTTCAGGCAAATGCTCTAAGCACCTGGCTATGGTGTCTTTAGAGAGTAATAACCTAACTATAAACTATGCTACTATATTGACACTAAATATTGGGATAAACCTAAGCAAATATTGTAGACCCAGATCAGATGCCATAGGATATATATGATCAGATCTACACAGTTTGTCACACACCCAACAGTTTTTAGAAACATTAATAGGCAGTAACAACAACCTTGTTCAAATTTTAGAACAGGTATGGTAATGAGTTATGGTGTCCCAATATTTAGTATAAACATGGTATTAATCCTATCTGACTATATGGATGTGCAGGCTGATCCGGGTCTAGGATGGTTGCTTATGTCATACGGTAAACTGGAGGCTCACATTATTATTTGCAAGGTGGGAAATGAGCCCCTTATAGCATACACAAACAGCAAACTTAACATAGCACCAGATAAGAGGGGGTAGCCAGATAATATTTCCTATTTCTCCATGAAACTATATAGAAAAATGATCATATCAAAATGTATTGATCATACAGAAAAAAATGACCATTTATGGACTTTCTGTATATACTATCCATTTCGTTCGGATACTATACACTTATTCAGCTAACATTATGGTTATATCGAGGGTTGAGCGCAAGACTGGCGTAAGTCAGATGGTTGTTTTTCCCCAAACCTAATCTCCTCACCATGAAAGTGTTATGAAGATTACATCATTTCTTTCTGTAAACAATGAAAATTTAGGTGTCATTGCTCGTATGAGCAATGGCACCTAAATTTGCATTGTTTACAAAGGGGTCCAAGTTGCCCCTAAACAAGGGTTTCAAAAATATGTTTGAGTTACCATAGTCTTGCGCTCAACCCTCGATATACCTTCCTCACACAACATAATCATACAGTCTCTTGCATTTCTTTTTAGCAAGACATCTTGTAGTGTAACATAATGGCAGGTATAAAAATTTGCTTTTTTTTGTCTTCTCATTACTTATTTCAGTCTTCAAATGAACCTAGAGTTACATGTACAATACCAATCGACTGTTTGCTTACTTGTGTAAGATGTACACACTGACGGCCTCATGGAAGATTAGCTACGACATGTATTTGTGTATGTGCTAAATGTTGTAACCCTCAAAAAATATTCACTCACACACTCACTCAATCACTCACTCACTAACTCACTTACTTATTTACATTGTAATGCTATGGATACCAATTATAAAAGGTTTAGGTATACCAAATAGTAGAAACTCGCAAAACTGCCCCCCCCCCCCACCCACACACACACACACACACATACACACAGAGATGAAACTTCACTGGTTACATTATAATTACAATAATTATGCTTAGCTTTTTTTTTCAAATTGTTATTATGTACTATTTACAAATTCTCTTATTAAAACAAGCACAATGTCCATTACTGTATGAAAACACATAAATGAAGGGTACTACAGTCGACTCTCGTTATCTCGAAGTCCAAGGGACTCTCCGAAATACTTCGAGATATCCGTACCTCAACATATCAGATTTGCAAAATTGAAAAAAAAATAAATAAATCAAACAACCACATTTCCAAAATGAATATGTAATTTAACTCTTAAAATTAGAGATATATTGAAAATATTATGGAAAAGAGAAGAAATTGCTCTTTAAAAATAAGTAGGACTGGTAGGGATTATTATTCTTTTTATGCCCCTGCCACAAAGTGGAGGAGGGCATACAGTTTTCCCCTTCCTCATACCTACACCTACCCGTCACATCTTATACATTGTAGTACTGTTTGTGTCTCCACAACTCCTCTAGCCTCCTCTTTTCCACAAGATTTTGTTACCTGTTGTTAAGTTTTCATATTAAAACAAGGACCAGATTTTTACTTCAAGATAAACGGTTATTCGAGATCAGTGAGGTCGAGACAATGGGATTCCACTGTATTTTACAAATTTTCTTACCTATTTCGGCACCATGCTTTTGGGCAAGTTCTTGCATGTCTTTCTGTGATCCTGGAAATGTTCCAGTAAACTGGACTATATAAGGAGACAAAACTCTGAAACACCAAAACAAAAGCTACATCATTAGATTAAATGTCCTAAGATTTCAAACATACTATTTCAGCCTAAATTTTTGCTTTTTATATAGTTATTTCTTAAAATACTTAGTGGAATGGCAAATAGTGCAGACCCTGATCAGACTGCTCCTTCAGTCTGATCTGGGTTTGCACTGTTTGCATATGCCATTTTATCAGAAACTTTGGTGTACGAAATTTTAAGACATTTACCATACTCTAAATATTCAGACACTGTACTTCCTTACAGTACTTCACTTCCCTTCACTTCAATTCATTTCACTTCACTCCCTTTACCTTCAGTACTTCTGATTTGAACAAGAAAATTACCTAACGGCATTATGGACAGGTTTTTCAAAAAGGTTAACGAATAGCTAAACTTTGGAAGTCAGGGGAGATAAGTACATAATGAAGAAAGTGAGAGCTGTCCCCCTTGCACGTGACATGCCTACTGATCCTCCTCTTCATGCCTTCTAAATATGAAAGCAATCCACTGAAGAATAAAGGTACCAAACAACTTGGAAAAAAAGATTAACCAAAACGCCCAACGCCCACCAGGACCGACGCCCGACCGCCTGGTCATCACTACTTTAAAGGACAGATCTTTTGAAAAACCTGTCCAAAAAATCCATTTGATTATCTGGTCACATGATTCCAAAAGCTGACTGAATGACAAATAATATAGACCCTGATCAAACTGCTCCTTTGCAAACAGTATAAGCTAGGACTATTTGTTTAGGCCTGCATACCTGAGTCCAGTTCAAAACTAACAATGTCGTTAGTTAACGATTCTTTAAAATTTACATCGAGTGATACGCAAATATGCTGAAATTTTTTGCTGAAAAAAATGTGAGTAGTTTTTGCACTGCAAAAGCTACTCACATTTTTTCAGCAAAAAATACCAGAATATTGTGTATTGAATCCGCTAAAACAGTTAAAGAAATGACCCTTAACGAGCTCGTTAATGACATTTTGAACAACTGGGCCCTGAATAATTAGATAAGACATTTGTTTTTCAACCAAAAAAAGTTGATTTTTTTTATTTCTACATAAAAGCATATGTGAGTGACAACATCTTATCCAAAAGTATTTGTCTTTTTGGTTTCAGTGCTTCGTTCTCATATACTTACCCTAAAATTAACTTTGGGCCAACCTGGACTGATGGATGCAGTTTCTAAAGTAAGCTGACATTTTGGAAATTTTTACAAGAAAAGGTAGAATCATGAACATACTTACTTAGAATCTTTCTTTTTACTCAAAGCTTCCATGTATTTTGTACTACATGTAGCAGGATCAATGTCTTTGGGATCAATGTCACCAGCTTTTGCAGTTTTTCCACCCGTTGGCTTAGCAGGAGCAGGAGCCTGAAAAGAGGTAATTAACTCCCCATACTATATATTGGAAGAGTCCAATTTTCAATTTTTGGTATGCTAGGCTATGTGAGTTAGATATTCCATTTTGAAGGTTTAATGAGGGACTGAAAAATTCTAAAATGGAAATACAACTCTCTATTAGACAGAAAACAATGCAATTTTAGAGAAAATATGCAGAAAGATAGCATATGATGTTTTTGTATATGTGACTTATTCTGTTTATGCATATCTAATTAGGAGCAAATGATGTCACAAACTCACAAAAATGGCGGCGCTCATGACAGCCTTGTTTGAAATCTTCAAATGCCCATAACTTTCTTAATTTTCAACTGATTTTGATAAAATTTGCATCAATTTTCTCAGCCAACGTAGGTCTTTAACTTTAAACAGATTATCAATTTTGTGAGTGGTTTCCTTTAAACCCCACTTTTATATAGTAAAACTGGGGGTATACATTATTTTTCTTATTTCTGCTCAAAAACATAGATTGTGGGTACTCGTTAGAACTTCCTCAACGAGGCGGTTCTAAAAATACTCACAATCTATGTTTTGAGCAGAAATATGAAAAATATAACAATTTTTATCTGAAAAGTTTCATTTTTGGTGGTAAAATTTTCAATGTATTTGAATAGGCGTGTTTTTGCAATGACAGGCAAGGAATATGACCAATGTCCCCTGTCAAAAATTCAAAAAACTAATAATGTACAGGTGGATTATGGTCCTCCTCTGTTCACTTACAAAGTCATTAGATGTTACTGAATCTGCAGTCAGCATAGCATAGTCAACATGAACACGTGGGTGCTCATAAGAAGGGCCTTAGTGAGGTGCTTCTACAGTGCCACAGTGTTTGTTTTCAAGAAAAAATAAAAAAAATATCAATACATTTAGGCTGAAAATACTTGCCTTATCCCATTAGAATTTTCTGAATGGCTGGACATTCAGGTGTACCCACATGTTTTAACCCTTGTCATGCTGAATAAGAAGCCATACCCACTTCTAATTTTCAGCCAATCAGATTACTTGATCCAAGTTTTTCATGCAAATCCAAATACTTAATGACAAACAGTGCTGATCCTGATCAGTTGGCTTCTTCAGAAGCCAAATGATCTGGATCTACACTGTTTGCAAAGGCAGGTTATATCCAAGTTCAGCAGGACAAGGGATAATGGAGAATTAATAAAATAAAATGTCAATACTCTCTATCAATATTCCCTTGTAATGATGGCCCATAATTCCAGCCAAGAGAAGGTATCCAAATATTTTTTTTTTTTTTACAATTCTCCACAAAATGATGTTGTGCGGTACTCATTAATAGTGCCTCTTCTATTTCACCACCAAAACATATGTAGCCTTGACAAGGTACTTCCAATGAATACCCACAACATATATTTCTATGGAGAAATAAGAAAAATATCAATAATACTTGTCCACTGAAAAAAAAACAACAAAAAAAACAAAAAAAAAAAAAAACAAAAGCCTTATTTTGAGCTATGGCAAACCATAGCTCTTGAAAAAGAGCTTTTTAAACTAAAAAGTATCTATGTTTTTCTTATTTGCATATTTCTCGACAAAAACATATGATGTGTGTACTCATTAGAAGTGCCTCCATGAGGCACTTCTAATGAGTATGCACAACATACGTTTTTGTAAAGAAATAAAAAAAAAAATTGCCGGATACCCCCTCTTATGATTACACACAACACCTAATGAGGACACACAACATCTATTTTAAGGAGAAATAAACAAAATACCAACAATTTTTGGTGGAAAAAAAGAATTGCTTTTTTACTAGCTATAAAAAAAAACAACGTTTTATCTGTAGCTGCATGTAAGTGACAAAAAACAAAGACCTTCTTTGTACAGGTGTGCAAGCTCATTTTGGCCTTTACTAGTCACATAAAGTATAATATAATAAACTTTTATAGTAATCTGAACTTAAACATTAGCAGAACACTTTTTATTTTTTTTTTTTAAAAAAAATTCCATGAAACCAGTAGCTAGATGTTTGATGCCATTCAACCTGTTTGTGGATGATCCCTATGAAATGTGAAACCCTATATTTTAACCTGAGAAAAGAAAATAAAAATGTCTCAAAACATTAAGCTTCTTTTTCACCGTTCGTTGATTTTATTAATAGGTTATGTCAAATCTAAATCTTCAACCACCTTAACTCTTAACGTAGACTGGCTCCTGTCTAGCTGATATATGTATCAGCATAAAAACTATTCATATTTTACAAAAATCCTCTTTTGGAATGTTGTTCTCCCTGATTTGGCTGATCGGTTAAACAGTGCAGGTCCTGATCAAACAACTTCCAAAGAAGCAATATGATCTGGATAAACATTGTTTGCTTAAGTATTCATCCAAATATTCAGGTAAACATGTTATGAAAAATGTCATGGCATATAATAAAATGATATGCAGTAATAAAATGAGTCTTAATAATTTTATCATGATGATGATGATTTGGTATTTTATATCCCTTTTTAACATTTTAACCCTTAAAGTGCCAATCACAACAATTGTCGTCTGCTTTGTCTTCTGCTTGTGATTTTAAGTCATTTCTGCAAACAGTGTGGACCCAGATCAGACTGCTCCTTTAGGAGCAGTCTGATCTGGGTCCACACTGTTTGCCGTATGCAAAAAATAGCTTTGAGAAGTTTGCAAGAATATTCAGCAGACGACATAAACAGACGACATTTTCAGATGCAGTTTTTCTTGACGCTTTAAGGGTTAACCTTTGTCCTGCTGAACTCAGATAGAGATACCCTGCCTTTGAAAACAGTGTAGATCTAGATCAGTAGCCAACTGATCTGAATCTGCACTGTTTGCCATTCAGTATTTGAATTTGTATCAACAATCTGGATCAAGTCATCTAATTGGCTAAAAATTAGAAGTGGGAGTGGCATCTTAATTTATTCAGCAGGACAAGGGTTAAAAGTCATATCAATGGATGGGTGATAGTGAAAGACTCTGTGCAATAAAGCCTGTACATTCATGAGCTGAATTCTGCCTCCAGCAGGATTCAAACATGGGACCTCGTGATCCTATGTCAGGAGCACTTATCACTCAACCACTCAGCTTCCCATTTTCTCATCTCTTTCTTTTGTAGGTAACTAATAAGACACCTTTTTGACCCCTGCCCCAACCTTCTGTTTTTGTTTTTGTTGTTGTTGTTTTTTTTTAGTTTGTTTGCTTTTTTTTTTTGCTTTTTTCTAATTTCCCAATGAGAATATACATTGTGATGTTGTGGGTACCTATTAAAATGTCAATTCTAAGCCATTGTAGTCTGGAGACCCCTAAAAGGGTAATTGGCAAAGAGTGCAGACCCAGATCAGCTGCTGCAGAATGATCAGGGTCTCCACTGTTTGCAATTAGTTCATTCATTTTTCTCTAGAATATCTAAATCACATAGCCTGATATACCTAAAATCGAAATCAGAATCTTCCAATATATAGTGTGGGGGAGCTCATTCAGTCTACAGTGGGCTAATGATTACCCACAAAATATGTTTTCATGAAGAAATATGTTCTAAAAACTTCTCCTATCAGGAACATTGACATGCAGGTGTACACAGATATGTTAATAAGGATTACTCCAGGAAAGGCACTCACAGCTTTGCCAGTGGGAATGAAGTCAAATATTTTTTTCACTCCTTCTTTTACAGCTTTGCCAAAGCCTGTGGCCGAAAGGCCTGAAGTACCAGGACCATCATCCTGTCAAAGAGAAATTTTGTCTTCTTGTTCTTGACAGACAATCCATCTATCAAAATGTTACCATTTAGTGCATAACAACTTTGTGATATAACTTTTATTTTCACTGATATTTTCACTAACTTATTTTATATAAATGCCAATCCCTATTTGCATATACATGTATCATTTTGTTGGAAATATTGGTGTATGAAATTTTAGGACATAAAATATGATGTTGCATACATGTAGCTGTGGTATTTGAATCAGTGAGTATTGTTTAAAAATATGAAAATTATGAAAATTTATGAAAATTAGGAAAAATATGAAAATTTGATACAGAGCGTTTTCATCAAACTACATGTATCTGTATACTGTGCTAGAATCAAATACATATACAAATTTCGTGACTTTTCATATTCAAAGTCTGAGCTGGAGTACAGAAAATGTCCAGAAATTTCAAACACTTCATTCCATTCTTTTTTGGCTTCAATTAACCCATTGTATACTGAAAAGACTTTCCCACACTATATACTGGAAGAGTCCAATTTCAATTTTTGGTATGTCTGGCTATAAGATTTACATATTCCTAAAGAAAAATGGCTAAACTATTTGCAAACAGTGGAGACCCTGATCAGGCGCCGTGTTCTGGGGCATCTGATCTGGGTCTGCACTGTTTGCCAAGTACCCTCCCGACCACAATGGATTAATTTGGCTTTTTATGCAGTTATTTATCCTAAACTATAATAAATTGTGGAATGGCAAACAGTGTAGACCCAGATCATACTGATTCTTCAAGAGCTGTCTGATCTGGGTCTACACTGTTTGCATATGTCATTTTGTCAGAAACATTGGTGTATGAAATTTTAGGACATTTACCGTACTTCCAAAAATATCTTATTTCCAAAAATATGTCTCCCTACTTTAGAGGCAAACCCCACTATGTTTGAAGGAGACCTCAGAAGTGGTCAGCTGATCTACTCTGGAAGGCAAGTATTTGCTCCCCTTTGGAGCAAATTCTCTCCTTTTAGTGTAACAACTTTTCAGAGGGGAGCCAAAAAATTTTGTAAGACTCGCCTCCCTTGAAAGTGCATCAATTTCCTCTTAACTGTTACAGTCTGTAGGCTAATTCAGCAGACAACCAACTGATGACATTTTTTTTATTTTTCTTCTAGAAAACAGGATTCAACATTCCATGCAAATTGTTTCCAATGTCCATTATGAAAACCCGCCTATTCAAATATATTGAAAATTTCAACACCCAAAACTGAAAGTTTTCAGTTAAAAATTCGGATATTTTTTCATATTTCTGCTCAAAACATAGCTTGTGGGTACCAGTTAGAACCGCCTCGTCAAGGCAGTTCTAACAAGTACCCACAATCTATGTTTTTGAGCAGAAATAAGAACAATAATGTATACCCCTGTAAACCCCAGTTTTACTATATAAAACTGGGGTTTAAAGGGGTCAAAATTATATAGGTATGTTTTCTTGATGCAACAATTTGTGTGAAATGTCAAAATCTGTTTTCTTGGAAAAATATTTCAATATGTCATCTGCTGAAATTTTTACTTAAGAGTGCTAAGCGTTACGAATATTTAGCGTAAATTTGAAACAATAATTTGAGGCCCTGTAACTTACCGTGTATTTAAATTCTCCAATAGCTCCACTGGTATAATGGACAATGTACTGTGGTAAAATATGATAGGTGTTGAAGATAACGAGTTCATGTTTATCAGGTGATGTATGAGAGTCGTACCCTTTCTGTAATGCTGCTCCATGGATCAGCTTAGTACAGTTATACACCTATAGAATAGAAAATCTCCTCATTTAACCCTCTCTTGCTGAATACGACATGCCCTGTCTTAGCAAACAGTGTAGATTCAGATAGTTGGCTTCTTCAGAAGCCAACTGATCTGGATCTGCACTGTTTGCACTTAAGTATGTGATATTGTATCAACAACTTGGATCAAGTAATCTGATTGGCTGAAAATTGGAAGTGGTTGTGGCATCTTAATTTATTCAGCATGACAAGGTTAAGGGGACTTGATACATTCGATAGGTTTATACCTTTTTCACAAGGAAGACAACTTTTGTGACTTCCTTTTTGCTTCTGAGAAGGGGTCTACTCTAAAAGGAAAGCATTTGCTCCCCTTGGAATAACAAGAGCTGTCGTAGGACAGCGAGCTCGCCTGCTGGGTACATTTTATATTGTAACATTTTTATCATTAAGCCATATAATATAGGTCACACTGACCTAGATGTATCTGTATGTAAATCATTTTGTCACATAGATATAATAATCCAGGTATGACAATTCTCCATGAAATAGTAATAAAAATAAAAGGCAAAATCACTGAACCATGAAATATAGGTCACAATGACCTAGATATAGTAAGTGGTCATTCATTGGGTCACATGGAACTAATATCCCAGGTGTGACATTTATCCAACAAATAGTATTCAAGATATAAGGCAAAATCACTGAACCATGAAATATAGGTCACACCAACAGAGATATATTTTGACGTCAATAATCGGGTCACAAGGAACTAATATCCCATGTGTGACATTTATCCAACAAATAGTATTCAAGATATAAGGCAAAATCACTGAACCATGAAATATAGGTCACAATGACCTAGATATAGTAAGTGGTCATTCATTGGGTCACATGGAACTAATATCCCAGGTGTGACATTTATCCAACAAATAGTATTCAAGATATAAGGCAAAATCACTGAACCATGAAATATAGGTCACACCAACAGAGATATATTTTGACGTCAATAATCGGGTCACAAGGAACTAATATCCCAGGTGTGACATTTATCCAACAAATAGTATTCAAGATATAAGGCAAAATCACTGAACCATGAAATATAGGTCACACCAACAGAGATTTATTTTGACGTCAATAATTTGGTCACAAGGAACTAATATCCCAGGTGTGACATTTATCCAACAAATAGTATTCAAGATATAAGGCAAAATCACTGAACCATGAAATATAGGTCACAATGACCTAGATATAGTAAGTGGTCATTCATTGGGTCACATGGAACTAATATCCCAGGTGTGACATTTATCCAACAAATAGTATTCAAGATATAAGGCAAAATCACTGAACCATGAAATATAGGTCACACCAACAGAGATATATTTTGATGTCAATAATCGGGTCACAAGGAACTAATATCCCAGGTGTGATATTTATCCAACAAATAGTATTAAAGATATAAGGCAAAATCACTGAACCATGAAATATAGGTCACAATGACCTAGATATAGTAAGTGGTCATTCATTGGGTCACATGGAAGTAATATCCCAGGTGTGACATTTATCCAACAAATAGTATTCAAGATATAAGGCAAAATCACTGAACCATGAAATATAGGTCACACCAACAGAGATATATTTTGACGTCAATAATCGGGTCACAAGGAACTAATATCCCAGGTGTGACATTTATCCAACAAATAGTATTCAAGATATAAGGCAAAATCACTGAACCATGAAATATAGGTCACACCAACAGAGATATATTTTGACGTCAATAATCGGGTCACAAGGAACTAATGTCCCAGGTGTGACATTTATCCAACAAATAGTATTCAAGATATAAGGCAAAATCACTGAACCATGAAATATAGGTCACAATGACTTAGATATAGTAAGTGGTCATTCATTTGGTCACATGGAAGTAATATCCCAGGTGTGACATTTATCCAACAAATAGTATTCACAATATAAGGCAAAATCACTGAACCATGAAATATAGGTCACACCAACAGAGATATATTTTGACGTCAATAATCGGGTCACAAGGAACTAATATCCCAGGTGTGACATTTATCCAACAAATAGTATTCAAGATATAAGGCAAAATCACTGAACCATGAAATATAGGTCACAATGACCTAGATATAGTAAGTGGTCATTCATTGGGTCACATGGAAGTAATATCCCAGGTGTGACATTTATCCAACAAATAGTATTCAAGATATAAGACAAAATCACTGGACCGTGAAATCTAGGTGACCTGGACCGTAAAATGTAGGTCACCATGACCTTCACTCTCTTACACTTAAACTGATGTCACATAGTTAGCTGATGTATAACCAGTTGTGTCTATAACCTGTAGGCATATAAGATTTTACAAATGTGTCCTAGATTTTGACCCCTAGCCCCACTCCAAGGCCCACCCTGAGGTATGAACCCAGGGGTATGTTCTTTTGGAATCTCAGAAGACTCCTCCAGGTACCCAAATTCTAAATATGAATGCTCTATGAGGAGTGAAAGTCAAGATATAAGAATTTGAAAAACTTTAACACAGTATTACAAAGGTGTCCTAGATTCTGACCCCTAGCCCCACCCAGAGGCATGAACCCAGGGGGTTTATTCTCTTGGAATCTCAGAAGACCCTCCAAGGTACCTAAGTTCCAAATTTGATGCCTCTGTGAGGAGTGACTGTTGAGATATAAGCATTTGAAAAACTTTAACGCAGTGTGACGGGAACGGGAACGCAAACGCAAACGACCGGGGTGACTACAATAGCTCTCCTTGTACTTCGTACAGGCGAGCTAAAAACAATTTTGACAGAGTTGTCTTCCTTGAAAACGCACCCATTCCCCTAGCGGAGTGAGTATTTAAGTTTTATGGTTCATCCTGTGGAGGCGACAGAAAGGAGCTAAAACTTAATTACCCGTTTCATGCTTTATGATGAATTTCAGTTTTCAAATCTTACCTCCTGGTGTAGCCTTTCAAAACAAATTTCAACTTGTTTCAGGTGAAATTCTAATGTACAGTTCAACTTCAATGGCTCAAACATCTTTGGGACCATGGAAATTTGCTTGAGATATGAGTAGTTTAGTTTGAGCCACTGAAGTTAATCATGATATCAGCTTAGGAATCAATTGATTGTGTTGGGGTTTAACGACACGTCAACCCTTGAGGGTCATTTTGTGTCGTCTCCCAGAGAAAGGGAGAAAAGAGATAGAAGAGAGAGTAGAGGAGATGAAAGAGAGGGACAGGGAAGAAAGAGGAACAGGAATGAAAGTGAAGAAACAGAAGAAATAAAAACATTCCCCCTCTACCCTTACCCACTACAAGGATAGCAGGCCTTGCCCAACTGTAAGCCAATATCAGTTGGACGCCCCGGTGATGTAAGATACACAGCACCTTCGCACCACCCGACCACCCCCTGCTTAGGAATCAAATAACGATAATTCCGGGAAATCTTTTCAATTTCCTACACAATAATTGTATGTTGAGTGTATTCATTAGAATTGCCTCAATGAGGCAATTCTAATGAGTACACACAACATACAATTCCATGATAAAATAAGAAAATTTCCCTAAATATTTGTTTTCTTGGGAAGAATTTTGTAGGGACTCAAAAATGAGTTCGATTTAGCCATGGTGAAAGAGTCATTGGTGTTTGAGCTTTTGAGGTTCCCCTGTATTTCATAATTTCATTTTTCTGAGAAAATACGGCTTGCAGCTCACCTGATTTAGCTGCCAGGTTGTATATATATATATAAATATATATATATACTATTTTTTTTTTTTTCTTTTAAAAATCTCTAATTAGATCTAGTACTTGCAATATAAATTGTCTCAAGAAATAAGAAAAAATATTTATCTGCTTATCCAGAGAACCAGTTAATGATACAATAATCACAACAACAGCAGAAGCCATTCTAAATTGTATTTATTTCTTCCTAAAAATTAAAACAAAAAACAAAAAAAAAAAAAAAAAAAAAAAAAAAAAACAAGCAGATGCTGTACATGAAATAATTTTGCTGAAATATGAAATATGAAAAAAAAGCATTTTAGAATGTCATCTGTAACCTCTCCGGGCAAATTTGACAGCTGACAAATTGATGACATTTTTTTCTTATTTTTTCCCAGCTAACAGGATTTGGCATTTCATGTAAATGTCTCTACTGGAAAACTAAGAAAACTATTCAAAAATGCTGCCTGCTGAATTTTTTACCCAGCATGCAAAGCCTTTAGCTTTACTTAGTTAAGCTTTTAATTTCATAATAAATACCTTTCCTGGTAGAACTTGACTCAGTAGCAGTTTTGTGGCCCCTTGAATATATCCCATAGAGTAACTAGGGTATTCAGAGAAGTAGACACCTTTCCCATACCATCCTGTGTCTGTCCGGTGTTTGTGACCACCAGCTCCTAGACAAAATTATATCAATTTTAAAGAATGGTAACAATGTTTTAGAGACAACAGATGCCCAACCCCATCCTATTGCAAATTTTCAGTTTTTATACCGCTGTGACCATGAAAATCAGGTCAAGGTCACCAAAATCTAATCAGTTCTTTGTTATGTCCCAATCATATACCCATGAAACTTTGGTAGAATCCAACCACTGGTTCACAAGATATTGTGCAGACAAAGTCTCAAGCCAATGCCCACACAAGAAAGTGTCACAGAATTTTCAGTTTTTCTATTGCTGTGACCTTGAAAATTATGTCAAGGTCACACAAATCTAATCAGTTCTTTGTTTGGTCTCAATTATATATCCACAAAAACTTGGTAAGATTCCAACCACTGATTCACAAGATATTATGTAGACAAGAAAGTCTCATACCAATGCAGAGCCAATGCCAAAAGGACCCACATAAAAAAAATATGCCCCCCTCGCCATAGGTAGGGTGTCATAATAAGACCATCACTTTAGCCTCAGTATAATACTTTTCATTATAACTAAAGACACACATTTCAGTCAAAAAAGAAAATATATGCAGGGATATTTCTGGGACGGGCCTGATCCATTTTGTAAGAAAACAGATATGTTATTGTTAAATTGAATTGATCTTTGGCTGGACCCCCCTATACAAACTATTCAAATCCAATGTTTATTTTGATCTCAGGTGACTATTAAGTATTCTTGGACCCATCAAAATTTCCAGAAGGCCCATCAAAATTTGATACGGCCCATCAAAATTCTAAATTTTACATGTATTTGAATGGGACATGGGCCCTTGGTCCATTTCAGGCCCACAGTAACTAAATGCTAGGGATATCCCTGATGTGTTGTGATACTCATTAGAATACAAGTAAAATGAAAAAGAATTGACCCATTTGTTTTTACAATATTATTTCTACTGCAGATAACACTTGTGTAAGGTCAATTAAATTCAAATGAATTGAAATAAAGGATAAAAATGTGAGCTTTTGATTTTGTTATTCATTGATGAGATGAAAAATAAAATGACAATTAAGAAAGTTTTAGAGATAAGACATTTGCTAGGCTGACAATTCACATGTAATGTCAAGCCTTATTTTTTTCTGAAAAAAAAACAAAAACAAACAACAACAAAAATAAAAAACAGCATTTGTTTTTCTACAAAAACATAGATGTCTCCCCCTTTTTGGTGTCATATTGTATTGTACATTTAGCAAACATTTATAATAACTAATGAGATTCCAAGGGAAATAACTCAAAAAGTATAAATGCAAAAGTTATGTTTTTTGCGCTTTGCAAGTTGTCTAATGTTGACTGATATTCATATATAAAGTTTTGTGAATATATCTTGAAAGGTTTTCAAGTTATAGGGTGGACACGTTTTTTATGATAGACAAAGTTCGAAGGGACAACATTTAAAAAGTATAATTGCAAGAGTTATGGCTCTTGCACTCTGCATGTCGTCTACTGTTGACTGATATTTAAATGAAGTTTCTTGAAGATATCTTGAACAGGTTTCAACTTACAGAGCAGACATGATTTTGTGACAGACAAAGTTCCTCAGGAAATAACTCAAAAAGTATAAATGCAAGAGTTATGGTTCTATAGCTCTGAACCTTGTCTAATGTTGATTGATATTTATATAACTTTTCCTGAAGACAGCTTGAACGGTTTTCAAGTTATAGAGCAGACATGATTTTGTGACAGAGTCCAAGGGAAATAACCCCAGAAAGTATAAATGCAAGAGTTATAGTTCTTGCCCTTTGCACATCGTCAAATAGTGATTGATATTTATATGAAGTTTCGTGAAGATAGCTTGAACGTTTTTCAAGTTATAGAGTGGACACAATTTTGTGACAGAGTCCAAGGGGGATAACTCAAAAAACATAAATGCAAGATTTATGGTTCTTGCACTCTGCAAGTTGTCCAATGTTTACTGATATTTATATGAAGTTTCTTGAAGAGAGCATGAACAGTTTTCAAGGAACAGAGCTGACACGATTTTTTGACAGAGTCCAAGGAAAACAACTCAAAAAGTATAAAAGCAAGAGTTATGGTTCTTGCGCTCTACACATCGTCTAATGTTGATTGATATATATATGAAGTTTCATGAAGAGAGCTTGAACGGTTTTCAAGTTACAGAGCAGACACAATTTTGTGACAGTCAAAGGGAAATAACTCAAAAAGTATAAATGCAAGTGTTATGGTTCTTGCGCTCTGCATGTCGTCTAATGTTGATTAATATTTATATGAAGTTTTGTGAAGATACATTTGTAGCTTGAATAGTTTTCCAGTTACAGAGCAAACACAAGCATGACAGACAGACAGACAGCCTGGGAAAAAAACAATATGTCTCCCAACCCTAAAGGGGGGAGACATAATCAAAATGTTGTCTGCTGCAGTTGTGACAGCCAACTGATCTGGATCTGCAGTGTTTGTTATTCAGTATGTGAATTTGATTCAACAGCCTGGATCAAGTAATGTGATTGACAGCAATTTAGAGATAGGCATGACATCTTTATTTATTCAGCATGACAAGGGTTACTACAATTTAAGTGATTTCTTCAGCAAAATATGGTAAGAACTAACCTGGAACTTTAAATCCTGTTTCACAAATGGGTGTAATGTACTCTTGTTTTGTCCCATGAAATGCAAGAACTGGGTAAGAATATTCCTCTCCCCGCAACTTTTTCAGTGCTTCTCGACATTCCCTAAAATCAGTAACAATGTTGTGCAAAATATAAAAGGACCTGATGAAACATGAGCCCAATCAAAACATAAGAATTTCATTTCAATAGATGTCTCATCTGCTTTGCAGGTACAGTCGAACCACATGGTCACTGAACCATTAACCTTGGCTAATTCAGGATATGGCAAATTGATGATGTTTTTTTTCTTATTTTTTTCCAGAAAACAGGATTTGGTATTTCATGCAAATTGTCTACATTGGAGACAATTTCAATGAAATGCCAAATCCTATTTTTTGAGGAAAAATAAGAAAAAAAATTTCCATATGTCTTCTGCTGAAAATTTTATACAGCAGCAGGTAGCTGTGAACTTTCAACAACAACATGTGTGAAAACCGCCTGGAAGAAGTTCAAGGATCTGCTACCAGTCTTCACGCCACCTCTCTTTCAAAACACATGGCCGTGTGTACAGCTCTTGTGTGCGGAGCGCAATGCTCCATGCCAGCGAAACTTGGCCATTGACAAAGCCGAACCTCCAGCGTCTGCATCGAAATGACAGGGCAATGATCAGACAGATCTGCAATGTCAGGCCGCAAGACATTGTCACCACCAGGTCCAATGAGCTACTTGTGCGGCTTGGCATTGAGGATCTGGACCTCATTCTGAAGGAGAGAAGACTCCGATGGTATGGACATGTGGAACGCTCCAATGGTGCAGTCAAGACAGCCTTTGACATACAGGTTGATGGAAAGCGTGGGCCTGGGAGGCCCAAAATGACATAGAAGCAGCTGACAGAGAGGGATTGCAGAGAGTGGAAGCTCTCGACTATCAACCCTCATGATAGACGTACCTGGAGATCTAGTGTGAGATCTGCCATGCATGCAGCAAGCCAGCTACATGTATCTGGAAGTGGGCCCACTGATGTGAATGTTGCCCCTGTACCTGCACGTTAATCAAAAATCTGATTATGATATACAGTCGAACCTCGTTATCTCGAACTCGCTTATTTCGAATTACCGCTTATCTCGAAGTGAAAATCTGGTCCCTGTTTTAACATGAAACTATGACAACAGGTAAGAAAATAATGTGGAAAAGGGGAGAAATTGCTCCTAAGGAGCAATTTCTCCTCTTTTCCACATTATTATATATATATATTTCTAACTTCAGGAGTCAAATTACATATCCATTTGTTAAATATGGTTGTTCAATTTATTGTTTTCCTCACTCTCTCAACTCTGATATGTCGAGGTACGGATATCTCGAAGTGTTTCAGTGAGTCCCTTGGAATTCGAGATAACGAGAGTCGACTGTATATGATATTATGAGAGTGCTAAGCATTAAAGGTCATAATACCGATGACTGTTTTCAGCTCCCTTTTCCACTTCATGCAGCAAACTAAGTGCCGTGAATGTAGGTCTTGTAATATCTGAGAATTAAAGCTCAATCAATCTATTAACCAGAAACCCTAGCCAAACAGTCTAACAGAAAATATATTTGCCAGAAATCTGGTAGGAAAAAATGCTGTCACCCTGGCCAGTCAAAGCAACACCTTAGTCTCACCTTTGAGTAACAGATAGGATGAATACCTACCTTATGCTACATGTATACATGAGCAATGAAGTTCCAGCCCCAGACAGTCCATAGCTCTAGATAAGGCACTTATTTCAACCAAAAAGTATCAGTATTTTCCTTTATTTCTTCATAAAAACATACATTATGGTACTCATCAGAA
Organism: Anodontia alba; assembly: GCA_964016985.1. NCBI lineage: Eukaryota > Metazoa > Mollusca > Bivalvia > Lucinida > Lucinidae > Anodontia > Anodontia alba. Next base: position 66,541,283 of record OZ024833.1, on the reverse strand, counting down.
GCACCTCACTGAGGTACATTTTTTCATGGAGAAATAAACAAAATATTTACCTGATACACCCTTTTGTCTTGGGCTACAAAGTCTCCCTATCTTTTAGTGATACTCACTATTTTTGGACTAAAAAGACCATTTTATGCGCTGCCTTCCTAAAAACTTAGAAAATGTCCGTCTTTATTCAATATAAAAATCAATCAGAATCTCACTAATTTTTTTATTTCAATGCTCTGCATCCTGGGTAATTTTGCAAATATTTTTTGATGTGTTTTTTTTTTTTTTTTTTTCAAATTAACTTTTTCAAAAAAAAATCTTCCAGAAATATCATCAGAATGTCAAACAGTTTGGATCCAGATCAGGCCCGACATTTTGTCGGGCCTGATCTGGGCCCAAACTGTTTGCAAAGGTTATCAGCAGACAACAAATGTTGCCACTAGCAGGGAAAGAGCTAACAACTTAACATGTCTGCAACCCAACTAGCCTGGCTTCAGCCATACATGTATATCACTCTTTTTTTTTAGCCAAAAAATATTGATAGTTTCCTTTCTTTCCCACAAAAAAAGCATATATTTTGGGTACTCAGAAGCATCTCATTAAAGGCACTTCTAATGAGCACCAACAAAATATCTTTCTGTGGAAAAATAAGAAAAAATATCTCAAAACCCCTTTTATCTAGAGCTTCATTTCAATTTTGCCTTCTCACCAACACGAACATATCTCCAGATAATTGTTGTTTTTCTGTGCTTTTTTTTTTTTGTTTGTTTTTTTTTTTTAACCAGAAAGTGTTGATATTTTTCTTACTTCTCCATAAAATATATATGTTGTGGTACCCATTAGAAGCACCTCATCAAGACACTTCTAATGAGTACCCACAACATATGTTTTCATGGAGAAATAAGAAAAATATTTGCCTGCTGCACCTATGATAAACGAGGATTAATAAAACTAGACAGCATGTGTGCACAAACAAGAACTGTCCTCCACAGCATAGCTCATGGTAATAAGGTCAGTTTTCTCCAAGTGTGTTCATCATAGTTCCAGATAAGCACTTTTTTCAACCAACAAGTATTGGTATTATTTTTTACTTCTCCACAAAAAACATATGCTGTGGGTACTCATTAGAAGCACCTCGATGAGGTGCCTTCTAATGAGTACCCTTAACATATGTTTTCGTGGAGAAATAGGAAAAAAGTTTACTAGATACCCTCTTAAATGAAGCTATGATTCATATATGAATTGATTGTATTATAGAAACAAGGTGGCCAGTAAGTCAGAATTTCTGGTGTACCTGACCACAGTGAGGAGGTTATCATGGACACCAAGGTTGCTTACATAATTCCTTATAGGTAGTGTGGTCTAAGAACAAGATGTTCAGTAGTTTGTGGTAGCACTTCAAAGGAAGGCCTGAATTCTTTTCTCGAGTTCAGCAGTCAAAGCCCAAGTCCCATAAGCACACTGGAAATAATCTTCGTTGTTGTAAATTTTAACAAGTGCCTTTTCTTGTGTCTAAGTCTTAGTTATACCATGGGTCGTGCACATGTACGATGCGATAATGCACAAGCGTGAGCTCGTGCATTATCGCATGTACATGTGCAGAACCATGGTATAACTGATTTATCACATTTGCATGCATGTAGATCATCTACATCGCGAGATATTTCATGCCGAATGTTGGGAATTCAGGCTACTACGTGATAAAGAACTGTTAGACAACTGGCAAACAGTACACTGTTTGCTCTGGCCTGTCTGTTTATATACCTAGGCAGTTCATTAGATAGGCTGCTTTTTAGGGTATTTACCCAATTAAAATTTCTGAAAAAGCAATCCCAAATAAATTTATTGAGTAAAAACCTAATTATCAGACAGTAATTCTCTCACCCATTAACAAAACACAAATCCCGATGCCTAATTCATTGAGTGATGGGTGGGTAAAAATAACCAAAATTACTCAATTGCTTAAAGCCTTAATTATCTATGGCACTGCTTTGGTTAAATATGGTATAGAGGGAATTATAAACCATGGCCAATGTATGACACCGTAAGCCGTCACAGGTTCACAGTTGTCATATAATGGGCAACATAAATGCATCCTTATACTGTATAAGGTGACAAACAGACTCTTACTTACTTGAAACCTTTCGCAAGTTTTGGATTACAAACATATTCCACTTTGCCAATTCTGTAATTTGCTGTCCCCGATAATAATCTATAAAACTGTGACTCAGCAAGACGGAAGTGCATCTGTGCTGCCGAACCTTCCTTGTAAGCTCTTTCAGCAAAAAGATCAAAATACACAGTGGTTTTTCCCTCAAGAGCCTCTTTCTCTCCTTCCATTAGCAGAAGTCCTGATGCCACCTGCAAATAGTCAATGTTTGTGACCTACCTTATAGACCGTAATGCTTAGCAATCTGGGAAAAATTTTCAGCAGACATTATTCAAATATTTTTCTTATTTTTCCAAGAAAACAAGTTTTGACATTTCATGCAAATTGTCTCCAATGGAGACAAGTTGCATGAAATGTCAAATCCTGTTTCCTGGGTAAACTAGCATAAGTGTTGTCTCTTAGAACAAATGCAGCAGACATAAAATAGGCTTTGACATTTCATGCAAATTGTCTCCTGAGGAGACAATATGCATGAAATGCCAAAGCCTAATTTAAGGGAAAAATGTCATCTGCTGATTTTTTTCCCTGGCATGCTGAGAATTAAGTATAATCACAACAACTCATTACTATGCTTGTCCTAAAATTTGAACAAAGCCAATTGTATATGCTTGTTGATAGGTTTAAAATCTGCAGGATCAATGGCAAACAGTGTAGACCTTGATCATATGTGTCATTCCGCAGCATCTGACTCGTAGCTACATTTCTTTGCTTAGTCCTATCTGTTTAAATACTATGGGTAATTATGGTAAGCCCTGCTGCGATGTGCCAGAAGTTGTTACAGTAACCCATTTATGTTGAGTGGACTCTTCTACCACAACTCTTTGGATTGATCTATTTCCCATAGCAGGGTGTCTGGTTAGTTTCTACCATTACTGTTTTATAGAAATACCTGTAGTTAATGCAAACAGTGTAGACCTGATCAGATGAAGCATTCTGTGGCATCTGATCAGAGTCTTCACTGTTTGCCAATTACCGGTACTCTTTTGGCGGTCTCCAGACTAAAATGGGTTTAAGATGAGTCTTTGTTGATATTTTTGGTATACTTTTTCTTATCGCTCCATAAAAACATATTGTGGGTTCTCATAAGACACTAAGGCACTTCTAATGATAACACAACATATGTTGTTTTTTGTTGTTGGTTTTTAGTGTTTATTTTTTGGGTTGTTTTTTTTTTTTGAAAAGTAGAAAATTATCCCCGAATTATCAGTAAATGCTCCTCCTTAGGTCACAAAAACATGCCTATATAGTTTGACCCCCTTAAATCCCACTTTTATATAGTAAAACTGGGGTTCACAGGGGTACAAAATAGTTTTCTTATTTCTGTTCAAAAACACAGATTGTGGGTACTCCTTAGAACTGCTTCGCCAAGGCGGTTCTAACGAAATATGAAGAAATATGAAAAATATCAGAATTTTTTATCTAAACATTTTTCTTTTTTGGTTGTAAAATTTTCACTATCGGGTTTATTTGAATAGGTGTGTTTTCATAATGACAATTCCTCTGGAGTTGCCTGTTATAATAAATCCTAAAGGATTAACCTTTATAACTCTCTGGGCAGATTCAGCAGATGAAAAATTGATGGTAATTTTCTTTTTTTTTCACAGAGAGTAGGGTTTGACATTTCAAATTCTCTCTTGCATGAAATGTCAAACCCTGAATTCAGTGAAAAGAAAGAAAACTATTTCAAAATGAGCTGAATTTTTTACCTATCAATTGCAAGTTTTAACCATTAACAGCAAAAGGTTGATAGGAGTATATGCTTGTCCAATATGTCATTATGTTATTTCCAATTTGGATGGTTCATATGTTAAGGAAATATGGGATATCCTTAACCCCTGTCCTGCTGAACCCGGATATGTCCTGCCTTTGCAAACAGTGCAGATCCAGATCAGTTGGCTTCTGAAGAAGAAGCCTACTGTTCTGGAGCCAACTGATCTGGATCTGCACTGTTTGTCATTAAGTATCTGAATTTATAGCAACAATCTAGATCAAGTTATCTGATAGGCTGAAAACTGGAAGTGGGCATGGCGTCTTAATTTATTCAGCAGGACAAGGTTAACATTGAGAGATTCCCATCATATGAATCTTATCTAAAATGCTGCTGTTTAAAGTGACCCTTTGTCTGATAAATCATCGAAGTAATTCGAAAAATTATAATGAGAATATCTATATCTCTCTCCCACCCTTACAGCATTCTTAGAAAAAACTAAGAAGAAAAATAGCATTTTTATCAATGTTTTTTATCAAAAATCCTGCCAAATTTTGCTTGTTCCTGCTGGAGTGTTGCATGCAACAGTTTTACTTACAAAAGAACTTTTTGAGGAGGAGTATTTGATGATAACTTAAATTAGCAATAACTTCCTCTGTCTCTTCATAAAAACATGTGTGTTGTGGGAGCTAAGAAGCACACTGCTGAGATGCTTTACTGAATGAGCACCCACAAATTTATATGCTTTTTACAAAGAAAAGAAAAATGATCTCATGATTATCACCATATACTCAATCCTCCTTAACAAGTCCTCTGTATAATTTTACTAATTTTAATACCTCTTTTGTTAATTTTTCCACTTCTTTTTCCTTCTTCTTCATTTCTTCCTTTGTTTCTTTCAGCTCTTCCTGTAATTTGGCCTTTGCTTCAAAAGCTTTCTTTATAAGTTCTTTTCTTTCAGCTTCTGTCATCTGGGAATAACTTTTCACCAGTGACATCCCTCTCTTCAGAATATCCTCAGATTTAACACCCTTCTTTTTAGATGTTGATGGTTTCTTATCCTAAAGAAAAAATCCTTTGACTAAAGAATTCAGTGTGATGAATTTAAATAATAATACATGTACTGAATGTTTTAGAATACTTTCTTATATTTCCCTCAAGAATGAACATGAAAAAATTATTCAGTCAAACTGTCATAATAATTGTGTTTGCGATTAATGTCATGTTTTACTTTCTTGGACTCAAGAAATAAATCAGACATTTGTTGTAAATTTCAACCTATTTCCATAAAATACTTTGTAAGTGAACACTTACACAAAACTTTTGCTCTTTACAAGAAGCAAAAAAAAAAAAAAAAAAAGTATGTGATTTCATGTAAATGCACAGCTTGAGATAAGGAGAAACCAGATAAATATATTTCTTATTTTTCCATGAAAACATTTGTTGTGGGTACTCATTATAAGTGTCTCATCAGTGAGGCACTTCTATTGAGTACCATAATCAATGTTTTCATGGAGAAATAAGAAAATATGAACACATTTGGTAAAAAAGAAGTGCCTTATCTAGTGATGATGGCATAACCACACTTTGCTTGGTAGTTCTCATCATGAAAACATGCCTATATAATTTTGACCCCCTTATACCCCACTTTTATGCAGTAAAACTGGGGTTTACAGGGGTATACAATATTTTTCTTATTTCTGCTTAAAAGCATAGATTGTGGGCACTTGTTAGAACTGCCTCATTGAGGCGGTTCTAACAAGTACCCACAATCTATGTTTTGAGCAGAAATATGAAAAATATCACAAATTTAATCTGAAAAAAAAAATCCTTTTGGGGTGATAAAATTTTCAGTATATTTGAATAGGCATGTTTTCGTAATGGCAGTTCTGATGCAGCCCCTTCCCCATCACAATCCCAACTAAACAGATACTATCATGTACACTGTCACTCCTCTCAGGTCTCAAAGCTGAGCTTATGTCAGTCTTACTGCATTTGGTAACATAACTTGCAAAATCAATTGTCCTTTTAGTAATTATATGATAAACCTGCAGTTTTGTACAACAGAACCCCAAGCCATTCCTTTTGGGTTTGGCTTGGGGTCCAGTACTGGAGCTGGATTGAGACACTGTATCATGGCACTTCCCAAGGGTCTTATATTCATTCTTGTTTTGAAAAAAATTCTAAACAGATCTTATATTTGCCATTACATTTATAGAATATTAATCTTTCTATCTTTTCATACAGTCAGAGTTCTCATTAACTCCAGATTTGGAGTAAGTTACTCCAACTTTTCATTTCTGACTCCAACTTTTTGGAAAGTCTCAATAGAAAAGTATGGTAAAACTCAACTTTTTCTGGACGACAGCATTTTACTCCAATTTTCAAAATCCTAGTGAGAACCCCGAATATAGTAGCACCCTCTTGCAAGTTTTATGTGCAGTTAACAGACAGTCAGCATACAAATGTAGCTAGATCATGCGCATACTGCACCCATCATTAGCTATTGATTCAATCATCATATTGAATTGTTGCAGCAATTAATTTTGTGCTCTGCTCTGCTGTCTAACATGTTTGCTTGTTTGTCTTACATGTTTGTTGTATTTGTTCATGAGTTATTTTTTCAGTCAAAAGTTTGTATGCATTTCATATGCCTGAGATAGTCCTTGATAGGTGTATAAAAGTATTCTATTCCAGAGCTCCAGTACTGGCTCCCTTGCTTCTGGGGTTAGAAGTCCAGTACAAGACACCAAAACACTTAACCCTTGTCATGCTGAATAAATTAAGATGCCACGCCCACTTTTAATTTCCAGCCAATCAGAATACTTGATCCAGGTTGTTGATACAAATTCACAAACTTGATGGCAAACAGTGCAGATCCAGATTAGTTGGCTTCTTCAGACCAATCACCACACAACTGATCTGGATCTACAATATTTGCTAAGACAGGGCACGTCGTGTTCAGCAAGAGAAGGGTTAATCGAAGTAAACTTATTTAGGCCAACTCACATCTTCATCCGAGATTTCATCCGTGTCATGCCCACTGTCATCTGAAGCAGTCACTTTGTCTGTGACAGCTGTAGGATGGGAATATTCTGCAAAATGCATCAGATTCTTCCTGTAACATGATGCTCCGTATTTACAAGGCGGCAGACCGGTGTCGTCGATTTTCGAGGTTGACGGTGAATCTGTGGTGTCCTCGCCTTTGGCTTTCTTTGGATGTGAAAATTCTGCGAAATGATCAGGATTTTTACGGTAACAACGTGCACCGTATGGACATTCTTTCAATGGTGCTGCTTTCTTCTTGGTTGCCATTTTACTGTCAGAATACGCTTACAAATCGGTTTAATTCATGACTTGTTCTAGCTTGGTCAGCATTTGTTTGTTTACGGAAGTGAAATGTATGTCAAACTGGTTTTCGGCTTGTTGGCTGTGTAAAGCGCGGAAGACGAAAAACCAGTCAAATGAAAGCAAGTACAAACTTGTTGAAACGGAGAGATCCTGACATGTGACGTTTTCAAGTGTGTTTTTCTCGGCCTTCGTTTTTTTTAATATCGACAATCAATATCTTTTAAAAGCTAGAATGAGTGAAAATGTACCCTGTAGAAAAATGTCTTAAGAAACGCGCTCTAGCAAAGTCTCAAAGATTAGACCAGGATGTTGGGCCAGAAAATGAGATACAATGTAGGCCCAACAATGTGTCAGATTTCAGCCAGTCAAATGCAATATATTGCAGACAACTAGGAAGAGAACAAGATTGAGGCTTCTTACACTTTAGAGAGTACGGTCCTCGAAAATGTATATTCCATTAAATGCCTAGAAGTAACAATCTCTAATGACTTGAGATGGAATACACATATCAGCAACATGTGTACTAATTAAGGCATTTCCCGAGACGAAATCTTTATCAATGTAGGGGTTTGTTCGCCCCGTTTTGGAATATGCCAGCTGTGTTTGGGATCCTTCAACGAGAAATCGAAAAAGTTCAGAATAGGGCTGATGGTTTGTAACTAGAACTTACTGCTTTGAAACTGGGAGTATGACTGGAATTCTGAAGAAAAAAAAAAAAACTAAAATGGGAGTCTCCCAAGAAGAGGATGAGAGACAGATCATCACGAAAACACGCCTATATAATTTTGACCCCCTTAAACCTCACTTTTATATAGTAAAACTGGGGTTTACAGGGGTATACATTATTTTTCTTATGTCTGCTCAAAAACATAGATTGTGGGTATTCGTTAGAACCGCCTCGTGGAGGCGGTTCTAACGAGTACCCACAATTTATGTTTTCAGTAGAAATATGAAAATATCAGATTTTTTTATCTGAAAATTTTCATTTTTTGGTGGTAAAATTTTCAGTATATTTGAATAGGCATGTTTTCGTAATGTTCTTTTGTACAAAAGTCTAAAGGGTGCTGCCAGCATTCCAACAGATGACATATCCCCAATTAGGCGCAGTAGAAATCATCACTCATTGACTTTTCAGACCCCCAATTTTTTTAAGCTAAAACAGAGCGGGGCGGGGGGAGTGGGGATGCGATCTGACGCCAGAGCACAAGAAAACCACAAGAAGGACTACCAGAAGGGTCCGACGACAGACGTCGATAGCCAAGCACCAACAAAGATCATTTAAGGCCAATATCAGACTGCAGGGAATGGTTGGCTGATTTGAGTCAGAATTAGAATCAGAATTTTTACTGGTGATGATACGTCTAACAACATATGTTCACCTGCAGGACCTGTGATATGGGAAGTTAGTCCCTAGCTGTCACCAGAGAGGAAAACCTAACCATACTATCCTCTGCACTTTCAGCAGAAGTAATAATCGAATCTGGAAGGGCATTCCAATCTCTGATTGTCTGAGGGAAAAATGAGCCCTTCTAAATGTCAGTTCTTGCAGCTGAGCGTCTATGATTATATTTTTGTACACATATCTGCCAGCTTCTAATGATCTGTAGTGTAAACTGTGAAAACGGTGATCAGATAGTGCGAATGTGTTGACTAACCGTAGTATTCTCTATCATTTAGGCTATAATCCCAGCTAGCATTCTTTATAAATCTATAGCGGGCCGTTATCGGGCCGATAACGGCCCGCTATAGATTTATAAGCCGAGGAATGCTTACTGGGATGTCATTTTCACGCGTACAAAGTGTACACAGACAAAATGAGCCGCGACGTGAGAAAACATACATTTTGACACGCCCAACAAGACTCAAATCAGTCTGTTTATTCGCACAGTCGGATTAGAGTATTCGTCGTCCTCATGAAGAAACTTTGCATCCTTGGCTATCCAAAATGCGGCCAGTGAGGATTCTGATCAGACAGCGCGAATGCACAGGCTGATCTGATTCCTCGCTGGGCACACGTCAGAAGGTACGTTTTCTTACATTGCGGCTCAAGTGATTTTGATACGGCGGCTTTAGAAATATACCAGCTAGCATTCTTTATAAATCTTTATGGGTGGGTGGGGGTGGGGGAGCTTTATAGGCCCGTCAGCTTCCCTGACGGGCCGATAACGGCCCGCTATAGATTCATCACGAAAACACGCCTATATAATTTTGACCCCCTTGAATCCCACCTTTATATAGTAAAACTCGGGTTTACAGGGGTATACATTAATTTTCTTATTTCTGTTCAAAACATAGATTGTGGGTACTTTTTAGAACCGCCTCGCTGAGGCGGTTCTAACGAGTACCCACAATCTACGTTTTGAGCAGAAATATGAAAAAATATTAAAATATTTTATCTGAAAATTTTCATTTTTGGAGGTAAAATGTTTTTAGTATATTTGAATAGGCGTGTTTTCGTAATGTATAAAAAAAATGCTTACTGGGATGACTACTCATACAGGATCTGCAAAGAAATAAGTAAATATATACTCATTTCATATTTGCATGAAAATATGCATTGTTTAATAGGTCATTTCAAGCTCGGACCTAATTATTCCCGGACTTGCCACTAACAGAACTGCCAAAATATGTTGTTTTGGCTTGATTTTAGCGCTATTTTACAGCACTATGGTCATAAAAAATAATTTTGGATAATAACTGAAGTTGTAATAAATTGTTTTTAATAGGTTTGGTTGAAAAAATATTAAATCACAATTAATAAAATTGAAGTATTACCATCATTTTTGGTGCATTTCTGATGATTTTCTTCTAAAAGTGCCAAAAATTGCTAAAATGAATACCTAGGATTCTTGTATATGTTTACATAAACTGTTTGATTTTTCCTTAAATATAATGCTGCAATCTTAAAGGTAATGTATTAAACCATTGCTTTTTTAAAACAAATATCAGATATTTTGAGTAATGATTGAAATATTAGCATTTAAACTTCATCATACAAAATTATGAAAACTCAGCCAAGACGACATCGTTTCCAATAAATAGTCTAGCGTATATTGGGTCCAAGTTTCAAGCCTGGGAATATTGGTCCCCTTTCACATGCGGGCAAAAAAGACTCAGATCAGCCTGGTCTTCCACACATTCAGATCAGGGTCTTTATTGTCCCTTTATAGACTTATTAGATACTTTAGAATACAATAACGAACAAAGAATGGCCTAATCAGACTGTGCATAGTCTTCACTGTTCATATATTACTCAGAGACCATAAACTTAGGCTGAGCTTGGCTTGCGTTGTTCGCACAGGCTACCAAGGCTGATTTTACATGTCTCTACTCTTGTCTATTCCTTTCACTTCTTGTATAGGCCAGTTGTTTCATCATTAATTATTTGTATATGATTTCTTCGAGAGAGAGCGGCGGCTTACTTAAGCTTATATGTCATACCTCTTCCAGCTTAAAGAGAATTTATAGACTTTAAAGGTGGTGGGGGTGGGGAGAACATCCCTTTTAAAACTGTGGTTCCTTCCTCGGTACCTCCATTATGAAAATTTACGACCCTTTACATTTGACCCCCTTTCAGAAGGGTCTTGTAAAGCCATGAAACGCAATGAAACAAGGCTGCTAGTAGCGAAGCTCTGAGACTTGAACCAACCTCAGGACGTATTATGGGCGCAATAGTCAGCGTATCACTAATAACCTATTTACCCTAAATATTGGTTCGCCTTTACTTCTTATCAGCCGGCTCCATAACGCAGTCACTAACGTATCTGACTACAGATCCAAGAGGGTGGGGGGTGGGGGGGGGGGGGGGGGAGGGTCTCAAATTCGAATTCCAGCTCGGCCACATAACAATTTTGGAGATTGACCATGAAATATTCTCTCCTTCTGCTAATTCAAGAAGAGCAGCCATCAGCTACTCAGTGGCGAAAGTATGTGCACAAGTACTGTTTAACGGCTCAGAAGGCTTAGTCCATCCAGGAAAAAGTGTAAGTAGGTTAACTGATCGGTTCGACATGGTCTTTATAGTGTAGATTAGGCTCAGTGTAAAACTTAACTTTTAACTCACTTCTTACCATATTTATCATTGGATTTGAACAATATAATTTAAGTCAAGATCTTGGAAACAAAGAATACATAAAGAAATAAAATCGGAGTTTCGATTTCAATGAGACTCTTCGTATGAAAGTGTAGTTTGCAGTGCTACATACATGTACGCCTCATTAACGGAACTCAAAAAATTTACATCATTTTAAAATCTGTGACAACTAGAACTCGAATATTTTCTACATGTTGAAATCCTATGACAAGTATGGCCCCTTTTACTACATGTTGATGTGTCTAAAACAATGCTGGATAAGTGGCAAACAGTGTAGACCCCTGACTGGACACCACAATCCAGAGCGTCTGATCTAGGTCTACTCGGATTGCACAGGCCAATCTGTCCCAATACCTAGTCTTGTTATGGCACAATATTTCTGATATACACTTTGTTTTTCGGATTCGATTCTTCACCGAATTCACTTACCATATTTATCTTAAATACGCATTTTAATTCCTTACTTTCTTGATCTAAATTTTGAAAGAAGTCCGTTTAACTATCCTGTGATGTGTCTAAAGGGAGCAGTTAAATGGCAAACAGAGCAGAACCTGAACAGACGCCGTGTTCCGCGGTGTATGGCCCGGGCCTGCACGTGAGCAACATAAAGGGAGTGCTTATATTTTCCGCGGACACCTGGCATTACCTTAGTTACTAAGGTTCTTGATTTTTTTTTTTTTTTTTTTTTTTTTTTTTTTTTTTTTAAGTTTTTACCGTCTTTACCCTAAACATTTGGATACCCGAACTCCTTACCATAATTGTCATAAAATTTGAACAATAGATTCTAAATTGAATGGCTATTTTAGAGCAACACACACACACACACACACACACACACACACACACACACACACACACACACACACACACACACACACACACACAGAGAGCAAATAAATTAAACACACCAACACGCACGCACGTAAACACGCAAGCTATCGCGCAAAAGAATGAAAATAGCTGAAGCGTCGAAGTTTTCCAATCCATACTAGCTAGTTTTGGCCAATTAGGCCTCATCCGAGTGGCCCGCAATTTTATTTGTGAAAATCCAGGAGTGGCACTACATTTGTCGTAGTGTATCATATTTATTCTAATATTCGGACACTTTAACACCATGCTAGTCCAGATATTTGAACAACTCCATTTTAATACCTATTAGCGTGTCTAAAAAGGCTGGATGATTGGCAAGCAATGTAGACCCTGATCGGACGCCGCATTCTGACGCGTCTGATCCAGCCTATATAGTTTGCTATTGCCTATCTGTCCGAATACATAGGGTAAATACTGTATATACGAATGGGGTCATGTCGAGCGCGGTCAGTTTACCTAACCACACGTTTACTGGGCAGGCTTTGTCCTCTAAGCGGTTAACCAGTATTTTGCACATTCTTTCGCCAGAAACTGACAACTGCCCTTCTTGAATCAGCGGAAGGGAGAGAATGACCGTAGAAAATATTTCATGATCAATCTCCACGAAAGAATGTTGCCGACCTCGGCGGGGGTCGAACCCGCGACCTCCTGGATGCGCGTCCGACTGGAGACCAGGAGGTCGCGGGTTCGACCCCCGCCGAGGTCGGCAACATTCTTTCGTGGAGATTGATCATGAAATATTTTATACGGTCATTCTCTCCCTTCCGCTGATTCAAGAAGGGCAGTTGTCAGTTTCTGGCGAAAGAATGTGCACAATACTGGTTAACCGCTTAGAGGACAAAGCCTGCCCAGTAAACGTGTGGTTAGGTAAACTGACCGCGCTCGACATGACCCCATTGGGTTCCATTGGGTTGACTCGGCCATAAAACCTCAACACAAACAAACGAATAGCTAAGATCCTGCTCATCCTGAGCAACTACGCACGCCGATCAGGACCTTCGCTGTCCGTCGTGAGGAAGTTTGAACACTGTAATGGAATGTACTAACGAGAAATGAAGACACTGATCAGACTTCGAGAATGTAAAGCCTGATAAGAGCCTTTGGTCATAGCATTTCCTTTGACGATATGCGTTCATGCAGACATTATATTGTCCAGGAAGTCAGACTCAGTGTTTTACACAGGGAAAGGGGAGCTGGTAGTGGAATAATTCTAGCCCTCCTCAGATGAACTTGCGGTCGTTGGTCTAATTCGCCTGGGACAGAGTTATTCTTATGACTGAGCGATGTTCATTTAATACTATCACACTTTCAGTGTCCTGAAATGGTTGAACTAATGTCGACAGGACATTTAAACACCAATATACCTAATATATGTACGGAGTTATTCAGGTCCAACTGAGCCTTTTTGTTAATATAGGCACGTTTCCTGAGCTGATTGCAAATCTTGAGATATTTTCTAAATTTAGACTATTTCCGGATTGCGCATGCTCACAAAGAGCAACTTCTCCAAGGGATATAATATAATAGCTTGGAATTCCCTTTAGTTATCTACCCTGAAATTCAATTCGGGGATTTTCCCATCTAAATATAGAATCAATAGTCCAACTGTTCATATGATTGTCGTATACGTCCATGTCAGGACGAGGGTGCGCAAACACGGAACTACCCTGCAAATATCAGGAAATCATGCATCTAACGACGACTGATTTCAACTTACTTTGACTTTTTTTCTATTGAAATACATGAGCCTCACCACGAGAAAAGATGTTTTCGGGGCTTACCGTTTTTACCCTAAGTATTCGGACACTTGATTTCCTTATTTGTCTCTTCTGCTGATTCAAGAAGGTCCCTTCCGCTGATTCAAGAAGGGCAGTTGTCAATTTCTGGCGAAAGAATGTGCACAATACTGGTTAACCGCTTAGAGGACTAAGCCTGCCCAGTAAAAGTGTGGTTAGGTAAACTGGCCGCGATCGACATGACCCCATTGGGTTGACTGGGCCGTAAAACCCCAACACAAACAAACAAATTCCTTATTTGTCCTAAATTTTGAGCAAGTCCAGTTTACTATCTGTTGAAGTGTCTAAAATACGACAGCATTAGTGGCAATCAGTGTATACCCTGATCAGACGCCGCATATTGCGGCGTCTGATCTGGGTCTACACTGTTTGCTCAGGACTATCTGTCTCAAAACCTATGGTTATTATATAAAAGAACGTTTCTGCATCACGATTTAGTAATGAACCGGACATAATGGACGCTAAGTAACAGATGGCTTTCCTTTTTGGATTCAGCTCATTAAATGATGACCCATTTCACCTACCGTATTTGCCTTTATATTCAAACCCTAAATGGCTATCTGGTGATGTGTCTAAAAGGTGATAATGCCTTGTTTACATATCTCTAGATCTAAGGAATATCAAGATAAATTCTCACGCATTCTATAACACACACACACACACACACACACACACACACACACACACACACACACACACACACACACACACACACAAAACATACGTTTGAGCAGAAACACACGCGCGAGCGCAGCGCGCTATGCACACACGCACGCGCGAGCTTAAGCAGAATTTTTTCGCATGATTGAACAATGTTCCCTTGGACAGAACTTTACGATGCTATCGCGTGGTTCTTTTCTTGAAATAATCTACACTGTTTGCCATTCCACTAAGTATTTTAAGAAACAAGTGCATAAGAAGCATAATTTAGGCCAGAATATTAGAGAATAAAGTGTTCGAAATTTTAGGACATTTATCAGTACAATGTCGATTGTCGTCCTGTTTCTCTGGCAACTAGCTGACATCACGTCTAGTAAGTGACAGCTCCATGGAAGAGATGATAATCTGATTCTTATTCCAATTTTATCATCCAGTTTGACTGAACAAACCTATTGCATAATACACTGGTCAACGAATAATAAAGGACGCAGTTCGATACCGAAGACCACCAGCGGTAGATATTCATTAGTTTCTGTTACGCACGCGAACAAACAAGTGCGTGCATATACTCACACACATGCATGAATGAATACATGTCCATGTCTGCTTGTTTGCATGTCTGGATTTCCATAATGCATGAGTGAAATATACACAAACCCAGCAAACACAACAACGTCGCAAAATATCGTTGAAACGTCGCTGCAACGTCACGACGTTGCAGCGACGTATAACGACGTTGTTGCGACGTTGTGTGTTTGCTGGGAACGGATTACACCAACGGATTATGGGTATAGTGTCAAAACTCTAACTTTGCACGTTTTCGAGAGAGACACCATTACGCTAAAACAGTCTCTGTATATTTTTCCGACAGGCCCTAATAAATGATCTTAACAAATGGTTTCGACACATTGGTAGCCCATTTACTGGATAGAAAGTTTGTGAAATTCGGTCCAGGAATAAGAAAGTTATGATATTGAAACACCTGGTCCATTACTTTTTTGACCGAGTATATAATCGGTATTTACCCTAAATATTCGGACACCAAGACTTACTACCACTCTAAAATCTGACTAGGTCCATTTGGCTTTCTATTGATGTGTCAAGATACAAATTGGAGGGTGAGTAGCAAGCAATGTAGACCTAGATCAGACGGCGTGTTCTGATGGGTGGCGCTTTGCTCGGGCCTGCATGTCCGGCACATTAACTTTCATGGAGAGAGGATTGTTGGTAGTGGGGTAAAATTAACGCTTGCCTGCTGATCGCCTAGCGAACGTGGGCCGAGGATCCACCTGAGGCAGATTTTTTTCGCATGATTGAACAATGTTCCCTTGGATAGAACTTTACGATGCTATCGCGTGGTTCTTTTCTTGAAATGACTGAAATACTCTCTACCGATACCAACATAGCAAAGACGAATACTGTGTGAAACAGGTCCAGTTCACCCTTTTTGTTAATACAGGCACGTTTCCTGAGCAGATAAAACTTATTGAGATGTTTTCTAAATTTAGAACATTCCCGAACTGCGTATGCCTACAAAGAGTAGACTCTCCATGGGACATAATTTAATGCTTGGAATTCCCTTTAGTTGTCTGAAATTGAATTCCTGGAATTGAAACCCTGAAATTGAATTCGGGGATTTTACTGTTTTAGTACAAGAAAATCATCACAAAAATAAAATAAAAAAAATGGCTTGTAGAAATCGTGTTTTCCATTGTAATAATATAGGAATGGAACTAACAGTGTCGAAAATGTTTTATATTTTAGCAGCATTTTAAGAAATTATCAGAGAAATCATGACATCGCAAGGACCCGTGCTAAACTTGCAGCCGATTTGCCGACTAAACGATAGAATAAATCTCCAAATGCCTTGCATAATCATAAACTGCAGTCTTATCGGTGTTCCGTGTGTCTTTAAAAATAAAACCGAAATAAGCTCTGATAAAAGTTATAGCAAGAACAGGCGATGTATTGTTCGGCGTCTGATTTTGGTCTGCCCTGGTTATTCAGGTCTATCCGTTTGTAATGTAGTACTTATTTCGCTTAAATATTAGGATACCGTAACTCTTTATCCAAATTGGCCGAAATATAACTTCATTCTAACTGCTTAATAGTTGGCAAACAGTGTAGTCTCCGTTCAGATGCCGCGTTTTGCGTCGTCTGATCTGGTTCTACACCGTTTGTTCATGCATGTCTGCAAGTAATATCATATATTTACCCTAAAAATTTGGACACCTTATTTCTTTACAATAGTTGTCGTAACATTTGCACAATTCCATTATACTACCTATGGATAGTCGAAAACTATTTGTCGAGTGTCAGACAGTGTTCTGCGGCGTCCGATCTGTGTCTACAGTATTCATTCAGGCCTTTATGTCCGACTACTTAGGGTAAATACGATATATCTCTTTTAGCGACACATGTTCAACCAGATTTTATATGAACCCAATGTATTTATCCTAAACACTGGGACAACTGACTAAACTTAACCTCTAAAGTTTTAATTAACTAGTATGCCTGATCAGACGCCTGATCTGAGTCTTCATTGTTTGCTCAAGTCTGTTTTAGAGTAAGTGCGGTAATGAGAATTATTTTCATGCTTGAGCGATGTTCACACTATCACGTTCTCCTTGTCCTAAAATGGCCGAAGATCGGCAGGATATTTAACACCAACATACCAAACACGTGTACGGAGTGATTCAGGTCCATTTGAACCTTTTTGTTTACATAGGCACGTTTCCTGGGCAGCTAGCAATTACAGAAATGCTTTCTAATTTGAGATCATATCTAGATTGCGCATGCTTACTAAGTGCAAGCTCTCCAAAAGGACATAATATAATAGCTGGGAATTCCCTTTAGTTATCTACCCTGAAAATGAATTTGGGGATTTTCCCGTCTAAATATAAAATCAATAGTCCGACTATTTATATGATTGTCGTATACGTCCAATGTAGGGACGAGTGTGAGCAAACACGGCACTACCCCAACAATACTAGGAACATAAACAGCTTATGACGACTGGTTTCAAAATAATTTGACTTTCAGCTTTTACGGTATTAATACATGCGTTTCAGTAAGAGAAGATCTGTTTTCTGTCCCTACCGTTTTTACCCTAATTATTCGGACACCTAATCTTCTTACTATACTTGTCCTAACACTTGAGCTAGTCCATTTTGCTACCTGTTGAAGTGCCTTAACTACTGCTGTATAAGTAGCAAACAGTGTAAGCCCAGATCAGACGCCGCATCCTGCGGCGTCTGAACTGGGCCTACACAGTTTGCTTGGGTCCGTCTATCCGAATACTTAGGATAAATACGGCAGTGAACAGTAAAGATCCAGATCAGCCAGCAAGGCCGATGAATTTGATACATTAATATATATTACAGTACCAAAGCTTCTGTAGGCGCACAGCGAGGCCTGATCAGAATGTTTGGGTATGCAGGCCACCAAGGCTCACGTGTACATTGAGCTGCTCACATGTATTCCTTTTCACCTCCGCTTAGACCTGGTCTGTGGTGTACGATCTGGATCTGAACAGTTTGCTTATACCTGTATCTCCGATTTTTTTAAAAATAAGATAGGAATATATGACACTCTAGCCAATGAGCTTGCCCGATGCCATTTCTCATTTTCTGAGGCTATGTCGAGATAAAAGATGAAACATATGAAAATGACCGTAAGTCATCATCACGAAAACATGCCTATATAATTTTGACCCCCTTAAACCCCACTTTTATATAGTAAAACTGGGATTTACAGGGGTATACATTATTTTTCTTATTTCTGCTCAAAAACATAGATTGTGGGTATTCGTTAGAACCGCCTCAACGAGGCGGTTCTAACGAGTACCCACAATCTATGTTTTTGAGCAGAAATATGAAAAATATCAGACTTTTTTATCTGAAAATTTTCATTTTTTGGTGGTAAAATTTTCAGTATATTTGAATAGGCGTGTTTTCGTAATGGTAAGCCGTATGGGGGCTTTTGATAGAATATTGAAAAGGTAATAATACTGGTATCTAACCGAAGGAATTGTCAAATGACAATTTTCATTAACCGAGGCAAAGCCGAGGTCAAACTTATTTTCTGCAGTCAGTTTATAAAAACGATCAAAGCTCTTGAGTCCTTAAGAAAATTTTGATTATGTTTTGCATACAGATTTATATTGAAAAGATCTAGCCAATGTTAACAAGAATCGCCAAATACCATTTTAGATTGACTCAGGCAAACCGAGATCAGAATTATTTCCTATGGTCAGAAAATCAGAAAATTGACCATGTCACAAAATAGTCATAAACTTGTGATAGCACAAACTTGAATATTGATTCCGTAAGATGTGATATTTTATCACATAGTAGCCTAAATTCCCAACATTCAGCATGAAATATGATCTACATGCTTGAAAATGTGATAAATCAGTTATACCATGGCTCTGCGCATGTACGTGCGATAATGCACTCGTTCACACTCGTGCATTATCGCATCGTACCTGCGCGCAAACCATGGTAGACGTATACCTAAAACCTCGACAATGATCGTGGTTTATCTATAGCATATAATAGGGGTTTATTGTAAAGTGGCACGCCATACTCACTCTGTTAAAAGTTGATTTGTTTATTTATCTCTTAATATTTGTATACATTAAGCCTTTAATATACGTATGCAGTTAGTAGTGTAAGTGCCGTGTGGCGACCGTAAAGCGTCTCCCCGTGCTTCACTGTAGTGTAGTTTATATTTTCTAATCCTTTGTGATCATTCAGCCTATTCCTGAATTTTTGAAAATTTATGTAAGGGTCTAGCAGCCTTGTGTCCTGATATTGACACCGCATTACAAGCTCTTGAAAATTACATGGTGGTTATAGGACACTCCTTGTAAGTCATCCTTTCGGATGACTTAACTGCGGGTCGAGCACTTGCACGGGTTCACTCCAGTGAGACCAGGGCCTTCAGATACGTATTGTTGCCCAACATTCTATGAATTTGGATATGTTTGGGTACATTTTATTTGAATTGAGCTACACAGTTTGAAAATATGTCTCTGAGGCACATGCGGAAAGCGAAGTCCCAGATCCGAGACAGCGCTTCCACGCACTGTGGCCACGACCTTCGCTGTCCGCTTACAGATTCATTGCATGCTATAGAATATGATCATGCATAGCTGTTATCGAATATGATCACGTAAGGCTTTTATCAAATTGTGTTGCTTCTCTGGCTGATCTGAATTTTTACTGTTTAATAGTAATGAAATAGTAAAAAAAATAATATAAAAAGAAGTTACCAAGAAAAGGCCACAGTCACGAAACGCAGCCCTCCCGAGACAAAGAAAGAAAAAAAGATGAGGAACAAACAAGACCCACAACAGACATCGACAGAAAACATCTATTCTCCAAAACAGACCGAAGATGCAGCGGCCACCCAGTTCAAGGCCAGACTCCCCGTCCTGCAGTCAAAGAGGAAGACTATGTTATCATCCATAATTGGGTTAACAGCTCGCCGTAGACCGCCCACGCAGCAACCTATCTCCCTGCAACGTGCGATAGCCCTTCCGAACCGCTCCAAAATCAGCATTCAGAAGCCTAAAGACTAAGTAAAAAAAAAAAAAAAAAAAAAAAAAAAAAAACAGCTTCGTCATCAGAGCTTTAAAAATGGCTGTTTTCAGTTTTGTAAGTGTATTCATTGCTCTCGAGTCATTCTTTTAGAATCTACGTATTCACCTTCACTATAGATGGTGTTAGTGCCGTGTCGGGCGGTCGTAGAACGTCTCTCCGTATTCACTATAGTTGGTGTTAGTGCCGTGTCGGGCGGTCGTAGAATGTCTCTCCGTACTTCACTATATTTGGTGTTAGTGCCGTGTCGGGCGGTCGTAGAACGTCTCCCCCCGTACTTTTCTGTAGTTAGTGCCGTGTCGGGCGGTCGTAGAACGTCTCCCCGTACTTCACTATAGCGTAGTTCATATTTTCTGGTTCTTTATTCTCATGAGACAGTTCATATAAACTTAAGAGGAATGGATAAACTTTCAGGAGCGGTAACTCTTTCAAAATTGTTATACCTTCCTTTTGAAAAGTGATTACCCCTTAAGAACAAACTCTTTCCTTTTAGAGAAGATACTTTTTAGAAGGTGGTCACAAAAATTGTCTCCCTTGTGCAAAGGGCGGAAAAGTGTATCCAATCCCCTTAAATTAGACTAAACCATGTTAGTTATTGCAGACGCATATAACATAGATCTGCTATTGCATCTATTGTCCATTTGGGCATCCCGAGCAAAGCTCAGGATAAACACAGCGCACTTTATCATGGCATACCGTATTTAGTCTACGTGTATATTATTCCAAGATCTTAGTCCCTTTCCATCCTTGCCATTTTTTCATATATTTGAACGGATCCATTTTATGACATGATGATGTATCCAACTGCTGGATGAGTGTAGCCGCGTTATGATCTGGGTCTACACTCTTTTCAGGCTTATCTGCTATATACTGATCAGACGGCGTGTGAATTGGGTCCACATGTTTTGTTCAGGCCTACCTGCATGTAATACCGTATTTACACACTAAATAGTAGGACGTCTTAACTCTTTAACCTTCTAGTCCTAAAATTGGCACAACTCCATTTTCCTGCATGTCGATGTGTTTAAAACTGTTGGGTGAGTGTAAAACAACCTTACACGGCGTCCGATATCGGTCTACACTGTTTGTTCAATTCTGTATGTCTGAATATTTCGGGTAAATACAGTATATCACTTATAGCGACACACGTTCATGTAGATTTTATACAATCCAGGAATTTACAGACTACTGCATTTTCATTAAATATTAGGACAACTCAACTCTTAATCCTTGCCATGCTGAATAAAGAGGCCACACCCACTTCTAATTTTCAGCCAATCAGATAATTTCATCCAGGTTGTTGATACAAATTCACGTAATGACTGACAAACAGTGCAGATCCAGACCCGCATTCTGTGGCGTATGACCGGAGTCTTCACAGTTTACCTGTCCAAATACTTCCTAGAAATGTGGTATGGAACTGACACATGTTTACTTGAAAGGAAGTGCTTACTTTCCACGGACGCCCGCCATCACCTAGAGAGAGAGAGAGAGAGAGAGAGAGAGAGAGAGAGAGATGGGTGATGACAGTAAGCACTTCCTTCCTGCTGCGCTGGTAACATGTGTCATATTTCCATATCGTAATTACACAACATTATCGGACTTACATGAGTAAACTATCGGATAAAATGTCAAAGAACGTGGCGTTTGATCAGATTCTACACTGTTCGACATTTCACTACCACCTACACACATCACCAGATAGCCAAATGGACCTAAAAAATCAGGATTTCAGAGTTAAAGTATTTGAATATTAAGGGCAAATACGGTAGATGAAACGGGTAAATGAGCTGAATCGGAAAAGAAAAGCTATCTACTTAGCGTCTATTATGTCCAAATCGTGTAGCAGAAACGTTGTTCTATAATAACCACAAGTTTTGGGAAAGACAGATATTAGCAAACAGTGTAGACCTAGATCAGACTCCGAGAACTCGGCGTCTGATCAGGGTATACACTGTATGCCACTCATGTAGTCGTATTTTAGACACTTCAAAAGGTAATTAACTGGACTTGTTCAAAATTTAGTACAAATTAGGAGGTCAAGTGTCCGCACATTTAGAGTAAAAACGGTAGGCCCCGAAATCACCTTTTCTCATGGCGAGGCTCTTGTATTACAATTGATAAAAGTCAAAATAAGTTAAAACCAGTCGTCGTTAGATGCATAATTTCCTGATATTTGCAGGGTAGTTCCGTCTTTGCTCACTCTCGTCCTTACACTGGACGTATTCGACAATCATATAAATAGTCGGACTATTGATTCTATATTTAGATGGAAAAATCCCCGAATTCAATTTCAAGGTAGATAACAAGAGGGAATTCCACGCTATTAATATTATGTCCCTTGGAGAGTTAGCTCTTTGTGAGCATGCGCAAATTTGAAATATTCCAAATTTAGAAACTATCTCAATAATTGCTATCTGCTCAGGAAACGTGCCTAAGTTAGCAAAAAGGCTCAGTTAGACCTGAATAACTCCGTACATATATTTGGTTTCTTGGTGTTTAAATGTCCTGTCGACATTAGTTCAACCATTTCAGGATGATGAAAATGTGACAGTATTAAATGAACATCGCTCAGTCATGAGAAGAATTCTGCCCCAGGCGGATTAGACTAACGACCGCTAGTTCAGCAGACGAGCGCTAGAATAACTCCACTACCAGCTCTCCTCTCCCTGTGAAAGTCACTGAGTCTGACTTCCTGGACCATATAATGTCTGCATGACTGCATATCATCAAAGGAAATGCTAACACCAAAGGCTCTTATTAGGCTTTACATTCACACAGTCTGATCAGTGTCTTCGTTTCTCGTTAGTACATTCCATTACAGTGTTCAAACTTCCTCACGACGGACAGCGAAGGTCCTGATCAGCTTGCATGGTTGCTCAGGATGAGCAGGACCGTAGCTATTCGTATATACCGTAATTACCCTAAGTATTCGGACAGATAGGCAATAACAAACTGTATAGGCCCAGATCGGACGCCTCAGCTAGAATGCGGCGTCCGATCTGGGTCTACACTGTTTGTCAATCATCCAGCCGTTTTAGACACGCTAACAGGTATTAAAATGGAGTTGTTCAAATATCTGGACTAGCATGGTAAGGATGATATGGGGTTAAAGTGTCCGAATATTAGAATAAATATGATATGCTACGATAAGTGTGATGCCACTTCTGGATTTTTAGCACATTAAATTGCGGGCCACTGATGAGGCTTAATTGGCTGAAACTAGCTAGTCTGGATTAGAAAACTGCGACGCTTCAGCTATTTACATTCTTTAGCTTGCGTGCGTGCGTGCGTGTGTGTGTATGTATGTTTATTGCTCTGAAATACTCATTAAATTTAGAATCTATATTGTTCAAATTTAGGACAATTATGGTAAGGAGTTCGAGTGTCCCAATGTTTATGGTGCATACGATAACAAAATTAAAAACTTTAAGAACCTTCAGTAACTAAAGGTAATACCACGGACCCATCAATACCCGAACTTGTTACTGTCCGTTTCCGTTAATTATCATGTCGCGGGTGCTTGTGATGCTTACTTCACTTCGGAATCTATAGTTTGCAAAACTCCACCCATATTAAACTAGTATTAAACATATTTATTTTTAGTTAAGCCAGTTAAAATTATTATAAAGCAATAATGCCATCTTGGGTCCGTTATATATTAATAACATTTTATTCAACTGATTCCTTTTAACATAGATAATCGCCGAATTTTGCACATACTCGTTTTAGAAAATGTGGGTCAAATTCGAGGGAATCGACATTTTCACAGTCGACTTTTCAAATTTCTATTACGGTATTGATGGGTCCGAGGTAATGCCAGGTGTCCGCGGAAAATTTTAGCACTTCTTTATGTTGTACTATTAACATGCGTCACGTGCAGACCCAGGCCATACGCCGCGGAACAAGGTGTCTCTTCAGGATCTACTCTGTTTGCCATTTAACTGCTACCTTTAGACACATCACTAGATAGTCAAACGGGCTTCATTTCAAATTTTAGATCAAGATTAGAAAGTAAGGCTTTATTACGCCCGAGTTTTTTTCAGATAAATTTGGTGAGTGCGGTGAAGAATCGATTCCGAAAAACAAAGATATCAGTTACCAACACTATTAAATACAGGTATGTATCAGAAATGATGTGCTGTAATGGGGCTGTCACACATCGACGCTAGATGTGCGCAGGTCGTTTTGAAAATAAATAAATAAATAAATAAAAAATGACAAAGTCCCAACACGCTGGGACGCGTTAGAAATCTTGGACGTATAGAACTTGTCCTGCCTTGTCAAACTGATGTTAAACATGTTCAGAGCCAGTTGTGGGGGTGCTTTTGGCGTAGACTGTGACGCACACTGGCGCATAGCCAAAAGTCGAGTGGTATCTCTGACGTGGACCGGGTGTACGTACTAGCGTGCTTGTGGAGAGCCTTGGGCATTTTCAAAGCCAGTCGTGTTCAGGAAGCGTGTCGGGAGCCACTGATGTCACCAGCGTGTATAAAAGGAACGTAGCACACAGGCCGCTTGCTACCGGGTGTTGGGGTTGTGCTAGATATGGTTCCGTACCCATCCGTTTCCGTTGTCCACCCTTCCGTCTAATCACGCTTTGACCAATGGCTGTTGCATTGTGTCTATGTAAATAAAACTAAAGTTAATTTTCATTAAATGAAAATTATACCATAGCTGGACCATGGGATAAATTTCAGTTTTGAAAATTATACCATGGTTTATTTATAGATCAGGTGTACGTAAGAATGACAGTCAGTCCTGCATATCTTTTAGAGTCAGTGTTCTTTAACCTGTCTCACCGGCGCTGCCTCTATGTGAATCAGTTGCCTGGTAGCGTAAAAAATCTGAACAGTCAGTCAGACCTTTCTCATTCTCTGAGATTTCAGATGAAAAATTGCTGATATTATTCTCAAAGCAGGTGTTTGTTTTCTTGGACAAATAAGAAAAATATTTCAAAATGTTGTTTGTTGAATTTTTTTACCCAGAGTGCTTAGCATCAATTTTCAGCAGACGACATTTAGAAATATTTTCTTGTTTTTCCCAGCAGTCATGACATTTCATGCAAATTGTCTCCAAAAGAGACAATTTGCATAGTTTGCATGAAATGTCGTTCTGTTTTTTTTTTTTTTTTTTTTTTTTTTTGAAAAAAAAAGAAAATAAGAAAAGTGTCATCAACATGTCTGCTGAAATTGCCCAGTGCTATTACAGATCGAACCAGGAAAGCAAGAGAGAGCTATTGGATCCGACGTCTGAACACTCTACGGCCATATGGTATCAACAAAGGTGACCAGTAGAGGGAATCACCGTTCCTTAGCCACGGCATGCGACAGCTTATGTGGAACGTTTTGTTCATGTGATTTTCCGAAATCACTGCGTTTGGCCTATTTGCCTTAATATTTGGTGAGAAGCGTTCATTTTGGCGTATATCCCTTTCGGTGAAAGGTTTATGGCGCATTGGATACATTCCCTATATGGGTACAGTGTTGTTGACAGAAAAGATAAGCTTTTTTTTTCTTTTTTGTACGCTGTGTTTATGTTGATAAGGAAGTTAAGTTGTTTTTTTTTTTTAATTTTTGTACGCTGCGTTTATCGCGCAATGTACGCATTTCACAGATACATAAATACCCTAAGTTATCAAGTCACAGCGGTCTTGATAACATGGGCCCGAAAAGGGCATAGTCTGTTTTCCAACTGGGTCAACTCATATAACTTTTGTTTATAAATTTTAAATTTTTCATTCCTTTTTTGTATATCGCTATTTAAACATATATAAGTAAACCTTCGCATTTTAGCTACACCACTAAAATAAGAATGTGTTTGGTCTCGGCCATTTCTATGTCAAGCCTTTTTACTATATATTCTAGAAATCAGCTATCTGAATTAATATGTATCTTACATAATATGTGTATATATTATATATCTTATATAAACAGCTAATAAGATACATGTTAAATAAGATATCTTATGTAGTATGTAAGATATCTTATTCCTAAATAGAGGTATCTGAAATGCAACCCATATAGTTACACAGGGTAAACATAAAACCAAGTCAGTAAAGCATTAAAGATAGGTCATGGTAACATGATGGGGGGGGGGGGGGAGGGGGAGGGGGCTGCAGCTGCTGGGTGGGGGGGGGGGGCTGCAGCTGCTCTGTCCTAGAGGTAACTGAGAATATAAAGACCCTTGGTCTTATGATTACTGAAAAATGACCTAAATGCAGAGCTGAATATGTCAAGGCGAACTCTCGCACGTGCTGGGCCAATGGCATACTGGTAAGCTATTTTTGCATTACAAAGGCACACTTAGTTTTGTTGGACTTCAAAATTGAGGACACTAAAGGAGGTCAATGCCAGTGGTCATGCACTATTGCTTTTTGTGCTTTTGTACAGGTAAGCTAATAAGTATTTGATACCTCATATTTTCACAACTTAACCATATTGGGGTTAATTTTAGAATAGCCTCACTGTGATATTTAAATGAGTACCTCATGTCGATTTTATTGGGTGAAAAGGACCTATTTTCTGAATACTAGCCTGTTCAAGTTTCTCAGCTATTCTGAGGCATACCTTAGCAGTGTAGACCCCAAAGGGGCTGGCACTTAAATCAGACAATGTACTGTTTGCTCTTCAGTCATCACTTCAGGTAGTGAAATGGGCTTAACCCTTATGCTGAATAAATAAAGATGCCACACCCACTTCTGTCAGCCAATCAGATTATATAATACTAGTTGTTGATTCAAATTCACGTACTGAATGACAAACAAGGCAGATCCAGATCAGTTGGCTTCTTCAGAAACCAACAGATGCCAACTAATCTGGATCTACACTGTTTGCAAAGGCAGGGTATATCCGGGTTCTGCAGGACAAGGGTTAAGAATGCCAATAGTACAAATGATTAACACTCCTCTACTGGCTTAACCAACCATGCTTTGGATTCTGAATTGAATTACCTGTAATTTTTCACTTGAGAATATCATCTCTATAACCCTTTACAGTGCCAAACATAACTGCATTTTGATTTTTTTTCCATAAAAAAAGGCATATCCACCTATCAGAAGATTTACATTAAATGTTGCCTTATTTCTTCTGAACAAGAAATTCGTCAAATGACTGTTGCAATTGCTGGTGGTGTTCAAGAAATTGAGCTTAATCCATAGACTAAACATTGTTCAGCCAAGCATGAAAAGTAGGTCAAGGTCAGTAATGGTCGATGACAGTGGGCAGCGTGCATCATGGCAGATGTGTGTATAAAGTTTCGTTAGCCTAGAAGCCTTGGTGTTTGTGAATCGGAGCTAAATGCACAGACTAAACATTGTTGACACCATTGGCCTACGACGACAATGCCAACTCTGATGGCGCCACCAGAGTGACCCCTACGAGGCTCCTGCTTTTTAAAGCAGTCGCAACAAAAAATGATGAGAAAATGTTAGAATGTCAATAGCTGCAATTTTGATTGGCACTTTAAGGGTTAACAGCAGGGGGTTTGACGGATGGTGATCTGGGTTTGAAGCTGGTCATTATGGATTTGAACTCAGCATGGACCATCAGATTTTTCCCAACCATCAGTCCTCCTAGCAGCTCATGATGCTCGTCATCAGATTCAATTTTCCTGCTTCCAACCATAATAAATTCAGTCATTCATTCCTCGTCAGAATAAATTTAGTCATCTTTTGATAATATCAATTTCCATCCTCAACAATACATTTGAAGTTCCCCAAACCAGCTTTACCTTATATTACAAAGCAATTGTTTTTCCTGTGTTTTTATATAAACAAGACAAAACATTTAGACGTAAACATCTAAGTATCGGCGCAAATTTTGTTTATGTTTACATAGAGATATGGGACAACCCAGCAGGCACACAACATTAATACAACGTCGCCGCAACGTCGATGCAATGTCAACGTTGAGCCGATATTGTTTTAACGTCATGTGCCCGCTGGGAAGGGTTTAAATTAAATAAATTTTCAGTGTAACAAGTAAAAAAGAACGACAATGTGATTCTTTGATGTTTGCTTTTATTAAGCTTTATGAAATTTCTTGACTGAATTGAAAATAAAATGGACATTAATCTGCTTATAACACAGTTTGTTTTGAGACTTTTTATATTTGTTGGGATCGTCACAAATCGACATCCCGGCAAATATAAAATGTCCTTAGTGAGCTAATCGAATAGTCTACCATATGTAAAAATCCAAAGCTATATTAAGAGACCGGCGGGATTCCCGCGCCAGTCAATAAAAATCTAAAAAGTTGCCTTTGGAAACAAAGAACAGACAAAAGAATGAAAATTTGAGACTCAGATTTGTTAAGTCTCTTCATGTGCAACAATATAGGGATCAAACATGGTTTTTCATGTATTAACATTAGCCAGGTCCCGTGGGAGGTGTTGAAAACTGAGGCCAAAGGCTGCGGTTTTCAACACCTCCCAAGGGACCTGGCGAATGTTAATACATTGAAAAACTATGTTCGATCGCTATTATTGCATAAAATCTGAAAACATTTGCTACATTTTGCGTTATTTCTTGCACTATTTTGTTTTGCCTTTTCACCGATGTCGCGACGCTTTTTCCATGGACTATGCTCATTCTGGGACAGGGCAGGACACATCTGGTGATGGCAGCAATTCTGTGACCCAGATACGAACATATTGAAAGTTGCGTAGCCGTGCATTAACAGCGCGTGAATTGCCTTGTTAATACACAGCTTTTTGTCGGTTAATGCACGGCTGTTAATAACATGCGACACTGCTCTTTAGGCAATAATGTAATTTAAGAGGCTGCATATGCCCCCCAGCACTGGTTTAAGAGGTATTCAACTTTCAAAGTAACCTTTTATGACACCTTTCATACATTTGTTCCAATCTGGAGGTTTGGCCAGTTCAATTAGGGAAATAGCTGTTATTTACTCTTTCATTTGATGGTGCCTGTATGAGGAAAGCCCAGTGCTTTAATAGTGCTGCCTTGCTGAAATATTAAATTTGTTTTGTTGTAGGTAGAGGTAAGGTATCTTACACTGTTTTACTAAACCAACACGTCTTAACTATATTTTGATAAGTCACAAGGTATAACATTACATCAGTTACCTGCAGTTATCTTGATTATTTTGGGGGAAGGAAATAACAAATTACCAAAGACAAATTAGTTTCACTTTTTTTTCCACAATAAATGACAAACATCAATGTATGACACGAAATGAAATGGCTTCCATGATATTTGAGATGAAGTTTCAAATGGAAAATGTCAAATAAAACATTTCATGTTACAGTCCTTCTGGCAAGCACATACAAAAAAACTTGCAGTAAATGCACCTCAGGACTTCTATATCTACCCTAAATATCTAGATACTTTTCTTATTTGTCCACGAAAATGTATGTTGTAGGTACTCATTAGAAGTGCCACAGCAAATAAGAAAATCATCAACATTTTTTGTTGAAAAAATAAAGCACCTTATCTGGAGCTATGTAATAGATCTCAGAATTAATTGATACTTCTTCTATCTATCCTAAACAGCCACATTCCTGCAGGAATGAACAGTGTAGACCCACATCAAACTAGTCATGAGGAATTTCAGTTTTCCTAATCAACCCCCCAAACTCCTTGAAAAATGGAATCCCATTTCCGATGACTGTGTGGATGCGGACAATCCAATCAATCTTAACCCTTGTCCTGCTGAACCCGGATATACCCTGCCTTTGCAAACAGTGTAGATCCAGATCAGTTGGCTTCTGAAGAAGCCAACTGATCTGGATCTGCACTGTTTGCCATTAAGTATGCAAATTTATATCAACATCTGGATCAAGTAATCTGATTGGCTGAAAATTAGAAACGGGCTTGGCATCTTAATTTATTCAGCAGGACAAGGGTTAATCTGTGCATTTCATATATACACAGAGACTGATTTCCCATGACATGCATGGATTATCCCTTGAACAGAAAACTTAAAAATAACTCCTATAATAATATTCCAATGGCACTTAGTTCCTGTCCATAGCTCCAGGTATGAGGAGGTATACAGATAAGTATCTTTCTTATTCCTCCATGAAAACAAATGTTGTGAGTACTCATTAGAGACGCCTCAATGGTGCACTTTTCATGAGTACCAACAACATATGTTTTCATGGAGAAATAAGAAAACTATTATCTGGTGCTATGATAGTATACATTATACACCTTTTGACTGAAAAAACAAACAAACAAAAAAAAAACCACCTTAACTGGAGCTATGCCTATCTTTTTCAGATCTAATAGTCATTATTACATTACATGTATAAATTATAAAAATGTAAGTCCATTATACATGTGCCTTCTGAAGTCTCCACCTTCTACTTCTTTTCTGTATATTGCACATATTGAACCTTCTGTTGAAATAAAACTGCAGTTTCAAATTATAAGTGGTTATTTTTTCTAAGTTTCTCAACCACTTCTTGGCAGTGTATCTTGACAATCAAAAGACTGTCACTCTAATGTAGCTGAGACCTCGGGTCACAAAGCCTTCTTCAACAAAAGAGATCTAAAAAGAACTTGACCAACTGCCAACTTCCACAGGTAGTTTATGTGTTGCGAATCCCAAGCGCCTGCTCCAGTTCAACACGTCTTTGCTGAACCTGTAAAATAAATATTCATTTTGTAAATGTGAGCTACAAATCATGTGAACAGCAAAGATCAGCTTGCATATCCACACACTCAGCAGGGCCTTCACTGCTAAATGGATACAGTAAATGTCCTAAAATTTTGTACACCAAAGCTGCCAATAAAATGACATATGCAAACAGTGCAGACCCAGATCAGACTGCTCCTGAAGGAGCAGTCTGATCAGGGTCTACACTGTTTGCCTTTCCACTAAGTATTTTAAGAAATAACAGTATGAAAAGCAAAATTTGGGCAAAAAAGGTTTGGAGTGAAGTGTTTGAAATTTTAGGATTTATACCGTAAATCTGGAGATGTTGCCATCACTTATCAAAGGATGAAAACTTTCACATTCAGGAATTTGCTTATTTTTTATCATACTGCTACAAAAATGGGGACTACTATTAAAGGAAAGATTTTAGATTAAAGAGTGTTTTTGTAAACACCATTCATTTACTCTACCTTTATTTTCTTTTGGCAGTAATAATTATAAAGCCTAAAAGTGGTTGTCATGACATGTTAAAAATTCAAACTGATTTCATGTTTTAAGAACTTGTAAAAAATTTTCACAAGCAGTCACCTTTTTGCGGAATCATTTGAATAAGCTGCACCATGTTTTATTCTAGTGTTCTAGTGTTCCTTCGTTTTAATTAACAATATACATGTTTATAATAAACACAAAAAGGTGACAGCTAGGACTTGTGGGGAATGTATACACTTTCAGGGGAGGGGAAGCAACTCTTGTCAAAATTGTGTTTGACTCCCTTCTGAAAAGGAGTCTCTCTAAAGGGGAAGAATTTGCTCCCTTCCATTTTACAGCAGACTCCTTTTCAGAAGGGGATTTGAATTGTAGGATAGCAAACTGGAAAAAAGTTGTCTCCCTTGTAAAAAAAAAATGCAGAAAATGTCCCCAAAACTAAAATGCCCCAAATGTAGCTGTAATGTAATACTTACTTTGCCATAGAAATATCTACAGACAGCTTCATGAGACCATGGCTGATCATAGAACTCGCAATGTCTCTCTTCTTCGGGGTTACCTGTCACATCTGTCATTGTCTGCAAAAATCAAGACACACATATGGTGACATTTGATGTATTTGTTTTGCTTTATCTCTTACCATAAAAGATCTTGTCATTTTGCGAAGATGACAACAATAATATGGTGCTATACCCTTGTCCTGCTGAACCCGGATATATCCTGCCTTTGCAAACAGTGTAGATCCAGATCAGTTGGCTTCTGAAGAAGCCAACTGATCTGGATCTGCACTGTTTGTCATTAAGTATATGAATTTATAGCAATAATCCAGATAGAGTAATCTAATAGGCTGAAAATTAGAAGTGGGCGTGACATCTTAATATATTCAGCAGGACAAGGGTTAAATCTCTTTCAACATTATTTTAGTCATATTGAGACAATGAAAGGGTAATAGTGAAAGGCTCTTTGCAAAGGAGCACTGTACAGTCATGAGCAGAAATATGCCGCCAGTATAATTTTTAATCCAGGACCTCGTAATCCTTAATGACCCAGGGTTGCCACTTACTTTCTATTTCAAAATTCCCTGACTTTTTCCTGACTTTTCACCATTTTCCGGACATTTTCGATGGCCCCCCAACTCCCCTTACAGCTGTCCTCAGCCACCAAATCTTCCAACAGAGCACTTATTTCCAGAGAATTAAACAATCAATTAACAAAAGAATGAGGACAATTCTGTAAATTTATGTTTCTGAAAATTAAAGAGATTGCCATAGCCATCTCAGTTTTCAGAAAATTTTGAAATTCCCTGTCTTTTGTTAGTTTTTTCCAATTTCCCTGACCCAAACCAAAATTCCCTGACTTTTCCCTGACCTGAAAAAATTTTCATTTTCCAGACTTTTTTTCCCTGACTGTGGCAACCCTGTTAGTCAGAAGCACTAGCTACTTGGCCAACTGGACACTTACTGTTTAGCAAAGCTGTCAGAGCTCAAGATAAGAGAGGTAGCCAAATACATTTTTCTTATTTCTCCACAATTTTCTCCACTGAGGCACTTTCAACAAGTTGTTGTAGTAAAATATTTTGGTTGTAAATAAAAAAAGTGCCTTATCTAGAACTCTGACTGTACTCAAGGTTTGGGGCACAAAGTATCTTGGTGAGGTCCAGGGTTTTCCCTCGGGGTTTTAAACTGCGAGTCCCAGGGACTCCCTTTTCTGGAATTAAGGGAGCCTTTAATTAGGGGTTTGTCATTTAAAGCGGTTAAACCTTAAAGTGCTAATTACAACTACAGCAGATGACACAGTGAAGTACTTGTTTTTATTTTTCCAGAAAAAAATAAGACTTGACATTTCATGTGAATTGTCTGCCTAGCAGACAATTCACATGAAATGTCAAGTCTTATTTTCTCTGAAAAATAAAATCAATTTTAGAATGTTGTCTGGTACAATTTGCTTTAATATAGCGCTTTAAGGATTAACTATTGCCCAAATATTGACAATTATTGCCCATCTAGACCACATATAGATTAAAATACGAAGTAGATAAATAAAATTGATTTTGGATTGATCATATATGCACCACTAAGAACTCTTGCCTCTAACTTTTGAGAGTCCAGAAAAGGTTTTGGGAGTAAAAACTGCCAGGGTAAACCCTGGAGGTCATATGGTGAATGTCCTAAAATTTCTATTAAACACTTTCTTCGACACAAAGGCATGAGATGCAATAACATGTCTTCATGGCTCAGTATCTTCTAATAGCTGGGACTAGCACTGGAAGCATTTTATTTTGAACAGACAGGAGGTGAAGAAGGCAGTTAACCTTTATCACTCTTTGGGCAAATTCAGCAGATGATAAAGATAGTTTTCTTATTTTTCACAGAAAACAGGCTTTGAATTTCATGCAAATTATCCCCTCAAGATCTCTAATCTGTCTCTAATCTCTAACCAGCCACTGAAACCTATGGATCTTTGGCAAAACTCAAGAATTCTCACTCTCCTTAAGAACTAGTATGTGAGATTTACCTGTCACTGATGAATTACTGTGAGTCTCTTACAAAACTCATGAAGAATTCTTACCTTAAGATCTCCAATTAGTGAGATAAACCAGTTAATGAGTGAATTCCTAAGGACCTATGACAAACCTCAAGAAGAACTCTTACTCACCTTGAGATCTCGAGTCTGTGAGATTAACCAGTTATTGATGAATTCCTGCGGATCTTTGGCAAAACTCAAGAAGAACTCTCTATTGGTCTTCAACTGACTGATAGTTTCCACTGTTTCATGAATCTGAAATAGTTAGGACTGAATAACAGTTCCTTGCAATTGGCAGTTTAACTCATTTATTTTAGCCCTCTCAGCCCTTAACCCTTGCCATGCTGAATAAATTAAAATGCCATGCCTACTAACTTTCAGCCAATCAGATTACTCAATCGAGATTGTTGATACAAATTCACTAACATAATGACAGTCAACAAATTCACTAACATAATGACAAACAGTGCAGATCCAGATTGGTTAGCTTCTTCAGAAGCCAACTGATCTGGATCTACACTGTTTGCGAGGGCAAGGTATATCTGGGTTCAGCAGGACCAAGGTTAATACCTACAATGAATTCAGCCATCTTTAAATCAAAATGGACTCTGTTTTGAAGTTTAGACAAGTCCCATTTACTCAAAACAAAGGTGTGTTTAACAAAAAACATAAATGGAGTGGTAAAACATGTAGATCATGATGGGAAAGTTTTTGTTTGCTAATTTCTCCTAAATTGCTTGTGATCAAAACTATATAATTGCTCAAAATGACCCAAATCATTGTTGCTCAAAAATAGATTATACTTCATCAAATCTATTTCAAAAACACTTTTCACACTTCAGATCATTTAGCAAACTGCTCATTTAGTGTGTAAATCAGTTTAAATTACAGACAGAATACCGTATTTGACCTAATTACTGTACCGCACTGTGCGCTTAGGTTTTTCAAAATTACTGGAAACACTCAGCTGTGGCAAAAATATGTATCGACTTACTAAGGGTACATTATAAAAAAAAAGAAAAAGAAAAAAAGATCAGAAAAGGGCTTATTTGATGATGATTATGCTATTTTTTTTTCCAGATTTTCATCATAAAGCCATATGATGTAGGTACTCATTTGAATTGCATCGACAAGTCAATGTAATTCAAAGGAGTATCCACAACATATGCCTTTATAGACATAGACAAAAAAGTACACTGGCTGTAATCTGGTATGGAATTGCTTGACTGTGCGCTTATAGGAGTATGTGCGGTAACTAAGTCGAATATGGTACATTGTATATATGCTCCTGTTTTTTGGACCAGGTCACTGAAAATTAAATAGGCTCAAATAAGATGCAAACATTACAGTTTTGCCTTGTAAAAGGGGTCCGTAAAGAATTAATATCTACGTTTGGAGGAGTTTACTTGAAAAAAAATAAATATACATTAACAATGAATAAAACATGATTTTTGAGGAGAAATACTGTTTAAAAAAAAAATCAGTTTTACTGGGACAAAATATTAAGATAAATTTAGCCTGTATTATCCTATAACAAACAAAATGTTTCATAATCAATGTTTACAAAAGAATGTTGCTGGACT
Organism: Anodontia alba; assembly: GCA_964016985.1. Taxonomy (NCBI): domain Eukaryota; kingdom Metazoa; phylum Mollusca; class Bivalvia; order Lucinida; family Lucinidae; genus Anodontia; species Anodontia alba. The sequence continues at coordinate 66,505,830 of OZ024833.1, read as the reverse complement.
GGGCAGTGATTGAATACTGGTGACAGAAAATTTCTCCAGTGTATATATATCACAGGGCAGATAACTCCAGTACACATACATCAAAGGGCAGATAACGTACATTTACCTTATTATCAAGATTAGCAATTTCATTCTGACTTTGTGTGGAGAGAAGGAAGGAGTTCATCTGCTGTTTTAATGTCTCATCCTGTAAAAGTTCCAAAATTACCATTTTATCAAAAACTGTATAAAAGTTGTCTCTAGAAATGAGATAATATTAATTATACAGTAAATTTCCAATTTTATTGCAAACTGTAGTGGCTGTATAAAGGAGATAAACGGAGGAATTGTTAAGGAGGAGTATTTGGTGATAATTCTGGGATAATTTTCTCCAGTTCTCCATAAAAACATATGTTGTGGGTACTCATTAGAAGCACCTCAGTGAGGCGCTTCAAATGAGTACCCACAACATATGTTTTTATGGAGAAATAAGAAAAATTATCCCAGAATTATCACATAATACCTTAATAATTCCTCTGGATAAAAGAATTGTTTCAAACATTTTTAACAGCAAAATCAATGCAATACTACATATAGCCATCTATGTCTTCAACCCAACTTGTCAAGTAGTTTTTGTAACTAGCAATAAACACATATTCCAATAGAACCTCCACTTAACGGTTACATTTGAGTTAAAAGTGTCTTCGGGGCATACGCAAATACAGTGAAACCTGTGTAATAGAGCCACCTCTGAGACAGACTTTAAACAGTAATGGTTGATGTGGTAAGGTGGCTGTCTTATTAAGGTACATGTCATGTAATTTTGCTAGCAAAATTACATGACTAGCAAAATTACATGACATGTACCTTTATAAGACAGCCACCTTTCCACATGCCACTTAAGTCAGCCTCCAAAGTGGCTTTCTTACACAGGTTTCACTGTAATCAAGATACAATCAACCAGCAAAGCCACACAATTTGATAAAGGCTTTTGTTAGAGGCACTGATATAATCTATAGGATCTAGATTTCCTGTAAGTGGACCGCAAAGGTTTTTATCAGACTGTGCATACATACAGGTTGATCTGGGTCTTTGTTTACGCGTATGTACCAAAGGCACATTTTTATGTGGCACAGATGAACTTTGTTTTATGCTTATATGTTTGAAACCATAAAAAGCTAAGCAAATTGTAGCGGATGATATTGTATTTTTTTGTATTTTTTTTTTTTTTTCAAATTATTTTTCAGAGGAAAATAGGACCGTTTTCCCTCCCCAAAAAATCATGTCATCTTCTGCAGTAATGATTAGCATATTGAGAGTTAAGAATTATTTTGAATGCAGTTGTTGCTATTTGGTGTCAGACATGCAAGAAAAAAGGGAGCATTACATAGCAATAGATAAGTGATATCTTTTTTTTTTTTTATTTCTCCACAAAAACATATGTTGTTGTGCTCACCAGAAAGGCCTTTGAAAGGCACTTATAATGGCAAATGCTAATGTGTTGAAATAAGAAGAATATCGACATTATTTGGTTTAGAAAAGGGACATTATTAAAAGAGCTATGCGCTACTTAAGAATCAGAAAACTATAGGTTCAAATCTGGCTGGTATTGTTGACAGAAACATGCTGTCATTGAAGACGTAAGGGTAGCAACAAATTTGATGTCATACAATGCTATGTTCCATAGTATTGTCCCTTGATGGGCAATTATATATAATTATATATATTCAATATCTCTGTTCCATTTTTTTTTTTTTTTTTCAGTTTTAGAATGTAGAAGTAAAGCTTTAAACCATTGTAGTCGCAAGACCCATAAAAGGGTAACTGGCAAACAGTGCAGACCCAGATCAGATGCCACAGAATGTGGCATCTGATCAGGGTCTCCAGGGTTTGCAAACAGTTTAGCCGTTTTTCTCTAGGAATATGTAAATCTCATAGTTGGATGTACCTTTGTTTGTGTTTGTGTTGAGGTTTTACGGCCCAGTCAACCCAATGGGGTCATGTCGAGCGCGGTCAGTTTACCTAACCACACGTTTACTGGGCAGGCTTAGTCCTCTAAGTGGTTAACCAGTATTGTGCACATTCTTTCGCCAGAAACTGACAACTGCCCTTCTTGAATCAGCGGAAGGGAGAGAATGACCATTGAAAATATTTCATGATCAATCTCCATGAAAGAATGTTATGGACATACCTAAAATTGAAACTGGACTCTTCCAGTATATAGTGTGGGAGAGTCTATTCAGTATACAATGGGTTAACAAACAGAATAGACAAGTTAACCAGTACTTGTGCACATTCTTTCACCAGAAACTAACAACTGCCCTTCTTGAATCAGCGGAAGGGAGAGTATGACTGTAGAATATATTTCATGATCAATCGTCATGAAAGAATGTTGCTGACACGGTGGGGACCTAACCCTCCGTGACCTCCTGCTCACCAGTCGGACGCGCATCTGACTGAGCCACCAAGGCTGGCATTTAAACTTTCAAAGTGCCAGGCTAAATTATATGAGACATTTTTTTTTTTCTTTCATTTTTTGGAGAAACTAACTACTGGTATTGTGTCTGACCCTTTAAGAGTTAAGTAAGTTTGAGAAATTCCAGCTTCCTAAATGTACCAGTTTATTGGTTATACTGAAAATGAACAATCTGAATGTCAGAAAATTCAATGCACCCATAAAAACAACTTACTACTTCAACATCAATATCATAACATGCTGTTTTCCTGGCATCGGGTCCCTCAACGGTGATGATGTGGTTGATTACTATAGGGTCAGGGGGCATCAGCAGTGAGTGGAGTTTGCTAGGTATCTCTGCGAACTTCATACGCTTGCAGTCAAATATCTGAGAAACAGAAGAAAAGAAATATGATTATTCATCAGTGGTGAAGAATATTTGGTGATAATTTTGAAATGATTTTTCTTAATTCTTCGTAAAAAACCTATGTAGTGGGGACTCATTAGAAGCGCCTCAAAAAAACCTATGTTGTGGATACTCATTAGAAGTGCCTCTGTGAGGCACTTCTAATGAGTACCCACAACATATGTTTTCATGGAGAACTGGATTATCATCAAATACCTAGTATTATCGTTAAATACTCCTCATTAACAGGTCATCTGGTGTTGCTGTTAATATCTTTCTTTTTTCTCTATGGACCTGTTTGCGATGAACTGTCACCTCCCTATGCGTTGTTGATGATGATGATTTGGTATTTAACGTCTCTTTCAATGTTATGCAAGTCATACAGAGATGATGAAGGGGTGATAATGATGATATTTCAGTGATTTTTTTACAATTTTGCCTTCATGGGTCCTGGGACTCGCTAGGTCCAGAATTCATGCATCCCAAACTCAAACTATGCATCCAGCCTTGGACTCGTGGTGAAATATTTTGTTGCGTCCTAGACCTTTCATTTGAACTTGTGTAACAGTGTTTTATAATTACTTTCTTAGTATTTTAATTGGATGTGCAATAAAAGTAAATAGTGGTGACTGTTGCTTTAATTCTTTCCAGAAAACTTCCTGAGAAATATGAAACTATAGTACCACTATCTATTAAAACTGAAGTGTTAAGAAAATGTTTTCACCTACAGGTTTATGAAAATGTTTTCCTAAAACTTCAGTTTTTGTGACAGATGATCAAATACCTGTGATACATAATTAAGGACAGACATTTTGTCTGTTTTGACAAGACCGTAATACAAAGCAGAGACTTTTTTTGTCTGTTGCTTTGTGGGTTCAGTTTGGAACTGGGGGTTTCCGTTATCGAAATCGCCATCATCGTCAGTCACAGACTTTGTTGTCGGTGTCACTCTGATTTGCTGACCTAGCAGACCGAACAGCGTTTGCTGTAAGGGGTCTAGTTCTATTATCTTTTTAGGGTGCATCTTTTTCTTCTTTCAAAAAAAAAAAAAAGAAACAAAAAACGATCGCTGTTACCTGTTGACAATTGCAAGGTCAAACGGTGTTACGATAAAAGTTCTCAGCAGACTAAAAACCAATACTTTAGTGTCCCCTACGGTTTCCTCCGGTACTGGACAAATTGGTATTGATTATTTGACTGTATAGGTAAAATCGGTGTACCGTAGAGATACGACGCCTTTCAGTATTGGCTTTTACCAAATACTGTACTGAAACACCGCTTGCGCATTCGCTTTTTCCGAAAATGAAAGTAGATTTCAAGAAGCAAAACGAACGTACCTTTGAGAATTTTATGAGTCCACGGGACTCACCGAGGCTAATTTTTTGCGTCTTCTGGCGAAATTATGTGTACAGGACGCAGGACGCACGCCTAAAAAAATCACTGTATTTAAACACTCTGTGCAATGGAATGCCGTTCAGTCATAACTGAATTCTGTTTCTAGTGAATTGTAACCCAGGATCTCGTGAACCAAAGTCAGGAATGCTAACTACTCAGCCACATGGATGCTTCCACCCCCAATTCATTGTAAAAATGCAATTAGTAATAAAAAAAAAATTTCAAAGTTCAATTTTTTTCCATTATTTCTATATTAGAACTTTCAAGTAGAGATATAGTTGTGGACAGATATATTAAAAGGTGTAAGTTTGAGGGCATTGGCAATGATTTTTTTCTTTGCCCAGAGAGTGAAATTTAATAAGAGCTTCCCAGGGCAGCATAGTTCCCCTGAATCCAGCATTGCCTCTAAAATTTCAGTCTGTCACCTTGACCTTAAGGTCTATGAGGTGGACTGGGGCGGTTTTGGATAAAACTGTAGACCAGTATCTAACATAAGGCCCAGTATGAACTAGTTACATCTATAGGTTTAGGAAATATAGCTTTTTGAAAACTTTAACCAAAACCTCTAACATAAAACTTCAAAGTCTGTGACCTTGACCTCAAAGTTAGTGAGGGGGCAGTGATGGTGTAGCATTTATTTTAGAGTAGTATGTAATAACAAGAAAAGTATTATTAAAATCAGACTCATACTTTAGATGATATAACCCAGCGGGCACATGACGTAAATATAACGTCGCCTCAACGTCGATGCAACGTCATGACGTTGCATCGACGTTGAGGCGACGTTATAATTACGTCATGTGCCTGCTGGGAAACTTCTGCTATAGCCCTGTCTATATTTTCGTACAGGCGAGCTAAAAAGCATTACTGACATTACCTGTTCTAAGTACTTGTCACAGTTGATATATTCTCTCTCATGCTGGTCCTGCAGCTTGTGTGTTTTGATATACTGCCACAAAGCGTTGATAATGACTGGCCGTGTTTGGGTGTGCACTCCCAGCAATCTGGCCAGGCGGGGATCTAACTTGAACTGTGGGGGCTGAAACATATAATAATTGGATTTGATTTGGAGTTTAACAGCCCAGTCAACATTGTTAAGATCATATTGAGCATGTCCGTCACACTATTCACCTGATCATGCTTAGTCCTCTAAGCAGTTAACCGGTAATTGTACACATACCTTTGCCAGTAAATGACATTGAAGTGCCCTTTCTTGAATCAGCGGAAAAGGGAGAAAGACTGTAGAAATATTTAATAATCAATATGAAAGTTATGCGGCTGGGCTAGAATTCCAACTTGTGATCCCTGGATTTACAGTCAGATGTACTACCTACTGCACTATGGAGCCTGGATATATAATATTTATGATTATAAAGATGATAACCATATAGAGATATGATAGCAAAAAACATGACAATGATTATCACAAAGATGAATACCGTATTCGATCTAATTACCGCACATATCCCTATAAGCGCACAGTCAAGCAATTCCATAGTCTTCAGATTACAGCCAGTGTACTTTTTTGTCTACTTCGTTATAAAGGCATATGTTGTGGGTACTCATTTGAATTGCATCGACTTGTCGATGCAATTCAAATGAGTACTCACAACATATGTCTGTATAAAGAAAATCAGAAAAAAAATCACATAATCATCATCAAATAAGTCTTTCTTCTGATCTTTTTTATTGTGTATCCTTAGTAGGTAGATACAATTTAACCACAAATGAGTGTTCCCAGTAATTTTGAAAAAACTAAGCGCACAGTGCGGTAATTAGGTCGAATACTGTATGTTACACAGTTTTTGTTTGCACCACTAGAGAATTACTGAAAAAGTCCTAAAATTTTGACAACATTTTTCCATGCTTCTTTGCCTAAAATTTGGGTTTTTAACCCATTTATGTCTGGTGTCCCATAACAGGGACATTGGCAAACAATGTAGACCCAGATCAGATGCCCAAGAATGCGGCGTCTGATCCGGGTCTACATTGTTTGCATTAAGTACAGATATTTCTGTAAACCATGGTAATAATAAAAACTAACCAGACATCCCTTTTACTGGAAATGGACCGGTCCAAAGAGTTAAGGTAGAAGAATCCACTCAGCATAAATGGGCTGATGTGTTTTACATCACAAAATACTTGGGGCATGGCAATGATGATGGCTTGGTGTTTTACATCCCGTTCAATATTATTCAAATCATATGAAGATGAAGGAAGTGTGATAATGAAGGCTCTGTGTAATGAAGCGCCGTATAGTAGTGAGCTGAATTATGCCTCCAATGGGATTCAAACCAGGACCACATAATCTGAAGTTGGAACCCCTAGCCACTCAGTGGAATGGCAAATAGCACAGAACATGATCAGACAGCTACTTCAGATGCTATTTCATCCAAGCTGGCATACAAAATTTTAGGATTACTATAATAGTGAAATTTTACCTGATAATCTAACATGAGAAGTACAGTACAGCGGACATTCTGGTCTCCTGGTCTCTTCACTTGGAAGCCATCTGTCTCCTGCGTATTCTGTGTTCTGTGCCACTAGCAAAATAAGAAAATATAGCTCATATGATAAAATACTTTTTTGTAACTATGATACCATAAATGAATAACCCACCACAAACTCTGAGAAGTTGTTTTTTCATTTTTTTTTGTTGTTTTTGTTTGCTTTTTGTTTACTGCAAGCAAAGGTTGGTTGGTTGGAGTTAAAGGGCCCAGTCAATACTATTAAGGTCATGTTAAGCTGCTCAGTTTCCTTAACTTTTCCTCAGCAGGGTTGGTCTTCTAAATGGTTAGCCAGTACTTGTGCACATTATTTTGCCAGAAACTGACAACATATTGCAAGCTAAGAAAATAATTATTATAAGACCGTCAAGGCAAGGGAAGACTGTTTGTTTGTGTTGAGGTTTTACGGCACGGTCAACCCAAGTGAGAAAAATGAACAGACTGATAGATGAACGACTGAACATGAACATGCTCCTCAAACTTCTTAGAAGTTGGGGGTAAACAAGAATTCCCCGGAAGGCGTCATCGCACCTGCTGGGGCAAAAGTCACAGGAGCCACAATCAGAACGTGGTTATTAAATAAGTTTATTTCATTCTCAGCAGTGCTTACTTGGAAAACTGGATTGAAAAAAATGTAGACAAAGTGCCTAGTGGGACACATATATTCCAGGCCAATCCCATTCCCTTTAATGACTATATCTTCAGCACTGACTTTTCGTATCATACAGCCCAATGATAAATGGGTGTAAAATGTGTAAAAGTCACTGGAGCATGAAATATAGGTCAAGGTCACGGGTCAAGGTACCTGCTAATTCAGTACATCAAGGAGAAGCACAATGCAAGGTATGGTCGTTGTAGGCCTTATAGTTGAGGAGTTATCAAACATAAACGTAAAATGTGTCAAATATAGGTCAAGGTCACCGGGTCAAGGTACCTGCCAAGCCAGTGCAATGAGGTGAAGCACTATGCAAAGTTTAGTGGTTGTAGGTCTTATATTTGAGGAGATACCGAACATCAACATAAAATGTGTCAAAGTCACTGGAGTGCACAATATAGGTCAAGGTCACCAGGTCAAGGTACCTGCCGAGTCAGTACATCGAGAAGAAGTGCTATATAAGGTTTGGTGGTTGAAGGCCTTACAGTTGAGGACATATGGAAGGGCGACGTAAAAGGTGTAAAAGTCAATGGAGCGCGAAATATAGGTCAAGGTCACCCAGTGAAGGTACCTGCCGAGTCTGTACATTGAGGAGAAGCACTATGCAAGGTTTGATGGTTGTAGGCCTTACAGTTAAGGAGATATTGAACGTTGACGTAAAATGTGTAAAAGGCACTGGAGCACAAAATATAGGTCAAGGTCACCGGGTCAAGATACCTGCCGAGTCAGTACACGTAGGAGAAGCACTATGCAAGGTTTGGTGGCTAGAGGTCTTATACTTGAGGAGATCTGGAACATTGACGTAAATTATGTCAAAGTCACTGCAGCCAAAATATAGGTCAAGGTCACCAGGTCAAGGTATCTGCCGAGTCAGTACATTGAGAAGACGCACTTTGCAAGGTTTGATGGTTGCAGGCCTTATAGTCGAGGAGATATCGAACGTCGACACAAAATATGTCAAAGTCACTGGAGCGCAAAATATAGGTCAAGGTCACCGGGTCAAGGTACCTGCCAAGTCAGTACATCTAGGAGAAGCACTTTGCAAGGTTTGGTAGTTGTACGCCTTATAGTTGAGAAGATCTGGAACGTCAACGTAAACTGTGTCAAAGTCAATGGAGCGCAAAATATAGGTCAAGGTCACTGGGTCAACATACCTGCCAAGTCAGGAGGTCAGGGAGATGTGTCATGCAAGGTATGATGGTTGTTGTAGAATTGTAGTTGATTAGAATACTAACTTCGACGTAAATGTCGAACTTCGACATAACAGAACTATTAACAGACAGACAGACGGATGAACGGACAGACAAATGGAAAAGCAGGCACCTATGTCGCAAAGTCGGGAGGTCAGGGAGATGTTTCATACAAGGTTTGATGGTTGTTTAGTCTTGTAGTTGATTAGAATACGAACTTTGACATAAATGTCGAACTTCGACATAACAGAACTGTTAACAGACGGACAGGCGGACGGATGAACAGACAGACGAATGGAAAAGTGGGCACCTACGTCACAAAGTCAGGAGGTCAGGGAGATGTTTCATGCAAGGTTTGATGGTTGTTTAGTCTTGTAGTTGATTAAAATACTAACTTGGACATAAATGTCGAACTTCGACATAAATGTTGACAGACGGACGGACGAATGGACAGACATACGGAAAAACGGATGCCTATGTCGCAAAGTCAGGAGGTCAGGGAGATGTTTCATGCAAGGTTTGATGGTTGTTTAGTCTTGCAGTTGATTAGAATACTAACTTTGACATAAATGTCGAACGTCGACATAAATGTTGACAGACGGACGGACGGACTGACGGACGGACGGACGGAAAATCGGACGCCTATATCGCACCCTGCTACAAGCAGGTGCGATAAAAAAATGATATCACACTTCACACCCCATTCCATCTGGAGAGGGGCGTGAAGTGTGATATAATTTTTTAGAGGGAGCCATAGGTTTTAAAGCTCATACATTCATGTTCTTACCTCGACAAGATGATTATCTGGTCCATACAGCTCCTTATCCAATTCTATCACCAGACTCTTGAAGAATGAGGAGAATTTCTTCTTCATTTTACCTGCATCACTCAATTTAGCTGCTGCAGCCTACAAAGAAAATACATAAGAAAATCTTGAACTTGTCTTCACATCAATCAAACTAATTAATAGAGTAGCACTATTCTTGAAGACTGATTAAACATAACTATCACATAGTGGCCTAAATTCCCAACATTCAGCATGAAATATCTCCCGATGTAGATGATCTACATGCATGCAAATGTGATAAATCAGTTATACCATGGTTCTGTGCATGTACGTGCGATAATGCACTCGCTCACGCTCGTGCATTATCACATCGTACATGCACACAAATCATGGTATAACTAAGACTTAACCAATGGATGTTCCACTGTCTCTATGTAAATAAAACTAAAGTTAACTTTCAATAACCAAAAATTATACCATAGCTGGACCATAGGATAGTTTTCAGTTTATTTATAGGTCTCACAGGTGTTCTTTACATTTTCATGATAAAATAGGAAAACTTCCTAAAATATCCCTAAATATTTGTTTTTCTTGAGTTGTTGGAGGAAATTCCTAAGGACTCAAAAGTGAATTCGAATTACCCACAGTAAATGAGTCACTGGTGTTTGAATCATTGAGGTTTTACTGTATATTGTGGCTATGCAAAATTGTAGCTGACAACATTCTAAATTTTTTTTAATTTCTATTTTTCAGAGAAAATAAGACTGGCATTCCATGTGACTACTACAATTGTGATTTGTGTTACGTTGTACAAGGCAATTCTAATTAGTACCTACAACATAATATTTTTGTGGAAAACTACATATGATGATAGCCTTCCTACCTATACATATTCTCTAACAATAATATAACTGTTACCATGATAACCTCAAGTATTGAGACAGACAGGTCTAAGCAAACAGTGTAGACTTAGGTCAGGTGTCACAGAATATGGTATCTGGCCCCAAAGTTATAAAACTTTTTTCATGCTCAACTCAGCTGAGCATGAAATTTGTCCTGCTAATAAATCTCAAATTACCAATAACTGCAAATTCTTTCTTGCCAAACATAGCTGAGCATGAGAATTTCTCTGCTAATAAATATGAAAATGCCAACTAATGTTGGCATTTTCATATTTATTAGCAGAGAAAATTTCATGCTCAGCTGAGTTGAGCATGAAAAAAGTTTTAAAACCTTGGGGCCTGATCAGGTTATACACTATCTGCTACTCATGCAGTAACATGACACAACAGCAGGTAGAAAAAGGGACTTGTTCATATTTTAGGATGAGTATAGTAAGAAGTTAACCCTTAATCTGCCAATCACAATAACTGTCATCTTCTTTGTCGTCTGCTTGTAATTTTAAAAGTCATTTTTGCAAACGTGGACCCAGATCAGACACTGTTTATCTGTATGCAAAAATAGGATTGGAAAGTTTGCAAGAATATTCAGCAGACGACATAAACAGACGTCATTTTCAGATGCAGGTTTTCTTGGCATTTTAAGGGTTAAGGTGTCCAAATACTTGGCTTAATCTTGTCTTATACTCACATCTTCCAGTAATCTTCCTTCTACACGTAACTCCCATGAAGGAACAGACTCATCACCATCCTCTCCTTCTGCCTTGGCAGGGTAAAATGTGTTCGAGATGAAAATTCTCAGCTTACGCTTTTGCTGCGGAAAAGAAAAGACATATGATAATTGAGACAATTCACAAAATACCATCTTTTGACCTGTTAACCTGTTCAATTTTGGGGATATCAGACATTTTAATCATCATGCAGAGGCAATTCTAATGTAAGTTCTGGTGATAATCAGCAGCCATTATGTGCTTATGTGGAGGTGCTAAAAATTACCCAGTACTTCGATACATTGCTGATAATTTAATTTCTGAGCCAAAGCATCGTTAGCTTAACAAGCTTGTTAGTGGTCAAAATATCAACTGTTCTAGTAAGTACAACATCTAATTCACAGGTATTTTTCCAACAAAAATATTAGCAGTATATGCCATATTTAATGATTAAAGTTTTAATGATACTTTATCAACATTGTTAGTTTTGAACAAATGGGCCCTGGTCATTTGGGATTATTTATTAGGCTGATACATTATATGTGAAAAACATAGTTCTGCTCAGAGCTATGGGGCATGAAGGATGTTGCATTCTTTCATTACTCCTCTTCAGACATTAACATATGCAATTAAACAAAATCTGCTATTTTCTGTTTTTATTCGTTCTGTATTTCCAAATGATTCCTACTTAAAATATTTGGTGCAAAATTAACAAAAATTATCATTAAAAATATTCCTTTTACCTAAAGCTATGCATATGTTTTATAAAGAACTTAAAGAGTTAAGTAAAACTGTAGCAGAGGACATTCTATTTTTTTTATTACCTTTCAGAAAAAATAAGACCTGGCATTTCATATGAACCATCCATCTAGCAGATGCTTTACATGAAATGTCAAGCTTTATATTCTCTGAAAAATAAAATTAAAAAAAAGTGTGATCTACTGCAGTTGTGATTAATGTTTTGATACGTTGAAAAATGATACCCCAACAAAAATGACACACAGACAAAAATGATACCCGGTATCAATTTTCTTACACCACGTAAAATAATGATAAATAATACTGGGTTGTCGGAGATGCAATTTTCAAATACCAGTAGCTACGAAAAATAATACCAACACAAAAACGTCTACATATATTGAAACTGCTTATTGTACTTTGTTCTTAATATTCTTACCAACTTTCTCGTTTGCTTTCTTTTTGATATATTATGGATAAAGGCTATATTAATTTGACAAAGTAAGTACCTACTTCCAGGTTTGTGTTGCATCCTGCCATTTTGAGTTAGACGTTCTTGTGATAGTGGATGGAAGTTCCTTACCTAGATATCATTTTAACCCTTAAAGCGCCAATCACAACTATTGTCGTCTGCTTTGTCTTCTGCTGGTTACTTTAAAAGTCACTTCTGCAAACAGTGTGGACCTAGATCAGACTGCTCCTTTAGGAGCAGTCTGATCTGGGTCCACACTGTTTGCCTGTATGCAAAAATAGGTTTGAAAAGTTTGCAAGAATATTTAGCAGACGACATAAACAGATGACATTTTCAGATGCAGTTTTTCCTGGCGCTTTAAGGGTTAAAGGTTATGGTACATACTTTCATTGGTCTCTTTAGAGCCTCTTGAATATCTAATCTCTTCCTAGTTATTGTGGCATCCAGCTTTCGTTCAAATGCTAACAGATCCATGTATGCTTGAGATTCTGGAACCAGATCACGAACCTGGAAGAAAGAACACCGAGTATGTACTAGTGAGTAGGCTAATTTTGAATGAGAATGGCTGGTAAAGTCTTGTTTACACAAGAAAAGATTCTTTGCCACATAAAACTAAACATGTGTCCAAAGTACACACAAATGCTCCTGCCTTTTGGACTTGGGATGCATTAATTTCACCAACTATTTTCCAAATGCTCAATCTGATCTGTTATACATTTTGATCCTTTGCCCCCCCACTCTCCTCCCCTCCACCCCCAAACACACACACATTTGTTGATGCATCTAAATGATGATGATGAGCTGATGTTTCAAGATGTGTCGACTCACAAGGGTCATTTTTGTCAAAAACAGTATATCACCGTAACTCATAGCACAGGTTAAGGCGCTTTTTTCAATCCAAAAGTATTGATATTTTTCTTATTTCTCCACAAAAACATATGTTTTGGGTACTCATTAGAAGCGCCTCACTGAGGCACTTATAATGAGTACCCACAACATATGTTTTCGTGGAGAAATAAGAAAAATATTTACCGGATACCCTCCCTTATCTAGACCTATGTAAAATCAACTCAATTTAGAAGTGAAACATGAAGTGAAAGGTGCTGTATGACAAAGCATACCAACATCAATCTGTCCTTTAGACAATGACCCTAACCATAATTCCTTTGCTATAATATTTAGTGAAAATACAGTAAACAAAAAACAGTACATACCCTCTGGGGTAAAATTTTATCCGCAACTTTCTTTTTCTTTTTCCTGTAATACAAAAATACAAAATAACAGAATTCATAAAGCAGTCGCATCCTGAAATGAAAGTCCACTATATCTGATGAGACTGAATATTTTGCAAGCTGACAAAAGCTTATCAAAAATTACATTATCAGACAAAATTTTGAAAAGTTTTTTGAAATCTAAAACTAGACAAATCCATATCTTATTACATTACAAGGGAACCGTCTAATGAGACTGAGTAATTCTGAAAGCCAAAAGAATCTTTTTATGAACTGGAGTTGCTTCATTTATGAAGTTGAGTGAGAGTGCTATGACAAACTAAGGATTGTTTTTTAAACAAGAAATGTCAGAATGACATGCATGTATATGCCTCTGCTAGTAAATGTTTTTGAAAGGATTCTGTACAAAAGGCCTTTAACTTGGGAAATATTGCATTACATGACCCAGTGTTCACAAGTGACATATCCTCATTTTGAGAGATAAAGCTGTATAATCCAACTGAATTCTGACATTTCCCATTACTATATTGAGACATTCCTTGTTAATCCTTTCATCTCTGAGTTTCAGAAGTGGACTCTTCCATCCTTGAATTCGGATATGTCTACTGATGCAAATAGGGTTTAGAGTCCAAAATCAAAAGCCATACTTATGAGATGGCTGGATCTACACTGTTTGGGCAGGTATCTGTTTTGGCCTGCTGGATTGAAAGGGTTAGTATCCCCCCCCCCCACCCTAACACACACACACACACACACACACACACACACACACACACACACACACACACACACACACACACACACACACACACACACACACACACACACACACACACACACACACACACACACACACACACACACACACACACACACACACACACACACACCCTTAACAACACACACACTATATATTAGAAGAGTCAAATTTCAATTTTAGAGGTATGTTTAGACAATTCTAGAGAAAAATAGCTTAGCTATTTGCTAACAGTGGAGACCCAGATCAGATGCTGCATTCTGCAGCATCTATCTGGGCCTGCACTGTTTGCCAGTTACCATTTTGGAGTTCTCCAGACTTAAATAGGCTAAGGTGTCCCAATATTTAGGGTAAATATCATATACCCAATACATACACTTTAAGCTGTTGTGCACTTCTGGACTCCATTGGTCTCTTCCTTTCCATGGGTGTTCCCATTCCTGGGGGTGGGGGAGGCATCCCTGGAGACATACCTCTTGGCATACCTGTAGTAATAAACAATAAACAATTTGAGGAATTTCACGAGAAAAGAACCCACTGTACATACTTAGTAGTTTATTATTATTATTATTATTATTTATTTTTTTTTTTTTTCAGTAAGCTGGTTTGAAAGACTACCCTTGTCATGTTGAATAAATTAAGATGCCACGCCCACTTCTAATGGTCAGCCAATCAAATCACTTGATCCAATTTATTGATACAAATTCAAATACTGAATGACAAACAGTGTAGATCCAGATCAGTTGGCTTCTGAAGAAGCCAACTGATCTGGATCTACATTGTTTGCAAAGGCAGGGCATATCCAGGTTCAGCAGGGCCAGGGTTAAAAGTGATGCAATATATTGGCAAGATGTTAACCCTTGTCCTGCTGAGCCCGGATATACCCTGTCATTGCAAACAGTGTAGATCAAGATCAGTTGGCTTCCCTGATCTGAATCTACACTGTTTGCCATTTAGTATCTGAATTTACATCAACAATCTGGATCAAGGAATCTGACTGGCTGAGAATTATAAGTGGGCGTGACGTCTTATAATACAACATGATAAGGGTTAATCAAGACATATAACTGGATGGATCATTTGAAAAAATGTCTTTGAGCATACCCTATCAACCCTTAGTGATCGGACACAGATCAGTGTCTACACTGTTTGCCATTCATCCACAAGACAAATCAACAGACAGTAAAATGAGCCAGAACAGGACAAAATTTATAATCAGACTTGTGTGACCAATAAAGACTCAAATCAGCCTGTGCATCAACCCTGTATGGCAAAGGTCCTTGTTTATCCCTCCTTGGATAGCCTGGAGGCTGTAGAAGGCCAGGTGCATGCGATCAGCCAAGACTCTGATCAGACTGCGCGCAGTCAAGTATGGCAAGATGAGATGTCCGAATATTTAGGGTCACTTGGAACAGACAGCCCCAGTAAGTTGGCAAGCATAGTAGATCAGATGCTGTTTGCCACATCCTGGAGTTTTTAGACACATCAACATGTATTAAAATGGAACGCGATCCATTTAAGGCATACTTTTCCTCAAAAAAAAATGTTGATATTTTTCCTTATTTCTGCATGAAAACATATGCCGTGGGTAATCACAGGAAGCCTAAACACTTCTAATGAGAACCCACAACATGTTTTCGTATAGAAATAAGAAAAATATTTATCTGGTTACCCCTCTTATCTGAAGCTATGAAATTTTAGGACAAGTATAATAAGTAGTAGAAGAGTTAAGGTGTTTATATTTAGAGTAAATACGGTAATAAGCGATATACAGTTGACTCTCCTTATCTCAACTTCGCTTATCTAAAATAACCGCTTATCTTAAAGTGAAAATCTGGTCCCTGTTTTAACATGGAAATCTAACAACAGGTAAAAAATATTGTGGAAAACAGTCTTTTCCACAATATTTTCAATATTATCTCTAACTTAAGGAGTCAAATTACATACTCATTTGTAAAATGTGGTGGTTCAATTTATTTTTTCCTCAATTCTGCAAATCTGATATGTGACGGTATGGATATCTCAAAGTATTTCAGAGAGTCCCTTGGACTTCGAGATAACGGGAGTCGACTGTATAAAGATTCAGATCAACACAAACATCAAGTCTTATCAAGGTCTTTGGTTTTCACAGAAAAATTAATGGCCCTGTCAACAATATTGCAGTCATGCTTAGTCATCTCCAAGGGAAAGGGAAAGCGAAAAGTAGAATGGAATGGTTGAGAAAAGGTTCCAACTACTGAACTTGCTTTCAGTGAGGCAAATACCTTTCTGCCATAGTCCAATAATGGCAGGACCAACTCTTCGAAAGTCTCATTAGAATGGTGCACCACCTTACTGCCAACATTTTCACTGATCAGATATGGCATTTTGTGGCATCTCAAATGTGTATACACTATTTGCACAGGCTGGATTGTCTCACTATTTAGACTTAATATGGTTATACAATTTATAACCAAAAATAACATTACCATAATAACCGTAAGTATTGGGATAGAATAGATTTTCTGACATTGCCTGCTTTCCTGCCTCCCAGCCGCTTCTTAACTAGGGTCAAATCTAAAAGGAAAGAATTTGCTCCCTGTGGGAGCAAATTCTTTCCTTTTAGATCAGACCCCTTTTCAGAAGGGAAACAAAACAATTTTGAAAGTCTTGCATC
Organism: Anodontia alba; assembly: GCA_964016985.1. Taxonomy (NCBI): domain Eukaryota; kingdom Metazoa; phylum Mollusca; class Bivalvia; order Lucinida; family Lucinidae; genus Anodontia; species Anodontia alba. The sequence goes on along the minus strand of OZ024833.1, from coordinate 66,488,992 downwards.
CCTTAAAAGGGTATCCAGTCCCCTCAAGTTGATTCAAATAAAAATTGGTCTAAAACAATTTAGTATTCATAAAATTTCCATAAACTGATATCTTTCTTGGCTGTTTCTTAATGTATGATCTGTTTTGTGTCTATTGTTCAGTGTGAAATGTCATTTACTGCGCAATTCTGCCTACTTTATCCTCAATCCAGGACAAATTTCGAAAAGCAGAGACAAAATAGCCGTTTTTGTGCACTAAGACAAACCCTTGTGTCTGATGAAGCAAAAGTACAAACCACCATATATTTTCAAGCATCTTTCGCAAGCTGAGAACAAATTCAGTAGATGAAAAATTAATGATACATTGTATTTTTTCTTATTTTTCTTACATAACTAGGGTAACAGACCAGACATCTCTTCAACATTCCAGATGGTTAGTCACATAAGAAATGACAATTTTAAGCCCTATATTCTGGGAAAACTTTATCTTAAAAGAAAAAAAAAATAAAATTGTGTCCGCCAACATTTGAATCCCGCACACTGAAGGCTATTTAGTGGTAACAAAATTGAGCTACAGTTCTGAAAATATACCTTCGGACATGTGTGCCCAGCAAAGATTCAGACCAGCATATGCATTTGCATTCTGATCAGAATCTTCATTGAGCACATTTTGGATAGCAAAGGATACAAAGTTTCTTCATGCGCACAACAAAGACTCTGACCAGACTGCTCCGATGTGCAGGCTGATCTAAGTCTTCGTTGGGAACATATGTTAGAAGGTATGCTTTCTCACATTGCAGTTAAATTTATCCATGACATAATTCTGTACTTTCATCAGAAGTAGTGCTAATTACAGAGTACAACCAAACTAGTTTATGCATGAAAAAAAAACAATAAAAAAAAAAACTTTGCAAATATGAGTGAGTGGATTGCAAATATAGGTTAGTGGGTACAGTCATGCATTCTGTCCTAACAACTGGGACACACTGAGGAAGGACCACTTTTTAACCCATTTTAGTCTGGCAACCTCAAAAAGGGTACCTGGCAAACAGTGCAGACTCTGATCAGATGCCGCAGAATGCGGCATCTGATCAGGGTCTACACTGTTTGCATCAAATGCAGGAATTTCTATAAAACATATCAGTAATACAAACTAACCAGTCACCCTGCTGTATCGAAAATATACTGGCCCAAAACGTAAATGGGTTAAAATCTTACCCAAAAGATTGAAAAAGTGAGCAACCTAACCAGTCTGTCTAACCTAACAAGACAAATGAGCCACTGTATGACAAAACCAACAAAATTTTGCCTGGTTGTGTTGAGGTTTTACGGCCCAGTCAACCCAATGGCGTCATGTCGAGCATGGTCAGTTTACCTAACCACACTTTACTGGGCAGGCTTAGCCATCTAAGTATTGTTTGTTTGTTTGTGTAGAGGTCTTATACCCAGGCAATCAAGTGGGATCATGTTGAGCACAGTCAGTTTACCTTAACATACTTTTATTGTGCACATTCTTTCACCAGAAACTGACAACTGCCCTTCCTGAACCAGCAGAAGGGAGAGAATGACCGTAAAAGATATTTCATGATTAAATGGCCCGAAAGAATGTTGCCGATCCCGCCGGAGAAACAAACAAAATGGCATCTGCGCCCAAAGAATCAGTCTTTGCTGTGCGCTCAATGGGTAAGTAAGGACCCAGGCTTTCTTTATGCGGACAGAGAAGACTCTGATTAGACTGGGCAGATGCCCAGGCTGATCTTTTTCACTGGGTGCATATGCAATTTTATTCCTTTTGTCATGTGCTGGCTCAAATGGCTTATGGGCAAATGATAACACTTAAAAGTTTAAGGAGGCAGTTCTGTTAAAATCGATTTGCCTGTATTTGAAAAGGGGACTTATCTAAATGGAAAGACTTTGCTCCCACTGGGAGCAAACTCTATCCTTTCAGAGTTGAGACCCCTTTTCAGTAGGGGAATGGTGTGCAAGAAAGCAAAAGGGAAGTCACAAAAATTTTTTCCCCTTGTTAAATATGGCAGAAACCCTACCTGGTTACTAACAACTCTGCCACAGCCCATCTAAATAAGATCTGACATTTCATACAAATTGTCTGCTGCCTAGCAGATGATTCAAATGAAATGTCTAATCTTATCTTCTCTGGAAAAACTTCACATCATCTACTGCAGTTGTGACTGGTGGTTTAAGGGGTTAAAATCTTTAATCTGAAGGCCTTAACCATGTTAACTAGAAGCCGACATTTTATAATATTTTTCTTATTTTTCTCAGAAAATAGGTACTGACATTCTGTGAATTAACAAGACAATAAATATTGAATGTATTGCCCATTAGCAATTCCAAACCTGATCTCCTTAATGTCAATGCATATAGCAAGTTTGGTTAAAATCCCTTGTTATTTACTCAAGTTATCGTTTGGAAACAAAAATACGGGCGTGTCTCGGTCAGATAACTCCGTAAAAATTTGAAGAAATTTGCCCATTAGCAATTCCAAACCAGACCTCCTTAATGTCAATGCATATAGCACGTTTGATTAAAATCCCTTGATATTTACTCAAGTTATCATCTGGAAACGAAAATATGGGCATGTCTTGGGGAGATAACTCCGTAAAAATTTGACGAAATTTGCCCATTAGCAATCCCAAACCAGATATCCACAATATCAATGCACATACCAAGTTTGGTGAAAACCCATTGATGTTTACGCAAATTATCATCCGGAAATGAAAAACGGACGGACAGACAGATGGAGGACGGACGGACGGACAGACACATGGATGCCCAACGTGAAACCATAATACCCTGCCACTATTGCGTGGCGGGGTATAAAATAGTGGCAGGGTATAAAAATGTGAGAAAAGTAGTCACTCACAGATTCAAAGATTCTGCCTTCAGCAAGATTAAGATAAATCCTCAAAAGAGTCATTTAAAATTGTAGTAGATTATATTCTAAAATTTCTATTGTCATATATTTTTTTTTCACTTTTCTGATAAAGTATGTTTGTTTGTGTTGAGGTTTTACGGTCCAGTCAACTCAACTGGGTCATGTCGAGCGCGGTCAGTTTACCTAACCACACGTTTACTGGGCAGGCTTAGTCTTCTAAGTGGTTAATCAGTATTGTGCACATTCTTTCGCCAGAAACTGACAACTGCCCTTCTTGAATCAGCAGAAGGTATGGGTGGACATTTCACAAGAATTGTTTGCCTAGCAGGCAATTCTTATTAAATGTCATGTCTTTCTTTCATGACCCAGCAGATGATTCATATGAAATGGCATGCCTTTCTTTCTTGACCCAGTAGATGATTCACATGAAATGTCAAGCCTTTCTTTCTCAAGTTTTATATTAAATTTGATCTCTTTCTAACAAAATACAACACTATTAAACCTAATCCGGCTGAACCAGGATATGTTCTGCCTTTACAAACAGTGTAGATCCAGATCAGTTGGCTTTCCAGATCAGTTGGCTGGATTTGCACTGTTTGCCATTATGTGGATTTATATCAATAATCTGGCTCAAGTAATCTGACTGGCTGAAAATTGGAAGTGGGCTTGGCATCTTAATTTATTCAACATGACAAGGGTTAATTTACCTTTTATGGTAAAAAAAAATCTACTAGTGTACTGCTACAGCTTATTAAAATTTAAGTTGGTCACTCTCATGATTTTATCATTTAGAATTAACTTAATACTAGATTACTAGACATGCTGGTAAAAATTTTCAGCAGACTACATTATGAAATATTTTTCCCAGAAAATGGGATTTGGCATTTCATGCAACTTGTCTCCTAGACTATCTGGATGAAATTTCAAAGCCATTTTTGGGGGGTAAAATAAGAAAAATGACATCAATTTGTTGTCTGCTGAATTGGCCCAGAGATTGGAAAAGGTTTAGAGTAAATGGATACACCTGACAGAGAATACCCTTAACCCTTAAAATGCCAAGAAAAACCTGCATCTGAAAATGTCGTCTGCTTATGTCGTCTGCTGCATCTTCTTGCAAACTTTTCAAACTTATATTTTGGATATAGGCAAACAGTGTGGACCAAGATCAGACTGCTCCTAAAGGAGCAGTCTGATCTGGGTCCACACTGTTTGCAGAAATGACTTTTAAAATCACAAGCAGAAGACAAAGCAGACGACAATTGTTGTGATTGGCGCTTTAAGGGTTAAATATCAATAAAATCTCATGACTTAAAGAAATAGGCCAAGGCTAAGTAAAAAAGAGTCAAACAACTGGGACAGTGTTCAGGGAAAAGGATCCTCACCATCTGTGAACAGTAAACAGAAAATCACTGATCATGTTTTAAACATTCACTATATATGTATGAGCTTAAGCATGAGATACCATGAGCTGCAACATGAGATACCATGAGCTGCAACATGAGATACCATGAGCTGCAACATGAGATACCATGAGCTGATACATGAGATACCATGAACTGCAACATGAGATACCATGAGTTGCAACATGAGATACTATGAGCTGCAACATGAGATACCTTAAGCTGCAACATCAGATACTGTGAATTGTAACATACCATAAGCTGCAATATAAGATACCATGTGCTACAACATGAGACACTGCAAGCTGCATCATGAGATACCAAAAGCTGCAACATCAAATATTATGAGCTGCAACATGAGATACCATGAGCTGCAAAACGAGACACCATTCATTATGTACATATAAGGTTTAGCAAGAGATACCATGAGCTGCAACATAAGACACAATGAGCTGCAACATAAGATATCATGAGCTACACAATGAGATACCATGCGCTTCAACAGGAGACACCATGAGCTGCAACATGGGATACCATGAGCTTTAACATAAGATATCCTGAGCTGCAACACGAGATACCGTGAGCTGCAACATGAGCTACGATGAGCTGCAACATGAGATACCGTGTGATGCAACATGAGATACCCTGTAATGCAGCATGAGATACCAAGAGCTGCAACATGAGATACAGTGAGCTGCAACATGAGGTACCATGAGCTGCAACATGAGATACCGTGAGCTGCAACATGAGGTACCATGAGCTGCAACATGAGATACCATGAGCTGCAACATGAGGTACCATGAGCTGCAACATACCATGAGCTGCAACATGAGATACAGTGAGCTGCAACATGAGGTACCATGAGCTGCAACATGAGATACCATGAGCTGCAACATGAGGTACCATGAGCTGCAACATGAGGTACCATGAGCTGCAACATGAGATACCATGAGTTGCAGCATACCATGAGCTGCAACATGAGATACCATGTGATGCAGCATGACATACCAAAAGCTGCAACATGAGATACCGTGAGCTGCAACATGCGATACCATGAGCTGCAACATGAGAATTTGTGAGTTGCAACATGACATACCATTAGCTGGAACATGGGATACCGTGAGCTGCAACATGAGTTACCATGAGCTGCAACATGACTGATTGTTTTGTGGTTTAACGACATGTCAGCCCTTGTGGTTCATTTTGTGTTGTCTCCCAAAGAAAGGGAGAAGACAGATAGAAGAGAAAGTTGAGATGAAAGAGAGGGATGGATGAGAAAGAAAAAAATGAATGAAAGTGAAAACAAAGAAGAAACAAAAACATTCCTCTATCAATCTGAGTTGGACGCTCTGGTGATGTAAGTTATACAACACCTTTGCCTCACCTAACCACCCCTAGCTGCAACATGAGATATCATGAGCTGCAATATGAGATTGTGAGCTGCAACACGAGATATCATGTGCTGCAATATGAGATACCATGAGCTGCATCATGAGATACCACAACCTGCGACATAAGATACTGCAAGCTACAACATAGGATTATCAGTAACCGTGAGTTGCGACATGAGTTACTGTATTTTACCCTAAGTATTCAGACAGACAGGCCTGCGCTTAAAGTCTAGACCAAGATCAGAAGATCCATAGAATATAAAAACCATGTTATGGGCACTTACAAGATTAAGTGGCTCGAAGATGCTGAAGAACTTCTAATAAGTGTCCACAACATGTTTTTCATGGAGAAATGAGGAAAAAATACCTACTTTTCTGCTGAAAGAAGTACCATAACCAACTGGGGGTAACTAGCGTAGCTCTAGATTTTTTTTTTTTTATTGATTTTTTTTTTTTGAAAAAGCAGTACTAATTTTTTTTCTTGTTTCCCTACAAAATCATATATTATGAATACTAATTAACCCTTGTCCTGCTGAACCCGGATATATCCTGCATTTGCAAACAGTGTAGATCCAGATCAGTTGGCTTCTGAAGAAGCCAACTGATCTGGATCTACACTGTTTGCCATTAAGTTTGTGAATTTATATCAATAATCTAGATCGAGTAATCTGATTGGTTGAAAATTAGAAATGGGCATGGCATCTGAATTTATTCAGCAAGACAAGGGTTAAAAGTGCTCATACTGACCTGAACCACAACATATGTTTTTGTGCAGAGATAAGAAAACTATTTTTCTGGATAACCCTACTGCTATGTCATAACGTAGCAACCTCTTTATAAGAAAATTCATTATAGCACTGTTTTGGTTTTTGGGTGTAAAACCATAAAAACTGTTTAAAAGCTGACCCCAAAAATGTTGTATCCAAACAAAAAATTACAGTTTATATAGAAAAATTACCATAAATGGATTAGATTATATATGTAAGGATGTAAAGAATATAACATTATTGATTGCTTGTGTTGAGGTTTAAGGACACGTCAACCCTTGTGGGTCATTTTGTGTTGTCTACCAGAGAAAGGGAGAAAAGAGATAGAAAAGATGTAGAGGAGATGAAAGTGAGAGACAGGGAAGAAAGAGGAACAGGAATGAAAGTGAGGAAACAGAAGAAATAGAAACATTTCCCTTCTACCCTTACCTGCTACACGGATAGCAGGCCTTGCCCAACTGTAAGCCAATATCAGTTGGATGCCCCGGTGACGTAAGATACACGACATTTGCCACACCCGACCACCCCTAAATTTAAAGACTATATGTGTAAAAATGTATATATTATAGAAAAATGACCATTTATGGTAATATTTGTATATACATGTAATCTATACATTTTAGGATTTTGACTTTGGATCCACCAAAAGTGTTACAAAGAGATTAAGTGTACCTACAAAGACCTTTCATAGTACGGAAATTTCCTAAAATTTCGAACACTTTATTCCATACTCTTTTGGCTTAAATTTTGCTTTTTATGCAGCAGTTTCTTTAAATATTTAGTGGAATGGCAAACAGTGTAGACCCTGATCAGACTGCTCCTTCAGGAGCAGTCTGATCAGGGTCTACACGGTTTGCATATGTCATTTTGTCAGACGTTTTAGTGTTTGAGTTTTTAGGATATTTACCGTAAATTCATTCATTTCTATTGTACCATTGCAGGAAGCTACTCACAACACTTAAAAAATATTTTTCATACCAATTCAAATGAAAATACCATGCTATGTCGCAAAAAAAAAACAACAACAAAAAAAACTGAAAAGTAAGCCGAAGTTATTATTTTTGTTAGGTAACGAAGCATTATACAAATCAGACTTAACATTTTGCACGCTAGGTATAAATTTCAGAAGATGATATTTTGAAATATTTTTATTTTTGATAGAAAATAGGATTTGACATTTCCTGTAAATTGTCTCCTTAGAGATAATATGCGTGACATGCCAGATCCTTTTTTCTTGGAAAAATAAGAAAATCATCATCCGTCATCTGCTGAATTTGCCCATTGCATGGTAAGTGTTATTCCTATCCACACACTTTCAAGCAAAAACAAACTATACAAGTACAAGCTTTCCACAAATTAATTCCTACACATCACATCATGGGAAAAAGTGTTTTCAGCAAAGATACCAAAAAGCCTGCACATCCACACAGTTTGGTCCGTGACAGTGTTGTCTGTTTACAATTTCAGGAAATACTGCAGATAATAAATGAAGAATAAAGGTCCTGATGATGACGACGATGATTTGGTGTTTTACATCTCTCCCAAAATTATTTATCATATTTGACCCAATTACTGCACATACCACTATAGGCGCACAGTCAACCAATTCCGTAGTCTTCAGATTACAGCCAGTGAAGTTTTTGTCTACTTCTTTATAAAGGCATATCTTGTGGGTACCCATTTGAACTGCATTGACTTGTCGATGCAATTCAAATGAGTATACCCATTTGAATTGCACTGACTTGTTGATGCAATTCAAATGAGTACCCACAACATATGCTTTTCTAAAGAAAATCAGAAAAAAAAAAACTTACAAAAAATATCGCATAAGCATCATTTTATATGTCCTTCGCTGATCTTTTTTTTTTTAAATGTATCCTTAGTATAGGTAGATATATACTTTACCACAAGTTTTCCCAGTTTGAAAAACCAAAGCGCACAGTGCGGTAATTAGGTCGAATACGGTAAGTCATATCCAGAGACAAAGGGGTGATAATTAAGTGCTGTACAATGAAGCGGCTTACAGTCATGAGCTTCACCTAAAGTGGATTTTGAACCCAGGACCTTGTGATCTAGTCAGAAGCGCTAACCACTCTGTCATTCAGATGCTTCAAACGCCCTGATGAGACTCACAGTGTGAATGTGCTCTTGGTTGAATCTGCAACATTTCACACATGCTTAATGGGAACAGCTTTTCCCTTGATGTGGTTCACGTCTATTTCAAGCTATTTCAAGACTGTAAACTGGAAAACAGAATGACCTATACTTTAGTACATAAAAAAAAAACTGCAGGCAAACTCACTCATGCTGTTGTAAATTAAATGTGAAATGCTTGGTAAATCTATGCAACAGTCTTACAGAGAGCAAGGCTGAGTTTATAATTTAACCCTTGTCCTGCTGAATAAATTCAGAAGCCACACCCACTTCTAATTTTCAGCCAATTAGATTACTTGATATGGATTATTGCTATCAATTCACATACTTAATGGCAAACAGTGCAGATCCAGATCAGTTGGCTTCTTCAGAAGCCAACTGATCTGGATCTACACTGTTTGCAAAGGCAGGGTTAATCTGGGTTCAGCAGGACAAGGGTTAAGAACAATTAAGGGAGGTATTCTGTCAAAGGGGGGCAGTCTGTCAAAGGGACACAGATTCATATGTCCTTGACTTTTTTTCCTGAATCTCATTTGAAGTACGTTCATGTTGCTATGTATTGTATCTGTATTTATACAAACAGAATATGTTTAAGCCATTGTAGTCTGGAGACCCCTAAAAGGGTAATTGGCAAACAGTGCAGACCCAGATCAGAGGCCCCAGAATGTGACGTCTGATCAGGGTCTCCACTGTTTTGAAATAGTCTAGCCATTTTTTCTCTAGGAATATCTAAATCTCATAGCCGGACATACCTAAACTGAAATTGGACTCTTCTAATATATACAATGTAGTGTGGGGGAGTCTTCTAATATATAGTGTGGGGGAGTCTATTCAGTCCATAATGGGTTAAATTACACTAAAACAGAGTGCAAGGTAAGGTCATATTTTTGAGAATAACTAGACATGTGTCCAAAGTACACAAATGTCCCCCACCATTCAGACCCCTATCCCCACCGTAACGCATAACCTAGGGGCAACTCTAGCAAAGAATTGGAGGTTTAGGTCTGGGTAAGTAGCATACCAAATTTCAACTTCCAACTTAACAGGTACCCACGTTATGACCACCAAGAGAAATGCTGACCTAAATGACAATGTAAATTTGAATGTAAACTTAAACATTTGTTATTCTGGTTACGAACAGGACATACACATGAACACAGGTAAGGACGTGACACCCTGGGGAAATGCTATTATGAGATGATGCCCTATTCTTGCCTTTGGTAGTCCTGGGCATAATTAGGAATTGTTATAAGTTATCTCCCTTGTAAAAATGGCAGAAAATCTACCTGTAATACTGGTATATATTCCCCTTAAGATGACAGACAGGGAGATAGATTGGATTGAAGAAAAACATTGTATTTCTTTGAAGTTGGGGGCATAACAAGTAACCGAAATCACATGCCAGTTATCAACTCACTTGGTTCTAACATATTTATATTTGAGAGCTGGTGCAATAAATGCAAATTCATGACAAAGCTGTTTGTAATTTATATCAGTATAATCACTCTCAACTCACCCGACTCCTTTGATTTTGTATTGGCTACAAGAAAAGGAGATAATTAAAACTGATGAAGATGATGATGTGGATGATGATGATGATGATGAGGATGATACACAACACCTTTGCCTCACCCAACCAACCCCAACCTCGGTGAAGAAATAAGGAAAATATCAATACTTTTCGGCTGAAAAAAATGACTTGTCTGGCATCACACTACCTGGCTTTTGCATGTGACTCAATGTCATCCTAAAATAAATATATCCTACCAAATCCGGCAAAGAATCTACATTCAATTCAGTTTGTAAGAGTGATTTGGCATTTTACGCCTCTTTCAATAGTATTTAAGTCATGCCGAGATAACAGAAGGATGATAATGCAAGTTTTCTGTACAATGATGCACCATACAGTCCGAAGATGATTTGTCTCCAGTGGGATTCAAATTCAGACTATATCCTCATGAACTGCAAATGGCAGCGCTAACTGCTTAGCCATGCAGATGCTTCCAATCCATTAACTCTTGTCCTGCTAAATAAATAAAGATGCCATGCCCACTTCTAATTTTCAGCCAATCAGATTACTTGATCCGAATTGTTGCTATAAATTCACATACTTAAAAGCAAACAGTGCAGATCCAGATCAGTTGGCTTCTTCAGAAGCCAACTGATCTGGATCTATACTGTTTGCAAAGACAGGGTATATCTGGGTTCAGCAGGACAAGGGTTAAATCAGCAGATATGACCTGGACAGATGCTAAACCCTTTCACCCCTTTCACCCCCTGAGTTTGTGAAATAGAGGTTACTTTCAAAGCCCAGTTTTGAAAGTGGACACATCCATTGTTGCAAATAAGAGTGTTAGCCAAAAATCCTAAACAAAATGGCAAACAGTGTAGGTCCGGATGAGACGGCTTGTTTCGAGCAGTCTCATCTGGACCTATGCTGTTTGCAAAGGTTTCTCCTTTGCTCGACAGAGATGAAAGGGTTTACCAAATTTTCAGAGTATAAGTTACCTTGATAAATGTACCAAGAGACATCATTACACCAGTAAAGTACAAAACATGACCATGGCCTCATTTTATAATCAGTCTAGCACAGAAATGGGACTCAACATAGTTATTCATTTAATTTTGTATACTAGTATTTTGCCTTCGTTAAGGATCACCGACTTCTCTCAGATTATTTTTTTTTCTTCAGTAATTACCACAACACTTGAGCCACGCCATGAAAAAAAGGCTGGTCAGACTTGCCGTCAAATCAATTTTACAGGGCATATGCCAGGCTCCATCGCGAAGCCACATCCTTAGTTCTTTGGCTGCAGTTTCTTGCCTAACACTTACATGAGCCAACAGCACAGGTTCTGGTTCAGACTGCACATATATGTATGTGCAGGCTCACCCAAAGTTTGCTGTTCGCATATGCTATAACGGGCTCACGACATTAGATCAAATGGCCCACAACACTAGATCAAATGGCTCTTTTCTCATGATACCAGATCAAATGCTCTTTTCCAATAACACTAGATCAAATGGCTCTTTTCCCATGACACCGGATCCAATGCTCTTTTCCCATAACACTGGATCAAATGGCTCTTTTCCCATGACACCCAATCAAATGGATCTTTTGCTATGACACCGGATCAAATGGACCTTTTGCCATGACACCCGATCAAATGGCTCTTTTGCCATGACACCAGATCAAATGGCTCTTTTCCCATGACACCTGATCAAATGGCCCTTTTCTCATGACACAGGATTAAACGGCTCTTTTCCCATGACACTGGATCAAATGATACATTCTGTATTTACCCTAAGCAATGCCCTATATGGAGGGGCGGGCCACCCCTCTTGCTCTCTCCTGCTGCCCCTCTGCCCTTCTTAAGCTGCCAACTATCTATTTCAACTCCAAAAAACCCTATATTTTAGTGAAAATTTCATGGAAATCGGACCAAAATTTAAAAAGTTATCAATGTTTAAAGATCAGTTTTATATGTCCTCTATTTCTGAGGTATTTATTGTGGAATGGGATTATATTTTGTAACATGTCTTGATACTAAGCACATCACTTGACACATCAGTGCCCTCATTCTTGTATGACCCTATAAAAAGTGCCCTACAAAGTGTAAACAGCATAGACACAGATCAAATGATCATTCTGCAGTGTCTCTGAAGGTTTACACTGTTTGAAACTTATCAAACAGGCAGAGAAATGGTGATAAGCTTAGGTTTAACAATGTGTCAACCCATGGGGGTCTGTAGTGAAGTGGACTTACTTCAAATATTAGGACAAGTATGATAAGAAAACTAAGGGGTCCAATACCATGAGTAAAAATCCAGTACATTGAAGGAGGAATACCCTTTCAAAAATCACCATGTAAGGAATGAAAACATAAAGATTTAAAGCATGCAAACCGTTCATATAATTATCAACTAGAACAGTATTTTCAGAGGAAAACATATGTGCCCCACCAGTTTGAACAGACCTATCATTGAAAAAGGTTGTATCTATAATTTATCTTATTTTTTTTGCATGTGTGTGGTTGATGGGGGCCATTTTCCAAAATCTAAGCCCAAGTGTGACCTTGAAAATGGGGTCAAGGTCACCAAAATCTAATCAGTTCTTGTCCCTGTCTCAACAATATAGCTGCAAAAGTTTGGTCAAAATCCATCCATTCATTCTGGAGATAGGGTGCAGACAATCCATTTTCCAACACTCTGAGCCCTCCTGTGACCTTGAAAATGGGGTCAAGGTCACCAAAATCTAATCAGTTCTTTTCCATGTCACAACAATATTGATGTACAAGTTTAGTCAAAATCCATCCATTCGTTCTGGAGATCGGTGCAGACAAGCTATTTTCCAACAATCTGAGCCCTCTTGTAACCTTGAAAATGGGGTCAAAGTCACCAAAATCTAATCAGTTCTTGTCCCTGTCTCAACAATATAAGTGTACAAGTTTAATCAAAATCCATCCATTCATTCTGGAGATAGGGTGCAGAAAAGTCATTTTCCAACAATCTGAGCCCTCCTGTGACCTTGAAAATGGGGTCATCAAAATCTAATCAGTTCTTTTTCATGTCACAACAGAAGTTGTGCAAGTTTGGTCAAAATCCATCCATTCTTTCAGGAGAGGGTGCAAACATGCCATTTTCCAACAATCTAAGCCCTTGTGTGACCTTAAAAATGGGTTCAAGGTTACCAAAATCTAATCAGTTCTTTTCCATGTCACAACAATATAGATGTTTAAGTTCAGTCAAAATCCAGCCATTCATTCTGGAGATAGGGTGCAGACAAGCCATTTTCCAACAATCTGAGCCCTCCTGTGACCTTGAAAACGGGGTCAAGGTCACCAAAATCTAAACAATTCTTTTCCATGTCTCAACAATATAGATGTACAAGTTTGGTAAATATCCTAAATTCATTCAGGAGATAGGGTGCAGACAAGCCATTTTCCAACCATCTAAGCCATCATGTGACCTTGAAAATTGGGTCAAGGTTACTAAAATCTAATCAGTTCTTTTACATGTCCCAGCAATCTAGATGTGTAGGTAAGGTCAAAATCCATTTGTTTCTTCAGGAGATAGGGTGCAGACAAGCAGTTTTACAGCCTTTTCCAACAATCTAAGTCCTTGTGTGACCTTGAAAATAAGGTCAAGGTCATCAAAATCTAATCAGCATTTTCCCCCCACCCAATGATAAATTTGTGTAAGTCTGGCCAAAATCCATCCATTCATTAAGGAGTAGAGTGCAGACAAGAGGCTACGCCGACGCTGACAAGGACGCCGACGTCGACAGGATCTGCACTAAAAACAATATGTCCCCACCCTATGGTGGGGGACATAATTAGTAGATGACATTATATACTGAATTGAACCTGTGTTTTTGTCATTGTTAAAGCTTAAAGCACTCTGGGTAAAAATTTCAGCAGAGGACATATTGAAATATTTTTCTTACTTTTCAGAGGGTTTGACATTTATGATCCAGTGCCACACCTGTGACTCTGATGTTCAAGACAGGGACCGGGGTGTTGCATATGACACATGCCCTTGCCTTGGAATACATTTCTGTCAAATTATTTCAAAATCCCTTCATATTTAACCACAATTATATGCCAGACAAAGACAAATGGATGCACTCAGCAAACACTGGTGTGATCACTATATGTCCACTTTGATGTCATGAAATGAAGCCATGTTCTAGTTTAACCCTTGTCCTGCTGAACCTGGATATACCCTGTCTTTGCAAACAGTGTAGATCCAGATCAGTTGGCTTCTGAAGAAGCCAACTGATCTGGATCTGCACTGTTTGCTATTAAGTATGCAAATTTGTAGCAACAATCCGGATCAAGTTATCTGATTGGCTGAAAATTATAAGTAGGCGTGGCATCTTAATTTATTCAGCAGGACAAGGGTTAAGTTTCTTGAGGCACACCCTCACAGTCAATAATAGCAAGGAAACATTAGTGACAGTCCAATGTATAAACATAAATCAAGCATTCCAGATAAGTAGAACAGCCAGATAAAATATTTTTATTTCTCAAATGAAAAAAGTTTATGTAGAGTGTAGCCATTAGAATTGCCTAACCAAGTCAGATCTAGTAAGTATCTACAACATAATTATGTTTTTGGGGAGAAATAAGACAAAAATTAATACTTTTTTACCACAGAATTTTTCCATTTGAAGTCACAGAAGCTTCCTTAATGACATCAGAACCAACCATGACCTATTCAAATTATTATTATTATTTTTTTTTTTAAACGGTGCCAAGGCCATCTATCATCAGTGTACGTAGGTGAATAATGAACAAACCTTCTGACCCTAGTTTTCGGACACACAATCATTTAAAATCATGTCACCATTCATAAATTCAACGACTAACTATGGTGGACCATTAATACTATGTAAGTTTCTTGAATGTCTATTTTATCCCTTAAAGCACTAATCACAACTGCAGCACATGACATTTTGATTTTCTCTTGTACTTTTTTTTTTTTTTTTTTTTTTCCAGACAAAACAAGAAGTTTCAATAAGCAGTGCTTTCAATAAACAGTGCTTATTAGATACTTCTGCAAGGTAATGATTGTTTTTTTTGATATTTAGCATGATAAGAAGCAGAAACCAATGTAATGGATGGATGGACCAACATATGGATGGACGGATAATGTGAAAACAGTATAATCCCCACAGACATATTTTGCAGGGGGTATAATAAGGCAGAGGATTCATATCAAATATTAAGTCTTATTTTCTCTGAAAAATAATAAGAAAATATAATATTGTTTGCTGCAGTTTTGCTTAGCACTTCAAATGTTAATTTTACTGAATGATGCCAGAGGCAGATATACCAATCCTAGTATCACCTAATTCTACTTTCAGAAGGTACATTGTGTAGATACTGGACTTAACACACATTATCATTTAAATCCATTTTATAAAGATAAACAATAGGTAGTACTACTCAGATCATCACTTAAATTTATCTTATGAAGATAAGCAACTGGATTTGCAAATCACAACATCACTTAAATCTATGAAAATGAAAGGATTTACCAATCACACCATCAATATATATTAAAATCCATTGTATGAAGACAAATAACTAGATTTACCATTCACATCATCTCTTAAATCCAATTTGTGAAGCTAAATGACTAGATTTTCCATCACATCATCAGTGAAAACCAGTTTTTGAAGATAAATGACTGGATTTACAATCACATCACTAAAATCCATTCTATAAAGATAAATGACTGGATTTACCATCACAATATCACTAAAATCCATATTATGAAGATAAATAACTAGATTTACGAATCACATCATTACTTAAATCCATTTTATGAAGATAAGTGACCGGATTTACCAATCACATCATCACTTAAATCTACTTTATGAAGATAAGTGACCGGATTTACCAATCACATCAGCACGTAAGTCCTATTTATGAAGATAAATGACTGGATTTAACAACAACATCATCACTTAACTCCATTTTCAGGGATCAAGCTATAGGGCGACTGGGGCGAAATAGTCGCCCTAGAGGGCTCAAAGTCGCCCTGGGAAGCCCAGAGGGCAACAAAAACTTCGCCCTCCGTTTTTGCAACTTTTGAAAAAGCTAGTACTTGTGCAAAACGAACTTTTTGTTGGGAGAAATCCAGTAAAAATTGAGCAAACATGCAAAGGTAAAAATCTGTTGAAAAATGTTGTTAGATGTATCAGAAATGCCACTGAATGAAAGTCTGGTGTGATTTAACAAGTTTTGGAGGAAAACTGTTCGCCTATTAAGTGACCAAAAGATCGTTTTCATCAATGTCATTAGTTTTCGTGGGTGTCCGTTTTTTCATGAATGAACCATTTACATGCTGAAAATTGGCCAGAAACATCATTAAAAGTGCAAAAAACTAAGTTTAGAAGTTGGCAGACACTTTAGTTTAAAAAATTTATTATTATCATTATATTTATAGCTTACTTACCAAGCCACAGACCTTGATGACTGTATCTACTCAAAAGAATTGTCAATTTCAAAAAAGATATGAATGAACTTATGTGTCCAGATATAATGTATTTGCCCTACTCATGTCTGTGTACTTTGCATCATTTAATTGGTTTGGAGTAAGAATGAACAGGTCTACAGTAAAATTTGTTTCCTTCTTTGTTAATTCCCAAGACAATATGGTAAAAATTCCCAAGACAATGCAGTAAAGTGAGTTGAGAGTCCTAAATTGTCGAGCTTTCAGTAAGGTGATAGGTGAACTGAGTCTTGACTTCTCCCTCATCCTATAAAACTTCTCCCTGTTTTGTCTGGAGGGAGAAGTCACTTCTCCCTAAATTTCTGAGCCAGCTTGATCCCTGATTTTATGAGGATCAACAACCTGATATACCAATCACATCATCACTTAAATTGATTTTATGGAGATAAGCAACTGGATTTACCAATCAGACCTTCACGTAAATCCATTTTACAAAGATTAATGACTGGATTTACCAATCACAACATCATTCAAATCTATTCTATGAAGACTGGTATTTTATGAAGATAAACGGCTGGGTTTACCAAACCACATCACCACTTAAATCTATTTTATGAAGATAAGTGACTGCCTTAACAATCACATCACTTAAACACATTTTACAAGAGGCCCACGGGCCACGGGTCGCTCACATGAGTGACATAGCCACTGCAGATATGCAGATGTTATGCAACATTTTTCCAGTCCTGTCATCGCAGCTAATGAAAAGATCAACCTTTAAGCAGTTCTTAATTTTGAAGAAGAATATTATATATAGCATGACAGTCAATGGAGCATGATCATTTGAACAAACTCTCAATCACATTTAAACAGTAGGATCAATGTGAGGCAATTGGCTAATTGGTTTCTGAAGAATCATGATTTTATACATGTAAACAGCACAGTGGCAGGGAAATATAATATACATAAACCAGACGGCAGCCATCTTGGATTTCCAATCAGAATGATTTTAGCTACTGTTGATCTACAAATCACCTCGATACTTTCAATGAACTTTGAGTCAATTTCCCTTTCGGTACAGGAGAAAAAGTTCAAAACACGATTTTCAAGATGGCCACCATAGCCGCAATTTGGGATTCCCTATTGCAACGATTTGAGCTATTTTTCATCTACGAGTCACTCCGATGCTTCCTATCAAGTTTTGAGTCAATTGGCCTTTCAGTTCAGAAGAAGAAGGGAAAAATAGATTTTCAAGGTGGCCCCCCCTCTTGAATTTACGATTCAAACGATTTTAGCTATTTTTATATCTACAAGTCATCCCAATCCTTCCTACCAATTTTCAAATCAACTGGCCCTTTGCTTCAGGAAAATAAGCGAAAAAAAAGAGTTTTAAGACGGCCGCCATGATGGCCATCTTGGATTTCTGATCCAAACAATGTAAGCTATTTTAGATCTACAAGTCACCCAAATGCTTCCAACCAGGTTTCGAATCAAATGGCCTTTCAGTTCAGGAGAGGAAGCGAAAAATAGATTTTCAAGATGGCTGTCATGGCGGCCATCTTGGATTTCTGTTAGGGATAATTTTAGCTATTTTTGATCTACAGGTCACCTTGATGTTTCCTACCTAGTTTAAAGTCAATAAGCCTTTTGGTTCAGGAGAAGAAGTGAAAAACAGATTTTCAAAATGGCTGCCATGGCGTCCATCTTGGATTTCCAATCAGAACGATTTTTGCCAATTTTAATCTATAAGTCACCCTGATGCTTCCTATCAAGTTTCAAGTCAATTGGCTTTTGGGCTTAGGAGAAGAAGCGAAAAAAAGATTTTCAAGATGGCCACCATGGCTGCCATCTTGGATTTCCGATCAGCATGATTTTAGCTACTTTTGATCTACAATTCACCCTGATGCTTCCTACCAAATTTGGAGTCAATTGGCCTTTCGGCTCAGGAGAAGAAGAGAAAAATAGATTTTCAAGATGGCGACCATGGCGGCCATCTTGGATTTCTGATTGGAACGATTTTAGCTACTTTTGATCTACAAGTCACCCCGATGCTTCCTACCAGGTTTCAAGTCAATTGGCATTTGGGGTTAGGAGAACAAGCGAAAAACAGATTTTCAAGACGGCTAAAATGGCGGCCATCTGGATTTACGATCGGCACAATTTTAGCTATTTTTGATCTACATGTCACACATATGCTTTCTAGCAAGTTTGGAGTCAATTGGCCTTTCGGTTCAGGAGAAGAAGCAAAAAATAAGATTTTCAAGATGGCTGCCATGGCAGCCATCTTGGATTTCCGATCAGAATGATTATAGCTATTTTTGATCTATAAGTCACCCCAATGATTCCTACCAAGTTTCCAGTCAATTGGCTTTTGGGTTCAGGAGAAGCGAAAAATAGATTTTCAAAATGGCTGCCATGGCAGCCATCTTGGATTTCCGATCAGCATGATTTTAGCTATTTTTGATCTACAAGTCATCCCGATGCTTCCTAGCATGTTTGGAGTCAATTGGCCTTTCGGTTCAGGAGAAGAAGAGAAAAGTAGATTTTCAAGATGGCGGCCATGGCGGCCATCTTGGATTTTCGATCGGCACAATTTTAGCTATTTTTGATCTACAAGTCACCCCAATGCTTCCTAGCAAGTTTGGAGTCAATTGGCCTTTCGGTTCAGGAGAAGAAGCAAAAAATAAGATTTTCAAGATGGCTGCCATGGCAGCCATCTTGGATTTCCGATCAGAATGATTATAGCTATTTTTGATCTATAAGTCACCCCAATGATTCCTACCAAGTTTCCAGTCAATTGGCTTTTGGGTTCAGGAGAAGCGAAAAATAGATTTTCAAAATGGCTGCCATGGCAGCCATCTTGGATTTCCGATCAGCATGATTTTAGCTATTTTTGATCTACAAGTCATCTCGATGCTTCCTAGCATGTTTGGAGTCAATTGGCCTTTCGGTTCAGGAGAAGAAGAGAAAAGTAGATTTTCAAGATGGCGGCCATGGCGGCCATCTTGAATTTTCGATCGGCACAATTTTAGCTATTTTTGATCTACAAGTCACCCCAATGCTTCCTAGCAAGTTTGGAGTCAATTGGCCTTTCGGTTCAGGAGAAGAAGTGAACAAGAGCTGTCGGAGGACAGCGAGCTCGCCTGCTGGGTACATTTTATATTGTAACATTTTTATCATTAAGCCATATAATATAGGTCACACTGACCTAGATGTATTTGTATGTAAATCATTTTGTCACATAGATATAATAATCCAGGTATGACAATTCTCCATGAAATAGTAATAAAAATAAAAGGCAAAATCACTGAAGCATGAAATATAGGTCACAATGACCTAGATATAGTAAGTGGTCATTCATTGGGTCACATGGAACTAATATCCCAGGTGTGACATTTATCCAACAAATATTCAAGATATAAGGCAAAATCACTGAACCATGAAATATAGGTCACACCAACAGAGATATATTTTGACGTCAATAATCGGGTCACAAGGAACTAATATCCCAGGTGTGACATTTATCCAACAAATAGTATTCAAGATATAAGGCAAAATCACTGAACCATGAAATATAGGTCACAATGACCTAGATATAGTAAGTGGTCATTCATTGGGTCACATGGAAGTAATATCCCAGGTGTGACATTTATCCAACAAATAGTATTCAAGATATAAGGCAAAATCACTGAACCATGAAATATAGGTCACACCAACAGAGATATATTTTGACGTCAATAATCGGGTCACAAGGAACTAATATCCCAGGTGTGACATTTATCCAACAAATAGTATTCAAGATATAAGGCAAAATCACTGAACCATGAAATATAGGTCACACCAACAGAGATATATTTTGACGTCAATAATCGGGTCACAAGGAACTAATATCCCAGGTGTGACATTTATCCAACAAATAGTATTCAAGATATAAGGCAAAATCACTGAACCATGAAATATAGGTCACAATGACCTAGATATAGTAAGTGGTCATTCATTGGGTCACATGGAAGTAATATCCCAGGTGTGACATTTATCCAACAAATAGTATTCAAGATATAAGGCAAAATCACTGAACCATGAAATATAGGTCACACCAACTGAGATATATTTTGACGTCAATAATCAGGTCACAAGGAACTAATATCCCAGGTGTGACATTTATCCAACAAATAGTATTCAAGCTATAAGGCAAAATCAATGAACCATGAAATATAGGTCACAATGACCTAGATATAGTAAGTGGTCATTCATTGGGTCACATGGAACTAATATCCCAGGTGTGACATTTATCCAACAAATAGTATTCAAGATATAAGGCAAAACCACTGAACCATGAAATATAGGTCACAATGACCTAGATATAGTAAGTGGTCATTCATTGGGTCACATGGAAGTAATATCCCAGGTGTGACATTTATCCAACAAATAGTATTCAAGATATAAGGCAAAATCACTGAACCATGAAATATAGGTCACACCAACAGAGATATATTTTGACGTCAATAATCGGGTCACAAGGAACTAATATCCCAGGTGTGACATTTATCCAACAAATAGTATTCAAGATATAAGGCAAAATCACTGAACCATGAAATATAGGTCACACTAACAGAGATATATTTTGACGTCAATAATCGGGTCACAAGGAACTAATATCCCAGGTGTGACATTTATCCAACAAATAGTATTCAAGATATAAGGCAAAATCACTGAACCATGAAATATAGGTCACAATGACCTAGATATAGTATGTGGTCATTCATTGGGTCACATGGAAGTAATATCCCAGGTGTGACATTTAACCAACAAAAAGTATTCAAGATATAAGGCAAAATCACTGAACTATGAAATATAGGTCACAATGACCTAGATATAGTAAGTGGTCATTCATTGGGTCACATGGAAGTAATATCCCAGGTGTGACATTTATCCAACAAATAGTATTCAAGATATAAGGCAAAAATCACTGGACTGTGAAAACTAGGTGACCTGGACCGTAAAATGTAGGTCACCATGACCTTCACTCTCTTACACTTAAGCTGATGTCACATAGTTAGCTGATGTATAACCAGTTGTGTCTATAACCTGTAGGCATATAAGATTTTACAAATGTGTCCTAGATTTTGACCCCTAGCCCCACCCCAAGGCCCACCCTGAGGTATGAACCCAGGGGTATGTTCTTTTGGAATCTCAGAAGACTCGTCCAGGTACCCAAATTCTAAATATGAATGCTCTATGAGGAGTGAAAGTCAAGATATAAGAATTTGAAAAACTTTAACACAGTATTACAAAGGTGTCCTAGATTCTGACCCCTAGCCCCACCCAGGGGCATGAACCCAGGGGTTTATTCTCTTGGAATCTCAGAAGACCCTCCAAGGTACCTAAGTTCCAAATTTGATGCCTCTGTGAGGAGTGACTGTTGAGATATAAGCATTTGAAAAACTTTAACACAGTGTGACGGGAACGGGAACGCAAACGCAAATGCAAACGCAAACGTGGACGACCGGGGTGACTACAATAGCTCTCCTTGTACTTCGTACAGGCGAGCTTAAAATAGATTTTCAAGATGGCGGCCATTTTGGATTTCCGATCGGCACAATTTTACCTATTTTTAATCTACAAGTCACCCCGATGCTTCCTACCAAGTATTGAGTCAATTCGCCCAGGGGTGTAGGAGGAGTAGGCTTTTAAAGCAATTGTTGACGCCGCACGACGGACGACGGACAACGGATGACGGACACTGACTGACCACAATAGCTCACAATGAGCACTTCGTGCTCAGGTGAGCTAATAAAACTAAGTACTGCATTTATCAATCAAATCATCATTAAAATCCATTTTAGAAAGATAAATAGCTGGATTTACCAATCACATCATCACTTAAATCCACTTTTATATTAGTGAAAGCGACTAGGTTTAGCAATCCTGTTTTATGAAGTATGGCAGGCTATGTTTTGTGATTATGGTTGGACATCTGGGCCCAGTTGTTCAAAGCTAACGATGTCTTAGTTAACAATTCGTTAAAATTTACATTGAGTGATACGCAAATATGCTGATTTTTTTTGCTGAAAAAATGTGAGTAGCTTTTGCAGTGCAAAAGCTACTCACATTTTTTCGGCAAAAAATATCAGATTATTGTATATTGAATCCGCTAAAACAGTTAACGAAATGACCCTTAACGAACTTGTTAAGCTAACGACGCTTTGAACAACTGGGCCCTGGATACCTTCCTGGACATCTATACTATTTTATGAAATCAAGAAACCAGATTTATCAGTACTACCATCACATAATTCCACATTATGAAAACAGCAATTGCAGGGAATACATTTGCAGGCGACGTGGGCAACATGCTCGCCTTTTTTCTGCAGACGTCGCTCTGTTCTTACAGGAAAGCGATGTTGACGTCGCCTTAATTTTTCAGTGTGTATTGCCTATCCTGACCGATTAATTCACCGAAAATACAGACGCAGGTGTCATGATCTTTCATCCCTTGAGGCTAGGATTATCGGCAGACAGGCTCACTCGTTAGTTATTTGACACTTCCCAGTAAAATCACATCGTTTGTTTGCAGACAATCTGATCTAGATTGTGACTGGTGCACAATCCACCATTCCTCATTCTAACGTGCCTGGTCGTATTTTTGTTTCTTTTCTTTTTTTCATTTCAAAGTTTCGGATGCCGAATTTTCATCAGCGTGATTGCAAATGCACCGTTATATTATAATCTTGACCTTTTCTTTTGAAAGACGACATGCGGTGACAAGCAAAATAGTACCTTATCGCTTATGCGAGCTCATTCTGCGCATTAAAATAGTTATTGTTTGTTTGTGTTGAGGTTTTACGGCCCAGTCAACCCAATGGGGTCATGTCGAGCGCGGTCAGTTTACCTAACCACACGTTTACTGGGCAAGCTTAGTCCTCTAAGCGGTTAACCAGTATTGTGCACATTCTTTCGCCAGAAACTGACAACTGCCCTTCTTGAATCAGGGGAAGGGACAGAATGACCTTAGAAAATATTTCATGATCAATCTCCACGAAAAGAATGTTGCCGACCACGGCAAGGGTTGAACCCGCGACCTCCTGGTCTCCAGTCTGATGGGGCATCCAACTGAGCCACTGAGGCCGGCTAAAATAGTTATTAAAATTGGCCAAAAGCGATTTCTAAGTCCCGCAGAATGTGTCCAGTACACTTTGTGTAAATTCTCATGGGACCGCTCAGATGCGCAGCGGGCGATGGTATGCAATTCTGGGATGTTCACGTTTCCAGTACAATTTAATAAGAAACATTTTCTCTTGCTCCCACATGAAGAAAACGGATGCTCAAAATGGTGGCGTCACGTGAACTCGTGGCGAAAAACCATCCTGCGAGAAAAACGAACTTATCACCATATAAAATTGCAGAGACTTTCCTTGTCAGAAATGCATTTGAAACATACAAATATATTAAAAATAGATCCAAAACTGCACCAATTATTTTTCTGTGAATTGTAACAGAAGGTCGAAACTTCCGCAAGTAAACAAGACCCAGACTTTTTTTCGCAGCATTTATTGATCGCAACTTGACCATGGTCTGTTCCTCACTCATATGTCCATCAGTAACTTTTCACATTTTCGACATCTCCATCAGAATCTTATCCATGATGACCACCATGGCGGCCATCTTGAAAGTTTTCAAGTGTCATCTGCAGATTCTGCACCCCAACCACAAGTCGGACGGAGCGGAAACTTAGTGGAAGGCATAGGAGCAGCATGGAGATTAAGAATTGCTAAAATGGTTCCATTCTGATATCCAAGATGGCCACCAAGGCAGCCATCTTGAATATCTTCAAATCACATCTGCTCTCGAACGGTAAGTGATTTTGATCGATGATCGATTAGTAATTAGGAAAGACTGGGTCATAATTTTAACTTTCTGGCTTAATTACTGTCAGAGCGTTACTCTTTCCATGTTACACTTTACTTGGCAGGCTTGAGCAAACAGAGTAGACCCAGATGAGATGCCACAGAATGTGGCATCTCATCAGGGTCTACACTGTTTGCCACTCATCCACCTACTTTTCAATACAATATTGGGTAATAAATCATACTTGTTCAAATTTTCAAACAAATATGGTAAACAGCTGAGATGTCCAAATCCTTAGGATAAATACGGTAATGTAACAGGCACAGAAATCAAATAATCGATTATAAGTAAATCAGTAACGATTATCATTTTTTTGTTGGAATTTATAGATCGATTTATCCGATCAATTGTGCCAGCCTTAAAAGAGATTGCATTTATGACATAATCATTTTTCTGAAGAGACAGAGACTTGATTTACCAATTCAACCACCACTAAATCTCACCTATTAAGGATGACAGCTGTTTGCCAATCTCACTATCACTTAACCCATTTACGTAGAGTGGATTTATCGACCACAACTCTTTGGACCGGCCTATTTCCAATAGCAGGGTTTCTGGTCAGTTTATATTATTACTGCATTTTATAGAAATTCCTGTGTTTAATGCAAACAGAGTAGACTCTAATCATATGCCAAGTTCTGTGGCATCTGATCTGGGTCTGCACTGTTTGCCAATTCCCTTTTAGGGTCTTTTAGACTAAAATGGGATGTTCTCAGGAAGAAAATTATCCCAGAATTATCATGAAATACTAGTCCTTTTGGTATAGCTGAAGATGGATTGAGTAAAAAGGTTGAGAGTTGAGGTAGTGAAGTGTGTCTGAGAATGGATTAAATGGAAATGAGTACATATGAGTAATGAAACTGAGATACTCATAATGCTAGACAAGATTATCCAGATAAACATTTTTTCCTTAAAGAATTTTTGTTTATTTTTGCTTAAAGAATACAGAATGGATTAAATGGAAATGAGTACATATGAGTAATGAAACTGAGATACTCATAATGCTAGACAAGATTATCCAGACAAACATTTTTTCCTTAAAGAATTTTTGTTTATTTTTGCTTAAAGAATGGTTACTTCAAACTGCCTATATATATTAATGGGTTTAATGAGACTCACCTCCGTATGGATGTGGTGGCATTCCCCCATGTGGTCCTGGCATACCCATTCTGGGTGGCCCTCCCATTGCTGGATTACCACCGGGATGTCCTGGTCCTGGACTGAATCCTGGCCGTGGTGGACCCTGAAAATAAATATTTTTTTTTTTCAATCAGCTTATTGTTGAACAGATACACATTAAAGATTTTGCTGCCATTTTGCAATGGGAGATAACTTTTGCAAACAGAAAGTTCCTCCCTAGAATTTGGAACTTTTCAAAAATGAGGGCTACTCTTAAAGGAAAGATTTGCTCCCACTGGCAGCAAATCTTTTCCTTTAATAATAACCCCAATGAAAAGGGAGGTAAATAGTTCCATGTCAAAGTTATTTCCTTTTTCCTGGGTTATTTTCCTTTAATTTGCTGCATAACTGAAAAAGCACCATGCCATGACAATTGTGATTTTCAGGTCATGTATGAATATCAAAATGTGCAGATCAGCCTGTGCATCTGCCCAGACATCAAGGACTTTGTTGTTATCTGACATACAATCTAACCTGTCTTAAAAGCCACATCCATTTACATGTATAAGGGACAATCCTGTGTTGAAAAACCACTTGAAAACTCCTCGGTCATAAAAACATATGACAATGTGTTTTAAGTGCCCAATTTGTCTTTGAAAGCTTTTGGTGTCAAATTTACATGAATTCCATCTAGAAGGAAGGAGGAATAGCAATATCCCAAAATCACTCTTTTCTATTCTGAAACATTTTTTAATCCTATGCCAAAAACGAAACAAATCCATCGAAATCATTACAAAAAACTCTAAAAATTCCAAATCCGTGACTGTCCCAAAGATACCATATTCAACATCATATATAAACCAAATCCACTGTAGGGTTTGTAAATAATGTGGTCCTAAAAACTTTAACATACAACTTTAACATAAAAATTCAAGTCCTGAGGTCATGTAGGGGGTGCTGATAGTACCGCGTAAAATTTTGGTCCAATATATACCTTCATATCAGGTATAACCCAAATCAATTGCAGGCTTTGCAAATGAGGCCCTAAAAACTTTAATGTGAAACTATAACAGAAAAATTCTGTCCATGACCTTGACATTAAGATCATGTAGGGGGTAGGGTAGAGTGTAAAATGTTCAACCAATCTATATCTTCATACATATACCATGCATAAACCAAATGCATCAAAGGGTTTGACCATGACCTTGACCTTGAGGTCACACAGTGGGGTAGGGTTGGTACTTTGGACCATTATATCTATCATCATACAATGCATGAAGGTTTTAGAAAATACGAGGTTCTAAAAACCTTAACACAAAAATTTAACATAAAAATTCTAACTCTGTGACCTTGACCCTAAGGTCACACAGGTAGGTGGGGATGGTACTGTGTAAAATTTTGGACCAATATCTATCCTCATACTATATCATACTAAACAAAATCCATCCAACGGTTTGGAAATAATGTGGTCTTAAAAACTTTAATGCAAAACATTAACATGAAAATTGTAAGTCTGTGACCTGGAATTTGAGGTCATGTCGTGGGGTGGGGATGTACTGCATAACATTTTGGATGAGGACACTGCCAATGCTGGTGGTATAACAATTATAAACGCTTCCTGATTGTTGCTTTAATGCAAGCTAAACTAGATGTGCCCACAGATGCCCCCGCCCTTTGGCCTTTGCCCATATGGCTGTGTCCTTTGGCCCCACCATGCAGCCCCACCCCAAGCATGATCCAGTTTCCAAGCCCTGGTCTCTGTATAAACTATTTTGTCTGTGATCATTATACCTGATTTTTAACTTTCTAGGGCAAGTAATAGTACCAGACTTATGATTCTATTGCCATTCTGCATGTGTTCAATATGACCTGTTATACATTCTAACCCCTGGCCCCACCCAGGGGCAACTCTTCTATGAAGTCTAAGATCTTGGTCTGGGTAAATATCATACCAAATTTCAACTTTGTAGCATAATAGGTATCAAAGTTATGAGCAACTGGGACGTAAATGTGAATGTAAATATGCAGGTAAACTTGCATCTAAACTTGAATGTAAACTGTAACATTTGTTGGACTCTGGTTATGAATGCTACATACATACGGACGTAACATCACAGCAAAACGCGATATGCCCCACTCGTGCCTTCCGCAGGTGGACGCATAAAAATGCAATGCTATCTTTTTCTCTGCTGAAATAAATATCAAAATTAAATATCTGACACTATTCTTGAAGACAGAAATACAGAGTTCATGCTGGTACAATGGAATAATGTGACATGCACTATCAAAAGATGCAGTGCATGATTTTATACAATGATTAAGTCTTGGGATTCGTCCTTCAAATAAGACAATTATTGCTTCAAAAGTATGGCATGATGTTTCTAAAAATACTCTATAATGCTTAGCATGCTGGGTAAACATTTCAGCAGACGACAATTCGAAATTTTTTTATTCTTATTTTTACCCAGGAAATAGGATTTTATACTTTGTATTTCATGCAAATTGAATTTGCATGAAATGTCAAATCCTATTTTTTGGGAAAAAGAAAAAAAAATATTGTCAATTTATTGTTTGCTGAATTTGCCCAGAGAGTGGTAAAGGTTGATCAGCATTCTGGTATCTTGAAATTTTAGATTATCTATGAATAAAAATGATTTTATGTCTCACATTTGGGACAGGAATGTCCTTCCTGAGAACTGGGACAAAACATTGACCGAGATACAGAAAACTGTACTTTTATCCCCTACAAGAACAACAAGCTGCTTCATAAGAAGAAGGAAGGATCTTTTGCTTCTGCCGTATTTTACAAGGGAGACAACTTTTGTGACTTCCTTTTTTGCCCTCTTGTACAAAAAGCCCCTTCTGAAAAGGGGTCTACTGTAAAAGGAAAGTATTTCTCTCAGGGGAAGCAAACTTTCTGCTCCCAGGGGGAGAAAACTTTTTGTTTGTTTGACTTGGGCTTAACGTCACTTTCAACAATCTTTCAGTCATATTGCGACGGTGTCTTGATGTGGCAGGGAGCTCAATGCTCACTTTTAGAGTGCTGCCTCACTGAAATATCACTGCAATATCATGGCCCAGACACTTTGACATGATATTCCACCCAGTCACATTATACTGACACTGAGCTGACCAGTTCTAGCTCTACTTTCTTAATGCTGAGCACCAAGCGAAAGAGCAGCTGGTACCATTTCTAAAGTCTTTGGTATGACCCGGCTGGGGATCAAACCCGCAACCTCCCAGGGGGAGAAAACTCTTTTTACAGTAGACCTCTTTTGAGAAGGGAGGCAAAACAATTCTGAAAGATTTGCCTCCCCTAAAAAGCAAAATATTTATGTGGGATACTTCCCCAACCCCACCCCTTTTTCAGGAGCTATATTACCCCTTCTCCTGCTGAATAAATTAAGATGCCACGCCCACTTCCAGTTTTCAGCCAATAAGATGACATGATCCAGGTTCATATACAAATTCATATACTGATCTGGACCTAGAGCAAAGACAGGGATATCCAGATTCAGCAGGACTAGGGTTTAGTGCTAGACTAATGAACTGAGTTCAAATTTATGGATGTTAGACTTCCTCGGTACTTTTACTCATATCTATATAAAACTTACCCGTATTCGCCCCATTTAGCACCCAAGGCACTAAAAAAACTGAAAATAGAGGAGGTGCTTATTAGGAACAAAAATCTTGCCAGAATGGTAATTTACGTATTAAATCCATTACACGCGGTAGTTTTCCTTTAGAATATGTGTACAGGTACAGTGCAAATTGCGTCACTGTGTTGTCTGATAAAGACAATCAATATTTACTATCAGAAAAAGCTGAAATTGGGTCAACCTGAGGGTGGGGTTTTCCTTCAACAAGCATCTGGTGCAAAGCTAATTAAGAAAACCTTGCTGATAACTGCATATATTCTTCCAATATACACAGGATACCTTGATTCCTGACAGAAAATATGCTGGCTAATGCTAGGATTATGACCCTAATAAACTTATTAAATCTGTAACTATTGTTATTGTCTGTTAACCCTAGTCCTGCTGAATCTGGATATGTCCTGACTTTGCAAACAGTGTAGATCCAGATCAGTTGGCTTCTAAAGAAGCCAACTGATCTGGATCTGCACTGTTTGCCATTAAGTATATAAATTTATAGCAACAATCCTGATCAAGTAATCAGATTGGCTGAAATTTATAAGAGGGTGTGGCATCTGAATTTATTCAGCAGGAAAAGGGTTAATTGTAAACTACTGTATTTATACCCTAAGTATCTGAACACTTCAACTCCTTACCATACTTGTTCTAAAATCTGAACGAGTACAATTTACTACCTGATGTTGTGTCTAAAAATTGCTAGATGAGAGGGAAACAGAGTAGACCCTGATTAGATGCTGCATTCTGGGTCTACACTGTTTGCTCAGGCCTGTCTGATGGAACACAATTATTCTGCTATACAGCAGCTGTTTCTCTAGTTCTATAAAAAGAACAGACTACCTGCAGAATGCTCAAGTATGAATAGAGTCTATTCACACCAGAATAACGAGCCAAAGGATAGTGGTAGATAGAATATATAATGAACAAGTTGACTAAATTGGTTTTTGATAGTCTTCCATTTAGAAGCTAGTTAACACTACCAGTATATGCTTTCACATAAAACTTGGTGTACACTTCGCACATAAAAAATTTTAAAGCTGATTTTAACCCTTGTCATGCTGAATAAATTAAGATGCCACACCCACTTCTAATTTTCAGCCAAACAAATTACTTAATCTGGATTGTTGCTATAAATTCAAATACTTAATGGCAAACAGTGCAGATCCAGATCAGTTGTCTTCTTCAGAAGCCAACTGATCTGGATCTACACTGTTTGCAAAGGCAGGGTATATTGACAAGGGTTAATAATTATAAGCATTGTATTGGGTTCTTTACATGCAAATGGCTAAACTGGCTTAGTAAACTTCCAAAATGCTAAGGGTGAATTGGAGAGGTCTAAATGATTATATATAGCATCAAAATGAGAATGAACCTAGCTCACCATAAAATGTGATTACAGCTTATTTCACATCGCTTTTAGGCTTAACTCATCAAAACTTAAATGAGCAGTTATAACAAGAGGTCCATGGGCCACAACGCTCACCCGAGTTAACTGCTGTATTTTAGTTAATCAGGTCATTTAGTCATCATTCCCTATCAGCCTGTCAAGTTTCAAGGTAATGGCTTAAACAGTTTTTGAGATACCTTGCTTACAAGGTTAAAATGCTGAAATTTTCAAAGGGCCATAAGTCAAAGAAACAAGACCTGTCGCCAGATAGGATAGCTCGCCTGAACTCACGCTTATCAATCAAATAAAAAATTAAGACTATGACTTTAAAATTATGATCATAGTTAGTCTGTGTATGATTTGAAAAGTAGCTGAGTAAATAAAAGATCTTAAGAACTTTGAGGTAAAACTTTAACATTAAATTTCTGTCTGTGACCTTGACCTGTAGGTTATAGGGCAGGGATAGTGTGGAATAAAATTTTGGAGCAATATCTAAAATCATGTCTTAAATATAAAGTAAATCCATACAAGGATTTAGAAATTAAGAGATCTTAAAAACTGGAGAAGATTTTTAAAGGTTTTCTTCATATATTGGCATGGTGTCCATTTTGGTCAACGGATCGGGACTACTTTAGCAATCTTTTTTCCCCCCAACCTTAGCGGCTTCAGAGAAGAAGTCGTTTGAAAATGTTCACTGACGGACGCACAGACACAGGGACGGATGACCGGCAAAAAGTGATCAGTACAGCTCATCCTGAGCATAGCTCAGGTGAGTTAAAAATATCATTTTTTGTCATGCTGTCCCGGTTAGGCTATAAATTGCACTTAGCAGTACTAATGCATCAACTAAGTTTAAGCGAACTTGTTAAGATTAATGTATATCCCATAAACCTTGATAAAATGCTGCAATGGTAACCAGTTAGAATAATCTACATAAGTACAGTGTGTCAAGAAAAGTGCACCTTGGTGTTCCCATACTTAAATTATTATTATTCTACTCTATTAAGTGCTACATCCAGTCCCAGGTTCTACTTGAGCAAACAGAACTACTATGGTGCGGTGCATTGTGGGTCAATAATTAAATCACTTCCATGACCAAATCAAAACAATGTTATTAGCTATTAATAGGTTGGTTTTGCTGATGCATATTGTAAAACAAGAGGGCCAAGATGGTCCTGTACCGCTCACCCGATTACCAGAAAAGTTTTGAGTAAATTAGCTTTTCAATTGAAGAGAAGAAGTTCAATATAGATTTTCAAGATGGCCGCCACCTTAGAATTCAAGTCTGAAATATTTTAGCTACTTTTGATCTACAAGTCACCTTGGTACTTCCAATGAAGTTGAGTCAACTGGCCTTTTGATTCAGGAGGAAAAGTTCAAAACTGATTTTCAACATGGCTGCCAGGGCTATATACCATTTTGGATTTCTGATCAGAATGATTTTAGCTGTTTTTGATCTACGAGTCACCTTGTACTTCCTATATAGTTTTGAGTCAATTGGCATTTCTGTTCAGGATAACAATTTCAAAGAGACTTTCAAGATGCCGACTGTGGCAGCCATATTAGATTTCTGATCAAAATAATTTTAGCAATTTTTGATCTTCAAGTCACCCAGAATACTTCCTACTAAGTTTCAAGTCGACTGGCATTTCAGTTCAGGAGAAGAAGTTCAAAACAGATTTTCAAGATGGCAGCCATGACGACCATGATGGCCATCTTGGATTTCCAATCTAAATGACTTTAGCTAATTTGATCTGCAAGTCACCCTGATACTTCCTACCAAGTTTAAAGTCAATTGGCCTCTCAGTTCAAGAGAAGAATTTCATTACAGACAAGATGGCGCCCATGGTGGCCATCTTGGATTTCAGCTCAGAACAATTTCAGCTATTTTTTACCTTCGAATTGCCCCGATACTTCCTACCACTTTTGAGTCAACTGGCCTTTCAATTCTGGAGAAGAAGCACAAAATAGATTTTCGAGATGGCCACCATGGTTGCCATCTTGGATTCCCCATCGGAACGATTTTTTTCTTTTTGATCTAAAAATTTCCTCGATACTTCCTTACAAGTTTTTGCCTTTCGGTTCATGAGAAGAAGCACAAAACAGATTTTCCAGATGGCAGCCGTGGTGGATTTCCGATCAGAATGATTTTAGATTTTTTAGATAAGCAAGTCACCCTGATACTTCCTACCAAGTTTCATGTCAATTTTTTTGGCCTTTGGTTACAGGAGAAGTAGTTCAAAATAAATTTTCAAGATGGCTGCTGTGGCACCCATCTTGGATTTCCGATCGGAATCATTTTTTCTATTTTTGATTTGCAAGTCACCATGATGCAAGTTTCCAGTCAGTTGGCCTTTCAGTTTAAGAGAAGATGTGCAAAATAGATTTTCAAGATAGCTATCATGATGGCCATCTTGGATTTCTGATTGGAGCGATTTAAGCTTTTTTTGATCTACAAGTAGCCCCTATACTTCCTACCAAGTTTTGACTCAATTGGCCTTTTGGTTCAGGGGAAGAAGCACAAAATAGATTTTCAAGATGGTGGCCATCTTGGATTCCGGGATGGAACAGTTTTAGCTATTTATGATCTGCATGTTGCCCCAATACTTCCTACAAACTTTCCAGTCAATTGGCCTTTTGATTCGGGAGAAGAAGCGCATATAAATTTTCAAGATGGTGGCCATCTTGGATTTCCAATCAGAACGATTTTAGCTATTTTTGATCTACAAGTCTCCCCCAATGCTTCCTACAAGGTTTTGAGTCAAATTGGCCCAGGGGTGTTGGAGGAGTAGGCTTCTGAAGCAAATTGTTGACGCTAGACGACGGACGACAGACATTGACTGACCACAATAACTCACCTTGAGAATTTCATGCTCAGGTGAGCTAAAAATGGGAGTTGATTAAAGATCGGCCACTATTACAACTGGGGTCAGTAAACAGCCTGCAACAGTCCCAATCAGTCAAGTACTGTAGTGATTCTAGGGTAAAGACACTAGGATGCCATGTAACTGCCACCATGATGCATTGTAGTACTACTGTGGTCACTAGGGTATAGGTAGGTCTAATCATGAGGCACTGTGGAAATACTCTAGGGTAATAGTTTTGCCATGATCAGGTACTATAGTGCTATTAGACAGTGCAGCAGTTCGACCACAGTGATAGTACGATGTACTGTAATGATACTGGGGTACCAGTGCTGATGCCCTGTTACTGTTGTGCCACTATAAGATGGATTTTATGATCAGTAATTTTTTGTCCCAATTGGAAAAGAGGCTGTAATAAATGGCCCCTGAGATATGCTACAAAATCCTTGCTTAGTGCTTTTTTTTTTTTTTTTTTTTTTTTTGATTTGGGTTTTACGGCCCTTTCAAGAATATTTCACTTATATCGAGCCGATCGTTCATCGAAGGTGGGCGAAAACCGGAGAACCCGGAGAAAAACCACCTGACCATCCG
Organism: Anodontia alba; assembly: GCA_964016985.1. Classification (NCBI taxonomy): domain Eukaryota; kingdom Metazoa; phylum Mollusca; class Bivalvia; order Lucinida; family Lucinidae; genus Anodontia; species Anodontia alba. The sequence goes on along the minus strand of OZ024833.1, from coordinate 66,454,921 downwards.
TAAGCAGAACTTGGCTTTCCCACATATGACCCGAGCGAGGCTCGAACCACAGCGGTGAGAAACCTAATGGATTAAGAGTCAACTCTCTTATCCACTAGGCTACGGGGGCCCGTTTGCTTAGTGCTACTACAGTAACTGTTACCCCTATGGATTCTACTGGTACCCCACAACAGTAGCTTATAATGGCACCACTAGTACCTTAGTGTCACTTCAGTACCTTAGGACGGTCCCACTGGTACCCTTGTGGCACTATCATACCTTCTTGTTGCATCACTGGTACCGTAGTGAACTACAATATGTGTCACTACAGCACCTCATGGATGCACCGCTGGTATTCTGTTATCACTACAGTACTTCAGAAGCCAACTGATCTGGATCTGCACTGTTTGTCATTAAGTATGAGAATTTATATCAACAATCTGGATCAGGTAACTTGATTGGCTGAAAATTAGAAACAGGTGTAGCATCTTAATTTATTCAGCAGGACAAGGGTTAAAGATGTTCGAACCCCAGTGGAAGGAGAAATTCTTGACACTGCCAGGGAACATAATAACCCATATGATAAATAAAATATGCTGGGGGGAGGGAGCTTAGAAATTCCTTGCGGCAGATCCAGCGATAACTGAAAGGCTTAACTCTTTACTTTAGGTAAGTGAAAATATTTTTCCTCCAACTGCAGGAGCGCTTATAACATTTTTCTTGGAAAAACAAATGGGGGCACATGTAGGAGCAGGGGTGCTAAATGGGGTCATCATCAACATCGAATGTTTGATTAACATGCAGGTACAGGGGCAACATCCACATCAGTGGGCCCCCGTCCAGGTAGCTGGCTTGCTGCATGCATGGCAGATCTCACATCAGATCTCCAGGTATACCTATCATGAGGGTCGACAGACCAGAGCTTCCACTCTCTGCAATCCCTTTCTGTCCACTGCTTCCATGTCATCGTGGGCCTCCCAGGCCCATGCTGTCCATCAACCTGGGCCCAGTTGTTCAAAACTAACGATGTCGTTAGTTAACGATTTTAATCAAGTGATACGCAAATATGCTGAAATGTTTTGCTGAAAAAATGTGAGTAGCTGCTACTCACATTTTTTCAGCAAAAAATATCAGAATATTGTGTATTGAATCGGCTAAAACAGTTAACGAAATGACCCTTAACGAGCTCGTTAAGCTAACGACACTTTGAACAACTGGGCCCTGTATGTCAAAGGCTGTCTTGACTGCACCACTGGAGCATTCCACGTCCATACCAGCGGAGCCTTCTCTCCTTCAGAATGAGGTCCAAATCCTCACTGCCAAGACGCACAAGCACTTTATTGGATCTGATGGTGACAATGTCTTGCAGCCTGACATTGCAGATCTGTTTCACCATTGCCCTGTCATTTCACTGCGGACGTTGGAGGTGAATACAGCATTAAATACAGATTCAAATTTTCTGTTTTAATGCATAATCCATTTACATCAAGAGAGGGCAGAAGTGGGGAACAAGAGGCCCATGGGCCACGACTCGCTCACCTGAGTGACATAACCACTGCAGATATGCAGATGTTATGCAACATTTTTCCAATCCTATCATCGCAACCAATGAAAAGATCATCATTTGAGCAGTTCTTAGTTTTGAAGAAGAATATATGGGCCTGACAGTCAATGGAGCATAATCATTTGAATAAACTATCAATCACATTTCAACAGTAGGATCAATGTAAAATTTGGTGGAAATTGGCTAAGTGGTTTCTGAAGAATCATAATTTTATACATGTAAACAGCACAGTGGCAGGGAAATATAATAAATATAAACAAGATGACGGCCATCTTAGATTTATACCTCCCGTCCCCGATGGCTTATGCAAAGATTCAGTACCAAGCCATCCTCGGTTCTGGAGAAGAAGATTTTTAAAGGTTTTTACCATATATGGGCATGGCGGCCATCTTGGTCAACGAGCCGCAACCATTTAAGCAATCTTTCATTGCCCCAACCTAAGGAGGCTTCATATGAAATTTGAGCAAAATTAGCTCAAAGGCTCCAGAGGAGAAGTCATTTGAAATTCTGAACATTTTTCCCATACAAATGCATAAGGAAGCAAAATTTACCTTACCGTAAAAAGGTCAAATGTCAATGTACGACCATTATTTTAGCAACTTTGGTAGACCTCCTGTTTCCAATGATATATGTAAAGGTTCAGCCATAAGGCATCCTCGATTTTGGAGAACAAGATTTTTAAAGGTTTTTCCCGTACAAATGCATAGGGAAGCAAACGACCTTGCCGTAAAAAGGTCAAATGTCAATATACGAACTTTATTTTAGCAATTTTGGTAGACCTCCCGTCCCCGATGACTTATGCAAAGATTCAGCCCCAAGGCATCCTCGGTTCTGGAGAAGAAGATTTTTAAAGGTTTTTACCATATATGGGCATGGCGGACATCTTGGTCAACGAGTCATAACCATTTTAGCAATTTTTCATTCCCCCAACCTAAGGAGGCTCCATATGAAATTTGAGCAAAATTGGCCCAGAAGATAAGTCGTTTGAAATTCTGAACATTTTTCCCATACAAATGCATAAGGAAGCAAAATTTACCTTACCATCAAAAGGTGAAATGTCAATGTACGACCATTGTTTTAGCAACTTTGGTAGACCTCCTGTTTCTGATGATATATGTAAAGGTTCAGCCATAAGGCATCCTCGGTTTTGGAGAACAAGATTTTTAAAGGTTTTCCCCATACAAATGCATAGGGAAGCAAACTTGACCTTGCCGTAAAAAGGTCAAATGTCAATATACGAACTTTATTTTAGCAATTTTGGTAGACCTCCCGTCCCTGATGCCTCATGCAAAGATTCAGCCCCAAGGCATCCTCGGTTCTGGAGAAGAAGATTTTTAAAGGTTTTTACCATATATGGGCATGGCGGCCATCTTGGTCAATGGACAGCGACCATTTTAGCAATTTTTCGTTCCCCCAACCTAAGGAGGCTCCATATGAAATTTGAGTAAAATTGGCTCAGGGGCTTCAGAGGAGAAGTCGTTTGAAAATGTAAACGGACGGACGACGGATGAAAAGTGATCACAATAGCTCATCCTGAGCATAGCTCAGGTGAGCTAATAAAAGGACAAGGAGGGGTAACTGGAGCACAGACTCTATGTTCATCACTCCCGAGTCCTCTTTAGGGGAAAATAAACACTGAAAAAAATAAAAGTTCTCTGAACTGTTTCAAGGAATACTCTCTCCCTCGGCAATCTGCCGCTATTACTGTACCTACCCTATAACTGGGACACCTTAACTTCTTATCCTACTTGTCCTTAAATTTGAAGCCCATTTTACCCTCTGCTGAGGCGTCTAAAAGGTACCGAATTAGTGGCAAACAGTGTAGATTGTGATCAGATGCTGTGTGTGTCTAAATACATGTACTTATAGTCAGGTTTCTCAATTCCTGCATCTTGCAAAAAAAAAGCGTAACCCTACAATCGGAAAAATATGCTGCTGAGTTTTGTATATATAAAGCTTGCATGGATCCTAGATATTGTTAAGTATCAACTGTGCCTTCATAGAAACCTGCAAATTTTTGCGAAAATGCAATGTATGCATATCTGCTCTACAGTTGTTTTATATACAGACAGGTCCAGGCTTTATTTCTATACCAAAACAAATGGTATATCTTTCCAATGCTAGGGTTAGCTAAAATTGAGTACTCGAGTCCTGACCATCATTAGGTAATTTACAAAATCCCACAAGAGTCTGTCACTATCAGGTGTAAAAATGAGAACATGATTTGCACTGGATTTTAGACATCTTCAACTATGTTGTTGTTACTCATAGTGAATGAATCTCTTTTCAGGCTACTATATCTCATTTGTTTACATTTAAGCAGTTAGATGACCCGTAAAGTAAAAACCAGGTCAAATACACTGTACATAAATAAAAAGGTACCTTATCAATGTACTGATTCAGATATGCCTGATGTTTATTGAACCAAAATGTATTAATATTTTTCATATTTCGCCAAGACAATTTACGTTGTGAGTACTGTCTTTACCCTAAGTATTCAGACACATTGTTATACATACCCTAATCATGTCAGTTTTACTTCTTGATAAGGTAAAATTTAATGCTGGATGTGTGACCAAGAATATGGCTCCAGAAAAGGTGCTTTTTTTTTTTGCTTTTTTTTTTAATAAAAAAATTATTGATATTTCTCCATGAAAACATGTTGTGGTTACTCATTAGAAGCGCCTCACCGAGGCACTTCTAATGAGTACCCACAACATATGTTTCACTGGAGAAATACGAAAAATATTCATCTGGATACTTATTTTATCTGGAGCTATCTATGCATAATTAATTTCTAAACTTTAACCCTTGCCATGTTGAATAAATTAAGATGCCTCGCCCCCTTCTAAAAAAGGAATACTCCCTCCCTCGGCAGTCAATCAGATTACTTGATCCAGGTTGTTGATACAAATTCACATACTTAATGACAATCAGTGCAGATCCAGATCAGTTGGCTTCTTCAGAAGCCAACTGATCTGGATCTACACTGTTTGCAGAGGCAGGGTATATCCCGGTTCAGCAGGATCAGGGTTAAATCTGCCTTCCTATCTGGGCCCAGCATCTATGCTGGATTCAAGGCTAAATCAATAGCTCAAGATAAGGTGGTTGATAACTGTCGTGAATTTTTATCATGTTTTTTTTGTTTTTTTTTATTTTATTTATTTATTTATTTAGTTCTCAAAAACATGTTGTGGTACTCATCAGAAGCCCGAGGCACTTCTAAGGAGTACATAACATGCGTTACTGTGGAGAAATAAGAAAAATATCAATACTTTCTGGCTGAAAAAGTCTTAGCTGGAGGCTGAAGCTATGAATATGCATAATTATGCAAATGAGCAAACTGATCTGGGTATTTGCATTCCAAATACAAGGTAAGGTACCTTCTCAAGTGCAGCGTTTCACCCTCAAAATAAGAGGCAATAAACTTTTGGACATATTACATATACTTTAATTCTGACTAGGGGAAAAAGTTCCAGCGTATGACATGTATGATATTTAAAATAAAATAAGGAATTGGACAAGAAGAAATATGTTAATAGAACTGGTAAGTTTCGAATCATACATGTATGTAGACTTGTTATGCTGTATGTTGTAATAAAATTTTATTTTACCTAGAATTCTGCAATTAATATGATAAAAATAAACATATTAAATATTAATCACATAATTATTTTAACTTATTATTACTGTTATTTTTTTTTCACTAAATATTTTATTTTTAATACTATAAAGCTTATCATGTTTATTGTTTTGGAGTTTTTTTTGTTTTTATTTTTGTTTTTTTTTTTGTCTTGGTTTATGTTTATAATTATAATTATTACTACAAGCATTTTATATTTATTTATTTTTTTTTACTTTTTTATTTATTTATTTTTTTTTAAATGCTGACTTTTTATTTTCATTTTATCAAATGACTGTTTTATTACTGCATATTACTACACGAACCTCTTTCTAAGACAATTTCAGCTAAAAGAAGGTTTAAAGGTAGATCCCATAAGTGTTGTGCCCAAATCAAAATGTTTTGTTATCTCGGTGTTCAAGGGACAGTCTGGAACAATTTGAGATATCCATACCTCGACATATCAGATTTGCAGAACTGAGGCAAAAATAAATTAAACAGCCTCATTTCAAAAATGAATATGCAGTTCGACTCCTGAAGTTGGAGATATATTGAAAATATTGTGGAAAAGAGGAGAAATTGCTCCTGAGGAGCAATTTCTTCTCTTTTCCACACTATTTTGTTACCCGTTGTTAGATTTCCATGTTAAAACAGGGACCAGAATTTCAGTTTGAGATAACCGGTTATTTGAGATAAGCGAGGTCGAGATAATGAGAGTCGACTGTATACCCTTATGGTCATTTTTCTATAATCTATACATTTTTGTTTGGCTAAGACAGTTTAAACAAAGACCCAAAAAGTGTTGCATACAGACCAAAACCAAAATGTCTAGATTATATAGGAAAAAACTGATCATTTACTGTTGTTTTTTATATATAATCTATACATTTTTGTTTGGCTACAACATGGTTATTAATGTTATCATTATTATCATCATTTAAGTACCAGTATTTTAGAATATTAATAAAATTATTATCGTTATTATCATAATTGGCATTATTATTTAAATTAATTATTTTCTATACTTCATTATATTCTAATATTTATTATTAGTATTGTTGTTGATTGGTTGCTTTGGAGTTTAACAGCTTAGTCAACACTATTATGCTCATCAATAACCTGTCACTTCACCTAATCAAACTTTTCCTGGGCAGCTAGGCTTAGACCTCTATGTGGTTAACTAGTACTTGTGCACATTCTTTCGCCAGAAACTGATAACTGCCCTTCTTGAAATTATTTCATGATCAATCTCCACCAAATAAGGTTGCCAGACCTGACAGAGATCAATCCCATGACCTCCTGATCACCAGTTGGACACGCATCTGATGGAGCCACTGAGGCCAATTTTTTGCTTTTGATCCCAGCAATTTCAACAGGTTGTGGTGTATTTGCAATGGTAAATTAAGGTATGGTATTTTCTGTAAAAATTAAGAAACATATTTCAAAAGCCAACTTGTATAGATTTTCCGCCATGTGTAGCAAGGGAGACAACTTCTGTGACTTTGTTCCTCTGCATTTCTGCAAACCAAGCCCCTTCTGAAAAAAGGTCTACTGTAAGGGAAAGAATTTGCTCCCTATGGGAGCAAATTCTTTCCTTTTAGAGTAGACCCTTTTCAGAAGGGGAAGCCCCCCCCCACACCCCACCCTCACCTCACACCCTGAAAATGTATTCATTCCCCTAAAATGATGAGCTAGTATTAATTATTATTGTTGTCCCTTGATAAAACTTGAAATTTAATGCTCTTTTTAATAGCCAACCCCGCAGTCTTTTGAATTAAATTAGCCTTAAAAACAAAGTGGCAAACATTAACCCTTGTCCTACTGAACCCAGATATACATTGCCTTTGCAAATTGTGTAGATCCAGATCAGTTGGCTTCTGCAGAGGCCAACTGATCTGCACTGCTTGCCATTCAGTATCTGAATTTTTTTCAAAAAAATTAGAAGTGGGCATGGCATCTTAATTTATTCAGCAGGACAAGGGTTAAACCAAAATCATTCATGCAAATTGCATGATTTATTGTTAGAAACAGAATGTTTCATCATTTCAAGGTAAAATGAAATAAGACAACCCTTAAAGCACCAAGAAAACCTGCATCTGAAAACGTTGTCTGTTTATGTCGTCTGCTGAATATTCTTGCAAACTTTTCAAACCTATTTTAGCATACAGGCAAACAGTGTGGACCCAGATCAGACTGCTCCTAGGAGCAGTCTGATCTGGGTCCACACTGTTTGCAGAAGTGACTTTTAAAGTAACTAGCAGAAGACAAAGCAGACGACAATAGTTGTGATTGGCGCTTTAAGGGTTAAGTTGGAGATCTTTATAATTTTAATATGTTTAGTCCAATGAAATGACACAATATGGATTTCCTAAACTTTTCACTTTTTGTGGGGTAGTCAGACTAAAAGCTGGCAGTGTCAACCGTTTCACAGACCATGTGTTCCAAGTTCAAGGCATACACACATTGCAAAATGAGTAAGCTTTGAGACAGAAAAAATAATTTAGACTTTATTTTATTGTGTTCAAAGAATATAATGACAAACATTAGATCCCTGACTTTAATTTCCATTACAGAGTATGCAAAAAATTTTCAAAGTCTGTCTGGTAAGACAAATAAATTATTTAAATACCTACTTGAAGTTCTTAAAGAAATTTCTGTCAAATGATTAAAAATATACTTGTGAAACTCTTAAAATAAAATCTGACAATTATGATTTAAAAGTATGTGAAACTCTTAAAAGAAATTTCTGCTAAATGAATTAAATGTATTTGAAATTCTTGGAGAAATTATTGCCATTAATGATTTAAATGTACTTGAAAATTTTTTACTTTTTTGCCAATCTGGGCCCAGTTGTTCAAAACTAACAATGTCGTTAGTTAACGATTCGTTAAAATTTACATCCAGTGATATGCAAATATACTGAAATTTTTTGCTGAAAAAATGTGAGCAGCTTTTGCAGTGCAAATGCTAATCACATTTTTTCAGCAAAAAATATCAGAATATTGTATTTTGAATCCACTAAAACAGTTAACGAAATGACCCTTAACGAGCTCGTTAAGCTAACGACGCTTTGAACAACTGGGCCCTGAACTTGTCTGACATGTCCAGCAGTGCTACTCACTGATTCTGCACAGACTGACAGTGCCTGTTCATTTTTTTAGCTGCTGTTTGCTGTCATCACAATACTACTATTTCTGCAACCACTGTGCGACCTCTACAAAGTCTATGTCCAGAACTTTCCCCCAGGGCCCTGGTCTCTCCCACTGATTGGAGGACTTAACCACCTAAATATCAAGAGCCCACATCTGTCAGTGAGGGAACTTGCCAAGAAATATGGAAGGATCTTCAGTGTTAGAATGGGTCCCATGGGCAGAGTTGTCATCCTCAGTGACTTAGACTTGATCATTCAGGTAAGCTGGATTCACCCGGTACACTTTCTGCCATTTTTCATAAGGGAGGTAACTTTTGTGATATCCAGTTTTCTTTCCTGTACAACAAGTCCCTTCTGAAAATGAGTCTACTTTAAAAGGAAAGAATTTGCTCTCAAGGTGTGCGATTTCTTTTTTCAAGAGCAGACCCCTTTCCAGAACAGTCTCGCAAGACAATTTTGACAGTTGCCTCCCTTGAAATTGTATTTATTCCTTAATAGTTTCAACTTACAGCACCCAATTCATTTTTGAAATCCGTTATGCAAGCAATCGGGTTGATTTGTCTCATAGTAAAATCATATCCCGAGTACAAAATGACTAATAATCTGAAACTAATATTAATGACTTCAAGTTTGTCTCAGTTGGCAATACACATCTGCAGATAACAAAAAATCAAACTGAACTGAACAATTTGAAATTTAAATCAAACCCTTACCCTGCCCCCTCTGCCCCCCACTCCCCCCCCCACACCCCCACCTTAAAGCACCAATCATGACTGCAGCAGACAACATTCTGCTTTTTATCCCCATGCTTTTTAGAAAAAGCGTCGGGGATATTGTTATCGCCTCCGTCCGTCTGTCCGTCCGTTATGCTGTCTCCTCCCAAACCGCTGGACGGAATCCAATCAAATTTGGTGAGTGGCTTGCTTACACAAGTGGGGCGTGTAAGAGCACATTTATTTTTGACCCCACCCCCAGGGGCCCTGGGGAGGGGTCAAAAGGTCAAATATTAACAATTTCTAATTTCAAAGTCAATTTTAAAGATTTTTATGCGAAAATGTGCACATATACTCAGTAGTGATAGATGTAAAACATATTGAATGGGGATTTATTTTGTGACCCCAGGAACACCCTTTGGGGTGGGACTTGGGGGTGGGGCGTGGTCAAAAATTAAGTTGATGGTTACAAACAACATCCTAGTACATCTTATCAGCAGAAAAGTTATTGACAAGTGAATTACTCTAAATTCCATAAAAATATTCCATTTTTTAAACCTGGTTGCTTAAAACTATGCTGTGTGGTACAAGGGCAATTTCTGCCAGAAGCGTGGGGATCTGCGATGGCGTGCCATCGACTGCCCGATCTAGTTAATTTTTGTTTCCTTTTTGTTTTTATTTTATTTAGAGAAAATGAGACACAGCAGATGATACATGTGAAATGTCAAGTCTTATTTTCTCTGAAAAAACAAAAAAAAAAAAAAAACAACAACAAAAAAACAAGAGGGCCATGATGTCCCTACATCGCTCACCTGAATCATGTTATACATAGCATTGATAACAGAGATGCGGTTCTAAAGTTCATGGTGACCTTGACCATGACCTTTACCCTCAGGGTCATCTCCTGGTCAGAAGAAACATCACTACGACGTTTGAGGGTCCTAGCCCCATGCATTGCTGAGTTATAAGTTTGTTTTGTACTAGAGGCCACTGTGACCTTGACTTTTGTCATTAGGGTCATCTACTGGGAAACATCCCATCTAAGTTCAAGCGTTCTAGCCTAAAGCACTGCCTGATTATAAGTTTTTAGTACTAATGGTCATGGTGACCTTGACCATGACCTTTGCCCTAGGTGTCATCTACTGGTGAGGACCAACATCCCCTCTAAGTTTGAGGGTCCTATCCCCAAGCATTGCCAAGTTATCAAGCTGTTTAGTACTTAAGGTCCTAGTGACCATGACATTTGCCCTCAGGATCATCTACTGGTGAGGACCAACAGCTCTACTAAGACTGAGGGTCCTAACCATAAGAACTGCAGTTATATATAAGCTTTTCTGGTACTAAAGGTCACGGTGACCTTGACCTCTGACTTAAAGGTCGTCTACTCTTCAAATCCATCCTCCCTATTAGTTTAATAGTCCTAGGCCTAATCATTGCCAATCTTTTTTTTGCTCTATGTAAAACAAGTGTCCACTCCCCCTGCCCTGTGGGTGGGGGCCTCTCTCACCCCAGGGGCATAATTTGAACACTCATGTCAAAGGACCTCTAGGCAATGTTACATACCAAACATGAAAGGCCTAGGCCTTGCACTGTCAGACAAGAAGATTTTTTAAGTTTTTTCCAATATAATTGTATGTTAAACATGGGGCGGGGCCATTTTTGGCCCCAGGGCTATAATCTGAACAATCTTGGCAGAGGTCTACTAGGTGAAGCTATGTACCAAATATCAAAAACCCGGGCCTTCTAGTTTCAGATAAGAAGATTCTTAAAGGTTTTCTCTATATGTCTATGTAAAACGTGTCAGCCCCAGGGCGGGGGACATTTTTGGCCCCAGGGCAGTAACTCTAACAATCTTGGTAGAGGTCCACTAGGTGAAGCTACGTATCAAATATCAAAGGCCTGGGCCTTCTGCTGTCAGACAAGTAGATTTTTAAAGTTTTTCCCTATATGGGTCTATGTAAAACAAGTGACCCCCGATGTGGGGCCATTTTTGACCCCAGGGCTATAATTTGAACAAGTCTTTGGTAGAGGTCCACTAGATAAAGCTACATACCAAATATCAAAGACCTGGGCCTTCTGGTTTCAGACAAGAAGATTTTTTAAGTTTTCAGTTAAAAAATTTATTTTTAGCTCCTGTGACCTAGATGTGCAATGGACCGGAACAGTTTAAGCAATTTTGGTAGCGGGTAACCCAATGAACATTTCCATGAAATTATTCTAAAATGTGTCCAGCAGTTTTGGAGAAGAAGTTTTTTTAAAGCAAAAGTTGACGATGGATGGACAGACAACGGACAGTCTGGCCTATCACAATAGCTTACCTTGAGCACTTTGTGTTCAGGTTTGTTTGTTTGTGTTGAGGTTTTATGACCCAGTCAACCCAACGGGGTCATGTCGAGCGCGGTCAGTTTACTAAGCGTCTTCTAAGCGGTTAACCAGTATTGTGCACATTCTTTTGCCAGAAACTGACAACTGCCCTTCTTGAATCAGCGGAAGGGAGAGAATGACTGTAGAAAATATTTAACGATCAATCTCCACGAAAGAATGTTGCCGACCTCAGCGGGGGTTGAACCCGCGACCTCCTGGTCTCCAGACAGACGGCGCATCCAACTAAGCCACTGAGTCCGGCTTGTGTTTAGGTGAGCTAAAAAATGAGAATGCCGTCTGCTGCAAGTTTGCTTGGTGCTTTCAAAGTGTTTTCAAAAAGTATTAATCCTTGTCAAGCTGAATAAATAAAGATGCCACTCCCATTTCTAATTGTCAGCCAATCAGAGTTCTTAATCCAGATTGCAGATAAAAATTCACATAATGAATGACAAACAGTGCAAATCCAGATCAGATGGCTTCTTTTTGTTGATAAAAATTCACATAATGAACGAAAAACAGTGCAGATCCAGATCGGATGGCTTCTGAAGAAGCCATCCGATCTGGATCTACACGGTTTGCAAAGGCAAGGTATATCCGGTTCAGCAGGACAAGGGTTAAATTTTGATTAGGGACTTGTAGAAACTTAGGATAAATATGGTAAAGGTTGGCCCTGCCCATATAATTAGAATAATAGATGAGCCAGCGCACATTATTAAACTGACAGTAAGACCCGTATGACCAGAGAAGACTCAGATCTGTCAGTTCATCCAAACAGTATGCCAAGGATTCTCATTTATCCCTCTTTGGATAGCCTGGAGGCTGTAGAAGGCATATGCGATCAGTGAAGACTGATCAGACAGTACGGATGTGCAGGCTGATCTGATTATTTGCTGGTTGCAAGTCTTATTGTAGGTTTTGTGTGCTGGTTCATATTATATTGTCCATGTATTTATACTGTTAGGTTTTGGAGAATCCATTTAGCAATGATCGCCCTGCTATGAAATTCCTAGAGCTCCTCAGCGAAAATGCCAGTGGCATTGGTTCTCTACCCTATGGTACAAAGTGGAAGAGAATAACGAGGCTATTTCACCGTGGATTTGCTAAACTGCCCCATTCCAGCATCAGTGAACAATGTAACCATGGCTACGGAAAACTACTTGAAAGGTGGATTTGAGTTTTCATTTTTTCCCCGTTTTTTTTTTTTTTTTTTTTTCACAATCAGTTTTGTAGTATCTGACAAAATTTTCGAGGGTTGCAAGTCAGATGGTTGTTTTTTCCCAATACTTAATCTCCTCACCATGAAGGCGTTATGAAGATTACAACATTTCTTTCTGTAAACAATGCCATTGGCACCTGAATTTACATTGTTTACAAAGGGGTCAAAGTTGCCCCTAAACAAGGGTTTCAAAAATATGTTTGAGTTACTACAGTCTTGCACTCAACCCTCGAAATGAAACTGACCTAAACACATCCAATCTTACTCCTTTTATCAGTTAACCCTTGTCATGCTGAATATATTAAGATGCCACACCTACTTCTAATTTTCAGCCAATCAGATTACTTGATCCAGGCTGTTGATACAGATGCACATACTTAATGGCAAACAGTGCAGATCCAGATTAGTTGGCTTCTAACTGATCTGGATCTACACTGTTTGAAAAGCAGGACATATCCGGGTTCAGCAGGACAAGGGTTAATACAAGCTATGGATAAATTCCTAAATTTTACCAAAGAATTCGGTTAATCTTTCTCACAAATGAATACATGTTCTTTTACTTTTCAACAAAAGCAAATTGTGGCATCTACATGTAGCATATCCGCATATCTATATAAGATGGGGCATCAGAAAAGTATTTTCTTATTTCTGCATGAAAACATTTTGTCAGTGAGGCACATCTAATGAATATCCACAACAAAAAAGAAAAATATCAATACTTTTAGTTTGGTAAATGTCCCTAAAGCTATGATATTTATCCAAAATATTCAGATGGATATGCATATGGTAAACAAATAGTGTAGACCCAGAAGTCTGCAACTAAAGGAATTTGGTCTGAGGGTATAAAACATTAGCTATTCAGCAAGCATTTTCTAGACACAATACAAATCAAATCTGTTCAAATTTTAGAACAAAACTGGCCAGAGATTAAGGTAAATTACAGTATTTTTGAAATTCTGAAGTTAGGTCTATGGAACTTGCTACAGGAGAGTATTTGATGATAATTCTGGGATATTTTTCTTATTTCTACATAAAAAAACATTTGCGGGGCCTTGGCTAAGTGCTTCAAATGCGTACACATGTTTTTATGAAGACCAAGAGAATTATCCCAGAATTATCAACAAATACCTTAATAAGTTCTATGTATTTCCAGTTTATAGTGTGTCCCAACTCCCAATATTACCACTCTATGGGCATATTCAGCAGAGCACAAACTGGACCCAACTGTTCAAAGCATCGTTAGCTTAACGAGCTCGTTAGTGGTCAAAATGTTAACTGTTCTAGTAAGTACAATATCTAATTCACAGGTATTTTTGCTGAAAAAATGCGAGTAGCTTTTGCAAATGCAAAAGCTACTCACATTTTTTCAGCAAAAATATTAGTGTCTATGCCATAATTAATGATCAAAGTTTTAACGATACGTTAACTAATGACATCGTTAGTTTTGAACAACTCGGCCCTGTTATTTTTCTTGTTTTTCCCAGAAAATAGGATAAGATATTTCATGCAAATTGTCTCCCTTGTATGAAAGAACAAGTTTTTTTTTTTAATCATATACCAGTCAAGAACAGTTCTTATTCCTGATGTCTACAAGTGACACTGAAGTGTTAATGCTATTAATGCACTTTATTGAAATATGCTTGCAGATCCGCCAGTCCTCAGGGAGATAATCAAGATGTATTTTAGTCCTACCAGAGATGAACTGATTACATTTCTTTGTTTCATTATATTTCTAAAATTTGTAGTGATAGACCTATGTTTGTGTTTGTCATGTTCTCTTCAGTCATGATTTTTTGTCGAGGATTGATACTGAATAAATTTTTGACTTTGACTATACTGATATTTTTACCCAGGATGCTATGCCTTGTAAATCACAGCCTATGTCTTTCCATATCATTTGCAGGTTTCACAAAAATTCTGGCTGTCCTTACAATCCACGGTTAGACATCGTTAAGACAGTAACACTAATACTCTGCTCCATCGTCTATGGTGAGAAGCACGAGTCCCTAGAAGCTGAGAGGCTAAACACACAGCTGCGTCACCATACTCTTACAATGAAAGGACTCAACCCAATCCATCCTATCAATTTGTTCCCCTGGCTGTGGAAGTTTCCGACACCATGGAAGAAGAAAATTCTTCAAATGATTGAGGTATAAATTACTGAAATAAATCTTCAACACTTTTAAAGTTATTGAATGCTGAAGTCCATTTTTAGATATATCAAGGGAAACTGACTCAAGAACTAAAATTTCCCCAGTGACTGTCCTTGACCAAAGTAATATGTAGCTTTCAGTCCTTTACATATCTGATTCATTACATCTATAGGTATAGATGTAACAATGTCTAATGACCTGTGACCTCTGACTTCAACTTTCTATTTGGCATTATACAACTGAGATTCAGAAGCCTCAGGTCACATGATACAGACTTATTTTTTGATCTGTAGTTAAAGAAACTAGCAACCAAAACCATTTCTCTGAATTAGAAAATGCTCATAACTATGTCAACAGTTAACAGATTTTGCTGATCAACCCACTGTAGTTTGGAGACCCCAAAAAGGTTAACTGGCAAACAGTGAAGACCCAGATCAGATGCCAAAGAATATGGCATCTATGATCAAGGTCTCCACTGTTTGCAAACAGTTTAGCCATTTTTCTCTAGGAATATCTAAATCTCATAGCGGGATGCCTCTAAAATTGAAATTGGACTCTTCCAATATAATTATAGTGTTAGAGAGTCTGTTCAGTCTACAATGGGTTACCAATCCAAAGCAAATTATCCCTGATACTAATATTAAAATAAGCATGCAAATCTGAATGAAACCAGTGAATAAATACATGTACTTAAGCTATCAATCAGAAAAAAAAAGGTGGATAAACAGACATCGAAGGATACAACATAATACTTGATACTATGGTGTGATGAACCAGGGTATAAAACCTCTATCTGATCACAGCTAAGTGTTTTTTGTTAAATCACACATTCAGTTTTTATCAACTTTGTGGATCATTTGGTCTCGGAGAGTAAGTCTTCTCCCAAAGAAAGGGAAAAATGGACAGAAGGGCTAGAAGATGAGAGAAAAGACAGATATATAGCAGGATGAGGGAAAAAGCAAATGACAGTGCAGAAACCAAAGAAATATTAACATGACCCCCTCCAATACCTGTTGCAAGTATACAGACAAGAGTGGAAAAGCACATACACTGAATATTTTTGTTATTTTTCCACCAAGCCATATGTTGTCATGTGTTGTAGGTACTCATTAGAAGCACATCTATGAGGTGCTTCTAATGAAAACCCACAACATGAGTTTCATGGAAAAATACAGAAAATATAATTTCATTTTGGTTGAAAAAAGAACATGTACCTCATCGGGAGAGATGTACCAACGTACCACCCACAAAATGGTGACTAATTAATCAGAAATGGGTTAATTATTTTCAGTTTCGTGACAAGACATTTCAGACGAGCTTTGAGAAGCACTGTGAAAAATATGAAGTAATCCAAGATATAATGGACATTGCTGCTGACTTTAAACTGGAAGACAAGATGGCTGACATCACAGTTAACGACTTGTTCATTTCAATCTGGGTGTTTTACACTGCAGGTACAGTAAAAAAAAAACTGCTCTGACAAGATGGAGGTTAACCCTATTCCTGCTGAATCAAGATATGCCCTGCCTTTGCAAACAATGTGGAACTAGATCAGTTGGCTTCCAACTGATCTAAATCTGCACTGTGTCTGTCATATCCACAACTGGTGAATTTATATCAACAACATGGGCTAAGATTACCATATTTACCCTAAATCCTATTATACCTAACTCCTGATAAAAAAAACAAAAAACAAAAAAAACTATCTGACTACATGTACCATATGTTTCAATATGTCTAAAAATAGCTATCTTTTCAGCCCTGCAGACAAAATGGATTCCTTTGCAAATAACGCGTATCCTGAAAGACCGCTTGTATTGAGTCTTCTCATCAGAATATACCATAATAACCCTAAGTATTAGACAGGCAGACCTAAGCAAACAAACCCAGGGTCAACACTTTTGCCACTCATGCCGCATAATGCATTGTCTTAGACAGGTAGTAAAAAACCTACTAAAAGGGCGGTGTTCAACTTCTATGAGAAGTATGGTAATAAGTGAGGGTGTCCCAATATTTAGGGTAAATGCGGTACAGTTTGTCATTCTGGCTTGAACTGTATTTTCCCCAGGATCAGACAATTTTGTTGATGTCCTGCACTGGATGATACTGTTCCTGTGTGCTAATGAACACGTTCAGAAGAAGCTACAAACTGAGTTGGACAGTGTGCTGACTCATGGTAGAGAACCCAGTATAGATGACAAACATGAGCTGAATTATACAAGTAAGTCATGAATCCTGCATAAAACTATACAAAGACACATACAGCTCCAGTTTGGGCACTTTTTTTTTTTTTTTTTCAACAGAAAAAGTATTGGCATTTTTCTTATTTCTCCACAAACATAGTTGTTGTATTCATTAGAAGTGCCTCGACAGGCACTTCTAATTAGTATCTACAACTCATGTTTTAGAGGAGAAATAAGATATCCCGTCTTACACCATTTTATTGCACAAGAATAATTAATCTAGTCAAGCTTTAGATGGAAGACTGTTGAAGTTATTTCCCTTGAATATCAGCTGTTACAGTCAGAACAAATAATAAATGAAGCTAAAATCTTTGCACCTTGAACAGGGATGATCTGTCAAATTGCCCAAGTATAAATCAAAGCTCTTGATAAGATGCTTTTTTCAATAAAAAAGTATTGACTTTTTTTTTTTATTTCTCCACAAGGCGCTTCTAATGAGTCGCCACAACATATGCACTTATAAAGAAGTAGACAAAAAAGTACACTGCCTGTAATCTTAAGACTACAAAATCGCTTGACTGTGCGCTTATAGGGGTATGTGCGGTAATTAGGTCGAATACAGTATTTCTCCATGAAAACATGTTGTGAGTGCCTTGCCGGGGCACTTCTAATGAGTTAACCTGCATGTTTTCATAGAGAACTAACCTACATGTTTTCATGGAGAACTGACAAATTTATCAAAACATGTACTGTATTCGATCTAATTACCGCACATATCCCTATAAGCGCACACTCATGAATTTCCGTAGTCTTCAGATTACAGCCAGTGTACTTTTTATTTACTTTTTTATAAAGGCATATGTTGTGGGTTCTCATTTGAATTGCATCGACTTGTTGATGCAATTCAAATGAGTACCCACAACATATGCCTTTATAAAGAAAATCAGAAAAAAATTGCATAATCATCATCAAATAAGGCCTTTTCTGATCTTTTTATAGTGTATCCGTAATAGGTATAGGTACATATTTTATCACATCTGAGTGTTCCCAGTAATTTTGAAAAACCTAAGCACACAGTGCGGTAATTAGGTCGAATACGGTATTTGTGGTTTAGAAAAGCACTTAATCTAGAACTGTGAAGTACTTTTTTTTCCAATGACAGTGCGTAGACCCAGATCAAGTTACTTCTAAAGAAGCAGTTGGAGCTGGGTCTACTCTGTTCACCTTTAGACATCACCATCATGGACTTGAGCAAATTTTGGTAAGTACCATAAAAATTCTAATGAATGCCCATGCTCAAACGCCCATCCCTGGGCCTGAAAATCAGTGATTTTTTTTTTTTTTCAGAAATACCAGCCTTTAAGAAACGCTGACCAATCTCTTTAGAGAAAAAATATTGCTAGTACCTCATGCAGTTAGTTTCCGAATCTACTGTTTAATGATCAAACAAACAAATCCTTTTTCCTGTCTCGGTCCACATAAAAGATATAAACATGGGATGTCTAGTCCTCTGCCAGATATTGAGATTCTCCTAGAGAGGCTTACACATCTTTTGTAACGCTAGCCTATAGTTAACACATTCATTGTAATGCTAGTTTTTACTTCAATTTTTGGTATCAATATGCATAGCTACAGATAAGAGGGGGTATCCACAAAATATTTTTCTTATTTCTCGACGAAAACGTATGTTGTGGGTACTCATTAGAAGCGCCTCAGCAAGGCACTTCTAATGAGTACCACAACATATGTTTTCGTGAGAAATAAGTCAGATATCAGCACTTTTCGGGTGAAAAAAGCGCCTTGAATATGGTAGTCATCGGGAGTAAAACCTGAATATTTAGAAGTTTTTCCTCCTGTTCTCAAATACTCTGATAAATGCCCACCTCCCTCTTTACCAAAGATAATTATTCTAATAAATGCCCAGGCAATAATTATAATTTTTATAGTATACACTTACATGTATGGGGAATGAATACACCTGAAAGATTTTGCCTCCATTTTGTAAGGGTGACAACTTTTGCAGTCATGAAATTGTCTCTCAAACTTTTCAAAAATGGCGTCTATTGTTAAGGAAAAGAATTGCTCCTTAGGAGCAAATTCTTTCTTTCAACAGAAGCCCCCAAATGAGAAATTTAAAGGAGGAAATTACTTCCATGTCATAGATTCCCTTTGAATAACATTCGTTTGCCTTAAGAGTTACATTAGCAGAATATACAGGATTATTATGCTGTTTGCTGATCATAAGTTTCCCTCATTCTTCAGGAGCAGTTGTCATGGAAACAATGCGACTGGCCACACCAACAGCTTTGGGTGTTCCCCGCATGACAGCAACTGATATTTCAATGGAAGGATATAATATACCAAAAGGTAAACCTTCATATCAGTGACACATTCTTATCAATAGCTCCAAATAAGAGTGGATACCCAGAATTTTCTTTTCCTTATTTCTTCATGAAATTGCAGTGCAAAAGCTACTCACATTTTTTCAGCAAAAAATATCAGAATATTGTATACTTAATCAGCTAAAACAGTTAACGAAATGACCCTTAACAAGCTTGTTAAGCTAACGATGCTTTGAACAACTGGGCCAAGATGATCTACTCCCCATTCTCAGAAAGCTCATCATATTTCAAGGTCCTAACTCAAATAATTATCAAGATATATTGCTTACAAGAAAAGACTGACAAAATGATTTTCATATGGGATGGATGCATGGACAGGCCAACAAACAGACAAACAACCCAACAGCAATATGCCCATCTAACTTTTAATTACCAGTACCGAATTAGACCTAATAACCGCACTGTGCGTTTAGGTTTTTTCAAAATTACTGGGAAATTTTGTAGTAAAATTTGTAATCATCTACTAAAGTACGCTTTAAAATCAAGATCGGCTAATTACTTATCTAATGGTGTTTATATATATATATATATATATATATATATATATATATATATATATATATATATATATATATATATATATATATATATATATATATATACTTATCTAATGGTGTTTTTATATATATATATATATATATATATATATATATATATATATATATATATTTTTTTTTTTTTTTTTTTCCTGTTTTTCTTTATGAAAGCAAATGTTGTGGGAACTCATTTGAATTGCATCAACAAGTTAATTCAATTCAAATGGGTACCCACAACACATGCTTTATAAAGAAGTAGACAAAAAGTAGACTGGCTGTAATCTGAAGACTATAATGGAATTGCTTGACTGTGCCCTTACAGGAGTATATGCCATAATCAGGTCAAATAAAGTATTTATATTATGAAATGACATCTGGGAGTATTCAAGTTCAGTATGTTAAGCCTTTCCCAGCTATTGGTGAATTTTGTCGTCTGCTGATAACCTTTGCAAACAGTTTGGACCCAGATCAGGCACAATAAAACATCAGGCCTGATCTGGATCCAAACTGTTTGACACCCTGATGGTATTCCTGGTCCAGTCAACCTGACGGGGTCATGTCAAGTGCAGTCAGTTTATCTAAACACACTTTTACTGGGCAGGCTTAGTCCTCTAAGCGGTTAACCAGTATTGTGACCATTCTTTTGCCGGAAACTGACAACTGCCCTTCTTGAATCGGAAGGGAAAGAATGACCATAGAAAATATTTCATGATCAAATATTTACGAAAGACTGTTGACGACCCGGCGGGGGTCGAACCCGCAACCTCCTGATCACCAGTCGGATGCACATCCAACAGAGCCATTGAGGCTGGCTTATTCCTAAAAGATTTTTTTATGAAAAAGTTAAAGAAAAAAATCCACAGACGACAAAAAGCATGCAAAATTACCCAGCATGGAAAGAGATAAAGGGCTGAAATATCAGTAAATGCTGTATACTATAAAAACTTCAGTGTTTGGTCTAGATAAAAGTGGGTATCAGGTAAATAGTTTTCTTATTTCTCGATGAAAACGTATGTTGTGGGTACTCATTAAAGCACCTCACTAAGGTGCTTCTAATGAGTACCCACAACATACATGTATGTTTTTGTCAAGAAATAAGAAAAATATAAATTTTGGCTGAAAAAAGCACCTTATCAAGAGCTATGGTGTTTGACAGACAAGCCGGAGCAAACAATGCAGACCCAACGCAGGATCTACATTGTTTGTCAACCATCCAGCAATTTTAGACACATCAACGGCAGAGCTGTGGAAATACCATGCATGACTTGTCCAACTTGTCCCATTTCCCTGAGGACAAGTAAGAAATTTCAATTTACTTGTCCTGGGACATGTAATACAAAGCTCCGGCTAAAAAAAGTATCCAGATTATAAGGCCAGGGCCTGACAAATCCATTGCCCAGCTGCCCGGGACAAGTCCAAATTTTGGCTGGGCAAGTTATTTTTTATTTCACTTGCCCAGAAAAATGTATAGAATATGTAGGGAATATTGTAATTCCGAGCCATTTTCAAGATGCTGTGGAATGCCGGGCAAGTGGCTGAAACTTGGATCTGTCAGGCCCTGTTTAATATAAGATATATATTTTTCTTATTTCTCTATAAAAACGTATGTTGTGGGTACTCATTAGAAGCGCCTCGGTGAGGCGCTTCTGATGAGTACCCACAATGTATGTTTTCTTCAAGAAATAAGAAATAAATGCCAATTTTCTGGCAAGTAAATCTTGGTTGGACAAGTGGGTTTCGACCATTTACTTGTCCGTGGACAAGCAATAAAATTTGATAATTCCACACCCCTGATCAATGGGTAATACATGTATTTCTCCATGAAAACATCTGTTATGGGTACTCATTACAAGTGGCCCTCCCCAAGGCCTCTAATGAGTGCCTGTAACTTGTTTTCATGAAGCAATTTTGGAAAATATCTCGATTTATCTCTTGTCTAAGCATGTCTAGAGCTACGAGTCATGGAATGCACCTTGTCCCTTTATTTTTCAGAAACTACAATTATGATCGATTTTTGGGGCATCCATCACGATGAAAAGTATTGGGAGAAACCTAACACATTCATACCTGAAAGATTTCTCGATGCAGATGGACTCCTACTGGACACACACACAATCAATAAACTCCCTTTACTAACATTTTCTTGTGGAAAGCGCCCATGTCTTGGAAAGTTTCTTGCACCAGATTTGTTCATGCTGTTTGCAGCAAGGATTTTCAAAAACTTCAACATGGCATTTGCCCCAGGAGAAGTGCCAGACATGAGAGGGCAGTTTGTTTTTTCTCTCAGACCATGCGAGTTCCACACAATCATTACACCAAGAACTCATTAACCCTTAAAATGCCAAGAAAATCTGAATCTGAAAATGTCATCTGTTTATGTTATCTGCTGAATATTCTTGCAAAATTTTCAAACCTATTTTTGCATACAGGCAAACAGTGTGGACCCTGATCAGACTGCTCCTAGAGGAGCAGTCTGATCTGGGTCCACACTGTTTGCAAAAATGACTTTTAAAATCACAAGCAGACAACAAAGCAGACGACAATTGTTGTAACTGGCAGTTTAGGGGTTTGCCTTTACCACTCTCTGAACAGATTCAGCAGATAATTGGTCATATTTTTTTTCCAGAGGAGACTTTGCATGAAATATCAAAGTTTATTTTCCAGTAAAAATAAAAAAAAAATTCAAAATGCCGTCTGCTGAAATTTTTACCTTCAAGGCTTGTATACTAAGCACTATAAAACTCTTTCAGTCATATACATGTACATGTAGTTCTAAAACAGCCAATTGTATTATTTTGATAAGTACCAATATTTTCCTGATTTCTCCATGAAACAAAAATTATGTTGTGGTACTCCTAAGAATTGCCCCAGTGAGCCCTATCTAAAAATGAGCCATGCAGTTAAGTGACATTAACGAACATTGGCCCACCATTCCAGGGTTCTGACTTTTCACATTCGTTGGGCTACATTTTTGATGACATTTCACCCATGGTCACAGGATGACAGAACTGCTGGCCAGTTCTGGTGTGACCATGAGCAAGTCACTTAACCTGTATCACTCTCTTGGCGAATTCAACAGATGACAAATTGATATTTTTCTTGTTTTACCAGAAAATAGGCTATGACATTTCATGCAAATTGTCTCCTAAGGAGACAATTTGCATAGAAAGGCAAAGCTTATTTTCTGGAAAAAATACAATCAATTTGTCATCTGCTGATTTTGCCCAGAAAGTAGTAACGATGAACTTAAGGTGCTTCAGTCTACCCAGATGTGAGATGGGCACTGTCTTATGCTGGAACGTAGGTGTAAATAGCCTGTATGTATACTGTTTATCATATTCAAGTCCACAGCGTCAGATAAGGAGCCTTTTTCCCTCGTCCTGCTGATTATAGATGCCACATCCACTTCTAGTTTTCAACCAATCCAATAACCTGATCTAGATTGATCATACAAATTCACATACTTAATGGCAAACAGTGCAGATCCAGATCAGTTGGCTTCTTCAGAAGCCAACTGATCTGGATCTACACTGTTTGCAAAGGCAGGACATATCCGGGTTCAGCAGGACAAGGGTTAACACACCATAACCTCTGTATAACACTTTTGTTGGGTCCATAGCATAAACCATGTTAGTTAAACAACTGTGTTATATCCAAACAAAAATGTATAGATTATACTGAAAAATGACCATTTATGGTCATTTTTCAATATAATCTATACATTTTTGGGATCCATCTTTGAACCGTGTTATATCCAAAACCGTGTTATAACGAACTGTGTTATACAGCGGTTGAAGTGTATTAATATTTTTCTTACTTCTCCATGAAAACATAATTATGGGTACTCAACTGACGCATCTCGCTCAGGCGCTTCTAATGAGTACCCACAATGCACAATTTCATGAAGAAATAAGAAAATATTTCACTAGCTAACCCTCTTATCTGGAGCTTAGAAGTTATAGTAAAAACTCTACAGTTTATGTTAATTGTTGACCGGAATAAACCTTTTATCATTATCAATATCTGGCTAATGCTTTTATCTGGCTGCAGCTTTTATTTATCTTTAAACCAATGGTCAAGCTAACTCTAAGAAGCCATCCACAGTTGAAAACTTAGAAATGTAGCAGTTGACTGTTTTTGTTTAATGACATATCAACCCTAGAGGATCATTTTGTGTTGTCCTTCCAGAGAAAAGGAGAGTGTGGTAGCACACTGCTTAGTGCAATGACCTCTGCTGTTGGTGGTCCCAAGTCGGTTTTCTGCTCATGGTAAGAAATTTTCTGGGTCCAAAATTATTTCTTGACCATACTGGAAGGACATCTATGTTAATACTTGTACAGTACAACATGCTTTGGATCAGGTTGTTAAATGGAGAATCCCTTTGCAGTAAGAGGGATCCCCTCTGTAGGTTAAAGATACCACTACTGAGACTAAAAATCACTCCTTTATAGTGGCCAGTCCTCCAAAATGTGCTCTGTGCAAGACTGCGCTCCCTGCAGGTAATGCTTAAATGCTGTTGTTTGCAGTTTTAGTAGATAAAAAGGTAAGCTAGTGTGTATGCATGACTGTGTGTGTGTGAATAACAGAATGATACCGCTCACCCCTTTTATATTTAGCCTTTGAAAAGGTCAAGACAAAAGGAGAAAGTAGACATGACTGAGAGAGTACCAGTAATTAGGTTTTACAGTGAACCCTCGTTATTACGACAGCATTTGTTCCAAAAGATGTTGCCATTAAAATGAATTTGTTGTTGTAAAGAATCCTTAATGGACAGAATGATATGTAAGAAAGGCCTTTTCATTTACTCACAGAACATGTTTTGGATATTTGTTAGAATTGCCTCAGTGAGGCAATTCTAACAAATATCCAAAACACATTATGCTTGAAGTTTTAATGCAATATTCTTGAATAATTTCTCATTAACTGTCACTTCTTGAGCGAAGGTTTCGTGACATTCAATTTGTCATTATAATGAATTATGTTGTTGTATCGAGTGTCGGTATAAAGAGGGTTGACTGTACAAAAAAAACATGCACGTATTGTGAGTCCGTACAAAAAGCGCCCCGACTCGATACTTCTAATGAGTACCCACAATGTATGTTTTCATGGAGAAATAAGTAAAAAGAAACTTATCTGGATACCCCTCTTATCTTGATCTTAACCCTTGTCATGCTGAATAAATTAAGATGCCACGCCCACTTCTAATTTCCAGCCAATCAGATTACTTGAACTTAGTTTTTGATAGAAATTCACATATTTAAAGACAAACAGTGCAGATCCAGATCAGTTGGCTTCTTCAGAAGCCAACTGATCTGGATCTACACTGTTTGCTAAGACAGGGCATGACATGTTCAGCAAGAGAAGGGCTAGTATCATATTACCTTAAATACTGGGACAGATAGGCCTGACCAAACAGTGTAGACCCAGAGCAGACAGCATATAATCAGGTTATTTGTTTTTTGTGCCGTTTTATGGCTCAGCCAACCCGTTAGTGTCATATCCAGCGTTGTCAGTTACGCTACTCAAAAATGTTCCTGGGCAGGCTAAGTCCTCCAAGCTGTTAACCAGTAAATGTACTTGTGCACATACTGACAAATGCCCTTCTTGAATCAATGAAAGAGAATGACCTAAGAAATTATTTCCTAATTAATATCCACGAGTTATATGGCCGAACTTGGTTCAAACTTACATGTATAAGCCCTGGATCTACAGTCAGACGCACCACCAACAGTGCTATGAAGCCCAGCTAATCTGGGTATACACTATACCGTATTCAACCTAATTACCGCACATGCTCCTATAAGCGCACAGTCAAGCAATTTAGTAGTTTTTAGATTACAGCCAATGTATTTTTATCCACTTCTTTATAAAAATATGTTGTGGGTACTCGTTTGAATGGCACAGTGCGGTAATTAGGTCGAATAAGGTATTTGATTCATCCAGCAGTTTTTAGACACAACAACAGCTAGTAAAACGGACGTTCAAATTTAAGGATAATTTTGGTAGGAAGTTAAGGCAACCAAATATTTAAGGTAAATATCATAGCTGTTTCTGGCAAAAGAATGTGCACAATACTGGTTAATCGCTTAGAGGACTAAGTCTGCCCAGTAAATGTGTGGATAGGTAAACTGACCGCACCATACATGACTCCATTGGGTTGAGTGAGCCGTAAAACCTCAACACAAACAAACAAACACCATAGCTCCAGATAAGGCAACTGTTATTCAACCAAATACATGTAGTACTGATATTTTCTTACTTCTCAATGAACACATGTTGTGGGTACCCATTAGAAACACCTCACCGACATGCTTCTAATGAGTACCCACAACATGTTTTTGTGGAGAAATAAGAAAAAATTCACCTGATAGCCCCACCCCCCTCTTATCTGAACCTATTTCTGGTTTAGAATACATGTAGTTTGACAAATTTCTCACCATTTGCTCCCACATCCAATTACGATTTGCACCGCTTGTTACATTATAGCCACCAACACCACCCTGCTGAAATGCACCAAACTGTGGCACATGCTGATCACCACCAAACCTTTCTTCCACAGGTGGTTCATTTCCCTCTCTAAGTTTCCTTTCCTCGGCTAATTTAATAAGTCCTGGACATTTCTCTCGATGCACTTTCAATCTTAAAGCCTTTGCACTGACTTCACTATTGCAGCCTTTGCATATTACACTAGTTTTCCCCTCCTCCCAGGAACTGAAGAAACCCCAAACTGGGTCTTTAGGTTTCATCCTAATGGTTTTTAAAAGCTAACTGGTCATTCCAATCCCTAATTTTAAATGAGAGGTCACTGCATAGAAGTGATTGACAAAGCAATTCAACATAATCCCCTAGGGCAGTTTAAGTTAGCCAATCTTGAAATGATTGTAGAAGTGATTAAAGACACAATGGTCAGGTATGATAATAGAGCCTTATGGCCTGCAGCACAGGTCTAGATAAGAGAAGAATTCAGATAAAATTGTTTTCTTCTTTCTCCATCAAAACATATGTTGTGGTACTCATTAGAAATGCCTTGATGAGGCATTTCTAATGAGTACCCACAACATATGTTTTCATGGAAAAACAGGAAAAATACCAAATAAAAAGGTCCCATATCTGGAGCTATGCAGAGCAGTCATTGGCAGCTTTCTTGAGACTGACATACCATTAGCTCCTTTCAGTTTTTCACCTGCCGCAGGTGATATATTGTAGTTTACTTAAAAGAAACCCAACTCACACTTCACTATTGTTAACCAGGGCCCAGTTGTTCAAAACTAATGATGCCGTTAGTAACATATTGTTAAAACTTTGATCATTAAATATGGCATATACGTTAATATTTTTGCTGAAAAAATGTGAGTAGTTTTTGCAATTCACTTTTTTTTCAGCAAAAATACCTGTGAATTAGCTATTGTACTTACTAGAACAGTTAACATTTTGACCACTAACAAGCTTGTTAAGCTAACAATGCTTTGAACAACTGGGTTCAGAGTTTTGGTTTGATTTGAGTTCTTTAATATTTATGATATGCCAAATCTTGAGGGTCATTTTGTGTTGCCTCCCAAAGAAAGGAAGACATGGTACAGAATACATGTACATGTATCTAGTAGATAGGAGGAAAGAGAGAAATAGAGCTGATTGATGCAGGGTTTTTCCTCAGGGTTTGATAATGAGGGTCCAAGAGACTCCCTTATGTGAAGATAAGAGGTCCATCACCCATTTCAGACAGAATAAACGCCCCAAAATATATATTGGAAGAGTCCAAATTCAATTTAAGGTATGTCAGACTATGTCATTTAGATATTTCTAGAGAAAAATGGGTCTGCACTGTTTGCAAATTTTCCTTTTGGGGTTTCCAGACTAAATGGGTGAAATAAGATTTTGAGGTTTGTTGTTTTAAAGAGTAACAATAGCCCAAATACTGATAATGCTTGCAGGGGTCACAAACAGGTTAAGCAAAGCAAGAAATGAATAAATACATGCAAAATCAATTTTGGATTGACAATAATCCCCCATTTAGGAGTGGACCCATTCCCTAACTTCTGAGGGTCCTGAACATGATTAAGGAGCAAAAACTGCCAAATACTAAGGCAGTAAGTGAATGGCACTGGAGAAAGAGAAGAAAAAATATGCATAGGCATCTTCCCCCATTGTCACAGATACAATAGGCCCTTACAACAGTGAGTTGTTATGTAAGAAGAATGCACTTTATGACGGGTGCATCCAGTGAAGATTCAGACTGTTCAGTGCTTCACTATTCATCAATTAACCCTTGTCAGTGCTTGCATTAAGGGAAGTCTGCGAGTCAGAGACTCCCAAAAATTGCCCTGGGACTTCCAAAAATTAATGCCAGGAAGTCTGGGACTCCCAACTTTTAAAGATATTTACATGTAGTCATTTATGACAAAACTTTAGAATGAATTTATGCGTTATTTAGCTTAACAATGGCAGTTTTACTCCATAAATGAGAGTTTAAGAATATTGAGGCTGAATTTCTGAAAGAGAGTGAAAAAATTTGATCACCAGGACTTCCAGATATTGGAGCTAGGAAGTCCTGGGATGTCCTGATTTTGACAGTTAGTGCAAGCACCTGCCGAACCCCGATATACGTACCCTTCATTTGCAAACAGTGTAGATCCAGATCAGTTGGCATCTGAAGAAGCCAAATGATCTGGATCTGCACTGTTTGTCATTCAGTATGTGAATTTATATCAACAACCTGGATCAATTAATCTGATTGGCTGAAAATTGGAAGTGGGAGAGGTATCTTAATTTATTCAGCATGACAAGGGTTAATACATGTATATGCTACATTATCCAAATTCTGTGAGTGAACAACAACAAAGGCCCTGATCAGACTGCATAAACATGCAAACTGTCCCTTCATTATCTGAATAAAAAAAAAAAAAAAGCAAAAAACTAATTGAGGATTATATCCAAACTACACACACATCCTCACACTTGCGAAGTTTCAAAAAGATTGTTAAAAAAAGATGGCGGGGGGGGGGGGGGGGGGGGTGTTGAACACAGTGTTCCAGATAGCATCTGTGCCGCCATAAATTATGTATCTTTTTTCACCAAACACGGGTCAGTTTGAAAAAAAATAGCCAGTGCTGAATACGGATGCATTTTTACCGATACCGATATGGTGCAGCTTTTGCAGTAACCAGTAAGAGTGCAATGTCGTGTCTCTTTTTAGATAAACTAGCCTGAATCAGAAGAGATTCAGTGCCTTAGATAATGGACAGACAGTTGGATGGATGGATGGATTCCATGCTGATACCTATATCCCCTAAACCTCTCTGTAGGAGGATAAGAAATTCAACAAAAGGTCTCGATGGTATAGCTATATAAATTTAGATGCAATTTTTTTTACTTTTATATGAAATATTTAAGTCTGTGACCTTGACCTCAAGATCATACCCCGGGATGGGGATGATGCTGAGTAAAACTCTAGACCTATATTTACCAACATGTAAAATATAAATGAAATTTTGACTTATGAAAATTCTAAGTCTGTGACCTTGACCTCAAGGTTATCCCCTGGGACAGGGTTGGTACCAGGGCTCCGGAAAACCGGAAAATAGCCGGCCTGGACCGAAATTAAGAATTCTGGACTGGTTTCAGACACCCCAAAACGCTAATAAATCGGTCCAACAAGTGTGTGCCTTGAACCCCATTTTTTCCCCAACCAACCAATTTTCACAAATCAATGATGTCTAAAAAATCACAAACGGTCAAGTCTTCACAAACTGACAAAGTCCGCGCACCTTTTAAATGCGATATTATGGTAGTTAAAAGGCTCTAAACGGTCATTTGACGTGTATTGGAGAGACAGATGAATAACGGAAACCTACCGCAGCACAAATTAATTACGTCACTATCCAAACATTGTCAAAAAATCAACACTGCACTGTCCTTTGTGCGGTAAACAAGCGATTAACACGAATCATCAGTTACGGTAGTCTGATAATTAATCTGTTTGTGTGACATGTGTGAATACACTGAGACTGTGCAGTCAGCGTGTACAAAAGATCAAAGGTCGCTTTAACTGAGAGTGATAAAAGAATGCATCGTTTGAACGCACCCGTTTAATTTCTTCCTATACTTTTTTGTTTTGATCAACACGGTTTGTCGGTCCCAGATTTAATTAACTCCCCAACCGTGTACATCCTGATCAGATGTTGCATACAACGGCATCTGATCTGGGTATTATTGTTTGCTTCTTTTATTTTTTATTTTATTTCTTTTTTTTGTTGACGGCCGTAACGCACGAGTATAATTCAAGGTAGATTTCACGGTAAAAATAAGTAATGCACCACTTGCGCTAGACAAGATTGGTCAGTGCTTAAAATTTAAGCAGTCTGGTCAAATCTTGAAACATTGAAAACTGCAAAACCGCCCGTGGTGCAGGCTTTTTTATTAGACCTAATTAGGTCCATAAAAGTCGTTTCGTTCCGTCTCTCCTGTTTCCCGCCGTCTTCGCACTTATACAAGACCGGAATCAGTTGTTTATAAATAGTTATCTAGGAAAACCCTGCGGAGGTGGAAATAACAACAAAGTCGTCTTTTTTTTTTTCTTTCTTTTTACATACCTGACTGTATTTATTGATGACGCCAGCTTTGATCATGCTCGTTATACCCGGACTTCGGTCATATAACGGAGTTGAGGTGTATTATTTAAAAGGAGTTATAGGACTGCCAATTGTCATTAGTTTTCGTGACAGGTAATATTATATATATATATATATTTTTTTTTTTTTGGAAATGGGCTCATTGATGACGTCATTGGCTGGACCGATTCAGATTTCAGAATATCCAGAGCCCTGGTTGGTACTGATAAAAACTTAAGCCCCATATCTACCATCAGGCCAAATATGAATGAAATCCATCAACGGGTCTTCATAATATAAGGTCTTATAACTTTTAACGTAAAAACTTTGACCCTAAGACAAAAATAAAGTATGAATGAATAATGCTTCAACGGATGGACAGACAAACAGATTCCTTGCTGATAGCAATATCAGCTCAGTCTTTCAGTTAGGGGATAATGAAATTTAACAAAAGGTCTTGATGATATGGCTACATAAACTTAAACGCAAAAACTTTTACTTTTATATGAAAATTCTAAGTTTGTGACCTTGACCTCGGTCACACAAGGAGTGGGGATCATGCTGAGTAAGACTCTAGGCCGATATCTACCAACATGTCAAATATAAATGAAATTCCTCAAGGGTCTTGATGATATAGCTATAAACTTAGACTTTTTTATGAACTTGTTTGTTTGTTTGTGTTGAGGTTTTACAGCCCAGTCAACCCAATGGGATCATGTAGAGCACGGTCAGTTTACCTAACCACACATTTACTGGGCAGGCTTAGTCCTCTAAGCGGTTAAACAGTATTGTGCACATTCTTTCGCCAGAAACTGACAACTGCCCTTCTTGAATCAGCGGAAGGGAGAGAATGACCGTAGAAAATATTTCATGATCAATCTCCACGAAAGAATGTTGCCGACCTAGGCGGGGGTCGAACACACGACCTCCTGGTCTCCAGTCGGACCCAACTTTTTTATGAAAATTCTAAGTCTGTGACCTTGATGCCAAGGTCACCCCGGGGTGGAGATGGTGCTGATACAAACTTTAGACCTATATCTACCATCATGCCAAATATGAATGAAATCCATCAAAGGGTCTTCGAAGTATGAGGTCTTATAAACTTTAACACAAAAACTTTGACCCTGTGAAGGAAAGACGAACAAACGGACATGCGTATGAATGAACGGAAAAGCGAAAACTATATACCCCCACATACTTCGTATGTCGGGGGTATAATTAAAATGATGGAAGATTTCTTAGCAAATGCCTTGTCATGCGCTAGAAATTAGAAAAAGTAGGTAATGTATCAATAATTATACTATCAATGATACTGTCATTGATAATTTAGAGAAAAGAAAATGATAAGTTCAAGAGAAAAGAAAATGATAAGTTCAAGAGAAAAGAAAATGATAATTTCAATGTAAACAACTCAGAATCGAACGGTAAATCACAATTTTTATCGAGGATAAGATTTTATTGTTGTTGTGTTAGGGTTTAATGACACGTCAACCCTTGTGGGTCATTTTGTGTCATCTCCCAGAGAAAGGGAGAAGAGAGATAGTAGAGGAGATTAAAGAGAGGGACAGGGGAGAAAGAGGAAAATGAATGAAAGTGAAAAACAGAAGAAATAAAAACATTCCTCTCTACCCTTACCTGCTACAAGGATAGCAGGCCTTGCCCAACTGTAGGCCAATATCAGCTGAACGCCCCAGTGACGCAAGATACACGACACCTTTGCCTCACCCAACCACCCCACGAGGATAAGATTTAAGCGAGCACCCATCACAAGTAATGATTACTAACGATCTGTATACATCATAGTCAAGTATTTGGATCACCTCTGCTTTTTCAGTAAATGCCGATATTCGTGACATCATGGCGGTTCCGCAAATTGATAAACCTGTTAAAGTTGCTTTCGAATAAATATTTAAACAAATGCTACAAAAATGCAAATAAATTTGATAATTTGAGCATGTTTGAATCAAAGACAGTGTCTTTATTTCATATTACATTACATTATTTCAATCTGCACCCAAGCTACACTTCCAGCTTCCACAATGTCCTCAGTGGATACTTTTAGGATTTGTGAAACCGGTCCAAGATAATGATGATTTGGTATTTTAAGCAATAATCACCATTATCTAGTCTTCGCGAGCACAGCTCGCGATGCACAAACCGCGTCACGAACGAAGTGAGCTCTGCAGTAGAGAATATCAAGGAAAAGTAACATACAACAATATATACTTTCAGCAGTAATCGCTCTGACCATATTTTCTTCTATTTTTCCTTCCTGGAAGTTGTCACCGGAAGTTGGAGGACTTGATTATGGGTCTCACTAATAAGCGTCATGAGGTGACCAAACGCGTGTCAATATGTGTCACAAACATATTTTGCTGATTATTTTAATTATTTATTATTGATTTACATAATATTTTTTATATACTGATATCATTTTTTAATGATGCTGTGAAGAACTTTTGAAGAGTGTAGATATAGGTCTGTACTGTGCTCGCATTTAGGCTAAGCCTATTTTCATATTACTGAAATGATGGAAGGATAATAATGAAACGCTTTGTGCAATGCTCTGGCAGGATTTGTACCTGCCACCTGGTGAACACAAGTAACGAGAGCTGTGCTTGGCCACTTCCGTGACACTGGTAATTTCCTTGTTGCAAACCCTTGGTGAACTAATTATGTTATTTGACGTATTAATGTATGAACCTGAAACAAATGTGCCACACTGTGCATGGGACACTTGCTTTTGTTCATGTTGTTCCTAGTAAAATCATCAAGCATAAGGCCTCACTTTTGCAGGTTTTATCACTTACAAGAGGCTCAAAATAATTACAGATACACGAGGGAAAAAGTCATTAACAAATGACTGATCGACAGAGCTAGGGACTAACCACCCATATCACAGAGATCCTGATGGATGAATGTCACCAGACGTATCACCAGTAAAAATTCTGATTCGGATTCAGACAGGTGAAAGTACCCCACCCACAAATCCCTACATGGAATCATTTGCAGTTTTTGGTTTGTCCTTGTTATGGTGAGAGCTGACCAAAAGTTAACACTTACTGTTGGATACCCTGGTTGTGGATAATTGCGCATTGGTGGTCCCTGAGAAGGATACCTTTGGGATTGTTGCATTTTTGTTTGTTTTTTTCTACAGAAAATCCTTTGTCTTTCTTTTGATGCCGGTGAAATCTCGTCGTAATCTCGTTGATCTACAACAACTGGCGCTTGCCAAAAAAACATTCTATTCGTATGACAGTCGTGCATCAAACTGTGGAAAGGAATAGATACATGTAGATAGCCTCGTTCGCCAGGCGACTACTAAAATAGACTATCGAGCTGCGCAAGGAACTGGACTAATAGATAGATAGATAGATAGATAGATAGATAGATACTTGCTGTCAGGCAGGCATGCACACACACACACACACACACACACACACACACACACACACATACATACATACATACATACATACATACATACATTTCTAGTAAATACAATGTGCTTTCAAAGACACATCACTGTAATGTTTTGTTTGTTAAGTTCTAAATTTAGCCACTCACCCACCTTAGGTAATGATCAAAATCGAGCGGCTCAAAATAGATAATACATAAGAGAGAGAGAGAGAGAGAGAGAGAGAGAGAGAGAGAGAGAGAGAGAGTACCAAAAACCAACCCCACACCGTCTGCAAAACATACCAAGATATTACTAAATACTTACAATGTCTGATCCTCAAATATCTACCATTAAGAAAACACGCCTATTCAAATATATAGAAAAATTCACCTCCAAAAACTGACATTTTCAGAGACAAAACTCTGATATTTTTCATATTTCTGCCCAAAACATAGATTGTGGGTACTCGTTAGAACCACCTCGCCAAGGCGGTTCTAATGAGTACCCCACAATCTATGTTTTTGAGCAGAAATAAGAAAAATAATGTATATCCATGTAAACACCAGTTTTACAATATAAAAGTGGGGTTTAAAGGGGTCAACATTATATAGGCATGTTTTCGTGCTGGAGTAAAATTTTTCTTCCATCACAATAAAAATTAAGGGTACCTACAAAAGGCAACTACTATATATATAAATGTTACAAACAGGACAGGATGTCTTTATAAATAAGCTGAATTACAAAAAAAGAAGAAAAAAAAAATGTCGGCAATATATATAGCTTTGTATAATCCCTAACTCTTTGAATAAAAATATATATAAACAAATAATATTGAACCAGGTGAGATTATTTATGGAGCAATCTGATCAGGGTATATACATAGCAAAGTCTTCGCGGCTGATTATGCCCCTCACCCTAGACAGACAGGAGGGGATGGGTCATATTGTTTTTTGGTGGAAATCATGTCGGCGTCGGATTCGACGTCAGCGTGAGCGTGACCTTTTTGGAACGTTGTATCTTCTGAACCAATGGTGGATTCTTACCAGACTCGCCGCATCAGAATTAAGGGTGAGGTTTCGTGCGAATAAAACTAGTTGAAGCCACCCCAGTAGTTTTCCTAATGACTATTCTAAGGCGGTTCTTCTTTTCTACATACGCCCTCGCGGATATTTTAGGCAGGTGCTCTTGTCAAGCGTTTAAGACTGTTAAAAGATATAAGCAAAGCATGATAGTGAGAATGACAAAGTATGATGGTACAAGTGGATGAAAGATGATAAGTCAAAATAATTGAGATGAGTTTAAAAGCGGGTTGAAAAACATATTACTCAGGGATCTAAGGATGTGAGTGCTGTAGTCTGGCAACTTCTGCCTTGAAGGCTTCAAGGCTGGGCTGACATACAGCAGACTCAGGAAGGGCATTCCACTGGACTATAGGCAGTTCAGTTTTCAGATTTTTAACGCTGCCAGGTAACTGAGTCACATAGAGGCAGCGCCAGACTATAGCCAGAGGAAAAAGGAGTATTTATAGTAGTCTTGAGATGCATACACCTGTCTAAAAGTCATAGCTCATCTGGATATATTCTTATATTACAGTTCTTCTTTGTTTGTGCGTCTTTGGTTTCATAAATTGCGTTTGTGTTGACCTTATTTGTTCCTGATCTCTCCTTCTTTTGGTGCCTCGGGAGGGCTGTTTTTCGTGATTGTGACATTTCCTGAGTATCTTCACTTACATTTTTTATACAGATATATCATTGGGACGAGGGATAAAGCTTATTAGATATTGGGATACAAGCTATCTCCATAACCAGTGAATGATTTCTAGTCAAACGATACATATTTATGACTTAGATAGTCTTAATTGTATCTTTGATATTGATGACCGTGACCCCAATTTTCAAGGTCACCACGAGACTTACAAGTTATTAAAATAAAGCTTTCCGTCGCCCTATATCCATAACCAGTTTATGGATTCTGATCAGACTTGGTTTGTCGGTTTCCTCTTCCTCTTGGGGTCTGGGAAGGGCTGCGGTTTGTGATTGTGGCACTCCCTGGACTTTTCTCTTACCTTTTTTTGGTATATAGCATAACTGGGATGATTAAATTTCGGTGACCTTTATCCAATTTTAGGCCATTACGTGACTAACACTTTTAAAATATCGCTTTTCAACGGCTTTTCTCTCATGATAAGTAGTAGATACATTGTGTCCAGACTTGGTTTATACATGTATGTAAACATTGTTTGCAGCCTGGAACCAAAACACACTTCCTCTGGAACAATGACGGCCCCTTCGTAAAACTTTAACCAGTGGGTTGGGGCTTGACGATATGTCTTTGGCTTGGCCCGCCCTGGTTCAACTATTGGTTTTCATTTACTCTGGCATACAGTAGAATTAGTCATGAGTACTCGTCTTTGTTTATTATAGTGATTAATTTGATTTTTATGTTTTCACTTTGATGCATTGACTGAGTTGGAAGCCTTTATGCGAACCGAATTTTTATGTATTTCTGTATTAAGAGCAGCATCGGGACCCAGGGTGAAGTTAGCTAGCTGTAAAATTGCTTTAAGCCCCTCGGTGGTTTACTCTACCGACCGTTCTAAGGCGGTGGTCCCGGTGTTAGTCTTACTCTTTGTTGCTTTGTGGTTTATTCTACGAGGCGATTTGTTGTATGTCTTTCCGTGTGTCATTTTGTTCTTGTGTTTTTCAGTCCTTTTAGTATTGCGATTACCTCGCTTGAGGAAGAGAGAGCTGGTCTTAGTGCTTTTCGTACGTTTGTTCGGTTTGTGCTTGTTTAGATTTGTCGGTTTCCTCTTCCTCTTGGGGTCAGGGAGGGGGTGGGGGTGGGGGCGAGGGGGCTGCGGTTTGTGATTGTGGCGCTCCCTGGACTTTTCTCTTACCTTTTTTGGATATACTGCTTCAGCTGTCGAAAAGAACAAAAAAATAGGTTTATGTGGTAAAAGGTTTGGATTAGTAGATTAGCAGCATAAGTAAATTCGAAATACTTTGACGTTACTATATTACAAATTTTATTGAGATACCTTAGAAACAAGAGGCCCACGGGCCACGGTTCGCTCACCTGAGTGACATAGCCACTGCAGACATGCAGCTGTTATGCAACATTTTTCCAATCCTATCATCGTAACTAATGAAAATATCATCAAAATATTTTAGCAGTTCTTAGTTTTGAAGAAGAATATATGGGCCTGACAGTTAGTGGAGCATGACCTAAGGAGGCTTAATTAACTATCAATCACATTTCAGCAGAAGGATCAATGTGAAATTTGGTGGAAATTGGATAAGTGGTTTCTGAAGAATCATGATTTTATACATGTAAACAGCACAGTGACAGGGAAATATAATAAATATAAACCAGATGATAGCTATCTTAGATTTTCAATCAGAACAATTTTAACTATTGTTGATCTACAAGTCACTTCGATATTTTCAATATAAATGTATATGGCCCATGCAAATTTGACCTTGGAGGTAAAAAGGTCAAATGTCAACATAGAGCCATCATTTTAGCAATTTTGGTAGATCTCCTGTCCCCCATAATTTGTGCAAAGATTAGGGCCCAGGGATTATTTGGTTATGGAGAAGAAGATTTTTAAAGGTTTTTACCATATATGGGCATGGCAGCCATTTTGATCAATGGACCATGCCCATTTTAGCAGTCTTTCATTCTCCTGCCAAAGGAGGCTCCGCATGAAATTTGAGCAACATTAGCCCGGAGGCTTCAGAGGAAAAGCCATTTGAAATTATCAACATTTTTTCCATACAAATGTATGGGGCCCATACAAATGCATACAGAAGCAAACTTGATCTCGCCGTAAAAAGGTTAAATGTCAATGTATGATAATTATTTTAGCAACTTTGATAGACCGCCAGTTCCAGATGATATATGCAAAGATTCAGCCACAAGCCATCCTCGGTTTTGGAGAATAAGATTTTTAAATGTTTTTTCCCATACAAATGCATGGGGAAGCAAATGTGACCTTGCCGTAAAAAGGTCAAATGTCAATGTACGACCATTATTTTAGCAACTCTGGTAGACCCCTGTCCCCGATGATTTACGCAAAGATTCAGCCCAAAAGCATCCTCGATTCTAGAGAAGAATATTTATAAAGGTTTTTACCATATATGGGCATGGCGGCCATTTTGGTCAACGAACCGTGACCATTTTAGCAATCTTTCGTCCCCCCTACCTAAGGAGGCTCCATATGAAATTTGAGCAAAATTGGCCGAGAGGCTCCAGAGGAGTAGTTGTTTGAAATTCTGAACATTTTCCCATACAATTGCATAAGGAAGCAAAATGGACCTTAGCGTAAAAAGGTCAAATGTCAATGTAGGACCGTTATTTTAGCAATTTTGATAGCCCTCCCGTTTCCGATGATATATGCAAAGATTCAGCCATAAGGCAC
Organism: Anodontia alba; assembly: GCA_964016985.1. Taxonomy (NCBI): domain Eukaryota; kingdom Metazoa; phylum Mollusca; class Bivalvia; order Lucinida; family Lucinidae; genus Anodontia; species Anodontia alba. The sequence continues at coordinate 66,416,611 of OZ024833.1, read as the reverse complement.
GCTCGGTTTTGGAGGAGAAGATTTTTAAAGGGTTTTCCCATACAAATGCATAGGGAAGCAAACTTGACCTTGCCGTAAAAAGTTCAAACGTCAACGAACGATAATTCTTTTAGCAATTTTGGTAGAACTCTCGTCCCCAATGATTCCTTTAAAGGTTCAGCCCCAAGGCATTCTCGGTTCTGGAGAAGAAGATTTTTAAAGGTTGTTACCATATATGGGCATGGCGGCCATCTTGGTCAACGGACAGCAACCATTTTAGCAATATTTCGTTCCCCAACCCTAAGGAGGCTCCATATGAAATTTGAGCAAAACTGGCTCAGCGGCTTCAGAGGAGAAGTCGTTTGAAAATATTAACGGACGCACGCACGGACGGACGCACGGACGACGGATTAAAAGTGATCACAATAGCTCATCCTGAGCAGAGCTCAGGTGAGCTAAAAAAAAAGGACCCAAAATCCTACTTTTTGACCTCTAGTGACCCCCAGACATGTCCCTGGGGTAAACTTTTTGCACCACTATATTCAACTCTTCATAACATTTGATTTGATATGCAACATGGCTATGCTTGTATAAATGTTTTGGACCCTTTGGGGCAACACACCCCTGGCCCTGCCCCAAGGGGTCACATCGAAATTCCAAATGTGTTCCTCTAGTCCTCATCTATAGGGCTATCACCTGTGAAAGTTTCGAGAATCTAGCTTAAATGGTCTAGGAGCAATGGTGTGACATTACAGACGAACGGATGGATGGACGAACGGAGGGTATAACAATATCCCCACTTTTTCTTCGAAAAGCGCGGGGATAATAACATAGCTACAGATAAGAGGGGGTATCCACATAATATTTTTCTTATTTCTTGACGAAAACATGTTGTGGGTACTCATTAGAAGCGCCTCGCTGAGGCGCTTCTAATGAGTACCCACAATATATGTTTTCGTTGAGAAATAAGGAAAACATCAGCATTTTTCGGATGAAAAAAGCGCCTTATCTGTTGCTATGTAATAAAATCAGTTTCACCATGTCATCTGCTACAAATTTGCTTAGCACTTAAAGTATCAACATCTTCCTTACATGGGTATATATCTCACCTGACAAGTCTACAGTGACATTGACCGCCTCTAGATACAGACTGTTGGTTCTCAAATAACCTTTGCCATTTACCACCACCCTAACAACCACAAGTTTCATCTGGGTCTCAGCAATAACAGGCTTAAACTTGCCTCCTGCTCTCACTGAGATGTTAATGCAATGTATTTCTCCATCTGGCTTCCCATAAGTTTTCGCATATGACCAGACATACAGCACACTACCATTCTCAACAGTGATTACACCCATACCAAAAATGGTAGCATACAGCTCAACCCAGACATCTCTCAGGGTGACTCGATCAGGAATCAACATGTAGGAACCCCTAAAAGAACAAGAGGCCCACGGGCCACGGTTCGCTCACCTGAGTGACATAACCACTGCAGACATGCAGATGTTATGCAACATTTTCCAATCCTATCATCGCAACTAATGAAATATCATTTGAGCAGTTCTTAGTTTTGAAAAAGAATATATGGGCCTGACAGTCAACGGAGCATGATCATTTGAATAAACTATCAATCACATTTCAACAGAAGGATCAATGTGAAATTTGGTGGAAATTGGCTAAGTGGTTTCTGAAGAATCATGATTTTATACATGTAAACAGCACAGTGGCAGGGAAATATAATAAATATAAACCAGATGATGGCCATCTTAGATTTCCAATCAGAACAATTTTAACTATTGTTGATCTACAAGTCACTTCGATACTTCAATATAAATGTATATGGCCCATACAAATGGGGAAGCAAATTTGACCTTGGAGGTAAAAAGGTCAAATGTCAACATAGAGCCATCATTTTAGCAATTTTGGTAGATCTCCTGTCCTCTATAATTTGTGCAACGATTAGGGCTCAGGGATTATTTGGTTATGGAGAAGAAGAGTTTTAAAGGTTTTTACCATATATGGGCATGGCAGCCATTTTGATCAATGGACCATGCCCATTTTAGCAATCTTTCATTCTCCTGCCCAAGGAGGCTCCGCATGAAATTTGAGCAACACTGGCCCGTAGGCTTCAGAGGAAAAGCCATTTGAAATTATCAACATTTTTTCCATACAAATGTATGGGGCCCATACAAATGCATACAGAAGCAAACTTGACCTCGCCGTAAAAAGTTTAAATGTCAATGTATGATAATTATTTTAGCAACTTTGGTAGACCGCCCGTTCCAGATGATATACGCAAAGATTCAGCCACAAGCCATCCTCGGTTTTAGAGAATAAGATTTTTAAATGTTTTTTTTCCCATACAAATGCATATGGAAGCAAACTTGTCCTTGCCGTAAAAAGGTCAAATGTCAATGTATGACCATTATTTTAGCAACTCTGGTAGACCCCTGTCCTCGATGATTTATGCAAAGATTCAGCCCAAAAGCATCCTTGGTTCTAGAGAAGAAGATTTTTAAAGGTTTTTACCATATATGGGCATGGCGGCCATCTTGGTCAACAAACTGTGACCATTTTAGCAATCTTTCGTTCCCCCTACCTAAGGAGGCTTCATATGAAATTTGAGCAAAATTGGCCCAGAGGCTCCAGAGGAGTTGTTTGAAATTCTGAACATTTTCCCCATACAAATGCATAAGGAAGCAAAACTGACCTTACCGTAAAAAGGTCAAATGTCAATGTACGACCATTATTTTAGCAATTTTGGTAGCCCGTCCGTTCCCGATGATATATGCAAAGATTTAGCCATAAGGCATGCTCGGTTTTGGAGAAGACGATTTTTAAAGGTTTTTTTTCCCATACAAATGCATAGGGAAGCAAACTTGACCTTGCCGTAAAAAGGTCAAACGTCAACGTACGACATTTCTTTTAGCAATTTTGGTAGACCTCTCGTCCCCGACGATTCCTGCAAAGGTTCAGCCCCAAGGCATTCTCTGTTCTGGAGAAGAAGATTTTTAAAGGTTTTTACCATATATGGGCATGGCGGCCATCTTGGTCAATGGACCGCGACCATTTTAGCAATTTTTCGTTCCCCACCCTAAGGAGGCTCCAAATGAAATTTGAGCAAAATTGGCTCAGCGGCTTCAGAGGAGAAGTCTGCTCAAAACATAGATTGTGGGTACTCGTTAGAACCGCCTCAACGAGGCGGTTCTAACGAGTACCCACAATATATGCTTTTGAGCAGAAATAAGAAAAATGATGTCTACCCCTGTAAACCCCAGTTTTACTGTATAAAAGTGGGTTTAAGGGGGTCAAAATTATATAGGCATGTTTTCGTGATGAGTGTGAATTTTACGAAAGGTCTAAACGGATTTCTAGTCCAAATATACGTTTGGTATTATCCATAACAGAATTTGAAATATCACAAATAATAAAAAAAAAATATGAAGATAATAATACTGCATCATAATGATTAGTTGGAAGTCATACAATAATACAATATGACATGAGAGTTGTTTGAAATCATATTATACTGAAAGCAAAAGAAACACAGGCTTAGTTATTTGTCTTCTGTAACATATTTGAATAAGAACAGCAACATCAGAAAACATACCTACGCACACGTGCGCCTAGCAAAGATTTAGATCAGACTGCGCATGCGCAGGTTGGTTTGAGTCTTCGTTGGGCACACATGTCCGATGGTATGTTTTCTCGCGTTGAGCCTGATATTATTGTATTTCAATATACTATAGTTGTGCTGTATCTGTGATGTAGTTACTAATTTGATTTGATGATTTAATGTTTATTTGGTTACATCATCATACATATACAATAGAATCATTATATGTATACATGTTACATGTAAACATATACAAATGAGCCAGCGCACGACAAAACCTACAATAAGACGTGTGATCAGCAAATGCTCAGATCAGCATGTACATCCACCCAGCCTATGGCAATGGTTCTCATTTATCTCTCTTTGAATAGCATGGAGGCTGTTAAAGGCACATGCGACCAGCGAAGACTCTAATCAGACTGCACGGATGCGCAGGCTGATCCTTCACTGGTCGCACACAAGTCTTGTTGTAGGTTTTGTCGTGCACTGGCTCAAATAAACTAAAAACAAATCAAATGCAGTAATAATAATAATAATAATAATAATAATAATAATAAACCATTTGTTCACCCTGCTACTCTGCTACTTGTAACGCCAGAGGCCCTAGAGCTTATATGGAGACATGGGGACCGAGCAACACGACATTAGCCATCTGATAACCTCCAAATACCTTCTAATATAAATCCCAGAGAAACAAGTGCGGAATCGTGTATCTGTGTTTACTGTGTTTTAGTGTATACTTTATTGAAGATAAACCAAGCAGAGTTCATTTTAAAAGCCACATTTATTTCCTTTCAATACACATGGACAGTTTGCCTTAAAATAAGTAACTCGTCTCTTAACACATGCACGGCCGCTAGGATGTTTCGAGTAGGAGACAGTTTAATGAACGGTATCGCGTTATGTATTAATTAATGTGAACATTTATTAATAACTGAAAGGAGTCCTCAACAGTAGAATTGTTAAAATGTATTCACGTGATGGTTTAATGAATAGACTTTCTGAACTTCATAAATGATCAAGCCCGTGTTTATCTTTTATTTCTGTAAGCAGCAATTTTTATCGAGTAAATACACTTATATTCTTATTCCCTAACTTTCATTTTCGTTTAAGAAAACTCTCTAATGTGCTTTCGCAAAGTTAGTTTACACCCCTTGAAATTGGTGACTTGTTAAACGAAAATGTTTCATAAATTATTTCTTTGATTTTAAATAAAACCATAAAAAATTGTTTCATTTATTCAGAATTCGGGCAACCCTCCAATTCACCACTATGATGTAAAAAAGGGGGGAATATGGGGTTGGGGTCAGAAATTATGAGGAAATTCACGTAGTAGATAGATAGATAGATAGATAGATAGATAGATGTTCGTCTATCTCTGCACCCGATACCCTCTCTGTCTGTAAGTAGTTGCGATCATGGTATCTGTAAGTGAGATCATGGCACGGGTATTGTGTAGCTAGTTGATTTTCCCTTCAAGCGTTTACACACTAGGATCATAAAAAGCTAATCAATAATGCAGAAATATGAAAAACTAGAGAAAATCGGGGAAGGTTTGTCACAAAACGATTTTAATGCTTTCATAGCTTTGATAAATGTCGAAAGAACTAATGAATTTCTATTGTATTGCTCAAATACATTCATTCAGTAGTGTGCTGTGATCTCTTGAGAGACTATTACTTCGGTTTTCGGCCTCGATTAATATTCCCAACCAAATGTTTCGACCTTATGAGATTTCATTGGGCACACCGACGGACTGCAATGTTGCTTAGATATTAACTTGTACTATGTTTTCTTAGGAAACAAACTGTCTTAAGCTACCACATTTGGCATTCTCCAAGGTGCATGCTTTACTGAACAGTTCTGTTCTATTGTCAATTTCCAGCCTGTAGAGGCTCACCACCATACATGTAGTTTTTTTCATTTTTTTTTTTTTTTTTTTCATTTGTGTATCCCTTATCTTGTACATTCCACTTACCGTAGAAACCCAGCATTTTATGCATGTAACACTAATACATTCTTGTCCCATGATTTAACATAATGGAGCCTGTTAATGCACTTGCCTCTGGTACTTGGAGGTCCTGGGTTTGATCCCCACTCTTGGAAAGACATATTTTCAATACACATTAATGCTGTCATATTGATTTTTCCAAATCAGGAATGGCAGTTGTCAGTTACTGCAAAAGTATATACACAAAGTACTGGTTAACCACAAAAAAGATTAAGCCTGTCCTTGACAAGACCCATTAATGAGTATAGCTTTTTTTTTTTGAGAAATCAGAAACATTATCCCAGAATAATTATCAAATTATTCTCCTTAACAAATTCTCTGGAAGAATATCAGTATCCTATCTGAATTTGTTTTAACTTGATTTTACACAGGCACATATGGAACAGTATTCAAGGCAAAGAACCGAGAAACTCAAGAGATAGTTGCCCTAAAGAGAGTGCGGCTTGACGATGATGATGAGGCAAGTTTAGCTGAAATTAAAGTATATGCATAGCACCAGATAAATGGGGGTATCCATTTTTCTCATTTCTTCATGAAAACATACATTATCGGTATTCATTAGAGATTAATGCCTTGGTGAGGAGCTTCTAATGAGTACCCACAATGTATGTTTTTATGGGGAAATAAGAAAAAGTATCAACATTTTTTGGTTGAAAAAAGGGCCTTTTTTGGAGTATTGTAAACACCTCAACTCCTTACCATACTTTATCTAAAATTTGAACAAGTCCAATTTACTACCCACTGTTGTGTCTAAAATAGCTGGGGGAGTAACTTCTTTCCTTTAAAAGTAGCCCCCTTTTAGAAGGGAGGCAAATACTTTCAGGTCATAGTGATCTTTCTTGGAGGTGTTTATACTGTCACCTTTATTTTTTTATAGAACTTATAGCAAAATTAACATGGTGAGTTTGAATTAAGGCTGGCATGATTAATCGGATAAAATGACCATCATTACAGATTTGCTAATAATCAATCATTTAATTTCTGTGTTTGTTACATGTACTTTACTGTATTTACCCTTCGTATTCAGACACCTCATTTCCATACCGTACTTTATCTAAAATTTGAACAAGTCCAATTTACTACCCACAGTTGTGTCTAAAATAGCTGGGTGAGTGGCAAACAGTGTAGACCCTGATGAGATGCCGCAAATGTCTCATCTGGGTCTAAACTGTTTCCTCAGGCCCGTCTGACAAAATACGTATACAATAAAGTATAACATATGATAGAGTCATGCTCAAGTAGGTAAAATTATGATCAAATCTTCAGCGATTACTAATCAATTATCAATCGCAATGGCAGGACTGATAATCCATTATCTTTTCAGCTCTGATTAGCCAGTCTTAGTTTGAATGATAATTTGTCTTCTTTGGAAGAGTTTTGTGTGCATTATCTCCTTGGGTAAAATTATATATTGCATCAAAATAAAAGAATTTCCCAATGAGAAAAAAAAATAGAAAAAAGACTGTTACAAGCAAAGACATCAGTTTGGTTTCAAACAAGTACAAAATATTATTCCAGTAATGTGCAGTTCTAATGACTCAGAAATATTTGTATCTATCTGCTTTGAACTCTTTTTCTCATGACAGGATCCAGATTGCAAATAAAATTCTTCATGTTTGTTTTTAGGGTGTGCCTAGTTCAGCCCTCAGAGAGATCTGTTTGCTTAAAGAATTGAAACACAGGAATATTGTAAGGTAAATTTGATTCCAGTTGTCAGAAGATGAATATTGTATGAACATACATTGTCGATCCCACTTGACATGGACAGGGGAGTATAAATTGGGGCTGAGCAAATATATTTGCTCAGAGTATAGAGAAAATGATGACCTGAAATTATATTTGAGGAGTCTATTCAAGGGGCAAGTGGATGGAATTTCAATATGTCAGGCCTTGAACATTCTATTTGTCAAAACTTTACAGTTTGTTCTTTCATGAAGCAAACATTTACCTTGATAAAGGCCACTGAGTGGCTGAAATGCATATACATGTAGTGTTTGTAGAACCAAGTTATCGTTTACTATATTTTTTCTTAATCTTGGATTAATTTAATTCATAAGTTGTGTTTTAATCAGTGTTATTAAACTGCAAGACTGTTCAACCGCTACCACAGTGGGCTAATTCAGCTGACAACAAATTAATGATATTTCTCTAATTTTTTCCAGAAAACAGGGTTTGACATTTCATGCAAATTGTCTCCATTGGAGACAGTTTGCAAGAAATGCCAAATCCTGTTTTCTGGGGAAAATAAGAATAATACTTCAGAATGTTGTCTGCTGAAAATTTATTGGTCTATTTCAGAACGGTCTAAAGCACTATTAGCCAAAGATTCCTTTTTATATTTAAGTAAAAAAATATTTATTTGGTTACCCCTTCTGACTAGAGCTATTTATGAGAGATAAGAAATATTAGCTGAATACATGTATCTCTCAGGTCAAGAGATCTCTGAGTACATAGCTTGCTGTGCTGTAGGTGGTGTTAACAACAGCAGAACTCTAGATAAGAGAGAGTAAAGGGTATTTTAGCATTGAATTTTTGAAAATCAGCATTGAAATTTAAGTTGAGCGGTAAAAATACTAAATGAAATTTTGCATTTCAGCATTGAAATCAAACTTAGTGGGTATAAATTTTCAGTGAACTTCACATTTTTTTACATAAAGCAATTTCATTCACATTTATTTTTTTGCGAGCAGTAGCACTATACTAGATCAGAAAGGGACAAACCAGTAAAACACCTATGACAAATTTATGCATTCTAGGGTGCTTGGCTGTTGTTGTTTTTGTTAGCCTGTTGTTGTTTTTTTTTTTTGTTTTAGCCGACAATTCACATGAAATGCCAAGCTTTACTTTCTCTGAAAAAGTTAGAATTTTGTATGCTACACTTCAATATGCTTGGTGCTTTAAGAGTTAAGCATCGCAGATAGGCATTTATTATTATTATTATTATTATACCATATTTATATAGCACTTTTTTCATATAAGATACATGTTCAAAAGTGCTTTACATAACTAAAATACACAACAACTCAGTTAAAAACTGATTGAAGGGTTTAAGAAATTAATAATATCATAAAATACATATCATCTATCGGTATTGCACTTTATACATATTTTACAAATATTAAGCTTTAAAGCAGGGGGTAAAATACTCATTGTACCAAAATCTTATCTGGAGCACTGCAACAGAAAATAATCTTTAAAGCAAATTATTAATGGATACTCTTTCAAGGATGGTCACTCTGACCAGAAACTATTTGCCTCCCTTTTCAAAGGGGGCTTCTCTTAAAGGAAGTAATTTGCACCCCTGGGAGTGACATATATATTTCCATGTCAGAATTATTTCTCCTGAAAGTGTATCTGTTCTCCATAAAATATTGTGTACTACGGTAATTTTCGAAAACGCTATACCTTTTTTGCCTAAATTTTGCTTATTGTATGGTAATTCCTTAAAATATTGGAAAGGCAAACATTGTAGACCCGGATAAGACTTCAGGAACAGTCTGATCTGGGTCTGCACTGTTTGCATATGCCATTTTTTTTTTGTTGGCAGCTTTGGTGTATGAAATTTTAGGACATTTACCATAATGGTGAAATGTAACAGATCACAGATTAACCTGATATACCATTGTTGTATTTCAGGCTTCATGATGTTTTACACAGTGACAAGAAGCTGACATTAGTGTTTGAATACTGTGATCAAGACTTAAAGAAGTATTTTGACACATGTAATGGTGAAATAGACCCAGATACTGTGAAGGTATGCATAGCCCCAGATATGGCTTTTTTTTTATAACGGAAAAGTATTTTTTTTTTTTTCTCCATGAAAACATATGTTGATATGTTGTTATGTTGTGGTACTCATTAGAAGTGCCTCACAGAGGCACTTCTAATGAGTACCCACAACATACGTTTTCATGGAAAAATAAGAAAAATGTTATCCAGATACCCCCTCTTATCTGGAGCTATGACTGGTTTGTAGGCATTTTGATATGACTACATGTAGTTGTTTTTTACCTAACCCGTATGAAAAGTAAAAGTAAAAACAGTAAAAGGTATTTTACTACCCCCAACACTAGGGTTGGTATTCTCAATAGTCTGGCATCTGTAGCCGCATCCACAATGTTAAAGTTTTACATGAAAGTTTTAAAGATCTATAGCTCCTGCGCATGAAGAGATAGAATGCTTAGATGAATTTAGTTGCTACTTGCACTGATGTTAAATACTGGTCCAAAGTTTTGTTCTGAATATGCGCCACGCCATTCACTGCTCTTGAAGTTACTTTGTAAACTATTCCTTATATGTTCAGATGTCTTCACTGCAGTACTTAAACTGGAACAAGACCATTTTACTGCTGGGCCCAGTTGTTCAAAGCATCGTTAGCTTAACAATCTTGTTAGTGGTTAAAATGTTAACTGTTCTAATAAGTGCATTATCTATTTCACAAGCATTTTTGCTGAAAAACTGTGAGTAGCTTTTGCAAACTTTTAAAGCTACTCACATTTTTTCAGCAAAAATATTAGCATATATGCCATATTGAATGACCAAAGATTTAACAATATGTTAACTAACGGCATTGTTAGTTTTGAACAACTGGGCCCTGGCTAATTGTCAAATAATGTTGATTCTAATCAGATGTATCATTACATGGTGCCTGGTCTGGGTCTGTACTAATTGCTGAGGTCTGTCTATCCAAATATCTAGTGTAAATATGATATATAGAGTTTATTCATTCTCCTGTTTTAAATATGGGATTTATAAACCTCGGGAGGTAAAAAAAATCCGATAAAGAAACTCGTGCTTCGCACTCATTTCTTTATCGGATTTTTTTTACCTCCCTCGGTTTATAAATCCCATATTTAAAATAGGAGAAATGAATAAACTGTATATTAAATGCATTTCGCCGCAACAGAGTACACCATTTAAGAGGCTTTTGTGGCAAGTCTAGTCTGCCAGTTTGTTTACGCTGTCATTCCTATTTTGAGTCGGCGTAGTAATACACTGACATTGACAGTTCGAAGCAGTGAACACTCGGGCGCCATTTTGAAAAAACTAAACGAATCGAGAGATTGAAAAGTGATAAAATATTTCCATTTAAATGGATATTTATGTGTTTCTGTGCTCAGATAGGATTAATTTCTATGCTTGTGACCTGATTCAACGAAAAAAGCATATGGATTTAAACATTTTCAGCCGGTAAGTAAGGATTTGAGATCATCCCACGGGTCAAAATCTACCGTAGGCCGTTCATATGCTACAAAAAAAAAAGTAGTTCCGGTTAAAGAGTTTTATTTTCCCAGCCAAGAGGAAATATTTCTTCTTAGAAAACAAGGGAAATACCAGTTTTATGTCTGGTAGAAATCATGGTATTTCTTGATTATGCATGTAATATATATTATTATCATTTTTGTGTATGTTTCAGTCCTTCTTCTACCAGTTACTGAAGGGCCTGTCATTCTGTCACAGCAATAATGTTTTACACCGAGATCTCAAGCCACAGAATCTACTAATTAATAAGGTAAGGGAACTAGTTCATAGCATCATGGACAGAGGTCTATCAAGTTTCTTCAAATGGTGATTCTGGATAGACCTTTTTACCTTTTTATGGCTAGGTCAAATTTGCTTCTCTATACATTTATATGGGGAAAAATCAATTTCTGAAAATGTATTTGACCAATGGTTGAAACTTAGAATGCATGATAAAAGTATCAAAACTTGAGTTACAAATCAAAATTTTATCCCTTAGGTGTTACGTAATCTGCACTTGATTTTCTAACATGTGAATCTTCTGCAAGTCTTATTTTCTCTGAAAAAGGAAATGATGAAAAGTAAAGAATGTCATCCGGTACAATTTTACTTAGCACTTTAGGGGTTAACAGTTCAGCAGTCATATACAGCAACCCTTTCATAAGAATTCATTTCTCATTAAGAATTCTACATGGCTTTCGTAAACCTGGAGAATGCATTTCAAGGAGTGTCTGGGCCAGCCTCCGTGGCTCATTTGGATGCGCCGTCCGATTGGAGACCAGGAGGTCGCGGGTTCAACCCCTGCCGAGGTCGGCAACATTCTTTCATGGAGATTGATCATGAAATATTTTCTACGGTCATTCTCTCCCTTCTGCTGATTCAAGAAGGGCAGTTGTCAGTTTCTGGTGAAAGAATGTGCACAATACTGGTTAACCGCTTAGAGGACTAAGCCTGCCCAGTAAACGTGTGGTTAGGTAAACTGACCACGCTCGACATGACCCCATTGGGTTGACTGGGCCGTAAAACCTGAACACAAACAAACAAACAAGGAGTGCCTGGGAAGGTCATCTGGTGGACGCTGAGAAAACTTGGTGTGGAGGAGTGGATTATGTGACTGGTGCAGGGGATGTATCATGTATGCCAATGCGCAGAGCTGTGTCCTTGTTGGGGAGGGGTACAGTGAAGAGTTTGAGGTTAAGGCTCGGCACAGCCCGCTGCTCTTCATCATTGTGCTTGAAGCACTGTCACGCGACTTCCCCTTTGGGGTCCTTTTGGAGGACCTCTATGCCGATGACCTTGTTATCATAGCTGAATTGCTTGAGGAATGTGTCAGGAGGCTCTTGACTTAGAAAGATGCAATGGAAGAGAAAGGACTGAGAGTAAATGCAGGAAAGATGAAGATCATGATCTGTGATATGGGCCTAGACCTCATGCAGAGCTCAGGTGAGTTTCCATGAACCCTCTGTCGCACCAGAGTGGACAGCAACAGCATCTTCTGCAATGGCTGCAAGCACTGGGTGCACAAGAAATGCAGTGGGCTCAAGCTCTTGACAAAGGACCCTGATTATAGATGTACACGGTGCCAGAGAACTGCAGGCACTTTGGACGGCAGACCACAGAGGGAAGTCCAAGTCATACCTGACAAACTGGAGGTGGTAGCTTCCTTTTACTACCTAGGATACATGCTCTCAGCAGCTGGTGGCTGTGAACTTTCAACCATAATGCGTGTGAAAACTGCCTGGAAGAAGTTCAAGGAGCTGCTACCAGTTCTGTCTTCCCACCGCCTTTCTTTCAAGACATGTGGCCGCGTGTACAGCTATTGTGTGCCGAGGGCAATGCTCCATGCCAGTGAAACTTAGCCACTGACAAAGCCAAACCTCCAACGTCTGCAGCGGAATGACAGCAATGATTAGACAGATCTGCTATGTCAAGCAGCAAGACATTGTCACCATCAGGTCCAGTGAGCTCCATGCTCGGCTTGGCATTGAGGATCTGGACCACATTCTGAAGGAGAGAAGGCTCCACTGGTATGGACATGTGGAATGCTCCAATGGCGCAGTCAAGACAATGTCTGACATACAGGTTGGTGGACAGCGTGGGCTTGGGAGGCCCAAGATGACATGGAAGCAGCTGACAGAGAATGATTGCAGAGAGTGGAAGCTCTTGGCTATCGACCCTCAGGATAGATATACCTGGAGATCTGGGGTGAGATCTGCCATACATGCAGCAAGCCAGCTGCCTGGAAGGGGGCCCACTGGTGTGGATGTTGCCCCTGTACCTGCAGGTAAATAAAAAATCTGATGGTAATGATGAATTCATTTCTCAAAAAGATGTTTATTGTTGGTCTCAATGGTGGTAGAGTGGAGCAACTTTCTGCTAAAACTTTCATAGGATTGGCTCTGCCATGATTAACTTTTGGCAGGAAGGTTCTTGCCTCACATGAAGCAAGTTAAACATGTCCTGCTGAATAAAAAGATGCCACGGCCACTTCAAATTTTCAGTCAATCAGATTACTTGATCCAGATTATTGATATTGATATGTTGATAAATGACAAATAGTGCAGATCCAGATCAGTTTGCTTCTTCAAGAGCCATCTGATCTGGATCTACACTGTTTGCAAAGGCAGGGCATATCTGGGTTCAGCAGGACTAGGGTTAAGGGGTTGGGGCTTTTTTGTCATATATCCCATTCCTATTTTTTTTTCATTCTCCCTCTGTCTGGGAGTTGGCTCAGTATGACTGAAATATTGTAGAGAAAGCTGTTAAACCTCCACTAAAAAAAATGTTGTTCTCCGTAAAAGGTAGCACAATTCAATCCAGGATCACAACTGATTTTCTAACATAGATTCTGCAGTAAGGGATGGATTATACCCACATGCACACATGAAAATGACAGTTATTTGCATCCTTTGCTCTAGTGGCGCATGTTATGGGTAATCCCACTTAGGTAGTCAGTCACTGGTTGGTTGTGGAATTCAGCAGCAATAAGTGACATTTAAGTAAGGTTGCAGTATCCCATGAGCGTAGCTAGTAGTGCATCCGACCACAGGAGCTTGAAGTTCTGTCCATAAATAATTCATAATGTCAAAAATCAAAAGTGACAGAAAGCCATTTCTTTGAAATTGCTTCAGAGTTTGTTTTTTTATATTTGGACATTTTCAGTATGTTTGATGGATCAAACTTCAAGCGCCTGTGATCCTACTGCAGATACCATCTCAGTTACATAATTTTTGTTGAGCTTGATCGTGAAATAATTTTTATGGTCATTGTATTGCCTCCGCTGATTCAAGAAGGACAACTGTGAGCTACTAGCAGAAAAAGTATGTATACAAGTACTGGCAAACAGCTTAGAGGACTTAGCCTGCCCAGGAAAAGTGTGAATAGGTTAACTAACCAGCTTGACATGACATTAACAGTGTTGACTGGGCCGTAACACCTCAGCTAAGCTCAAAGAAATAATGGTACAAGAGACAAAGAAGCATGAGACAAAGTAGTAGTGAACAATATTAATTAAATGATAATTAAACATAAAATTTTCAACCAAATTCTGTTACTTTATTATGTAGGTCTAGATAAAAGTGGGTATCAGAAAAATATTTTTCTTATTTCACCACAAAAACATATGTTGTGGGTACTCATTAGAAGCGCCTAAGCAAGGCGCTTCTAATGAGTACCCACAACATATGTTTTTGTTGAGAAATAAGAAAAATATCAATATTTTTGGATAAAAAAAAAGCTTGTTATCAAGAGCTATATGACAGATTTTTGTCATTTTCAGTGAAATGTCACATTTGCCAAAACATTGCATAGACAAAATAGGGTTATTCGAACAAATGAGTGTTTGCCAAAATGTTTATTTTTTTCCAAATGTCATGCCGTGAGTAGAATGGACCCAGTAATTCCAAGGCCAATGAAAATAAAAACTGCATTTCTGCACAAAACACACAGAATGTTAAAAACAATTTTTCAGCTGTAATCACCCTGTTAATTAACCCTTAAACTGCCAATCACAACAGTTGTCGTCTGCTTTGTCATCTGCTTCTGATTTTAAAAGTCATTTTTGCAAACAGTATGGACCCAGATCAGACTGCTCCTCTAAGAGCAGTCTGATCAGGGTCCACACTGTTTGCCTGTATGCGAAAATAGGTGTGAAAAGTTTGCAAGACTATTCAGCAGACTACATTTTCAGATGCAGATTTTCTTGGTATTTTGAGGGTTAAAGTATGATAAGCCTCAGCAAACAGTGTAAATCCAGATCAGACACAGCAGAATGTGGCATCTGATCAGGGTCTGTACTATTCATCATTCATCTTTCTGTTTTTAGACATATCAATGGTTAGACCTAAAATAAAAAAGTGTGTGTTTCAGGTTACCCTACCGTGCCTAATTTTTTGCCACCGACCCTTAAGTTTTTAAGGATTTTGTGGGGATTCTTCATTCTGCCATATTGTTTTCCTATTAATCCCATATAAAAACTTTTAACAAAATAAAAATATTTTCCAACCTGTCATCCATATTTTAAAATTCCATGTAGCCTGAAACACACTTATTTTTCTTTTTGGCCTTAGTAAAATTGAGTTGTTCAAATGCCAGGACAAGTATATAAAGGTTAAGGTATCCTAATACTTAGGCTGAAAACGCTATGTAAAGCTACATGTATATCATTGTATTTTTGCAGAGTGGAGAGCTAAAACTGGCAGATTTTGGACTTGCAAGAGCTTTTGGAATTCCAGTCAGATTTTATTCTGCAGAGGTGGGATATAAACTTTGTTATATGAACTTTAGACTTTTGATATATTATTATTGATAAGATTCCTCACAGATTTACCGTTTTTACAACATTTATGTATTTGGACCAACAGGGCTGAGCAAACAGTGTAGACCCAGATGAGATGCCACAGAATGTGGCATCTCATCAGGGTCTATGCTGTTTGCCACTCATCCAGCAATTTTTAGACACTACATTTGGTAGTAAATTGTACTTGTTTAAATTTTAGAACAAATATGATAAGGAGTTGAGGTGTACGAATACATAGGGTAAATACAACACACAAAGGAGATATTCAGAGGACTCCTATATTTCCCCTAAATATTCAGACACTTTTAGGAGACTGGATACACCTGGCCCAGAGGTTATAAAACTTTTTTTCATGCTCAACTCAGCTGAGCATGAAATTTGTTCTGCTAGTAAATCTCAAAAAAACTAATAATTGCAAATTCTTTCTTGTGAAACATAGCTGAGCATGAAAATTTCTCTGCTAATAAATATGAAAATGCCAACTAATGTTGGCATTTTCATATTTATTAGCTGAGAAAATTTTATGCTCAACTGACTTGAGCATGAGAAAAAGTTTTTTCTGCCATTTTGTACAAGGGAGACAACTTTTTTTATTTCCTCTTTGCTTTCTTGCACACCAAGCCTCTTCTGAAAAAGGGTCTACTCTAAAAGATAAGAATTTGCTCCCTTTTAGGAACAGATTCTTTCCTACAGAGCATATCCCTTTTTCAAAACACGATGTACATTATTTACAGGTGGTAACATTGTGGTACAGACCACCTGATGTGTTATTTGGGGCCAAGATGTATTCCACTTCAATTGATACCTGGTCAGCTGGTTGCATCTTTGCAGGTAAATATCTGTTTGCTGTACAAGGATTATCCAAAGTGGTTTCTTTCTTATTATTCTATATTCAATATTAAGACCACCTCACCAATAAGACCACTTTTAAGTAGTTCCAAAGATGGTCTTAATAATGGCCATTTACTCTAAGGCCAAATAAAAAATTATTTGTGTTTAGGGTAAAATGATAGAAAAAAATAGGTAGGGTAGGTAGGGATTCTTTTGTTTTTTGTTTTTTTACATTTTTTTATGAAGAATAATACTATAATTACCAAATATATTTGGACTTGGCACATAATTCACATATAATTTTACCAAGTCTGTTTGATTATCCTTAAATGTTTCTAAAAGTACAGATAGAATGGCAAACAGTGTAGACCGTGATCAAACTGCTCCTTCAGGAGCAGTTTGATCTGGGTCTACACTCAGTTTGATCTGGGTCTACACTGTTTGCTTAGCCCCCCTTGTCCAAATGTTTAGCATAATTTTTTTTTTTTCTGAGAAAACATGAAAAAAATTGCTAGGTTTCACCAGGAAAATTAGGTAGGGTAGGGTTACCCTAAACACATATTTTTTTATTTGGCCTAAGTGTTTATCACATGTAAAATGTACATGTAAGTCTAACATATGAAAAGCCGGACTCAGTGGCTCAGGTGGATGCGTGCCCGATTGGTGATCAGGAGGTTGCGGGTTAGAACCCAGGCAGGTCCACAACATTCTTTCAAGGAGATTGATCTTGAAATGTTTTCTATGGTCATTTTCTCCCATCCCCTGATTCAAGAAGGCCAATTGTCAGTTTCTGGTGAAAGAATGTGCACAATACTGGTTAACCACTTAGAGAACTAAGCCTACCCTGTAAGAGTGTAGTTAAGTAAACTCACCGCACTCAGCATGACCACATTGGGTTGACTGGGCCATAAAACCTCAACACAAACAAACTAACATATGAAAATGTCCAACATACCATATTCAATCTAATTACCGCACATACCTAGCACTAAGCACAGTCAAGCAATTTCTTAGTCTTCAGATTACAGTCTGTATGCTTTTATCTACCTCTTGTTAAAAGCATATACTGTTGGTACTCATTTGAATTGCCTCAACAATTGCTTTGACTTGTCCAGGCAATTCAAATGAGTACATGTACCAACAACATATGCTTTTTATCGCACCTGCTTGTAGCAGGGTGCGATATAGGCGTCCGATTTTCTGTCCGTCCGTCCGTCAGTCCGTCCGTCCGTCCGTCCGTCTGTCAACATTTATGTCAAAGTTAGTATTCTAATCAACTACAAGACTAAACAGCCATCAAACCTTGCATGAAACATCTCCCTGACCTCCTGACTTTGCGACATAGGCGTCCGCTTTTCAGTATGTCTGTCCATTCGTCCGTCCGTCTGTCAACATTTATGTCGAAGTTCGACATTTATGTCAAAGTTAGTATTTTAATCAACTACAAGACTAAACAACCATCAAACCTTGGATGAAACATCTCCCTGACCTCCTGACTTTGCGACATAGGTGCCCACTTTTCCATTCGTCTGTCTGTTCGTCCGTCCGTCTGTTAACAGTTCTGTTATGTCGAAGTTCGACATTTATGTCAAAGTTCGTATTCTAATCAACTACAAAACTAAACAACCATCAAACCTTTTATGAAACATCTCCCTGACCTCCCTACTTTGCGACATAGATGCCCGCTTTTCCATTCGTCTGTCCGTTCATCCGTCCGTCTGTCTGTTAACAGTTCTGTTATGTCGAAGTTCGACATTTTCGTCGAAGTTAGTATTCTAATCAACTACAATTCTACAACAACCATCATACCTTGCATGACACATCTCCCTGACCTCCTGACTTGGCAGGTATGTTGACCCAGTGACCTTGACCTATATTTTGCGCTTCATTGACTTTGACACAATTTACGTTGACGTTCCAGATCTTCTCAACTATAAGGCATACAACTACCAAACCTTGCATAGTGCTTCTCCTAGATGTACTGACTTGGCATATACCTTGACCCGGTGACCTTGACCTATATTTTGCGCTCCAGTGACTTTGATATATTTTGCGTCAACGTTCGATATCTCCTCGACTATAAGGCCTACAACCATCAAACCTTGCAAAGTGCTTCTTCTCAATGTACTGACTTGGCAGATACCTTGACCTGGTGACCTTGACCTATATTTTGGCTGCAGTGACTTTGACATAATTTACGTCAATGTTCCAGATCTCCCCAAGTGTAAGACCTCTAGCCACCAAACCTTGCATAGTGCTTCTCCTAGATGTACTGACTTGGCAGGTATCTTGACCCGGTGACCTTGACCTATATTTTGCGCTCCAGTGCCTTTTACACATTTTACGTCAACGTTCAATATCTCCTCAACTGTAAGGCCTACAACCATCAAACCTTGCATAGTGCTTCTCCTCAATGTACGGACTCCGCAGGTACCTTCACTGGGTGACCTTGACCTATATTTCGCGCTCCATTAACTTTTACACCTTTTATGTCAGCCTTCCATATGTCCTCAACTGTAAGGCCTTCAACCACCAAACCTTATATAGCACTTCTTCTCGATGTACTGACTCGGCAGGTACCTTGACCTGGTGACCTTGACCTATATTGTGCATTCCAGTGACTGACACATTTTATGTTGATGTTCGGTATCTCCTCAAATATAAGACCTACAACCACTAAACCTTGCATAGTGCTTCACCTCATTGCACTGGCTTGGCAGGTACCTTGACCCGGTGACCTTGGCCTATATTTGACACATTTTACGTTAATGTTTGATAACTCCTCAACTATAAGGCCTACAACCACCATACCCTGCATTGTGCTTCTCCTTGATGTACTGAATTAGCAGGTACCTTGACCCGTGACCTTGACCTATATTTCATGCTCCAGTGACTTTTACACATTTTACGTCAACGTTCCATTATCATTGGGCTGTATGATACGAAAAGTCAGTGCTGAAGATATAGCCATTAGAGGGAATGGGACTGGCCTGGAATATATGTGCCCCACTAGGCACTTTGTCTACATTTTTTTCAACCCAGTTTTCCAAGTAAGCACTGCTAAGAATGAAATAAACTTATTTAATAACCATGTTCTGATTGTGGCTCCTGTGAATTTTGCCCCAGCAGGTGCGATGGCGCCTTCCGCGGAATTCTTGTAGAAATTAATCAGAAAAAGTACTACATTAAATCCTAAAATTATCCTCATGTAATATTCAGCTGATTTTTTTTCTTTAATGTGTACCTTATTAGTTGGTTATTTTACTAAATGAATTTTAGTAGAGTTGAAAAACTTCAGAGCACAGTGCAGTAAGTAGATCTAATTCGATAATTGTGCTGTGCTAAGCAAAAAACTTATGAAGTAAACTGGATTGAAGTAGATCATCCTGCATATCTGTTCAGGCTCATCAGGACCTATATTGATTAGTGATACATTCTGCAATATCCAGTGATCACCATCAGGTCTAATGAGCTACTTGCATGGCTTGGCATTGAGGATTTGGACCTCATCTTGAAGGAGAGAAGGCTTTGCTGTTATGAACATGTGGAACGCTCCAGTGGTGCAGTCAAGACAGCCTGTGACATACAGGTTGATGGAAAGCGTGGGACTTGGAGGCCTAAGATGACATGGAAGCAGCTGACAGAGAGGGATTGCAGAGAGTGGAAGCCCTTGGCTATCAACCCTCATGATAGACACACCTGGAAATATGGTTGTGCATGCAAGCCAGCTACCTGGAAGGGGACCTACTGGTGTGGATGTGCCCCTGTACCTGCACGTTAATCAAAAATCCAGTGATGTAGATGAGTGATTCAGTAAGTGGACAGTGAAGGCCCTGATTAGACTGTGCAGATGTACAGACCAGTGATGTATCCAGAGATCAGAATTATTGTTACACACACCCTTTTAAAAATTCTCACTAGTATTGCTTCGAAAATAGGGGATACTCTTTAAGGAAAGAATTTGCTCCCTCTGGGAGCAAATTCTTTCCTTTAAGAGTAGCCCTAATTCTTGAAGCAATTATTTTCTTTATGAGCAGACCCTATGGTAAAAAAGCAAAATATTTTATGTTATTTGGTATCTTATTATTTTACAAATAATTTTATTTTTCTCACACATATTACGCACATGCGTAATGTGCATAATAAGTGCTATGCCAATGCAGGCTGATCTGAACTTTTCTGTCCTAAAGTTTTTGTTTATTGCACTTTACAGAGTTGGCGAATGCTGGACGGCCGCTGTTTCCCGGGAATGATGTAGAGGATCAGCTGAAAAGAATATTTAAATATCCTTTTTTTTTTTTAACCCTAGTCCTGCTGAACCCAGATATATCCTGCCTTTGCAAACAGTGTAGATCCAGATCAGTTGGCTTCTGAAGAAACCAACCGATCTGGATCTGCGCTGTTTGCCATTAAGTATGTGAATTTATCTCAACAATCTGGAACAAGTTATCTGATTGGCTGTAAATTTGAAATGGGTGTAGCATCTTAATTTATTCAGCAGGACAAGAGTTAAGGTCAGTGGGTAGACTTGGTAGATTTTCTGACATTTTTCACAAGGGAAACAACTTTTGCTACTTCCTGTTTGTTAACCAGCACAGCACACCCCTTCTGAGAATGGGTCTGCTCTGAAAGGAATTTTAGGGTAGGCCTCTAGTCCTTATATTTGAACAAGTCTAGTTTACTTCCTGTTGATATATTTAAGCAATTGCTGGATGGATGGCAAACAGTGCAGACCCTGATCAGATGCCCCATTCTATATGTACATGGTGCTGAATAAAATTGTCAGTCTTATAATATCGACAGATAATAATTATGGTACTGAATAAAATTGCAATCCTTGCAGATAACATAGCACTGAATAAAAGGATAATAAAAATCTAAAAGGCTGCCTTTGGAAACAGAGAACACACAAAGAAATGAAAATCATAGACTCGGTTTTATGAAGTCTTTTTATATGCTATACACTGTAATGTAGTTTGCAAGGCTGCAATCACCCCACCAGCACCAGCTTAAGTGGTATTCGATGTTCAAAGTAACTGGAATGGGCTCTAGGGTCCCAAAGGAAATAAAGATATGGGGAGACATTTTACGGCTGCCACACAGCACTTAACATCAGCTGCAGTGTCATAAAATAAAAATCTAAAAGGTTGCCTTTTGAAGTAAAGAAAACTCAAAAGTATGAAAATCAGAGACTCAGTTTTATTCAGTCATGCTGGCTGATACATTGTAACATGGTACTGAATAAAATGATAGAAGTTTTATAATGCTGGCAAATAATTTACCTTAATGATGATCAGATTATTGGGGACCCCTACTGAAGACACATGGCCTGGTATAACACAGTTACCTGACTTTAAGGTAAGAAATTCAGAGATGTATATCCTGCTACTGGATTTTCTAATTTTGGTAAGAGTCCAGATAGAAGAATGTTCAGGACATTGTTAAATGTGGATTCCCATTAGAATTCCCTAGGTAAGGCAGTTTTTATTAATAAAATAAATGTCCTAAAATTTTATACACCAAACTTTATGATAAAATAACATATGCAAACTGTGTGGACCCAGATCAGACTGCTCCTGAAGGAGCAGTCTGATCAGGACCTACACTGTTTTTCATTCCACTAAGTATTTTAAGAAACAACTGCATAAAAAGCATAAGTTAGCCAAAAAACTATGGAATAAAGTGTTCAAAATTTTAGGACATTTACCATACACACAAGCCTGTATTTTATTCTGTATAGCACCATATAAGAGGGTATCTAGACAATACTTTTCTTATTTCTGGAAACATAGGTAGTGGTACTCATTAGAAGCACCTCAGTGAGGCACGTCTAAAGAGTATCACAGCATGTATGTTTTTGCGAAGAAATAGGAAAAATATAAACACTGTTTTGGTTAAAAAAGTACTGCCTTACCTTGATGTGTGACACAGGTGTGTGATGTAGAAACTGTTCTGTTTAATACAACATTCGAGCCACAATAGGAGAATTTGTACATTTTGATGTGCGTCTAATGATGGTATGGATAAGCCTGCAGAGTTGTATACATCAGCAGGGCAAGAGATAAGAGGAGTACCTGAGTAAAATACCCATATTTTTTGAGCAAATACTCAATTATTTTCAAAAACTTGGGTATTGATACCCAATTGATTTGACAGAGTACCCAATTATTTCCAAATTCAAGGGTGAAAATAAAAGTTTCAAGGCCAGAAAAGCACATGATTACTATTTTATAGTATGATTACTGCACATAATATGTGTTTTTATTCTTCATAAGACAAATATAATCATAAAAAAAATAGGGTATAATGAAATACCATGTTTTAAATACCTAAATCGGCATTTTTTGTGCTCTTTCCTTCAGTTTTATAAGTTTTACCCAATTAGTTTTCATTTTGTGGGGTATCTTTACTCAAACGGAAAAATGAAAATACAATTTTACCCAATTGATTCAATTTTGATGGGGTTAAATATCCAAATGCTCCCAAAATTATCTGTTGCTCTGCATCAGTATTTTAACATTTGTGATAACAGTGGACCTGTTTGATTTATAACACATCATTAGGGGCATGTCACTGACCGATGGACTCTGCTATATTGGTCATACCATTTTTAGCTTACTGGAGCATGAAGTGCTCAAGGTGAGCAATTGTGATCAGTTAATGTCCGTCATGCGGCATGCAAGGTGAGCTATTGTGATCAGTCAATGTCCGTCATGCGGCTTGCAGCATCAACAATTTGCTTTAAAAGCTACTCCTACACACATGGGCCAATTGAATCGAAACTTGGTAGGGAGCATCTGGGTGACTTGTAGATCAAAAGTAGCTAAAATTTTTCTAGTCTGAAATCCAAGATGGCTGCCTTGGTTGCCATCTATAGAATCTGTTTTGTGCTTCTTCTCCTGAACCAAAACTCCAATTGAATCAGAACTTGGTAAGATTTATTGGGGCAACTTGCAGGTCAAAGATAGCTAAAATTGATCTGATTGGAAATCCAAGATGGCCACCGTAGTGTCCATCTTGAAATTCTATTTTGCACTTCTTCTCCTGAACCAAAAGGCCAGCTGACTCAAAACTTGGTAGGAAGTATTGGGGGACCTTGCAGATCAAAAATAGCTAAAATTGTTTTGGCCAGAAATCCAAGATGGCTGCCATGGCAGCCATCTTGCAAATCCATTTTGCGCTTCTTCTCCAGAACTGAAAGGCCAATTATCTCAAAACTTGGTAAGAAGTATTGGGGAACTTACAGATTATAAATAGCTAAAATCATTCCAGTTAGAAATCCAAAATGGCTACCATGTCCAAGATGGCCAACATGGCTGCCATCTTGAAAATCTATTTTGCTTTTCTTCTCCTGAACCAAGAGGCTAACTGACTCCAAATTGATAAAAAGTATCAGTGTGACGTAGACAAAAAAATAGCTAAAATTGTTTGGATTATAAATCCAAGATGGCTGCCAAAGTCGCCATCTTGAAAATATATTTTGAACTTCTTCTCCTGAACAGAAAGATCAAATGACTTGAAACTTGATATGAAGTATTGGGGTGTCTTATAGATCAAAAATAGCTAAAATTGTTCCAATTAGAAATCCAGGATGGGCACCATAGCAGCCATGTTGAGAGTGTATTCTGAACTTTTTCTCCTGAACCAAAAGGCCAGTTGACTCCAAACTTCATTGGAAGTATCAAAGTGGTGTAGATCCAAAAGTAGCTTAAATGGTTCTGATTGGAAATTCAAGATAGCCGCCATCTTGAAAATCTATATTGAAGTTCTTCTCTGGAACCGAAATGCCAGTTGACTCCAAACGTATCTGGTAATCAGGTGAGCAATACAGTGCCATCTTAGCCCTTTTGTTTTCTCTTGTTATTTTTTTCTTTATTTCTATTTATTATTGTTAAACTTGCCTGTACAAAAAGTACAGGTAGATTTATAACAGTCACCATAACATTGGTGTTGGCATCGGCGTCGGCACTGGTTAAAGTTTTTGGTAAAAGTTTTTATAAGGCTATATCTTCTGGACCTCTGAATGGAAGTAATTCATACTTTTCCTGAAGTTGGATGCTGGTCTGAAGTTTTATGCTGCATCGTTCCCGACCCACAAGAGTGACTTTGAGGCAAGGTCATGGAATTAGAGAAAAAAATTATGTAAAAGTTTTTGGAGACAAAATGCAATTCAGGCAATAACATGCCAGCCTCGGTGGCTCAGTTGGATGCGCCGTCCCACTGGAGACCAGGAGGTCGCGGGTTCAACCCCCGCCGAGGTCGGCAACATTCTTTTGTGGAGATTGATCGTGAAATATTTTCTACGGTCATTCTCTCCCTTCCGCTGATTCAAAAAGGGAAGTTGTCAGTTTCTGGCGAAAGAATGTGCACAATACTGGTTAACCGCTTAGAGGACTAAGCCTGCCCAGTAAATGTGTGGTTAGGGAAACTGAACCCGCTCGACATGACCCCATCGGGTTGATGGGCCGTAAAACCTCAACACAAACAAATCAGGCAACAACTCTTATTAGTTTTGCTTTTTTACATAATAATTTAAAAAAAAATAAATATTATTGTTAAAAGTATAAACATATAATAGATGTTTTCACAATAAATATCTTGTACAACATTTCAGCTTTTTATAATAAATTACATGTATATTAGTGGTATGGATACATACTTAATAGATTTTCCAACCATTTTTTTTTTTTACAAAGGAGATAAACTTTGTGAATTCCTGTTTGCTGCTGGGCCAGAGGCTGAGTCGGATGCTCGTCCAACTGGTGACCAAGAGGTTGAGGGTCCAATCCCTGCCAGGTCTGGCAGCATTCTTTCGTGAAGATTGATCATGAAATATTTTCTAAATCATTCTCTCCCATCCGCTGATTCAAGAAGAACAATTGTCAGTTTCTGGCGAAAGGATGTGCACAAGTACTAGTTAACGGCTAAGAGGACTAAGCCTGCCCAGGAAAACAAATTCTTTCCTTTAATTATACACCCCTTCTCAGAAGGGAAGAAAAACAATTTTGACAATTATCTCCCCTGAAAATGTATCCATTCACCTTAAAATGGAACTGACGTGATAAAAGAAAGATATTTTTGTATGTTTTCCCTACTGATTAAAAGGTGCATTTTTATGGGACTACTTTCAGCAATATCCTATTTACCACATCAATACTACCTGGCAACAAGTAGTTCCAAGATTAAACTCCAAAGGAAGAGACCTTTTGCAGGTAAAATTGAGTCCTCCATGAAATCACCTGACCAGTAATTGACACCAAAACCTGACCAACCAAAATAGCTTACCAGTTAACGGTTAATGTTATTGCTTAGACAAACAATATTACCTATGTACTTTTTCATTGATAAATACAGGTACACATGCAGTTTTCATTGACAAATACAGGTATCACGATATTGTTTGTCTAAGGATTTACGCATGGGCGTGGTTATAGCCTTCTGATGGAGGAGTCAATTACAGGTTTTCTATAGAGATTGTCATTTACAAGGCAATTTTGCCTTTTTAAATACTGTTTGCTCAAGCCTATCTATTTACATGAAATGTCAATCCTATTTTCTTGGAAAAATATAAAAATGTCAATAATTTGTTGCCTGCTTTATTTACCTAAAGAGTGCTAATGGTTTGTATAACAGATGGAATGCATCTTTTTTTCCACAATTTATTTATGATAATAGTTTCTTCAAAAACTTGAATGGTAACAAGAATGGATCATTTACTGTATGGTATTTATCATAAATATTCATACGAAAACATACCTATATAATCTTGACCCCCTTAATCCCCACTCTTATATAGTAAAACTGGGGTTTACAGGGGTATACATTATTTTTCTTATTTCTGCTCAAAAATATGGATTGTGGATACTCTTTAGAACCCCCTCGCTGAAAGTATCAGAGTTTTTTTTATCTAAAAAGTTTCAGTTTTTGGAGGTGAAATTTTCAATATGTTTGAATAGGCCTGTTTTCATAATGTGGACACTTAAACTCCTTACCTTACTTGTACTAACATTTAAAATGTCTATTTTCTACCAGTTAATGTGTGTAAAATATTGTTGAATGAGTGCCAATGTAGACCCTGATCAGGTGCCAGGTTATGCGGCATCTGATCTGGGTCTTCACTGTTTGCTCAGGCCCATTTGTCCCATTGCGTACATTTATCACGGTAGTTCTTCCGCCTTTGAAATTGATCTACCTTTGATCTTCTGGGAAACTTCTGAGCATCATTTTATTTCAAAACTCCCGAAAAATCACATTTTTTTAGAAATGTCTATTCTATATTTATCTATTTTCAGAAATGTCTGGTCTGTAACCCTGGTGGACGGCTGTCAGCAGATGAAGGTCTACAGCACAGCTACTTCAGTGATCTGAGTCCCTCTGTCAAGTTTCCAGGCGACTGAGAGCCTCTCTTAAGCATTCCTGTGAAATAGATCATCTGAGTCAGTGTTGTCACTGTGAGCTTCTGACTGAAACAGATCATGTACAATGAAAGCAAGTTCCCAGATGACGGAGAGTACAGCTTATTGCCAGCATTTCATCGATACAGATCTCTATATATTGTCATTGTTACCTTCCACCTGACAGACTTTGCCTAAAGAAATCACTTTCGAGCTTGTTCTGTAAGCTGGCTATTGTGCAGATGTTTGTTTTGTATTAAGTCAGTCAAATGTTTAATACTGAATTTTCTGTCTCCAAGTTACAAAGCCGGCCTCGGTGTCTCAGCTGGATGCGCATCTGACTGGTGATTAGGAGGATGCGGGTTCGACCCCCATTGGGTTGGCAACATTCTTTCGTGGAGATTTGATTATGAAATATTTTCAACGGTCATTCTCTCCCTTCCGCTGATTCAAGAAGGGCAGTTGTCAGTTTCTGGCCAAAGAATGTGCACAATACTGCTTAACCGCTTAGAGGACTAAGCCTGCCTAGTAAAAGTGTGGTTAGGTAAACTGACTGCACTCAACATGACCCCATTTGGTTGACTGGGCCATAAAACCTCAACACAAACAAACAAACAAGGTACAATGGGTTTCACAGAAACAACAAACACTAGGTGACACATTTTAGCCCTTAAGCACAGTCACATTGGCTGCAGACAACATTCTAAAATACTTCTTTTTTTATCTTTCATAGAAAATAAGGCATGAAATTTCATGTGAATTGTCTGCCTAGCAGACAATTCACATGAAATGCCATGCCTTATTTTCTATGAAAAATAAAAATATTTTAAAATGTTGTCTTCTCTGTTTTTGCATACCAAATTAGGACTTTATAAGGACTGTTTTGTCAGTATCCGTTAGCCAGGTTCCATTAGCACAGAGAGTAGGGTGTCTAACTGCAGATCCGAGGGTCGTAAGGTAGAATCCCAGCTCAGCCACTGTACATATAACTTTCCTGGAGATTGATCATGAAATCATATCTGTGATCATTCTTCCCCTTTTGCCGATTCAAGAAGAGTTGTTAACCGGCCATAGTATGTGCACAAGAACTGGTTAACCATTTAGAGGACAGCCTGTCCAGGAAAATGTGTGAGTAGGTTAAGTGACTGGCTCTACATGACCTTAATTGCGTTGAATGGGCCAAAAAACTAAGACTCATTTGTCAATAAACAGGGAAGGCTGGATCAGACTTTGAATCCAGATGCACAAGCTGATTTGAATCTTTACTCTTCGTATATGGCATAAGGGCCATTTGCCAGGGCCCAGTTGTTCAAAGCATTGTTAGCTTAACGAGCTCATTAGTGGTCGAAATGTTAACTGTTCTAGTAAGTACAATATCTAATTCACGGTTATTTTTGATGAAAGAAATGTGAGTAGCTTCTGCAAATGCAAAAGCTACTCACATTTTTTCAGCAAAAATATAAGGTATATGCCATATTTAATGATCAAAATTTTAACAATTCGTTAACTAATGACATCGTTAGTTTCAAACAACTGAGCCCAGATGTTTGTATGATTTTGTTTTCATGATCATGTCCAAAAATCAGATAACCACAGATAAAGATAGTTTGTTTTCTTATTTATCCTTAAAAATCTATCATTTCTTATAGCTCCAGATAAGTCTTTTTTTTTTTTTTTTTTTTTTTTTTCCAACCATTTAGTATCGATAGATATTTTTTTTCTTATTTCTTCACGTAAACATGTTGTGGGTACTCATTAGAAGCACCTCTATGAGGCACTTCTAATTAGTACTCACAACATCTGTTTTTGTGGCGAATAAGAAAAATATTTACCAGACACCCACTCTTATCTGGAGCTATGATTTCTGATTAGAATTGTCTCAGTGAGTGTTCTAAAGAGATGCCGCAACATAGATTTTTGTGGCAAAATAATGAAACATTTTGCTTTCCTTGTAATAATGCATAGCACTGATCTCAAAGAAAATTCTAATGAGTACCTACAGCTTATGTTTTTTCTTTCTGTATATACTGCCATACACACCCATAGGCATTTTTGCAGGTCTTACTGGGTAGAAACCAGTACTAAGCCATGTTGAAAAATTGTTCTTGCTCATGGACACAACACTTGACTTGATGTGCACAGGGATCAAACCTGCTACCTCTCGATCTCAGTCTGATGCTTTACCACTGCACCACAGTGCTCTTTTGTGCAGAAATAAGAAACCTATTAATAATTTTTGGGTGGCAAAAACACACACACACACACACCTTGAGCTATGAGTCGTTGTCGAGATTCTGAGGAAAGATGTTATATTCAGTATTGTGAAGATCATGTGACAAAATTGTTAGATATAATTTTTATAAATTTCTGTGATGTATGGCACAGAATAAGTATGTTTATATCTTAAATCTTTCATGCCTGAATACCAATACAGATACCTTTGCAAACAGAGCAGATCCAGATGAGACGGCTCATAATGAGCCATCTCATCAGGATCTACACTGTTTGCCATTCTGTTTTGATTTTTGACCAAGACCCCTATTTGTAACAATGGTTCTGGCCAGATTCAAAAACGGAAGAGTCCACTTCAGAAACTCAAGGGGTGAAAGGGTAAGGACCAAGTGTTTGTAGAGGATAGATATGCATGGACTGGTTTAGGAGCTGAACACAAAATTAAGGTACTCTGAGACAAAGTTCCTCTGGGGATAAAATTTTCATGAATTTTCCGATCTTCTAAAGGGAGGCAGAACAATGTGACAAGAGTTCCCTCCCCTGGAAGTGTATCTATTCCATATAATACAGAATTATATTATTAATTTTTTTGCACACCTGAAAAATTACTCACTGATAAGATTAAACTGGTTATTATTTTGATGATGCTGCCATGCCGGCCTCGGTGGCTCAGTTGGATGCGCGTCCGACTGGAGACCAGGAGGTTGTGGATTCAACCCCCGCAGAGATTGGCAACATTCTTTCATGGAGATTGATCATGAAATATTTTCTACGGCCATTCCCTCTCTTCCGCTGATTCAGGAAGGGCAGTTGTCAGTTTCTGACAAAAAAATGTACGTAACTGCTTAGAGGACTAAGCCTGTGCCCAGTAAACATGTGGTTAGGTAAAATGACTGCGCTCGACATGACCCCATTGAGTTGACTGGGCAAAAAAACCTCAACACAGTATTATTATGGTGATGTCGTTCAATTCATATGTAGCAATGTATTTGGTATGTGCAATATTGTGTTTGTTCACTTGTACATTTCTGGCAGGATATGTTAACTCTTTCACTGCCACAGGCGATAATAATAGACTTTTGCATACAGCATAGATCCAGATGAGACGGCTCATATTGAGCTGTCTCATCTGGATCTACGCTGTTTGACATTCAATCTTTCAACTTTACATATAAACATCTTTCCAAGCAATGGTTTGTTAAAATAAAAAAAAAGATGACAAATGTCATCTGAAATTTGGCACTGAAAGAGTTAAAGGGGCTGGATACACTTTTAGAGGAGACAACTCTGACAAGATTGTTTTGAATACCTCTAAAATGGAGCCTGCTCTAAAAGGAAGCAAATTCTTTCCGTTTAGAGTAGGCCATTTTTCAGAAGGGTCTGATGAGCAGGAAAGCAAACAGGAATTCAAAAAATGATGTCTCCCTTAAAACAAAGGCAGAAATCCAGTCCCTTTATTTCTGGGCATTAAACATTGGAACACTGAATTTAAATATTTCCAGAGAAGATATAAAATGTTTCCCAAAGTTTGCACAAAATAGTCAGACATTTGATGGAAATCATCTCTTTAGCCCATTGGAGACTGGAGACCCTAAATGGGTAACTGGCAAACAGTGCAGACCCAGATCAGACACAGCAGAACGTGGCATCTGATCAGGATCTCCACTGTTTGCAAATAGTTCAACCATTTTTCTTTAGGAATACCTACATCATATAGCCTGACATACCTAAATACAATATATAGTGTGGAAGAGTTTATTGAGTCTTTAATGGGTTGGGCAAACCCTTGCTCATTGTGGCTCAGGAAAAAGATGGGCAGTCTGGTGCCTCCGGCAGAGCTAAGGCAAAACTTGAGTTTGTCATGTGACTAGCCTGGGGTCAAAGTTCCACAGCTTCATAGGCAAAGCCTCAACATGACTGAAATATTCTTGACTAAGGCATTAGACCTCAATTCAAACATACAAATATTTCTCAGTAGGAGATTTAGTTGTTGAACTCTTTCAGGAAATGTTGCAATGCAAATAATCTCCCTCTGGAACTGAAATTGAGTTGATATGCAATGCAATCTATCTCTGTAGGAAATGTTGCAGTGCAAATGATCTCTCAGAAATTGAGATGCACTGCAAATTATTTCCTTTACGAATCAATTTGCAGTGCAGATTATCTCCTTTAGGAAATGTTGCAATGCAAATGATCTCCTGAAATTCAGACACAGTGCAAACTATCTCCTTCAGGATTTGAGATGCAATGCATCTCAAATCCTGAAGGAGATAGTTTGCATTGTGGAAGTGAGTTGCAGTACAAACTCTCTCCTTTTGGAAATGTGTTTACACGAATTGTAATGGTTTGCTCAGTAATTATACTGACCCTCTCTGGCAGGTGCGACACGACCGTCTGCACAGCCCTGGTTTAAACAGAAATAAAGTTCTTGGAGACCAGTTTTATGAACATGATTTGTGTCTTATTGTTGTGCAAAGATATTTTAAAATAAATTGTTAATGTTTTGCTTTTATTAGTGTCTTATTTTGATGCCTGGCTGATGTGTTCCTCTGTACCTGCAGTTTTTGCAAACTGTGTCTTTGAGTTACATGTGAACATTGAAGGCCCAGGGTCCAGTTGTTCAAAGCATCGTTAGCTTAAAGACTCTATACATTGTATTCCTCAAAAATAGACATTTTTTGTATCCAAGAAAGGTTTAATAAATTAAAAATATTATTAATACGATTATAAAATGTGGCATCTGACAGCCTGTAAAATTTCATTTAGTCTCTCGTTTTTGAACTGTTTCAAAAATGAAAAGATTTTTATCATTTCGAAAATGAAATGATTTTTATCATATCTCTGAATCAATGTTGGAAACATTAATTCAGAAATATGATAAATAATCATTTCATTTCAAGAATGAGAGAGTTACTGAAATTTTACAGGCTGTCAGGTGCCACATTTTATGATTGTATTAATACCATATATCAATTTATTAAACATTTTTTTGAAAATAAAATGTCTGTTTTTGAGGACTAAGGAGCCTTTAACGAGCTCATTAGTGGTCAAAATGTGTACTGTTCTAGTAAGTACAATATCTACCTCTCAAGTATTTTTGCTGAAAAAATGTGAGTAGCTTTTGCAAATGCAAAAGCTACTCACATTTCTTTAGCAAAAATACTAGCGTATTTTCCATGTTTAATGATCGAAGTTTTAACCATAAGTTGACTAATGACATCATTAGTTTTGAACAAGTGGGCCCTGTTATTCCTGTGCGTATAAGCAATCTGATCACTGTTTTTAGGGGACCTTTATGGGGTCAGTGGGTACTGTAGAATATGTCCTCAATCATAAAGCAAAGAACCATCATAGCTATAGATAAAACTTTTTCTTTCAACAAAAGGTGTGTATTGCATAACTCCAGATAATATTTTTCAGGGGCAGATTCAGAGGGGGTTCAGGGGGTTCAGTTGAACCTCCTTTTGATTCAAAATTTCATTTTCAAGGGAAATTTTGGATAAATTACTTTTGACTCAAAATTTCATTTTCATGGGAAATTTTGGATAAATCTGATAAATTTGGAATACCCTATTTACCTAAATATTCACACCTTTGCTCTTTACCTTATACTACTCTTCAACAAGTCCATTTAATTATATGAATGTGTATAAAATTGCTGGATGAGTAACAAACAGGGTAGACCCTGATCAGATGCCATGTTCTGTGGTGTCTGATCTGGGTCTACACTACTCAGGCTTGTCTTTCCAAATATGTTGAGTAAGTATGCTAATTTATTCAATTCAAATCAAACCCCTTCAGAAATCACCCTGGATCTGCCCCTGTTTTTTTTTTTCAACCAAAATGTGTGGATATTTTTCTTATTTTGGTGTGATTGTGTGAGGCAAAGGTGTTGTGTATCTTGTGTCACCGGGGCGTCCAACTGAGATTGGCTTGCAGTTGGGCAAAGCCTGCTATCCTTGCAGCAGGTAAGGGTAGAGGGGGAATGTTTTTATTTCTTCTGTTTCTTCAATTTCATTCATTTTCCTCTTTCTGCCCTGTCACTCTCTTTCATCTCCTCTACTATCTCTCTTCTCCCTTTCTCTGGGAGACGACATAAATGACTCACAAGGTTTGACGTGTCGTTAAACCCCAACACATCTTTCTTTTTTCTTTTTTTTTTAAATAAAATTCTTATTTCTGCATGCATGAAAACGTTGTGAGTACTCATTAGAAGTGCCTTGGCAAGGCACTTCTAATGAATATCCTTAGCATGTTTTTGTACAGAAATAAGAAAAAACTATTTGTCTCAGTAACCCCCCTTATCTGAAGTTTTAGTATTTATATTATTCTTATGTATCACAGATCTTTATAAAATGCTTTTCTCAGTTCAAAAGTACAGATATTTTTCTTATTTCTCCACGAAAACATGTGTTGTGGGTACTTGTTAGAAGTGCCTTGGTGAGGGGCTCTAATGAGTACCCACAGCATATGTTTTTTGTGGAGAAATAAGAAAAATATTTACCTGGTACCTACTCTTATCTAGACCTATGATATATGTATGTTGTGGATACTGTAATAAATGCCTTTGCTGAGATGCATCTAAAGAATACCCATAGCATGTTTTCATGCAGAAAGAAGAAAAGTATCCATACATTTTGGTTGACAAAATCATCTTAACCCTTGTTCTGCTGAATAAGTTAAGATGCCATGCCATCTTCTGATTTACAGCCAGTCAGATTACTTGATCTGAATTGTTACTATAAATTCACATACTTAATGGCAAACAGTGCAGATCCAGATCAGTTGGCTTCTTCAGAAGTAAAGGCAGAGTATATCTGGGTTCAGCAGGACAAGGGTAAATGGAGCCATGCAATGCATTTTTTGCTGAAAAATTCTTATCTACATCTATGATCAGGGTCTACATTGTTCACCATCATCCAGCAGTGTTTTGACACTTCAACAGGTAGTACAACTTATTTTCTCATTTTGTTCATTACTCAAAATTATGTGACAGTTTTAATGGAATATGTCAAACTGAAAAAAAAAATACAATTAATCCTGGCCCTGCTGAACCTGGATATGCTCTGTCTTAGCAAACTGTAGATACAGATCAGATGGCTTCTGAAGAAGCCAACTGATCTGGATCTGCACTGTTTGCCATTCAATATTTGAATTTGCTTAAAAAAGCTGGATCAAACAAACTGATTGGCTGACAGAAGTAGGCATGGCATCTTAATATATTCAGCATGACAAGGATTAAATTATTCAGTTTGAATCAAACTGAAAGCATCTGATTGGTCGAATTATTCAGTTTGAATCAAACTGAAAGCATCTGATTGGTCAAACTATTCAGTTTGAATCAAACTGAAAGCATCTGATTGGTCGAAAATGTGGGATGACTTGTAATGCAAACTTATTGATTGTCATTGATTGTCCATGCCATGTATTTTATGCAGGGGCTTGCTCATTTCTAGACATCCAACACTGAATCTTAATTAGTCACATTGTGCAAGGAAGTTTTGGTAGAATAAACTCCACATATACACTTCTTGACTTCCACAATACAAGGAAATTGTTCTTTTAATTTCCAGTGCCATCTTATCTCCCAGTCTGAAACAAAACAAAACAGACAGAATATTTATGGAGGAGTATTTGACAAAAATTCTGGGATAACTTGCTCCAGTTCTCAATAAAAACATATAGTATGATCCATTTAGTATTTAAAGAGATATTTTAAAATAATGAGTTTGTTGTCATAGTTTAATGGCAGACAGTGCTGACCCTACATTCCACAGCATCTCATGCTAATGTCTGCTTTATAGAACATTGGGCATAATGGGTTAATCAGGGTAACCATTTTTATGCCCCTCCCCCACCCCACTTTCTTGTCTGCACAATATCTTTTGAACCACTGGTTAGATTCTTACCAAATTTTCCATGAATATATAATTGGGACATAACAGAGAACTGATTAGATTTTGGTGGTCTTGACCTAATTTTCAAGATCACAGCAGTAGAAAAACTGAAATTCACAGTAGGGTGTTGGGGTGGGACATCTGTTTTCTTTGAAAACACTGTTACTAGTTTTAGAATTTCTCTGGGCTACTTTGACAATAACCAGTTGAGTGGTTTACACTATTTTGTTTCCTTTTTCTCAACAAAAAATATTAAAGTACACAAGTAGACCTACTGTTTTGAGAAATTTTAACAGTCTTTAAGTTTGGAATTAAGAAACAAAATTCTTCAACAGCAGTGGTTATCATACATTAGCGCATATTAAGCCCTAGTCCTGCTGAACCCAGATATACCCTGCCTTTGCAAACAGTGTAGATCCAGATCAGTTGGCTTCTGATCTGAATCTGCACTGTTTGTCATTAAGTATGTGAATTTGTATCAAAAACCTGGATCAAGTAATCTGATTGGTTGAAAACTAGGATAGTGCATCTTAATTTATTCAGCCTGACAAGGATTAAGAAACAAAATTATTCAACAGCAGTGGTATTCACAAAATAGGGAGAAAAAAAAGGAATTGATACTCTTTCAGGGGAGTACTGTCAAAGAAACATCCACTTGGCTAAGCAGTTCATCAGTTGGCTCATGCCTCTAGATCATGCAATCCCAGGTTTGAATCCCACTAGAGGCAGAATTCACATTACGAAAACATACCTATTCAAATATACTGAAAATTTTACCACAAAAAGTGAAAATTTTCAGACAAAAAATTCTGATATTTTTCATATTTCTGCTTAAAACATAGATTGTGGGTACTCGTTAGAACTGCCTCGTTAAGGCAGTTCTAATGAGTACCCACAATCTATGTTATTTGAGCAGAAATAAGAAAAATAATGTATACCCCAGTCAACCCCAGTTTTACTATATAAAAGTGGGGTTTGAGGGGATCAAAATTATACAGGTATGTTTTCGTGATGAGCTCAGGAATGTAGGGCACTTCATTGCACAGAGACTCATTATCACTATATCACTGTCTTAGTGCCTAGTGGCAGTGGTAGAACATCTTCCAGTACTTCACCATAGAGCAGATTATATTTCATTTCCTTTGAGATCATTGGGCCCATTGTGTATACGCTAGAGGGCGTAAGCAGTGTTGCAAACTTCATTACTGCTTATGAAGAGTCTCAATAAAACCGAGACTCCCATTTTCTAATCTGTAGTGTGTTCTATATATCCAAAGGCAATCTTTTTTACATTGATTGATATGACTCACATAATGTTGAAAGAGATGTAAAACATTAAATCATCATCTCGATCTCGATCTGTCACAGCTGCTTTTGCATCCTTTCTAAAATGGGTCAATTCTAAAAGGAAAACTAGTAAGTGTGTTTCCAAAACACTTTGTCCCCAACTATATGCTTTCCCTTAAACATGCTTTGACTGTAATACTTAAGCACCAAAAATGGCTATGTTCAAAAGTCAGAAAAAGTGATAAAAATTAAATTGATGATAATTGTAAAAAAGATGTGCACATCTACAGACTATGACAAGGCCTACAAAGTTTCAAATTAATCGGTATAAAACTGTAGGAGCAGTTGCGCACACAAGATACCAAGCCAATATGCCCACTCAACTTCCTCGAAGTTGGGGGAATAAATATTTCTCCCAAGGGAACAGGAGTTTACTCAAAAATGGAAGAATTTGCAACCTGTTGATGTGTGTAAAAAACTGCTGGATGAGTAGCAAACAGTGTAGACGCTGGTCAGATGCCACAGAACTTTCTGTCTGAATACTTTAGGTAAATATGGTACAGTCGACTCTCGTTATCTCGAATTCCAAGGGACTCCCTGAAATACTTCGAGATATCCGTACCTCGACATATCAGGTTTGCAGAATTGAGGAAAAATCGAACAACCACATTTCACAAATGTATATGTAATTTGACTCCTGAAGTTAGAGATATATTGAAAATATTGTGGAAAAGAGGAGCACATTCTCCTCTTTTCCACAATATGTTGTTACCTGTTGTTAGATTTTCCTATTTATACAGGGACCAGATTTTCACTTCGAGATAAGCGGTTATTTGAGATAAGCGAGGTCGAGATAACGAGAGTCGACTGTACTTAGTACATCACGAAAACATACCTATATAAATTTGACCCCCTTAAACCCCACTTTTATAAAGTAAAACTGGGGTTTACAGGGGTATACATTATTTTTCTTATTTCTGCTCAAAAACATAGATTGTGGGTGCTCGTTAGAACCGCCTTGCTGAAGCGGTTCTAACGAGTACCTACAATCTAAGTTTTGAGCAGAAATATGAAAAATAGCAGAACTTTTATCTGAAAACTTTCAGTTTTTGGTGGGGAAACTGTCAATATATTTGAATGGGTGTGTTCTCGTAATGTCAACTGTACTTGGTACTTGCCCACATATCTGTTTGGGATCAGTCAAAGCATCGACATTCTTGATGAATTCATTTACTGGATCTGTGTACCTTTCTAAGGAACTATATGTTAAGCATCTGAATCCTTGGCCTGGAAAATGAGTAGAATACAATGAACCCTCGTTACAATGACAGCATGTTGCCATTAAAATGAACTTGCTGTTGTACAGCATACTTTTATGAGCAGACTGATAGGTTAGAAAGGTCATGTTTTGTTCTTATTTCCTAACAGAACATGTTTTGGATATTTGTTAAAATCGCCTCACTTAGGCACTTAGGCAATTCTAACAAATATCCAAAACATGTTACATCCAATATGTTTTTAAAGTATTAAAAACACTATTCCTGCATTTGTGACTTATTGTTACCTCTTAAGTTAAGGTTTCATGACAGTCAAATTGTCATAATAACGAATCTAGTGTCGGTATAAAGAGGGTTGTCTGTACATGATATGCCGCCACATGAAAATACCTACTTTCTGACACGTGCCCAACGAAGACTCAACTAAACCTGTGCATCCGCAGTTTGATCAGTCTTCATTGCTGCATGAAGAAACTTTGTATCCATGGCTATCCAAAATGTGCTGGTAAAGATTTTGATCAGACTGCATGAATAAGCAGGCTGCTTTGATCTTCGCTAGGCACACGTCTGAAGGTATATAGGTATATTTTCTTATGTTACGAATTACATGAACTTGTATATGTAATATTGATTGTTACGAATTACATGAACTTGTATATGTAATATTGATTGTGATTTTTGTTTTTGTCTAATGAAAGATAGTTTCGTTTGTATCACAGTTTTCTGTGACAGCATTGTTTCGGATCCTGTTTCCCTGGGAACCAAATTTTAAGCACACTATTACTGTACACTTGTAAGCCAATTACCAATTTTTAAGTACACTATTACTGTACCCTTGTAAGCCAATTACCAATTTTTAAGTACACTATTACTGTACCGTTGTAAGCCCGTGCACTCAGACTGCTGTGCTTCCCTTGAAGACTACAATATCCTTGTAAGCGTAAGCATATAAGCCACAGAATGCCATTTGCAGACTAGACTACTGTACCATTATAACTGGGATCAGTCAGACTGCTTACTTTGCTTGAAGATCACGATATCTTT
Organism: Anodontia alba; assembly: GCA_964016985.1. Classification (NCBI taxonomy): domain Eukaryota; kingdom Metazoa; phylum Mollusca; class Bivalvia; order Lucinida; family Lucinidae; genus Anodontia; species Anodontia alba. The sequence goes on along the minus strand of OZ024833.1, from coordinate 66,378,006 downwards.
GTAACTGTAAACACCAAAAACACCAAATATCGCTTGCAGATTACCTTTACAAGTGTAGCACTCAGATAGCTGTACTTTGCTTGCAGATTACTTCAACTTTTTAAGTACTTTGTATGTGTGAGCCCACAGACTGCTGTACGCCACTTTCAGTTTGCTGTTCTTTGTAAGTGTGAGCACTCAGACTGCTATATGCCGTCTGCAAATTACTTTCTTTACCTTTGTAAATGTGAGCGCAGAGACTGCTGTATGATGCCTGCAAATTACTGTACCTTTGTAAATGTGAACACACATACTGCTGTATGAGCCTGCAAATTACTGTAATTTTGTAAATGTGAGCACACTGACTGCTGTATGATGCCTGCAAATTGCTGTACCTTTGTAAATGTGAGCACACTGACTGCTGTATGATGCCTGCAAATTACTGTACCTTTGTAAATGTGAGCACACTGACTGCTGTATGATGCCTGCAAATTACTGTACCTTTGTAAATGTGAGCACACAGACTGCTGTATGACGTCTGCAAAATACTGTGCCTTTTTAAATGTGAGCACACAAACTGCTGTATGACGCCTGCAAATTACTGTACCTTTGTAAATGTGAGCACACAAACTGCTATATGATGCCTGCAAATTACTGTACCTTTGTAAATGTGAGACTGCTGTATGACGCCTGCAAATTACTGTACCTTTGTAAATGTGAGCACACAAACTGCTGTATGAGCCTGCAAATTACTGTACCTTTGTAAATGTGAGCACACAAACTGCTGTATGACGCCTGCAAATTACTGTACCTTTGTAAGTGTGAGCACACAAACTGCTGTATGAGCCTGCAAATTACTGTACCTATGTAAATGTGAGCACACAGACTTATGTATGTCACCTGCAAATTATTGTACCTTTGTAAATGTGAGCACACAGACTTCTGTATGACGCCTGCAAATTACTGTTTCTTTGTAAATGTGAGAACAAAGACTGCAGTATGCCACCTGCAAATTACTGTACATTGTAAATGTGAGCACACAGACTTATGTATGTCACCTGCAAATTACTTTACCTATGTAAATGTGAGCACACAGACTGCTGTATGAGCTTACAAATTACTCTACCTTTGTAAATGTGAGCACACAGACTGCTGTATGCCACCTGCAAGATTACTCTACCTTTGTAAATGAGCGCATACAGACTGTTGTATGACGCCTGCAAGATTACTCTACCTTTGTAAATGTAAGTACACAGACTGTTGTATGACGCCTGCAAAATCACTCTACCTTTGTAAATGAGAGCATACAGACTGTTGTATGACGCCTGCATGATTACTCTACATTTGTAAATGTGAGCACAAAGACTGCTGTATGATGCCTGCAAAATTACTCTACCTTTATAAATGTGAGCACTCAGACTTCTGTATGCCTCCTGCAAATTACTTTACCTTTGTAAATGTGAACACACAGACTGCTGTATGAGCTTGCAAATTATTGTACCTTTGTAAATGAGAGCACACAGGCTGCTGTATGACGCCTGCAAAATCACTCTACCTTAGTAAATAAGAGCACACAGACTGTTGTGTGCCACTTGCAGATTTCTGTTCCTGTGAAAAAAGAAAAGAAAACAAAAAAAAACAACAAAAAGCAGAGAGCTATATGCTGCATGAAGATTAATATTGAGTAAAAAGACCACTATAAACAGTTTGCAGATTACTGTACCTTTATAAGTGTGAGCACACAGACTGTTGTATGCCGCTTGCAGAGCTTGTCCAGAAGGCCCAAAGAATGTGGTTACCCGCGAGTCAAAGTCGCAGTTCTTAATAGATTCCTCCACACAGTCGTTGATGAAGGAAACATTACTAAACGATAATAATATTATAATAATAAAAATATAGTTGTAATAGTAAGTGGTAGTAGTAGTGGTAGTAATAGTACCAAACACTGATAACAATAGTAAAATAGAAAAAAAAAACATGGTAACATGAAGTAGTCAATCATATTTCACACCGTCTATATGGTAACAGATTTCAAAATAAACTGCAACATGTCAAAATAAATTCATTAACGCGCAGTGGAGTCTCCAACCTTCTACCATACTCTTTGGACTGCTCCATTTCAAACGGAAAAGGTGACTGCTTTTTATTATTGTCATTTTACAGAAAATTATACAAACAGTGTAGACCCTGATCGGACGCAGTGTTCCTTGTTTCATAGCAGTTTTGTTATTGTTTGTGGTTTGCTGTGATGTTTCACTGATGAGGAAGATGTCCTTCTACAGACCGAGGACATATTTGTAATTTGGACCCAGGGTGAAGTTGGCTAGCTGTAAAAGTGCTTTAAACCCCCAGGTGGTTTACTGTGCTGACCGTTCTAAGGCGGTGGTCCCGGTGTGGTCTTACTCTTTGTTGTTTTGTGGTTTATTCTACGAGGCGATTTTTTTATGTCTTACCTTATGTTATTTTGTTCTTGTGTTTTTCAGTCCTCTTATCGTTGTGATTACCTTGCTTGGGGAAGAGAGAGCTAATCTTAGTGCTTTTCGTACGTTTGTCTGATTTGCGCTTGTTTGGTTTTGTCTGTTTCCTCTTCCTCTTGACTTTGGGAAGGGCTGCGGTTTGTGATTGTGGCACTTCCTGGACTTAAAGGGCAATGCTATGATAAATCAATACTAATTCAACCTACTGAAGACAACTAAACGGGTAATTGGCAAACAGTGCAGACCCATATCAGACGCCGCAGAACGCGGCGTCTGATCAGGGTCTCCGCTGTTTGCAAAAAGTTGAACCATTTTTCTTTAGGAATAGCTATATCATATAGTCTTACATACCTAAAATCAAAAATGGACTCTTCCAAGATGTGTGGGAGAGTTTATTTAGTCTTTAATGGGTTAGACCCCAAGTAGTTTTTGTATGTTATTGCAACTACATGTATACAGTTGTGTGTTGTAACTAATTTGTTCCTCATCTCTTTTCTTTCGGTGTCTCCGGGAGGTTGTGCTTCTTGATCGTAGCTTTTCCTCGGTAACTTCATTATATTTCTATCCTGTTTGACTTTTAGGCTTCTAGGCATTAAAGGGTGATTGATTGATTGATTGTGTTGGGGTTTAACGACACGTCAACCCTTGTGGGTCATTTTGTGTCGTCTCCCAGAGAAAGGGAGAAGAGTGATAGAAGAGATAGTCGAAGAGATGAAAGAGAGGAACAGGGAAGAAAGAGGAACAGGAATGAAAGTGAAGAAACAGAAGAAATAAAAACATTCCCCCTCAACCCTTACCTGCTACAAGGATAGCAGGCCTTGCCCAACTGTAAGCCAATATCAGTTGGACGCCCCGGTGACATAAGATACATGACACCTTCGCACCACCCGACCACCTCTATTAAAGGGTGAAACCGATCTCCAGGCAAATGGAAATGTGCGTATTTAGAGCATCCTGCACAGTCTCATCAGGACCTTTGTTGTCTGTTAGGAATATTACAGGCGACATTATCCAATGATACTATAAGAAACAAACGCAAAGGTCTGATATTTAAGCAGAAGGCAAAGTTATTTTCATCAGACTGCACGAATAAGCAGGCTAAATTGTCTGCATATGCCTCGAAGATACATATTCATTTGGCAGAGTTAAATGATTTTGATCGAATTTTCAGAGAAAAGAAACTAGTTTATATTTGATCCACTTCCCATGGCACAACTCTCTCTCTCTCTCTCTCTCTCTCTCTCTCTCTCTGTGTATGTGTGTTGTAAACGCTATAACAAAAGTGTCTTGCTTATGTGTAAATGTAAACTTAATCTTTGAAAACAGAAAATTGCAATAGTGTTCTCTCGCAACCATCCTTATCAGTACTCTCAGTGCTTTGTTTAAGCCACGGTTTCTAAACTTACGAACAGAAATAAATGGCGTCATCCGGAAAGTTCAAGTATGGTGGAGCAAAAGGAGTCACCGTGTTTCTGGTATACTCTTCAACACACATTCGTAGAGTTTGACCAAGCAGCGATTGATAGTCACAAAATATACCAGGCCTGAAATACAGGTACAAGATAAATTATGACCAGTTTTCTAACAGATAGGCCTGAGCAGACAGTGTATACCCAGATCATATACCACAGAGCGCGGATCAGTGTCTCATCCAGCAGTTTTGGGGACGGTTGGCGAATTTTTAAGGTAGGTTATCATTGCACTGGAAACCTAACCTCGCATTTATAAGAACGCAACAAAAGAGTTCCATATCGTTCCATTCTTCAACGAGAATTTTCTCTCTAGCAAATGAATAAACAAAATAAGATATCTATTTATTAAAATAAAACAATGTTATAGTGCTGTATTATATTTTCGTGATGAGCATAATGTACCATTGTGTGGATTTTGTCATCATTACGAAAACAAATATACTGAAATTTTACCACCAAAAATGAAAATTTCCAGATAAAAAATTCCTATATTTTACATATTTCTGATCAAAACATAGATTGTGGGTACTCGTTAGAATCGCCTCGACGAGGCGGTTCTAACAAGTACCACAATCTATGTTTTTGAGCAGAAATAAGAAAAATAATGCATACCCCTGTAAACCCTAGTTTTACTATATAAAAGTGGGGTTTAAGGGGGTCAAAATTATATAGGCATGTTTTCGTGGTGATCCTGATTTTCTGGTCTACCATCACAAGATCTATCTTGCTGCAGTTTTTACCTTTTATTAAAATAAATGAACACTTTGGTAGATTTTTCGCCATTTTTGACAAGGGAGCCAATTTTTGTGACGTATTTGCTTTCCTGTACACCAGTCCCTTTCTTAAAAGGGGCTTACTCTAAAAGGAAAGCATTTTTCTCCAATTTAGCCTGTAATTTTAGAGTAGACCTCTCTTCAGAAGGGTCTAATAAGATTTGTTCCTCTTGAAAATGTATCAATATCGCCCCCACTCCACCCTCTTTATAAAATTTTGTAATACTATAGCGAAGATTTATTATGGAAATATACAGCCGTCAAAATGTATATGGAAAATAAGAATGATGCTAAGAATAGCATGCTGAATAAAATGTTTCAGCAGACGAACTTTGAAATATTTTCGTATTTTGTTTTCAGAAATTAAGGTTTGACATTTAAGAAAAAAAAAATGCTTGAAATGCCAACCCCTATGTTCTTGGAAAAATAAGTAAAATGTCTTAAATATCGTCTGCTGAATGTATCCTGATACCGCTATATAACTATTGCCGTGCTGAATAAATTAAGATGCCACACCCACTTCTATTTTTCAGCCAATCAGATTTCTTGATCCAGGTTGTTGATACAAATTCACATATTTACTGACAAACAGTGCAGATCCTGATCAGTTGGCTTTGTGAGAAGCCAACTGATCTGGATCTACACGGTTTGCAAAGGCAGGGCATATCTGGGTTCAGCAGGACTAGGTTTAATGTGGAAGGTGCATATACCTCTTTGGAGTGGTCGGCGGGCCAGTTGTAAGTTGCGTGGTTACAGGTATCCATGTTGTTTCTGATTCTGTAGTAATGAAAGACTCCGTCGTCCTTTCCTTCGTGAATGGTTCCTCCGTGGTAACCGGTGCCGTTGTCCTACCCTCGCTGGTTGGGAATATTGTCGGCTCGTCGGTTGGAATGTTAGTAGGACACAAGTACATCGATCTCACAGAAAAACCCTGATATTGGAGAGAAAAACAATAGTTTTGACTAGAAACATATAAAACAGTACAAAATTCTAGGCGTATGTCTATGTTTTGTATCTATTCGTGCATAGCAAACTACCGACGTTTATATATATTCACTAGCAAAACAAAAAGCTAACTATTGAGCGACTTTGTGTTCTTACAAAAGACAGTGCTGTCGGGGGAGAGTGGGGGGAGGGAAGGGCGTATGCAACCATGCAAACTACATTGCATATGAAGAGACTTAATAAAACCGAGTCTCTGATTTTCGCTCTTTCGGTGTTCTTTGTTTTCTAAGGCAATTTTTTTTAGATTTTTCAAATACCGCATTCTGGTCACTTTGAACATCGAATACCGTTTTAGCCAGTGCTAGGGGCCGTATGCAGTCATTGCATTTGAAGAGACTTAACAAAACCGAGTCTCCGATGTTCGTCCTTTGTGTGTTCTATGTTTCCACGGACAACCGTAAAGATTTTTACTTTAAGGTACTGTTTATATGTATTCATATTCAGCAGTAAAAATAATGCAAAAATGTGAACAACTACTGTAGTCTTACAAGAGAAATGGAACTGTTGATTTGAAGAAGAAACGCATAAAAAGTGAGCAATCAGTGTGTTCTTACAAACAAGAGAAATGCGACAACCCAGCAAACACACAACGCCGAAACAACGTCGTTACAACGTCGCTGCAACGTCATGACGTTGCAGCGACATTGTAACGACGTTCCTGCGACGTTGTTTGTTTGCTGGGTACCGATTATACATATATATATATATATATATTTATATAGTAAAGCGAATATATGTTAACTTTGCCTGGTTCATAATCGACATACAGACAATAAAGCATCATTCACGTGCCAATTTATGCATGGCTGTTTATATTGTGTATTACTTCAAGATGTGTTCGGAATAATTTTAAAAAGTTGTTGGACGGAGCAGAAAAAAATTGGCTTCACTTAATTATAAACCCCTTCTTAAAGGGAGCTATTCTTCTGTAAGGAATAATTTGCTCTCAGTTGTTTCAATTTCCGAGTAGCCCCTTTGAGAACACACACGTCCGCCCGCACGCACACACACACACACACACACACACACACACACACACACACACACACACACACACACACAAACACACACACACACACTTGTAACTGGATACTCCACAATCTTAACTCGATACTCGACAATTTTAACTCGATACTCGACAAAATGAATTCGATACTCCACAATTTTGACACGCGACAATTTTAACTTGACACTCGACAATTTTAACTTGATACTCTACAACTTAACTCGATACTCGACAAATTTGAACTCGATATTCGACGACTTAACTCGATACTTGACAATTTTAACTCGACACTCGACAATTTTAACTCGACACTCAACAATTTTAACTTGATACTCGACAAACTTAACTCAGCACTCGACAATTTTAACTCGATACCCGACAATTTTAACTTGATACTCGTCTAACTCAACTGGATACTTCACTCTCGACAAAAAGAAACCCTCATTTACATAGGCGTGTTTTCGTAATGGAGAGAGAGAGAGAGAGTGTGTGTGTGTGTGTGTGTGTGTGTGTGTGTGTGTGTGTGTGTGTGTGTGTGTGTGTGTGGCTTAAAGGGTATCAGCTTACTGATTTACTCACATAAACATAGCTGGACAGCTGTCCCAGTGCTGTTCCTTCCACTGTCACATTCGGGTCACAGATAAGTGTCACTACTGTAGTTCTAAATATATATATATATATAGGAAATAAACTGAAAAAATCGTGCATTCTGTGTAAAGAATAAATAGTGTAAGTCTATGAAAAAAAAATATCATTCCTGCACCGGACACTCGTATTTCGGCCGACCAGGCCTCATCGGTGGTGATATATATCTATATACATACGAGGGATGTTCGAAATGAATTGCTTATTGTCCTCTAGCTCGATATCCACGTGGGGCACGATAAAAACCAATACATACCTGTATAGGGCTATTCAATATCTACACAATGGTATATAAATGAACATGTTAGACTAAGTGTTAGACATAAAATTTGCCATTTGAATACACGCAGTCATTGACCACTGCAGTAAAAATGGTTGGTAGAAGCTTCGACAAAAAAGATGAAATACGGGCTTACATCAAAGCTCGCTCAAAACTTGGTTGTTCTTTGAAGAAGCTGATGACTGAAATTTCTACTGCTTTTGGACCTTCTTGTGTGTCTTATGACACAGTTTGGCGGTGGAAAAAGAAATTTGAGTCTGGTGTAGAGTCCATCAAAAATGCACCGAAATCAGGTAGGCCAAAATCTGCATCTCGTAAAGAAATCGTTTCCAAAATAAAGGAAATCATTGAAGGAGATGCCAGATTTACAGTTCGTTAAATTGCACGAAAGGTAGGCATATCACTATCAACGGTTCACATTATTTTGAAGAAGCATTTAAAAGTCAGAAAGATTTCTGCTAGATGGGTGCCACATCTGTTGATTGACGAGCAAAAGAGGCAACGGGTTAAAGTGGCCAAAAAGCTGCTTCAAATGTTTTCAAAATATGATAAAAAGCAGTTTGCCAATGTCGTCACAGGTGATGAAACCTGGGTCCATTATTTTGAGCCCGTCAGAAAGGTTAGCAATAAGATCTGGGCCACTAAACACAGCAAACGCCCAGTAATTGCCAAACGTTCTTTGAGTACAAAGAAGGTTTTGTATGCAATCTTCTTCTCTGGTGAAGGAGTCGCAATAAAAGTGCCAGTGAAAAAGGGCAAAAGCATCACCGGAAAGTACTACAAAGACGTAGTACTGAAGAAACTGAAAAAGTATTATCAGAAATGACGCCCTGCCACTGGTTTTAAACATGTCCGTTTTCTACATGACAATGCCCCAGCTCATACCTCCGCAATAGTTACGGCGTTTTTGAAGAAAGAAAAGGTAACTGTTTTGCCTCACCCCCCGTATTCCCCAGACCTTGCCCTATGTGATTTCTTGTTTCCGAAATTGAAAGCATTCCTTGCTGGGCGGAAATACCAGTCCCGACAGGCACTTGGATCTGCCATTCATCAGTACCTTATTACTGTGCCCAAATCAGCGTACCGTGACGCCTTCAAGAAGTGGATACATCGGCTGAAACTTTGCATTTCTAGCCACGGGGAGTACTTCGAGGACATGAAATGAGTACGTTTGGGCTAACTTGAAATTTGAAGTCTCCAGATAGAAATAAGCAATTCATTTCGAACATCCCTTGTATATCTAATAATAAACGTCAGGGCAAGCAAAGACGGTAAGACAAATACAAAACCATTTTTGAATATAATGTATGAGTTTACCTGTGCCAAAGTAACAAAAAATAATTAAACAAAACCAGCTTTAAATCTGTATCTATAGAGGATGTCCTGGAAGAGTCACAATCACAGAATATAGCCTACCAATCCCGGGGTGAGGGTGGGGGGCAGGGGACGTGTACTCTGAATTTTGTCTGCTACATAGGCTTGGCCCCAGCATCTAGCGTTTACTCCAAAAAATATCCAGTATATCAGCCATACCCCAAAAAAATCTGGTATATCAGCCATTACCAAAAATTATCTACAGATATTAGCAGATCCCAAAAAATATTCCCCTTTGCTTTCTTTTTATAAAAGTGTGGGTTTCATTTATTTTTCCTGAATAATTATTATATTAGTAATATAAGTGCTTTAAACAGCCTCCAACAGTAGCTCCGTTTTACTTTAATGGCACTGAACTGATGCACAGCAGAAATAGAGCTGTTAAAACCAAATAAAAAACAACTATCAATTCAACAGAAAGGTTAACAAATGTCTTACCCAATTCTTACAATACCCCACAAAATACCAAGAATTTTGATAGACAAAAAAAAAAAATCAGTTTTGAAAGTGTCTCCCAAAAAATACCTGCAAATGGTCAATACCCACAAAAATAGCCACTTTTTCCCCAAACAAATAGTAAAATTCAAAATTCTAAACGCCCAAAAATAGTCCTAGCCTATGAAGCAGACAAAAACTAAGTCCCCCCCCCCCCCATCCCCCACCCCCCCCCCCCCCCCCCTTACCCTGTGCTACAATTGAAATCAAGATAATATCCCAGGCACACAACGTTGAAACGCGTTATTTACCTGTAACCCCGTTTCTTGTATATCATATTCTATTCTATTCTCTTAGTAGAGAGTAGTGATTTTCTTTTACTCTAACTCCTGGTCCCGAGGTTATAAAACTATTTCGTGATCAACTCGGCTGAGTATGAAATTTGTCCTGCTAATAAATTTCAAATTACTAACAATTGCAAATTCTTTCTTGCGAAACATAGCTGAGCATAAAAAAATTCTCTGCTAATAAATATGAAAATGCCAACTTTTGTTAGCAGAGTTGAGCACGAAAAAAGTTTTATAACCTCGGGAATAGTTTTTTGCCGGGATATCAGCTTTGTGTAATTATAGTTTAAGTGTTTTTATTTATTTATTTATTTATTTATTTATTTTTGCATTGAACCACTGATTATTATTATTGCAGTCATGTTCAGTGGCACCGCAGGACCACAACTGGAGTGAGGTAAGAATGTCTTCTATCCCTAACACCCTTCAGCAACTTCGTTTAAAGGATAATGACTGACGCTTAAGCAGACCGTGAAGAGAATTTCAGCATTGGAGGCAAAGTAATTCTCAACATCGCAGATGACATTGCTGGAACCTTTAGAGAGAAAAATGCCCTCATTTTAGGACTGGCTGATCGTCTCGACAAAACCCCCAAGGACTACGAAATGGAAATGACTCCAGAGAAGACAAAATGGGATGACGAAAACTCCAAAAATCCGAGCTTGATAAAGTGAATAGCACCAGCTGGCCCAGAAACCTTCGACACGTTAAATCGTTCAGCTTTTCTTTTTGTGTGCGCGTGTGTTTATTGCTCGCAAGAATTAATCCGTCCTCCTTGAATCAGTCGAAACAGTAAAGAGATTCGAATAACTAGGATCCATCATTTCTGTAGACGGCTTTAAACCAGAGGTTTTTCTCTTGTTATGCACAAACAACTGTGGCACTAGTAGCAAAACTACCGTATTTGACCTAATTACCGCACAAAGCGCACAGTCAAGCAATTCCGTAGTCTTCAGATTACAGCCAGTGTACTGTTTGTCTGTTTCTTTATAAAGGCATGCTGTGGGTACCCATTTGGATTGCATCGACAAGTCGATGCAATTCAAATGGGTACTCACAACATATGCCTTTATAAAGGTAAGAAAAAACACAAACACATCGCATAAGCATCATTAGATATAAGTCCTTCGCTGATCTTTTTAGGTGTATTCTTAGTATAAGTTTTCCCAGTAATTATGAAAAACCTAAGCGCACGGTGCGGTAATTAGGTCGAATACGGTAAATTGATAGGGGAAAATGGAAAGACCACTACGCTCCATTCAAAAATCAAGCTGCTGCGATCTCTGGTTGCCTTCCTATACTTTAGTTAGACTTTGACTTTGACTACAGAACTCAAGAAAAGAATCTTGGCCTTGTAAATGAGATGCTATCACAAACTACCGAAAATCTCATTTATACTACATCACCAATGAGAAAGTATGCAAACAAATCCAAAATGTCATTGGTTTCCGTGATGACCTTGGATTCCATGATGAACTCACTATGCTCAAAAAACGAAAAAACTCAGGCGGTACGGTCATATATCAGGTTCCTCTACTATGGCAAAGACTATACTTCAAGGCACCGTTGTAGGGAGCAGAAAAAGGGTCAGGCAGAGGAAAAGAAATTAAACTGAAGTGAAGTGAACGCACACTGAGCAATTTTGTACAGCCAGCTTGAACTGTACCAGGATTAAAGCCGAGGTTTTGCATCTATAAAACCAGGTTTAAACCACAACAGTTTTAATGTTGATGGTTTTAAGGCGGCATATCAGTTTTCTCATCATTTCATCTGTCTGTTTTTTGATTAATGCTGTCATTTCAAATCCTCCAATCCTTATTCGGTGCTATGGGAGGACTGTGCTCTGTGATTTTGGCATTTCTATGTATTTCCATACGTGTATTTGATTATCGCATTTTCCTAGGTATCTTCAAATTTGATTGTGGAGTTTCTTAGGCGTCTCCATATTTGATTGTGGCATTTCCTAGGTATCTCCATATTTGATTGTGCCGTTTCCAGTTTATCTCCATATTTGACTGTGGCGTTTCCTAGGTATCTCCATACTTGATTTGGGCATTTCCTAGGTATCGCCATATTTGATCGTGTCGCTTCCTATGTATTTTCGTATTTCATTGTGGCATTTCCTACATGTAGGTATCGCCATATTTGATTGTGTCGTTTCCTAGGTATCTCCATATTTGATTGTGGCGTTTCCCAGGTATCTCCATACTTGATTTGGGCATTTCCTAGGTATCGCCATATTTGATTGTGTCGCTTCCTATGTATTTCCATATTTCATTGTGGCATTTCCTACATGTAGGTATCGCCATATTGGATTATGTCGTTTCCTAGGTATCGCCATATTTGATCGTGTCGTTTCCTATGTATCGCCATATTTGATTGTGGGGTTTCCAAGGTACATGTATCTCCAATTTTGATTGGAGCATTTCCTAGGCATCGTCCTGTTTGAATGTGGTATTTCCTAGTATCTCCATAATTATTCTTTTTTACTGATTCATTGATGAATTAACTGGCCTTTATGCAGATAGCACAATGCAATTTAAATCTGCAGTAGACTTGTATAAAGCTGTTGTAAAGTCGTCTTGCTGTCCACTGTTCTAAGTTCTTTTACTTCATCTGCTGTTCTGTTTTGTTCGTTTAGATGATGGTGTCCTTATGTATTTTATAAATTTTGTAATCAGCACTCTATAAATCAATTTATAAATATACTACTGACTGAAACGGCTAACTCAACAAGGCCCAAATGGAACCTGGGCCCAGTTGTTCAAAGCGTCGTTAGCTTAACGAGCTCGTTAAGGGTCATTTCGTTAACTGTTTTAGCGGATTCAATATACAATACTCTGATATTTTTGCTGAAAAAATGTGAGTAGCTTTTCACACTTTTTCAGCAAAAAATTTCAGTATATTTGCGTATCACTCAATTAAAATTTTAACGAATCGTTAACTAACGACATCGTTAGTTTTGAACAACTGGGCCCTGGACTTTATAGTGGCCTACTTTACAAACACAGAATGGTTACAGGTAAATCTCAGATGAGCCATTGTCGTCTAATTTTGTCCGTCCTCCGGCATCCGATTCCTTTTTATAAATGACCTCTGAAGCCGCTGGTCCCAGGTTTTTATAACAAATCTCATATGGAACCTCCTTGGGTTGGGGGGATGAAAATTTGTTCAAATGGTCACACTCCATTGTTCAAAATGGCTGCCAGACTTAAAAATCTTTTTTCCTGCAGAACCAAGAAATCTTTGGGGCTGAAGCTTAGTATATAGCATTGGGGACACAAGGTCTACCATTTGTTTTCAAATGATGCTCCTCGGTTGACCGTTAATCAAATTTGCTTCCACACACATATGTAATGTGAATAATGTTTAAAAATCACCTTTTCTAAATTATTATAGGCTATTTTTTAAACTTACAATATGATTGCAGTAGCAAAACCTTTCAGTTACGATAAAGAATTTAGCCTCCATGAGTTATGAACCGCTTGGTATATGTTCACCCTATTTCAGACATATAGCATTCTTTTCATGGGGGATAGACAGATTGTTTAAAAATTGTCACGCTTTTGTTGATCAAGATGGCTGCAATACCATATATGCGAAAACAAAATACAGTTTAAACTCTTCTCCAGAACCAAGAAGTCTTGGTAAACAGCAATGAGGTTTACTTTTAGTCAAATAAGAATCCTAGATTGATCTTTGACATTTAATCCTTAAAATGCCAAGAAAACCTGCATCTGAAAATGTCGTTTGTTTATGTCGTCTGCTGAACAGAATATTCTTGCAAACTTTTCAAACATATTTTTGCATATCGGCAAACAGTGTGGACCCTATTCAGACTGATCTGGGTCCACACTGTTTGTAAAAATGACTTTTATAATCACAAGCAGATGACAAAGCAGACGACAATTGTTGTGATTGGCAGTTTACGGGTTAACTACAATTTGAAAACATATCCAAAATTATCGCATCCGGGGCTTGATTGACTATTATACTTACGACGTAACAAAGTTGCAGCTTCTGGCACTGTACGTAGCAATGACGTTAACGCCATCATAAGCGAACGATACACTGCTCTGTTCCCCAATATCGCAGAAAGCTGGTATGGTATCATTTAATACACACGCCTGAAAAACAAAACCAGTCCTTGCAGCCGTCCAAGCCATTATTGTAGTGGTACCATTTCTAGAGCACTTGCCCAAGGCACTTTAATTGTCGCACTGCCATTTTGAATATTTAATGAGGTTCTTTCTACAAAGTTATTTATTTAGGTTTTGCATATTTAATTAAGGCTTTTTGATGTCATAAAGCTACATTTAATATTCCATTAGGAAAACACGCCTATCCAAATATATTGAAAATATTCACCACCAAAAAATGATAAAAAATTCTGATATTTTTCATATTTCTGTCCAAAACATAGATTGTGGGTAGCCGTTAGAACCGCCTCGCCGAGGCGGTTCTAACACGTACCAACAAGCTATATTTTGAGCAGAAATAAAAAAAATAATGTATACCCCTGTAAACCACAGTTTTACTATATAAAAGTGGGGTTTAAGGGAATCAAAATTATATAGGCATGTTTTCGTGATGCTTCATTCAATATTCATAATGGTGACCCCCATAAAAGCAGTTTCGATATCCTCAAACCATGCCTACTGACTTATTTTTTATTATTTGATTTTGATGAAAATTTAAATCAAAATGCATAGTTGGTCTCAAATACAGTCAAACCTGTGTTAGTGGTCACCTCTATTAAGCAGCCAACCTGTATTAAGCAGCCAGAGGAAAGTTGCCCGGAAATTCATAGACTTATATATTTGAACTGTATTAAGCAGCCACCTGCCTTCAGCAGCCACATTTTAAGCTTCCCATGGACGGCTGCTTAAGACAAGTTTGACTGTACATTCTTTACTTAACCTGCCTTTCCCTTTAAATCAAAAAGAAATACTGCTAATGTTGCACTAGACTGGCTGCAATCTTCAGGGATTAAAATAGAACGAAAACAGTATTAACATGCTACGATTATGAAGCACTGGTAACAAGACTGACTTGATCATCAGTTGCAGAACAATCAGTTTTAGTTTTATTATAGGTAATTTTATGGGATCAGTTTAAATTCAACAGACTGATTCCAGTCTACTGCTTCATAAAAAAGGTTAGTGAGACAAAGGTCGCACTTTTATTTATGTAAAAGTAAACTGCATATTTACGTCTATTGTAAGAATTTAAAGCGGTCAGTCAAAAAGGAAATAAATATGTATTAAAGGGGAACTGATATACTTCAGGGGAGGCAACTCTGTCAAAATTGTTTTGCCTCCCTTATGAAAGGGTCTACTCTATAAAGAAAGAATTTGCTTCCTATTGGGAGCAAATTCTTTCTTTATAAAGTAGACCCTTTTTAGAAAGGATAGACACAAATTTGACAAAGTCGAACCCACTGAAAATGTATCATGTAGTCCCCCTTCCCCCTTAAGAATAATAGGAATGTCAATGACGTTGGAAACATATCGGCAACAGACGCCTCGTTACAACGTAAACTGTTGAAATGTAGACCGTTCTACACTTTGTGTTGACGCAAACGTAAAATGTGGAGATGATTTATATTTTGCGCGCGCTTAGCCTCAACGCAAAGAGTAGAAATTTACTCTTTTTTTTTTTTTTTTTTTTTTTTAACTTTGCCTCGATATGTCAACATCGACGCAAAATATAGAAATGTAGAGAATTTTTTTTTATTAGTGTATGAGGCTGTGTTATGTCTCCCCATCTGGAAGATGTATTGTTTATTGTCACTGTCATTTGTCTATCAGTCCATAACAATACGAAAACACGATTTTTCAATATACTGAAAAAATTTTCCACAAAAAAAAATGGAAATTTTCAGATAAAAAAATCTGATATTTTTCATATTTTTGCTCAAAAACATAGATTGTGGGTACTTATTAGAACAGCCTCGCCGGGGTGGTTCTAACGAGTACCCACAATCCATGTTTTTGAGCAGAAACAAGAAAAATAATGTATACCCCTGTAAACCCCAGTTTTACTATATAAAAGTGGGGTTTAAGGGGGTCAAAATTATATAAGCGTGTTTTCGTGATAAAGGCAAATCAAGCACCGCGAACTACGCCGACCGTCACCTCATGATACAAAAATAAATGTTATAAAATGATTAATTTCCGAACACAGTGGTACATATAGCCAGTGTTTTCCTTTTGCCTCCATGAAATAATATTTTGGGGATCGACATTTGCCCCTCTTACAGATACAAATGTATAGCGATCCTCATATTTCATGGGGACAAATTTCAAACATTTGGGTTAAAATGACCATTTTACGCGCCAAGGAAAACCTTGGGTATTTATTTCGCATAGTCTAGCTTAAACGTAACTATCATAACTATCAAGGTAAACTGTAGGAACTTCTACATGTTGCGTTGTAAGATGCCATGTACCCGGGCTTCGTAAAAATGACATGGGACAACAACTGAATATCATAACATACTCACGGCTACGTCTATGCATGCTGATTGAGTGAATGGATAGCATGGATTATACCAGTAAATATAAACCCCTGGTGGAACCTCTTGTTCGATCCTATAATAATAATAATAATAATAATAATAATAATAATAATAATGATGATGATGATGATGATGATGATGATAATGCGTATAATAAACATGTTATAAACATATACAACACGATTATTAAAGAGTCTTCGATTACCATGAATAATGTAAAACGCATTATGCTAAAAATTCTAACACTATGCGCCTATAAATTATAGGCAATGCTTGGATCTAGTGATCTATCAAAGGACTAATCACTTGGCGTAAACGCGTGACGCTGTTTGATGTCTTCGTGACGTCAGACTGACTTTATTACAACCTGTGACATTTTAACATCAGAAAGGCGTTGAAAAGACTTGTAAAACGTTTGTCACAGTCTAAAATTATGTGCGCTGCTCTTGGCATGCAAAAGTTTTAAGTAAGGAGAATTTGACGGACATTGTTCGTTTTTTTTTTTCGTTTTTTTTTTTTTTTGTTTTTTTTTTCAATGGTTTTTGTGTGTTAGAATCGAAATAGATTCGTGATGGTACGTGATTAATAGCTTAACAGATCACTGTCTGTCGGTCAGTCGTAATTAAGTGGCCAGATCACTCGCGCTTCGCGCTCGTCATTTATCCACTTTTACGATTGACCTGCAGCCAGTGATTTATCAAGCAACAAATCACTACCAGCACAAATCTATTTTCAAGTACAATAGACTCTTATTAAACAGTGATAACTCAAATCAGTGGACAGAAAGGACAATACTGGTTTAATTTGCACTATGTTCCTGATATTTAGATTCTTTTTATCTCAAACTACTCTTATCTCAAACCGAACAGCCGGTCCCTTTGTGTTTGAGATAATGAAAGTCGACTGTATATCGAGGGTTGAGCGCAAGACTATCGTAAGTCAGATGATTGTTTTTCTGCAAACCTAATCTCCTCACCATGAAGACGTTATGAAGATTACAACATTTCTTTCTGTAAACAATGAAAATTTAGGTGCCATTGCTCGTATGAGCAATGGCACCTAAATTTGCATTGTTTACAAAGGGGTCCAAGTTGCCCCTAAACAAGGGTTTCAAAAATACGTTTGAGTTACCATAGTCTTGCGCTCAACCCTCGATATGTATAGCAGATCCCAGTTCCCCTTCCCATAATATTTAGTACATCATAATATATAGTAAAAGCAGGGATATGCAGGGGCATTTATATAAAGCAAATATTTTGAACCTGATTTCAATTTATTTTTATTGGTACTATCAATCTTTTTCGTAATACATAAATGCATGTATGTTTAATGTCAACAAATACAGTAAAGAGGTTGGGACACAAAGTCTCACTTGTGGTCCAACCTCTTTGCTGTCTTTGTTAGAGAAATAAAATATGCTTAAACTAAATTTTCTCCCATAGCGAAAACACGCCTATTCAAATATATTGAAAATTTCACCACCAAAAAATGAAAATTTTCAGATAAAAAATTCTGTTATTTTTTTATATTTCTGCTCAAAACATAGATTGTGGGTTCTAGTTAGAACCGCCTCGACGGTATACCATTGTAAACCCCAGTTATACTACATAAAAGTGGGGTTTAAGGGGGTCAAATTTTCGTGATGATATTGTAAAGTGGAATGTTGGGGCTTACGTAGTTCTAGATAAGTGGTGTTTTTGTTATTTCTCCACGAAAACATATATACCGTATTTGAAAAACCTAAAGCGCACAGTGCGGTAATTAGGTCGAATACGGTAGTTGACATTAGAAGCGCCTACGTGCCGTTTAAACTTATTTCTTGATCCCATTTTGTATAGTTTATATGTAACATGTAACACTATTATTATTGTCATTTTTATATTTATGCAAACAGGAGTTGATTCAGAGTAGGTTCCTTGGGGAGGGGTGAGTGGGGAAGGGGATGGTGGTCAGTCGACACCAACCCTCCCTTTGATTCAAAATTTCATTTTCATGGAAAATGGATTGATGCGATAAATACCGTGTTTACCATAAATATTCACACCTCTTACTTTTTACTTTATACTTCTCTTCAAAAAGCCAATTTTTATGATTTTACTACCTGTGAATAAGTGTAAAGATACTGGCTGAGTCGCAAACTGTGTAGACTTTGATCAGACGCCGCGTTCTGCGGCGTCTGATCTGGATCTACACTGTATACGTTAAGTAAGTACGGTTCTTTGATCAAACCGAACCCCCTCCGAAATCATCCTGGATTCGCCCCTGTACAAACGAAATAACGTTTGAAGTAAAAAGTGTAAAAAATACAAGAAAACTTACAATGGACTGCCGTCATTTCTTCCAACATCATACAAACTTATGGCGCCGCTGCCGTCGTCAAAAACGCACAGACAGGAATTCTGTTTCACACAGTTTTTGCTATCTGAAATTTTCAGAACGCTCAGTCCGACAATAAGCAACAAGACACGCCCTGTCATTTTTCCAGTGGTTTCATCCAAAATTCTGTCAGAAGAAAAAACGCAACACCCTAAAAATCCGTACCACATTCATCCGAGATATTTGGATATATTTCCCTACACTGCATTATAGATAAAACTTTTTTCCCCAAAAAAATATTGATATTTTTCTTATTTCATCATGAATACATATATTGTGGTGCTCATTAGAAGCGCCTCGCCAATGGGCTTCTAATGAGTACCCACAATATATGTTTTCATGTTTTCATGGGAAATATAAAAAAAAAATCACTGGAATATCCCTTTTATCTTGTATTGAGCTATGCTTGAGCTATGATACAATAATAATTTTTCCTTAACTCTTAGTTTCTGCACATGTGCATTTGTCTATCAGGCCCCAGTTTACAATCATTCCTCAGACTTAAGGTCTACCTTACCTTAAGGTCTGAAATAAGATTTCTAAAGTTAATTAAAATGAATAGTGTGATTAAAGTTAGTGGACGATATCAAACTCTGCTATCAGTAATATCATCGTTGAAAATCAGCTGTTATGTAAAAGCTTTGCAAATCACGACCTAGACTGGCTCCAGTCTCCAGTGACTAAATATTTCTTTCTTATAATCTGTTTAATAATCCACTAAATAAAACCAAAGTAATATCATGATTATTAAGGCTGGTCACTAGATCTAGTGACCAGCCTTTAGTCATGATTTTTTTTGGTATTATTTTAGTGGACTACCAAACAGGATTATGAAAAAAATATTTAGTCACGAGAGGCTGGAGCCAGTCTAATCTCGACCCTGAAAATTTAGGTCGACCTTAATTTGAGGGACGATGGTAAACCTGGGCACAGTGTGATTTATCTTACGGTGCTTATTAAATGGAAAACTGTGCAGATTCTGATCAGAAGCAGTCTGATCTGGATCTAAACTGTTTACTGAAGCATGTCTGCACGAGTGTTTACCGCAAAATACCGCATTTACCCTAAGTATTGGGGCAGACAGGCCTGAGCAAATCGATCTAGCGCGGCGTCTGATCAAGGTCAACACTTTTTGCCAAACCAGGAGTTATAAACACATCAACAGGCAGCATAAATCAAGTATTCATATTTTAGAACAAGTATGGTCAGGAGTTTATGTATCTTAATAATTAGAGTAAATACGGTAACGAATGAATGATGTTGTTTACTCATTTATTTTTTCCAAGAACACAAAACTTAAAATATCATTCAAACCGTCTCTTTTTAGCAGCATTTGAATGAAATATAAGCCTTGGTTCAGGGAAAAATAATAGAATAAAATACAATGCTGTTTGCTGCTATTTAACACTTAGCACTCTGGGCAAAGTTTTCAGCAGTCGACATATTTAATTGTTTGTTTATTTCTTTATTTCAGAAAACAGGTTTTGACATTTTAATGCAAATTATGCAATAGAGACAATTTGCATGAAATTTTAAATCTTTCTTTCCTGAGAAAAATATGAAAACTATCATCGGTTTGTCGTCTGCTGAATTAGCCCAGATAGTGGTAAAGGTTAAGGTGAATGGATACTATTGAAATATTTTGCCACCATTTACTAAAGGGAGATAATTTTTACAGACAGGAAGTTGCCTCCCTATAGTATTTGGACCCTTTCAGGAGGGGACGGTTGCTCTTGAAAGGATTTGCTCCCTCTGGGAGTAAATTCTATCCTTTCATTACGAAAAACACGCCTTTTCAAATACAGTCGACTCTCGTTATCTCGAACTCGCTTATCTCGGATAATCGCTTATCTCGAAGTGAAAATCTGGTCCCTGCCGAAACATGGACACCTAATAACAGGCAAAAATATTGTGGAAAAGAGGAGAAATTGCCCTAATTTCTCCTCTTTTCCACAATATTTTTAATATGTCTCTAACTTCAAGAGTCCAATTACATATATATTTGTTAAATGTGGTTGTTCGAATAATTTTTTCCTCAATTCTGCAAATCGTATATGTCGAGGTACGGATATCTCGAAGTATTTCATAGAGTCCCTTGGAGTTCGAGATAACGAGAGTCGACTGTATATTAAAATTTCACCACCAAATACAAAGTTTTCACATAAAAATTCTGATATTTTTCATATTTTTGCTCAAAACATAAATTATGGGTACCCGTTAGAACCGCCTCGCTGAGGCGGTTCTGACGAGTACCCACAATCTGTTTTTGAACAGAAATAAGAAAAATAATGTATACCCCTTTAAACCCCAGTTTTACTATATAAAAGTGGGATTTTAGGAGGTCAAAATTATATAGTTATGTTTTTGTGATGGAATAACTCCCATTGAGAAGAGTAGCAGAAATGTCCATGTCAGAGTTAGTTCCCTTGGAATTGCATCCAATCTCTTTAAACACGTCATCATAAATATTAAAGGATGAAAACGCTTTGTAGATTTTTTTTACAATTTTTGACAAGGGAGACAACTTTTGTAACTTCCTGTTTGCTTTTCTGTATACCAATCCCCTTCTGAAAAAGTGGTCTACTCTAAAAGAAAACGGGAGCAGTTTCTTTCCTTTTAGAATAAATCCCTTTAAAGAAAGAAGAAAAACAAATTTTACAGAGTTATCTCCCTTGAAAGTGTATCAATCTTTCTTTATAGTTTTTATTACTACTAATATGTCCGTTTATGCATGCAAAAGTGAAAACAATCATTTAAATAAATATATCGTGGCTTGATAGTCTGATTGTGACCGGGGAAAACCCAAGATAAACTATTAAAAATAATTTAGGTCGACCAGACAAACGAACGTTATTTTTTATCTTTACCACTCTCTAGGCAAATTCAACAGGCGATATTGATGACATTTTATCTTATTTGTCCCAGGAAATAAGATTTGATATTTCACGCTAAGGAGACAATTTGCATGAAGTGTCAAATCCTGTTTTCTGGAAAATATAAGATTTTTCTTCTTTTTTTTTTTTTTTTTTTTCAAAATGTATGCTGAAATATTTACCCAGCATGTAGTAATAGTAATCTTGTTATCAGTGTGACCTGCATTGACTTGATTCAAATGTACCTTATAACAAGAGCTCCAGTATGGAACTGTAGCGCTACTAGTAATCTTTGCCCGGGACTGGGTTAAGGTCTTAGTATATATATCCTATGTTAGTCATCTTTTGGAAAAGTTCTCTCATCATAATCTTCGATTCGATATCGAACATACCAAAGTAATACGATTTGTTACTACGAATTTCGACCGTGAATACGTTTTCTCTGCTGACGGTATTTGGAAGAAACATTTCGTTGTTATCAACCTGTTAAATGAGACTATATATCATGTGACGGCGATAAAAAAAATCAAAGCGCTGTAGGCGCTGGTGGCCTGGGCATCAGAAGGCCCATGGGCTTCAAAGCTCACCAGATTTCAAATAAATACAAAATCTGTAAAGGCTAATATGATGAATATTTCAACAGAAAGTCTCAGCCTCATAGAGGATATGGTTTCTGAGGTGATATTTTTATGGAATTCTTTCTATTTTTCATGGCAATCAGTAAAAATAAAGCCCTACTGCTGATTAAAGATTACTCATGGAACATTACAACATATGTTTTGTTAAAGTATCTGGAATTGCTGGACAGTAAATTCTTTCTGCATTATAAGTATATGGAAACTGTAACTGGCATAGCAACCAAACCAAAGTGTCGATTTTCATAAAAATACAAACTTTTAATTTCCCAATAGTTTTTATTGCTACTAATATGTACGTTTATGCACGCAAAAGTGAAAACAATTGTTTAAATAAATATAACGTGGCTCGATAGTTTGATTGTGACTGGGGAAAAACCCAAGATAAACAATTGAAAATAATTTAGGTCGACCAGACAAACGAACGTTATTTTTATCTTTACCACTCTCTAGGCAAATTCAGCAGATGATATTGGTGACATTTTATCTTATTTTTCCCAGAAAATAGGATTTGACATTTCACGCAAATTGTCTCCTCAGGAGACAATTTGCGTGAAATGTCAAATCTTAATTTCAGAAAAATATAAGCTTTTTTTTTTTTTTCAAAATGTATGCTGAAATTTTTACCCAGCATGTAGTAATAGTAATCTTGCTATCAGTGTGATTTGCATTGACTTGATTCAAATGTACCTTATAACAAGAGTTCCAATCTGGAACTGTAGCTCTACTAGTAATCTTTGGACTGAGTTAAGGTTTTAGTATATATAAGTCCTATGTTAATGTAATCTCATCATGGCCTTCGATTTGATATCAAACATACCAAAGTAATACGATTTGTTACTACGAATTTCGACTGTGAATACATTTTCTCTGCTGACGTTATTTGTAAACATAATTGTTATCACTGTTATCAACCTGTTAAATGGGAAAACCCACTTACTAGCCCAATATATCATGTGACGGCGATTAAAAAACTGTCAAGGAAAATGGGATAAATGCGTGCATACCGGCGAACAACGAAGGCCTATACCAGCCTCACAGCTAGCATTCTTTATAAATATACAGCGGACCATTATCGGCCCGTCAGGGTAGCTGACGGGACGATAACGGCCCGCTGTAGATTTATGTAGAATGCTTACTGCGCTGTACATCTACAAACTCTGACCAGGGCTCGCTGACAGAAAAAAAAAAACAAAAAAAAAAAAAACAAAAAAAAAAACAGATATTGTTACATATAAATCAATGTTGAAAAGTGTTGGTCCTGCCCAAGCTGCGCAAAGAAAATATCCTGGTTTATTTAAAGAGTTCAAGTCCTACTGGTATCCTGAAAACCTATGTGTGTGCGTGCGTACGATCGTGTGTGCGTGCGTATCATTAAGACGGTTTTCAGTTAATCTATATGAAATCTTGATAAGTCGGTATTCAACCATGAATATTCCGTAAATTTTCTAAATATTCGGACACTTTAAAACTTGAATACCCCTCTTTGTCTCAAAATATTATTTCCATGGGAAATTTTAGATAAAATTGATAAATTCAGGATACCGTACTTACACTAAATATATACCCCTTGCTCCCTACCGTTTACTTCACTTCAACAAGTCCAGTGTACTACTTAATACATGTACACCCCTTGCTCTCTACCGTTTACTTCACTTCAGTAAGTCCAATGTACTACTTAATACATATACACCACTTGCTCACTACCTTTTACTTCACTTCAACAAGTCCAGTGTATTACTTACTATATATACACCCATTGCTCCCTACCGTTTACTTCACTTCAACAAGCCAGTGTATTACTTACTATATATACACCCCTTGTTCCCTACCGTTTACTTCACTTCAAAAAGTCCAGTGTATTACTTACTATATATACACCCCTTACTCCCTACCGTTTACTTCACTTCAACAAGTCCAGTGTACTACTTACTATATATACACCCCTTACTCCCTACCGTTTACTTCACTTCAACAAGTCCAGTGTACTACTTTATATATATACACCCCTTGCTCCCTACCGTTTACTTCACTTCAATAAGTCCAGTGTATTACTTACTATATATACACTCCTTGCTCACTACCCTTTACTTCTCTTCAACAAGTCCAGTGTATTACTTACTATATATACACACCTTGCTCCTTATCGTTTACTTCACTTCAACAAGTCCAGTGCACTACTTAATATATATATATACACCCCTTGCTCCCTACCGTTTACCTCAACAAGTCCAGTGTATTACTTACTATATATACACTCCTTGCTCACTACCCTTTACTTCACTTCAACAAGTCCAGTGAATTACTTACTATATATACACCCCTTGCTTCCTACCGTTTACTTCACTTCAATAAGCACAGTGTATTACTTACCATATATACACCCCTTGCTCACTACCCTTTACTTCACTTCAACAAGTCCAGGTATTACTTACTAAATATACACCCCTTGCTCCCTACCGTTTACTTCACTTCAACAAGTCTAGTGCACTACTTTATATATAAATACACTCCTTGCTCCCTACCGTTTACATCACTTCAACAAGTCCAGTGTACTACTTAATACGAGGGTGAGTCAATAAGTAATCAGCCTATTCCATTTCCGATGGACCGAGATGGTCACGATTTTCATGCTTTGTTTCATTATATGATTTACACATGGGTACAAAATTACATGCGTATCGAGTCATTCTTTAATAAGATATTGAATGTCAAACATGGCTAGTGATGCAAAGGCATGCTTTTCATGTAAAGTTGAGTACCGTGCTGTAATTTGGTACTTGTATTTAAAAGGTAAAACAGGCAAGGAAATACATGGCGAGCTAGCCGATGTTTATGGGTCTTCTGCACCATCTTATGCTCAGGTTAAATTCTGAGTAGGGGAATTCAAACGCGGTAGAACGTCTTTAGAAGATGAAGCCAGGTCTGGACGCCCACTGGATGCCACCGACGAAGAAATGTATAAGAAAGTTCGGGATCTGGTATACTCTGATAGGCAAATTCAGGTGGAAGAAATAACGCAGGCATTAGGCATTTCACATGGTAGCGTTTCAAAAATCTTACATGATCGTTTAGGTATGCGCAAGCTAACAGCCCGCTGGGTCCCCAAATCCCTAAGCGATGAGCAAATGGTAACCAGAGCATCAGTATGCAGCGCCTTGTTGAAGCGTTTTAGGTCAAAAGATGATTTTCTTTTGCGTCTGGTGACTGTAGATGAGACGGGTTCATTATTATGAGCGAGAGAATAAAGCTCAGAGTCGTCAGTGGGTAGGGCCTGGGTCCCCGAGGCCAAAGAAGTTCAAGACGCAACCATCTGCAGGCAAGGTGATGGCCACAGTAATTTGGGACGCAAAAGGCGTTATTATGTTGGACTTTTTACCCAAGAGAAGTACAATAACTGGAGTGTACTTTGCAAACTTATTAGAGCTGAGAACCGCCATCCTTGAAAAAACGCCGAGGTAAACTCTCTAAAGGCGTTTTGCTGCAACAGGACAACGCGAGAGTCCACACTTGCAAAGTTGCAAAGGATGCTGTAGAGCGAAACGGGTATGAATTAATACCACATCCTACCTATTCGCCTGACCTAACTCCTAGCGACTTCTTCCTATTCGCAAACTTGAAAAAGGATATCCGTGGACGTCATTTCCGGTCTGATGAAGAAGTCGTGACGGTAGTTGAGGAGTGGGTCAATGGAAAGGACCATGACTTTTTCAGTTCTGGGCTGGCACTTGAAAACCGTTGCCATGGTCTAAGTGCATCACACTAGAGGGCAATTACATCGAAAAAGAAGAGGTGGATCTCAACTTAATATATATACACCCCTTGCTCCCTACTGTTTACTTCATTTCAACAAGTCCAGTGTACTACTTAATATATATACACCCCTTGCTCCCTACCGTTTACCTCACTTCAACAAGTCCAGTGTACTGCTTAATATATATACACCCCTTGCTCCCTACCGTTTACCTCACTTCAACAAGTCCAGTGTACTACTTGATATATATACACCCCTTGCTCCCTACCGTTTACCTCACTTCAACAAGTCCAGTGTACTGCTTAATATATATACACCCCTTGCTCCCTACCGTTAACTTCACTTCAACAAGTCCAGTGTACTGCTTAATATATATACACCCCTTGCTCCCTACCGTTTACCTCACTTTAACATGTCCAGTGTACTGCTTAATATATATACACCCCTTGCTCCCTACCGTTTACCTCACTTCAACAAGTCCAGTGTACTACTTAATATATATACACCCCTTGCTCCCTACCGTTTACCTCACTTCAACAAGTCCAGTGTACTTAATATATATACACCCCTTGCTCCCTACCGTTTACCTCACTTTAACAAGTCCAGTGTACTGCTTAGTATATATACACCCCTTGCTCCCTACCGTTTACTTCACTTCAACAAGTCCAGTGTACTACTTGTGAATGTGTGTAAAATTGTTGGGTGAATTGCAAACAGTGTACACACAGGTCAGACGCCGCGTTCCGGGGCGTCTGATCTGGGTCTGCACTGTTTGCTTAGGCCTGTCTTTCCGAATACGTAGAGTAAGTACGGTAATTCGATCAAATCGACCTCCTCAGAAATCATCCTAGATCCGCCCCTAACACCGTACTTGTTCTACAAACTCAACAGCTCCAATATATTGATGTCTTTAAAATCTGCCGGGCAACTGGCAGGCAGTGCACACATTCTGCGGCATCTGATCTGGGTCTACAATGTTTGTTTAGTCTTTCTCTGTCCAAATATTTAGGCAGTGCACACATTCTGCGGCATCTGATCTGGGTCTACAATGTTTGTTTAGTCTTTCTCTGTCCAAATATTTAGGTAGTGCACACATTCTGCGGCATCTGATCTGGGTCTACAATATTTGTTTAGCCTTTCTCTGTCCAAATATTTAGGTAAATACAGTATAAGCCTCTCCGCATAGAAACTGATCTTATAGCACATGTGACCTGCTCAGACGCATTTCAGAATGCGTAAATTCATATCAGACTTCGTAGATACACGGGCTGATCTGGGTCTCTCGGGGGGGGGGGGGGAGGCGTGGGGGTGGGGGGGTGAGTACGGGGTAACTTGGGGTAATTGAGGTACAGGTGTGCGAGCCCATATTTCAAAAACCTACCCCATTCATATACCTGGCCTTTTAAAAAACGGACCCATTCATATACTTGATCGTCCGAAATGTTGACCTATTCATGGGGTGTGTGTGTGTGGGGGGGGGGGGGGGGGTGAAGGGTAACTTGAGGGGTAATTGAGGTACAGGTGTGCGAGCCTATATTTCGAAACCTACCCCATTCATATACCTGGCCTTTTAAAAAACGTACCCATTCAAATACTTGATTGTCCGAAATATTGACCTAAAAATGAAATGACTTTTTATCATATCTCTGAATTAATGTTCAAGTAACATTAATTCAGAGATATGATAAAAAATCATTTCATTTCAAGAACGAGAGACTAACTGAAATTTTAAAGGCTGTCAGGTGCCACTTTTTTATGATTGTACTAATACCATATATCAATTTATTAAACCTTTCTTGGGTAATAAATCGAGGGCTGAACGCAAGACTCAAATATATTTTTGAAACCCTTGTTTAGGGGCAACTTGGACCCCTTTGTAAACAATGTAAATTTAGGTGCCATTACTCATAAAAGCAATTGCACCTAAATTTTCATTGTTTACAGAAAGAAATGTTGTAATCTTCATAACGCCTTCATGGTGAGGAGATTAGGTTTGGGGAAAAACAACCATCTAACTTACGCTCAACCCTCGAAATGTCTATTTTTGAGGGATATTGAACCTTTAACAGCGGAATTGTACTACTGTACTGGATCACCTTTGAACTAACCTATTTATCCTAAATATTGGGACACCTTCACTCTTTACCATAAGTGTCTTAAAGCTTGACCAAGTACATTTTACCTTTTGATCATTACGAAAACACGCCTATTCAAATATATTGAAAATTTTATCACCAAAAACTGAAAATTTTCAGATAAAAATTCTGATATTTTTTATATTTCTGCTCAAAACATAGATCGTGGGTACTCGTTAGAACCGCCTCGCCGAGGCGGTTCTAACGAGTACCCACGATCTATGTTTTTGAGCAGAAATAAGAAAAATAAAGTATACCCCTGTAAACCCCAGTTTTAGTATGTAAAAGTGGGGTTTAAGGGGATCAATTACATAGGTGTGTTTTCGTGATGGTATCTAAAATTGCTGGATGAGTGACAAACAGTGTAGATCCCTATGAGGCGCCGCGTTCTTCGGAGTCTGGTCTGGTTTTACACTGTTTGCTCAGGCCTGTCCGTCCGAATACTTATGGTGAACAATGTAGATAGGGATGTCAAGGTCGTATTAAAAAGGTCGCTGCGATGTTTGCGCGTCAACTCCTCAAGTAAAACTAGACATTGTGTTTGTAAAACACTATGCCCCCAACCATATGCTTGCCTCTAAAGATAATACAAGGTAAAAATGGCCCAATCTACAAAGGGCCATAGCTCCTGAAATATTTTTCAGAATTTATTCAAAAGTTAATCAGGTCATCTTCACATCACTACCAATCTATTCATCAAGTTATGAGGTTCTAGATCCAAAAGGTTTTGAGATATTTTGCTGACAAGGGAAAATGCCTAAATTTACAAAGGGACATTACTCATGCCCAGAAGCAATAGGCCCCTCCAACTTCCTTCTCATCACTACCAATCTATTTATCAAGTTATGGGGCTCTAGCTCCAACCTTTTTTTAGATATTTTGCTGACAAGGGAAAAATGCCCAAATTTACGAAGGGCCATTACTCTTGAAATATTTTTCAGAATTTATTCAAAAGTTAATTAGGTCATCTATTCGTCATTTCCAATCAATTTATTCAGTTCAAGGCTCTAGCTTGCTGACAAGGTAAAAATGCCCAAACTTATAAAGGGCCATAACTCATGAAGTATTTTTCAGAATTTATTTAAAAGTTAATCGGGTCATTTACTTATCACTACCAATCAATTCATCAAGTTTCAAGGCTCTAGCTCCAACAGTTTTTGAGATATTTTGCTGACAAAGTAAAAATGCCCAAAATTATAACTCATGAAGAATTTTCCAAAATTTATTCAAAAGTTAATCAGGTCGTTTACTCATCACTACCTGTCTATTCATCAAATTTCAAGGCTCTATGACAAGATTGCATCCATATTTTTTTTTCAAAGGACAATAACTCAGGAAAGGGGCATAATCCTGTCGAGAAAAAAATACATGTGAATTATTTTTTCATGAGCAATCCATATAAGAAAATTCAAAACAGTAGCATGCACGTGTCTAAAGTTATGCTATGCATCAAAAAGCGTGACGAACGGAAGGCCGGGCGGACGGACGAACGCCCCAGAAGCAATATGCTCCTCCAACCTCTTCAAAGTTGGGGGTATAATAAAAGTCTAGGTTGTTGCTGTGCAGATTTTTAACCTACCAGGCGGCACTCGAGGCACATATAGTCAGAGCCATATGTGTTATGTGCAGGCGTATGTATAGCCGTGTTCTCATTTCACGCTTCCACGTTCTCTGTACATTATTATATACTCAACCCAGAGAAGTAACCCGAGTGATTCAGGCGAATTATTTCGTTCGTACCACTGAATCCAAAAGCTATTTTCGCTTTGTTGATGACGTCACAACGTCAGCTTTATAGATGTCCAGTTTGGGTCAAAATGTCATCAAACGCTATTTTCTGTGAAAGCTATGAAAATATTTTAAAATGTTGTCTACTGCTATTTAAAGCCTAACAGTTTAAAGACTGAAATTGGCCTGCTCAGTAGGCTCATATACTATGATTTAGCTTCTTAAACGATTAAGATAAGAATTAACGGATTTATCCAATCCCTGAGTTTAAAGCGTTTTTCTTTCTTAATTGTCTGAAAACTGCATGTTCTGGGATCCCAAAATAATTCATCAGAACGAATCTTTATCTGCTTTCATATTCTCCTCAGTTCGAGGTTTTGTTTTCTTAAAATAACGAGACTTAACCGTGAAGTTCGATAACAAATGACAGTGTGCGTTACTTCCCTACTGTCAGTAGGTCAGTTACAGCGGTTTTCATAACGGCATGTCCCTTTAAAAATGTAATTACCAGATTGACCCTAAGCATTGGGACAGACAAGCCTGAACAAAAAGTGTAGACCCATATCAGACGCCGCATAATGCGGCGTCTGATCAGGGTCTACATTTTTGAAACCCATCCAGGAGTTGTTTTAGAGGCATCAAAAAGTGATAAAGTTGACGTATTCATAATTTAGGACAAGTATGGTTGGGAGTAGGGGTGTCCCAACATTAAGGGTTAATACGATCGTAATATTATGTCTGGATCACTGCATGGTCAAGTGACTGATCTCTGTTTCTAAACCTTTTGTCTTTTGTCCACATTATGAGAAATTGTGTAAAAGCTGTAAATGGAATTCATACGCTCTCAAAATGAGTCTTAAAGCAGGATCAACCAAGGTATTTTCATTGTTTTGTTGCTGTATTTATTTTAAGAGGGTGCGGCCGGGGGGGGGGGGGTGGGGAGTGTCGGGTGGGGGGGGGTTGTTTTTTGCTTACCTTCTGGGAAGGTGTTTACTCTAAAAAGAAGGCTTCAACTCATGGGGAGCAAATTCTTTTTACATGCATATTATGATTTACTTATTTATACAAACACGTAGTATACTGGTGAAACAATATGGAAATAAGGAAAGATAATTATATAATTAAAAAAAAGTGGATAAAAAGAAAACGTAAGTACAAAGGAGGGATGAGGAGGAACAAATGCACAGGAGAGAAGCCCAAACACATACGGTTCTCATTTTTCGTCACATCTGTCCGACGATATTTAACGCATAGCACTCTGGGTAAAATTTCCAGAACGTGACATATTGAAATATGTTTTTCTTATTTTCCCTAGAACACAGGAATTGACATTTCATGCAAATCTTATAGACATTTCATGCAAATGGAGACAATTTGCATGAAATGTCAAATCATGTTTTCTGGAGGGAAAATATCACCAATTTGTCGTCTGCTGAATTAGCCTAGGGAGTGGTAAAGTTTGAAATGGGCGCGCATCCAGTGAGAAAGAGTTTCGGGCATATGTAAACATTGACAGTCCAGATCAACCGCTGCATCCGCACAGTCGGCGCTAAATTCAGGGCCCAGTTGTTCAAAGCTAACGACATCGTTAGTTAACGATTCGTTAAAATTTACATCGAGTGATACACAAATATGCTGAAATGTTTTGCTGAAAAAATGTGAAAAAATGTGAGTAGCTTTAGCTACTCACATTTTTTCAGCAAAAATATCAGAATAATGTATATTGAATCCGCTAAAACAGTTAACGAAATGACCCATAACGAGCTCGTTAAGCTAATGATGCTTTGAACAACTGGGCCCTGATTTTTAGGTAGTCAGTTAAAGCCCTGATAAAATAGCGCCAGTGCACAAGCTGGTCTACGGCCCATTTATTAAGTTTCATACATTATTCAGGTTTCCCTACATTTATACCTCAATAATCCAAGTGGTCTACAAGCTGCTGTTTACGATGCCAGGGAATCCAGCATTAGACACAGAAAGAAAGTTCCTATACCGGAAATACCGAAAAACGAACATAGCGACGTACCGAAAAGCAACGAACACAACGACATACCGAAAAACAACGAACATAGTGGTGACCAAATAAATAACACAAGAAGCGTCGATCTGAAGCGGGCGCTAGGTTTCTGCTGGTCTCTTTCACTGACACCTGACGGTAAAATCACTGACAAGAAGCTGGCAGATTTAGAGCTGAACAAACGACTGAAGGATTTACCATGTCTGTCGGAAGTGTCTTCAACTACTGTCACGCCGGATCTTCAATATGTCAAGAACGATCATCACATCGAACAGACGGACGAATTAAATGATAATGATAATAAAGGGTAAGATAATAAGAAACTCTTCTAAATGCTTTAGCAGTAATTTTGCCAGATCTCTAAGAATCTGTTCACAAAAAAAAAAAAAAAAAATGGTGAAGTTTGAAGATGTAGTTCAAGAACAACTTGCAAAGAACAACTCTGCAGGGTGTTCTCCAAGACAAAACATGGATCGATCAGTGCTCTCTCTCTCTCTCTCTCTCTCTCTCTCTCTCTCTCTCTCTCTCTCTCTCTCTCTCTCTCTCTCTCTCTCTCTCTCTCTCTCTCTCTCTTACCCATTGAGTCTCTCCATTTCTGCAAACTTGATTGTAAATAACTCACTAGGAATAAAATGAAGAAATCAGCTTCTTTATGTTCCTATCTCGTTTCTGTCGAGTTCGTTCCACTAATGATCACACAACACTGCTGTAGAACCATGTAAACATGTTCCACACAGTAGTCTGAAAGAAGCTCGGAGCGGGCTGTTGTTCATTACGAAAACACGCCTATTCAAATATATTGAGAATTTTACCACCCCCCAAAAAATGAAAACTTTCAGATAAAAAAATCTGGTAGTTTTCATATTTCTGCTCAAAACATAAATTGTGGGTACTTGTTAGACCCGCCTCGGCTAGGCGGTTCTAACGAGTACCCACATTCTATGTTTTTGAGCAGAAATAAGAAAATTAATATATACCCCTGTAAACCCCAGTTTTACTGTATAAAAGTGGGGTTTAAGGGGGTCAAATCTGTATAGGCGTGTTTTCGTGACGGTTGTGCGTGTAGTGGGGTGGCTTATTTTATCATAGACTTTATTAGGAACATGCGTTTGTAAACCAGAAACCCACACCATTCACATGTTTGGCCAAACCAAATTGTAGACCGATTCATATGACCATTTGTTACCCAGTCATATGCAACCTGTTTCCAAAGAGACAAACTGAAATAAGTTTTATACGTACAGTGCAATAGCAGAAGTATATCTGACTTTTTATGCTTGTATCAGGTATTTCTTACTTACACATCACGAAAACATGCCTATATAATTTGGACCCCCCCCCCTCCCACACCTCCTTAAACCCCACTTTTATATATTAAAACGGGGGTTTACAGGTTTATAAATTATTTTTCTTATTTCTGCTCAAAAACATAGTGGGTTCTCGTTAGATTTGTTTACTAAGGGTAACCCACAATCTGTTTTGAGCAGAAATATAAAAAAAAATATCAGATAATACATTTGATTAGGCATGTTTTCGTAATGACACCACACTCTTAGAAAATAGGCCATTCATATAGTACTGCCTGAAAAATAGGGAGGGGGACATCGCAAAAGGCAGGGCAGTAACATACTTTCATGTCTGATAAAAAAAAAAGTGGACAATTCAAAATACAGCACTGTATAAAAATCCCTTAAATTTTATGGTAAATACTGGTAACTGCCTGCCAGCGCATTCCCAGTCAGCATTCTTTATACATCTATAACGGGCCGTCATCGGCCCGTCAGGGTAGCTGACGGGCCGATAACGGTCCGCTATAGATTTATAAAGAATGCTAGCTGGGATTTACCTTAAATTTTACGGGCACCTGTAGAATTTTGCAGGAATTACCTTCGTATTAAGATACAATGCGGTAGGTCACGTTCCTACCATGTCCTATGTTACCTAACGCCCTACGCTGCCCGGCCATTGGATACAGCGACAAAATTTGTATTTGTTATAATTGTTATAGTTTGGTATAGTTTAAATAGATTCTAACCATATATGAATATATAAATATTCATTAACTCTTCTAAAGGTGTACTATCATGCTGGCTGACTGATTTATTCTGACCAAGAGCAGTCGACTCTCGTTATCTCGAAGTCTAAGGGACTCTCTGAAATGCTTCGAGATATCCGTACCGCGACATATCTGATTTGCAGAATTGAGGAAAAAATAAATCGAACAACCGCATTTCACAAATGAATATTTTATGTTTGTGCTGAGATTTTACGGCCCAGTCAACCCATTCGGGTCATGTCAAGCGCGGTCAGTTTACCTAACCACACGTTTATTGCACATTCTTTCGCCAGAAACTGACAATCACAATGAATATGTAATTTGCATGTTTACACAGGGACCGGGTTTCAATTCGAAATAAGCGGTTATTCGAGATAAGCGAAGTCTTATCAGGGAGGCTGATGTGTATATCTAACTACTATGCTACAGTCAACCCTCTTTATACCGACACTCGATACAACGACAACATTCGTTATAATGAAAATTTGAATGTCACAAAACCTCCGCTCAAGAGGTGACAATTAATGAGAAGTTGTGCAAGAATATTGCATTAAAGCTAAAAGGAACTTAAAGCGCCAAGAAAAACTGCATCTGAAAATGTCGTCTGTTTATGTCGTCTGCTGAATATTCTTGCAAACTTCTCAAACCTATTTTTTGCATACCGGCAAACAGTGTGGACCCAGATCAGACTGCTCCTGAAGGAGCAGTCTGACCTGGGTCCACACTGTTTGAAGAAATGACTTTTAAAATCACAAACAGAAGACAAAGCAGACGACAATTGTTGTGATTGGCGCTTTAAGGGTCTGTGAGGCGATTCTAACAAATATCCAAAACATAGTGTTCTATGAGGAAATAAGAATGAAACAATCCCTTTCTGACATATCATTCTGTCCATTATGGATTCTTTACAACAGCAAATTCATTTTAAAGGCAACATTTTTGGGAACAAATGCTGTCGTTGCAACGACAGTTCACTGTACTACTCTTCTTTCAACATCTTTCGGAAAGTCGTTTTTCCCCTGGCGCTTAACACAGAGGGCGTAAACTTTTAGCATGATTTAATGCAAAACTATTTGTCCTAACTACCTATGCGCAAAAAGTTTTATTCTAGTCATCTAGTCATTGCTTTTTTTTTTTTTTTTAAATCGAATATTTTCATTTTTTCCCATAGTACAAATTGGCTGCATAATCTGCAAAAGTCAATAGCGTATGTAGGCACGAAACCTTTCCTCAGGAGGCGACAGTTAGTCAGAAATTATGCAATTATCTTGTATTCAATACGTCAATAATAATATGTTTTAAAGCTTTATTAGAATCGCCTCTCTGAGATGTTTCTAACAAATATCTAAAACATATGTTCTGCGAGGAAATAAGAATAAAACAAGCTGTTTTTTTACATATAATTATGCGGTGTTTAAGGATTCTTTACAACAGCAAATTCATTTATATAATGGTTACGCCTTTGGGAACCAATGTTATCATTGTAACGAGGGTCCATTGTATTATACAGTCTAATGGAGTATATACAGCCGCACCCACAACTTCAGCTGCTGCCGGCCTCGGTGGCTCAGTCGGATGCGCATCCGACTGGTGATCAGCCGGTCGCGGGTTCGATCCCCCCACCCCCACCCCCTCCCGGATCCGGCAATATTCTTTCGTGGCGACTGGTCATTCTGTCCTTTACGCAGATGATCAAGAAGGGCAGTTATCAGAGTCTGTTGAAAGAATGTGCACAAATACTGGCCAACCGCTAAGAGGACTAAACTGCCCAGGAAAAAGTGCAGTTAGGTAAACAGATCGCGCTTGACATGACACTAATAGGTTAACCGGGCCGTAAAACATCAACACAAGCAAACTTCAGATGCCTTATTGCCAAGTGAGTAGATCCCAACTAACACAACGTCGCAACAATTGCCGTGATGTGACGCCGAAACGCGGCGACGTCAAAACGACATTGCTCTGATATTGAGAGTTTACCGAGATTACATGTATGGAATATTAAACAAATTCATTTACGTATATATCAGCAATACGGTCAATGGAAGTCAGTAGCCTTTATAGGGGTCGTTAAAATGACGAAATGCGATTAGATTTTCTGTTAAGAGTTATCATAAATAACCATAAAAAGTAATGACTGGTGCATTTTACAAACACATTTCTTATCATTCTAATATTTAGATTCAAGTCAAGCAGTGTAGACCCGGATTGACGAAAGGACGAACGAACGACTCAAAACCAATATGTCCCTCTAACGTCTTCCAAGTTCGGGGCATAATAAGTATATACAATCGATCGTTATACATATTACGCCCCAAACACACACGCACACACACACACGCACGCACGCACACACGCACACACACACACACACACACACAGAGAATAGCAGGAAAGTGTATTGCGTCGATAGTTTTACTTTCTCGACAAAGTTCAGTTTGCTGTTTCTTTATAACAGAAATGTCCAGTGTCAAATAATACAAACAAAAATGAATAAAGAAATGAAACAGTTTAATCAAACTTTTTATTCCCGATTTGCATTTAACACTGCAGCCTGCTGTTTTCAACGCAATATACGTTTTTAATTCCTTTCATTTTTTTCATGCTTCAGTACGTTTGTGACGACCCTCGTTTTAAACCAGAAAGTTTATTTAATGCGAGACACTTTCACTGAATGTTAATCTTGTAAACAGTGTCTGCTAATCGGATCTATAACAATATTCCACCATGTAAACCCTTTCAATCTTGGGTATAAACCCATTAGGACTTGCACCTGTATAGTGTAGTGAATAGAGTCCGGATCGATGAAAATCCAAATTGTGGTGTAAAGCACTTCAAGAACAAAATGTCAATATTTATATTTTAATTTCAATATCATCACTGTTCATGTCTCTCTCATGGATTATAACCCTTGTCCTGCTGAACCCGGATATGCCCAGTCTTTGCAAACAGTGTAGATCCAGATCAGTTGGCTTCTGAAGAAGCTAACTGATCTGGATCTACACTGTTTAGCATCAAGTATATGAATTTGTACCAACAACTCCGATCAAGTAATTTGATTGGCTGAAAATTGGAATTGGGCGTGGAATCTTAATTTATTCAGCATGACAAGGGATAAGCTTTTTTTCTGTATGTCAAAACGAAATTGGCACTTCTGCTTTATAGCAATCACAATTACTACCGTAGCGTTTGCCGTCATCCACGAAGTCAGTGATCGCGGTCATATATTCAGGTACTAACCGCAACGTTTATATAGCCTTTGCTTTGCTTCGAAAAAAAAAAAAGAAAGTCAACCACTCTATCCGCATCGCCATAAAAGTCGGCTTCCACAGCAAGGCTGTAAAAATGGTCAAAATGTATAATCCGCTACATTTCTCCCCACACTTCTAATGACTTCGCCCCGAAGTCACCATTACTGCTCATCCTGCAGAGGTATGTGCAGCGCTGTCAGGGACACCTATCCCTGCTACAGGGGTCCGAAGATGATGGGTCCACCATTGCCCGTGTCGACATAAAAGCCGGCCGGTTTCACAGCAAGGCAGTAAAGTCTTCGAAATATCTATTCCGTTTTTCACCACCACCAACGACGACGACTATTTGAATAATGATAATTCTTGCTTTTTGTCGCACCTTCTTATAGCAGGATGCGAGGTAGGCGTCCGCTTTTCCGTCCGTCCGTCCGCCCGTCTGTCAACATTTATGTCGACGTTCAACATTTATGTCAAAGTTAGTATTCTAATCAACTACAAGACTATACAACCATCAAACCTTGCATGAAACATCTCCCTGACCTCCTGACTTTGCGACATAGACGTCAGCTTTTCAGTTCGTCTGTCCGTTCGTCCGTCCGTCCGTCAACATTTATGTCGAAGTTCGACATTTATGTCAAAGTTAGTATTCTAATCAACTACAAGACTAAACAGCCATCAAACCTTGCCTGAAACATCTCCCTGACCTCCTGACTTTGCGACAAAGGTGCCCGCTTTTCCATTCGTCTGTTCGTTCGTCCGTCCGTTTGTCCGTCTGTTAACAGTTTTGTTATGCCGGAGTTCGAAGTTAGTATTCTAATAAACTACAAGACTAAACAACCATCAACCCTTACATGAAACATCTCCCTGACTTCCTGACTTTGCGACATAGGCATCCCCTTTTCCGTTCATCCATCCGTTTGTTCGTCCGTCTCAACATTTATCTCGTTCGACATTTACGTCAAAGTTAGTATTCTAATCAACTACAATTCTACAACAACCATCATACCTTGAATGACATATCTCCCTGACCTCCTCACTTGGCAGGTACACTGACCCAGTGACCTTGACCTATATTTTGCGCTCCAGTGACTTTGACACAAATTATGTTGACGTTCCAGATCTTCTCAACTATAAGGCGTACAACTACCAAGCCTTACATAGTGCTTCTCCTAGATGTACTGATTCGGTAGGTACCTTGACCCGGTGACCTTGACCTATATTTTGCGCTCCAGTGACTTTGACACATTTTGCGTCGACGTTCGATATCTCCTCAACTTTAAGGCCTACAACCATCAAACCTTGCAAAGTGCTTCTTCTCAATGTACCTACTCGGCAGATACCTTGCCCTGGTGACCTTGACCTATATTTTGGCTGCAGTGACTTTGACATAATTTACGCCAACGTTCCAGATCTCCTCAAGTGTAAGACCTCTAGCCACCAAACCTTGCATAGTGCTTCTCCTAGATGTACTGACTCGACAGGTACCTTGACCCGATGACTGACCTTGACCTATATTTTGCGCTCCAGTGCCTTTTACACGTTTTACGTAGACGTTCAATATCTCCTCAACTATAAGGCCTACAACCACCAAACCTTGCATAATGCTTCTCCTCAATGCACAGGTACTTTGACTGGGTGACCTTGACCTATATTTCGCGCTCCATTGACTTTTACATCTTTTACGTCGCCCTTCCATATGTCCTCAACTGTAAGGCCTACAACCACCAAACCTTATATAGTGCTTCTTCTCGATGTACTGACTCGGCAGGTACCTTGACCTGGTGACCTTGTCCTATATTTTGCACTCCAGTGACTTTGACACATTTTACGTTGATGTTCGATATCTCCTCAAATATAAGACCTACAACCACTAAACCTTGCATAGTGCTTCACCTCATTGCACTGGCTTGGCAGGTACCTTGACCCGGTGACCTTGACCTATATTTGACACATTTACGTTGATGTTTGATAACTCCTCAACTATAAGGCCTAAAACCACCATATGTTGCATAGTGCTTCTCCTTGATGTACTGAATTAGAAGGTACCTTGACCCGGTGACTTTGACCTATATTTCACGCTCCAGTGATTTTTACACATTTTACGTCGACGTTCCATTATCATTGGGCTGTATAATACGAAAAGTCAGTGCTGAAGATATAGCCATTAGAGGGAATGGCACTGGCCTGGAATATATGTGCCCAACTAGGCACTTTGTCTACATTTTTTTTTCAACCCAGTTTTCCAACTATATAAGCACTGATAAGAATGAAATTAACTTATTTAATAACCATGTTCTGATTGTGGCTCCTGTGACTTTTGCCCCAGCAGGTGCGACGACGCCTTCCGCGGAAATCTTGTTTTTTGTGTGTGTGTGTGTTTTTTTTTTTTTTTTTTTTTGTTTGTTTTTGAAAATATCTATTTAATCTATGGAATTAATGTATGCGTCCAACGAGAAAAGCGAAGCAGTTGCGTGCTTGACGCACGCCCGTTAACCCGTTGTGTAACTAATGATACGTGAATGAAATAGCTCGGTCACATAACTATCGCGGGGATTGATAACAAGGTGGCTATGTCACGTGTTTTTCTGGAAGGGTGCACAGTTGTTTAACCCTTAAAGCGCCAAGAAAAACTGCATCTGAAAATGTCGTCTGTTTATGTCGTCTGCTGAATATTCTTGCAAACTTTTCAAACCTATTTTTTGCATACCGGCAAACAGTGTGGACCCAGATCAGACTGCTCCTAAAGGAACAGTGTGGACCCAGATCTGGGTCCACACTGTTTGAAGAAATGACTTTTAAAATCACAAGCAGAAGACAAAGCAGACGACAATTGTTGTGATTGGCGTTTTAAGGGTTAAGGTTAAAATCGCTCGATTCAAGGTAAGGAAATTGCACATTTCTCAGGTTGTAGCCAACCGATTTTCATAAAACAAAATACATCGCATATTCGAATACGAGCACTATTCATAAACATACAGCGTATTCATATTCTGCATGAAGTATTTGCAAAAATTCGAAGCAAATGTAATTTTCGCGACGGAAATGTTGAAAGTGTTCACACTTACATTTGCTTCGAATGTTTGCAAATACTGCATGCGGTGTATGCATTACGAAAACATGCCTATTCAAATATATTGAAAATTTTACAACCGAAAACGGGAAAAGTTTCAGATAAAAAATTCTGATATTTTTTCACATTTCCTCTCAAAACATAGATTGTTGGTACTCGTTAGAGGCGGTTCTAACGAGTACCCATAATCTATGTTTTGAGCAGAAATAAGAAAAATAATGTATACCCCTGTAAACCCCAGTTTTACTATATAAAAGTGGGGTTTATGGGTATCAAGATTATATAGGCATGTTTTCGTGATGGTTTTAGAAAAGTGCTCATATTCGCATATGCGATGCACATTGTTTTAAGAAAATTGGTTGGATATAACCTGAGAAAAGTCAATTTCCTTATCTTGTCGCAATAAGCCATTAATATGAATCGTGATATCCTTGATTATATACATGATCGGTGTACATTGTGGTCAGTCTCATTATGGCATCTCTGAGATATGGTCCTAAAGGGTTATTGCGACAAATCGGTTATTGCATGTTTTAAATTTCTCGCCTGACGGCTCGAAATTTTAAATTATGCAATAACCTATACTTGAGTCGAGCGCACCCTTCTAAAAACCACGTGAAATTGCCACCTTGATATTAATGAAATTCTCCCCATTCTGCTAATCCTATGAAATTCTCCCCATTCTGCTAATCCAGTGGGCTGGGTGGCCTAGTGGTTAGCGCACTCGACTTTCAAGCGGGATATCGTGGGTTCGAATCCCGCTCGGGTCGAGACAATTTTCAGACCATTATTACGCCTAGCTCATACTCGATGTGCCCTGGGTTGAGTATAAAGTGGACAGGGCGGCGCTTGGTGACAGACAGCGGCACCAAGTGTGCATGGGTGATCCATGAAAGCAAGGCTGTACAAATACATGTACATCATAGCAATCGCCGCTGCCTCTATGTGCCCCGGGTGCCTGGTAGCGTTAAAAATCCGCACAACAACAACTGCTAATCCAAGAAGGACAGTTGTCAGCTACTAGCAAATGAGTGTGCTCGAAAGTACTGACTTAACTGCTTAGAGGGCTAAGGCTGCCCCTACTTCAACGAACAACGACCCAATCCAGACTGCGCGCATGCGCAGGCTGATCTGGGCGTTAATTGTTTGCATATGACCATTGACCGCCTTTGTTTGTACCGTAAAACTCCAAATCGTATATAAAAAACATCTCCACTTTCAATCGCATATCTACGGTCTATGACTATCAACGAATTTGAAAACAAATTAGAATCCGTATCGGTTCTATTTATTTTGAAGTTAAATATTTAAAGTTTTGAAATATATCAACACTTTCTGTAGTGATGTATGACATTATAATGCGATATTACTTAGTAGACTCATGGCTATTTTAACATTTATCTTGCTGGGTGATTTATTCGACAGACAACATTTTGAAACATTTTTCTTATCTTTCCCAGAAAAAAAAAAAGGTATTGCATCAGACAATTTGCATGAAGTCTCCTTAGAAGAAAATTTGTATGAAATGTCAGTCTGTTTTCTGGGAAACTAGAAAAAAAATTAAAATGTCATCTGCTGAAATTCTTACTCAGCATGCTAAGCGTTAAAGTTATTTCAAATGATATGTCACGCATGGAAAAGGCCCTTATGTCAACGCGTGCCTTAGAGATTTTTACGCACGCGCAGTCTGATCAGGGCCTTCGTTGCCCGCTTACATACTCATTGGATACTGTAGAATATCTCAACCGAAAGCGAAGGTCCTAAGCAGACTGCGCGCATACGCATGCGCAGGCCGATCTGGGACTTCGCTGTTCGCGTATGGTAAAAAGGGCCATTTTCTTGCATTTTTCATCATTTAATGTGTTAGTTTGAGGTAGAAAATAAATTTAGTCTGGGACGATTTCATTTTTATTGGATCTTTGTGACTAATGGCAACTTTATATTTGAGGTAAACTTTTTTATCAAGTATTTTTTTTTTTTTTTTTCGTGTATGGAAAATAAAAAAAGGAAGCGAAAATGGTTCGGCTACACATAAACTTAGTATTTGTAATGAATAATTATTAATTCTTTATTTAGTGAAGCGCCTCGGTGGCTCAGTTGGATGCGCCGTCCGACTGGAGACCAGGAGGTCGCAGGTTCAACCCCCGCGGAGGTCGGCAACATTCTTTCGTGGAGATTGATCATGAAATATTTTCTACGGTCATTCTTTCCCTTCCGCTGATTCAAGAAGAGCAGTTGTCAGTTTCTGGTTAACCGCTTAGAGGACTAAGCCTGCCCAGTAAACGTGTGGTTAGGTAAACTGACCGCGCTCGACATGACCCATTGGGTTGACTGGGCCGTAAAACTTCAACAAGAACAATTTATTTAGTGTAAGGTTAACCCAGGGAACAAGAAGGCACGAGCCATCAGATGACAAAACCAACAAAATGGATGCGCGCCCAGCGAAGATTCAGATCAGCCTATACATCTACCCAGCAAGACAAAAGTTCACGTTTATCCCTCTTTGGACAGTCTGGCGGCTGTAGAAGGCACATGCGATCAGCGAAGACTCTGATCAGAATGCGCGGATGCGCAGGCTGATCTGAGTCTTCGCTGGTCGCACAAGTATTATTGTAGGTTTTGTCGGGCGCTGGCTCATGAAATGCAACGAATTTTAGATGCACAGAAATTTTAAAGTACATATAAATAAACAGTTTGCTTATTTAGGAAAAAACAAAAAAAAAAAAAAAAAAAATGGATAACTTAGATCAGCCTGTGGTATAAAAGGAACAGAGTTTTTGCCATTTGTTACAATGGCATCACCTTTTAATGACTTCACTTACACCAAGCTCTTCTGAAAAGTAATGTACTCTAAAAGTAAAGAATTTCTTCCAAAGTCAGCTGTGATATTGAAGAGACCGAATATGCTTAGCGGATTTTATATGTTTGTGTTGAGGGTTTACGGCCCTGTAAGCCCAATGGGGTCATCTCGAGCGCGGTCATTTTACCTAACAACACTTTTACTGGGCAGGCTTAGTCCTCCAAGTGATTAACCAGTATCGTGCACATTCTTTCGCCAGAAACTGACAACTGCCCTTCTTGAATCAGCGGATTAGCGGAGTTTAATTCCGCCATTTGTGTAGATGCGAGGCAACTTTTATTGTTTCCTGTTTGTTTTGACTCACAGCAAGCTTCGTCTGAAAAGTGATCTTCTTTAAAGGAAACAGTTTTCCACCAAACTCTCAAGTTCCCCTTTTCAGAAGGGAAGCAAAACTATTTTCTATTTTATCAGAGTTGGCTCCCCTGAGATTCTTAATGCAGGTCTGTAAAGATACAAGCAATAGCTTTCACAAAAGCTTGGTCTGTGCTAAGCGCAAAACAAATGTTAATGCTGATTTTAATACGGAATAGTCTTGGGTTCTTTACATGCACATCTTAGCTAAATCGGCTAATGCAAAAGGTGAATGTGAGCGTTTAAATGGGATCTTGTCCCGTTGGCCTCCACAAGAATGGTCCTCACTTTAAAATAATCTCACTTCGCTTTTCAGGCTTACCCCATCAGAACGAAAACAAGTCGATGAGAATATCAGTTTTTTGTCACGCTATTCTGGAAATGCCATAAATTGCGCTAAGTAATACACCACTCCCCAACCCCACCCCCACCCACCACCCCCGCCTCTCATTTCAAAATCTCGCTCGTATTCTCGCGAGATTTCATTAATGGCATTATGTATGGTACCAGTGTTCTTTTCTTGCGTTGACATAATTGTCTACGCCCATACAGGAGAGACACGGAAGTG
Source organism: Anodontia alba (assembly GCA_964016985.1). NCBI lineage: Eukaryota > Metazoa > Mollusca > Bivalvia > Lucinida > Lucinidae > Anodontia > Anodontia alba. Next base: position 66,334,022 of record OZ024833.1, on the reverse strand, counting down.
AAACCATGTTGATCGACAATGCATCATTGACCTTATGTCTACAACTAAAACCCGAGACTAGCTGGAGCACTGAATAGAATAAAACAGAATGATATTTATTTGAAAACCTACATAAACAGAGGTTGTTCTCCATTCACGCACACACCACACTTCTGTAGATATTCTAAAAGGTTACCATTGCCGCACTTTATCAAAGGCTATAGGATACACATTAGTTGTCACAATTTCACTTTTAAGATGGGTTCCGAAACTTCCGGTTAGCAATCATTAAAGAGCTTTTTCAACGGAAATTTAAACTAATATTAATGTATATCATGATTGAAGAAGACATCAAGACGGTCATTTTGTTGAAAACCGCACCAAAAATTCCAATCCGTTCAAATGTTACACCAGTTTGAGAATTTAATCTTAGAGTACTCTTCCTTGATTTCCTCTTATTTCTTACTCATAATGCAGCATTCTGTGATGTCATTTTAGACTTAAAATTTTTAAATTAATTTTAAAATGCTGAAACTGACCAATTCTTTTGCATGCATAAAAGTTTGATTATCAATACCGGTTAGCTTTAATAAAATATCACCATTCTGCTTAAAATCTAGACATATAATTGCAAAATTTAATGCCAAATTTTACTTCAAAATAAAATTTTAAAATATTTAAAACTGCAATATTTTTTTGTTTTTGTTTTGCTTTTGGAAATTCTAGGGTGCTAAAATAGTGACTAGAAATTCTATTTAACTGATTAACACTTTGTGCATCATGTTTTACAATTTACATTTGCAAAACTTCAAATTGAAATAAGTTTTAAAATCTTTTAAATTTCAAATGTCACGCTCTGTATAGGTGATAAGAACAAACCTTTTGCACAGAACTTATCAGTTTAGTGTCACTGTTTATTTGAACAATGCCATTTTTTTTTAAAAAAATACAGTAGTAGATATTTAAATAATTAAAAAGTTTAAAATGTCAATATTCAGCTATGACATCATGAAATACCTCATGTATATTAATGAGGCAGGTTTTAGCTGCTGCCTTTTGGCCATGCACATGAAATTTCAAGTCACTATATCTCCGCAACAAATAAAAATAATTTGATCCGGTTTGATGCAATTTCTCTCTTGCAAAATGGCCTATCCTGCTCATATAGAATTAAGTACCTTTGTTATTGACCTTTAAGGGTACAGTCGTTTGATTCGTGTGTTGTACAGCCGTAGTTTACAATGGATTTCTGGGACAAATATCGATGGATTAGAGAAATTTGAATCGATTTATTAAATATGCTATTTGGGGCTACAAATGACTGTCCAGATTTATTCAAAATAATGTTATATTAACGTGAAAATCCATTACGAAAACATGCCTATATAATTTTGACCCCCTTAAACCCCACTTTTATATAGTAAAACTGGGTTTACAGGGGTATACATTATTTGGCTTATTTCTGCTTAAAATCATATATTGTGGGTACTAACGAGTACCCACAATCTATGTTTTGAGCAGAAATAAGAACAATATCAGAATTTTTTATCTGAAAATTTTCATTTTTTGGTGGTAAAATTTTCAGTATATTTGAATAGGCATGTTTTCGTAATGAAGGTGTAAAAATACTTCTGTTGTGCGCCAGGTTGCAGCCATAAACGATCAAAGTTTGCGACTTAAACTTTCATTGATGTCATCTTTTTTTCTTTTTTTTTTTTTTTTGTTTACAAACATGATTTAGTCTGAGCCGACTCTCGTGCTGGCAGTGAAATTTATTTATTTATTTATTTATTTATTTATTTATTTATTTATTTATTTATACGCGTTTCGTTCTTTGTCTCTATAAAGGTTTGCAAATCATAATGTGTTAATCTATAGCCGGCTTAGAATCTCCACCAGTCCGTGCATTTTTTTTTTTTAATATAGGATTTAATTGTATCAAGGTAAAATAGTTTTTTTTTTTGTTTTTTTTTTTTCAAAAGGATTATTATTTATAATAGTTAAACATGTTAATGATGAGTAGCCTATACGCTCGTATCAGTCGTTATTTGTACCACCAGACTAAATGGACTTTAAATAGTGACAGTGATTCGGAGCATACATCGATGACATCACTCGGATCTCTCCTGCACCACTCACAGTCCCCAGTAACTTCTTACTATATTCATAGTCTTCGTAAAACTCTGCTCCATAGTTCTTCATTTCTCTCTTCCCCCCCCCCCCCCCGCACCCTTCCCCCCACCCCACCCTCTGTTTTTTCTTTGTTTCATCTTGTGTAATGTTTCTCTTTTCTCTTCTTATTCTCAATTTATGTTTGCTCATCTCTTCATGTCAAACTTCATAATTATTATTTACTAATAAATTGTTATTACTTGAAGAGGACCATTGGAAACTAACCATTCTGGATTTGCTCGATACTCATATTTCTGACAATGATCACATCCTAGGAAAGGAACTAAATAAGCTTTATGCTTTCATTCTAATCCTATTGTTGTATTTTTGTATGTGTTGTATATGTAAACATTTCGGAAATAAATATGTTTAAACCAGTTAATTTCACAGGTTCATATTTTGTCAAAGCAGGAGAAAGATGACAGTTACATAAAGGAATCTTCATTTTATATTTACACAATTTTAAAAAATGTTCAAACATATTTTAAATGTTAATTTATTGTTAAAAAGGCCGAAGTTCTGCATTAAAAATAAAATATTTCTGTCTTTTAAAAATGAAAATCAAACAATACATTATAAATTTCCGTTTGCATAGCGACAGTTAATAGCGTAGCGATCAAGACAAAACCCGTTGCCAAAACTAGTGGCAATAAAATCCTCTTGAGCGAATATTCTTTCTTTCTTTCTTTCTTTTTTGCAAAACAACAATCTACAAATCTTATCTTTCAAAAATTAACAAAAAGATTTTATGACTTTAATACGCTCGTAATTAAAACGCAAAATGTTCGGGATTAATAATGGTTGATTCCACAATTGGTAATTGGACACCCTCAGTTTCGCTCCTTTTGCATTATTGGTTATCGGCGGGTAGTTGCATACGACGGGACCGCGCGGAAAAAGACGGGACCAAAAAACGGAACCAAAGTTTGATGGCCCAGGAAAAGCGTTTAGCCTTCATGGAAATAAATAAATTTTGGCAGGCGTATTAGTTATAGAGTCTTCTTTAAAATTTATATCATGTCGACTGCAGTAAAGACGGGACCAAATTTTCGCGCAAATGACCATGTCCTAAATTCCAGCAATTATCGCCAAAATAGTTAACGGACAAGTAGTTTTTATGGTATATGCTAACCAAAATCATTCTAGGGAATTCTCAAACAGAAAAAAATTCCAGGCGATTCTAAAGAGTACACTCAACGTACAATTGTTATGTAGAAAATCTAAAACAAATCCCTAAATTATCGCTATTTGCCTCCTGACCTGGCACCATGATTAACCCTCAGTGGCTCGAACTACCCATGCCTCGAACAATTTTCTATGGGCCCAAAAATTTTCGAGCCATTGAAGTTCGACTGTATGTCCCTCAGCTTTCTGTGCCTCGAGAAGGTTGTGCTTCGTGTTGTGGCCTTTCCTGGCTAATTTTATCTGCATTTTTGAAGCTGCCTTTTCTCGTGATTCTAATATGAAAATAGGCTTCGCCTAAATGCGAACACAGCACAGACCTATATCTGCACTCTTCAAAAGTCCTTCACAGCATCGTTAAGGAATGATAATCAGTATATAAAAATATTATGTAAATCAATAATAAATAATAAAAATAATTAGCAATATATGTTCGTGACACTTAGTGACACTCGTTTGGTCACTTCGTGACGCTTATTAAGCAGACCCATAATCAATACTGCCAACTTCCGGTAACAACTTCCGGGAAGAAAAAACGGAAGAAAATTGGTCAGAGCGATTACTGCTGAAAATATATATCGTTGTATGTTACTTTTCCTTGATCATATTCTCTACCGTAGAGCTCACTTCGTTCGCGACGCGCTTCGCTCGAGCTGTGCTCGCTATTATCTTTTAAAAACATAGCTAAAATGAGACCAAAAATGGTACCACTCATTAACGATTTTATCGCCCCTACCCAGGTACTTTGCACGATAGATCAAAGATACTATGCACGATAGATCAAAGATATGTAATAAAGAGGTAATTATAGCGAGCACAGCTCGCGACGCGCGCAGCGCGTCGCGAACGAAGTGAGCTCTACGGTAGAGAATATGATCAATGAAAAGTAACACACAACGATATATACTTTCAGCAGAAATCGCTCTGACCAATTTTCTTCCCGTTTTCTTCCCGGAAGTTGTCAAAAGTTGTCACCGGAAGTTGACAGGACTGGAGCGGACTTGATACTAATAAGCGTCACGAAGTGACAAGAAACGAGTGTCAATAAGTGTCACGGACATATATTGCTGATTATTTTTATTATTTATTTATTATTTATTTTTGATTTACATATATTTTATATACTGATAGTAATTCTTTAATGATGCTGTGAAGGACTTTTGAAGAGACTACAAACAGAATCTGTGCTGTGCTCGCATTTAGGCTAAGCCTATTTTCATATTAAAATCCCAGCAGGAGGTTGGCAAACAGGTCTTCTAAGGGGCAATAAATATTTTGAAGAGGATATTACCGATGGATTAGATAAACAAGTCAGTACTTAATTCCCCTACTGGGCCTTCTACCTGTCTATCACTGATTGACAGTATACTAGGTTTTATTGTGCCCAGTCTCCTTTCAGTGATAAGACTAATGACTAAGACACATCTTATTTTTATGTCTTTAACTATTTTCAGGCAGCGCAAAGTGTCTGAGAAACTTGCAGAATGGCTAGACGAATACAACTTGGTCAGTCAGCGACAACAGGTGTACCTAAGAAAGATCCATGACCTTAGGCAATCATTAATGCACCATGACGATAAAAATTTTATGTTCTATGTCGACAGAATCCGAAAGAATCCAAATTACAGGAAAGCCAGCAGACGATATCCGGTTTACACACTCACTAAAATGGATGACAAAGCTGTCAACCACGGACCGGAACCATTTCCAAACAGACCTTGCCTACTGTATGATAAATCTAAGAGTCCAAAACTGCTCATGGCACCAAATGTTGCTCCGCGAAAATTGGCACCAATTGTTAAACGTGTAACAGTTGACAGATATAATAAAACTGATTCAGGCGGTTTTAACAACGATCCTAATAAGCCAATCATTCCTAATAAATCTAACAACGATCCTAGTAAACTGTACATTGAAAAGACGAGTGAGCCGACAAGACCAGAAATGAACACCATGCGAACGGAATATGAACCTTTTGAGTCCATAGTTAAGAGAAATAAGTTAGACTTGAACTACATTCTGACCACACCAATGAACCATCGAACGATTAATCGGCGATTACCGGTGCAGATGACCACAGTTACGATTATCGATGAAATGCCAGTGGAGGGAAATGCCACAACGCCTCTAAAGCAGACAACAAAATCGAAAAATAATCGAAAAAATACTACACCCACGAGACTGAAGCAGGCATCTCCGACCAACAAACAACCGTCACCAACTATTTTCAAAGCAGATGGTGGGAAACATTTACAAGATGAGTGATTCATTGTCAGCTGATAACAACTGAATCAACCACTGTAATGGAAGGAGAGCATTATTTAAAGAAAATCCTGCCCAGTGTCTTGCCGTGGGATTGAATTCAGCACCACTTGGTCAGAAAACGAGAATCACTCTTTTAAAGTGAGAAAATAGGCTAAAACCTCCGGACCAATTAGACGGACCAATTCTGCTGTCTTATACCCAATAGATACTTAGACATCTATTGGCTGTCCTACAACACCGTAAATTTTATAATCTTGACACATCTGAACAATTTGAATGAGTCAGCAGTTAGCCACTTCATTTGTACTTCTTTGAAACTGCATGCCGACGCATGAAGTCATCTTTCATGGTTCCCATGGCTTTGTTATGTATATGCTCCGACAAGCCAACGGAAGTACTCTATGAACAGAATAGAACATGCCAACATACATTGGTTTTGTGGGCTTTATCTGTGTTTTGTGAGTGCGCAGTGCTGAGAAGTCTGGAAAATATAACTGCACGACTGTAGTTTAGTTTAGTTATGAAGGTCTCCCGCTTGAAGTTCTGCCCATCAACCTTTAACCTTTACCACTTTCTGGGTTATATGTCTCTTGTTTGTTTCTTTCTTCAGAAAACAGGCTTAGACATTTCATGCAAATTGTCTTCCCGGGAGACAATTTGCATGAAGAGTCAACCCCTATTTTCTGAAGAAAAAAGGATTATATTTCAAAATGTCGTCTTCTGAAATGTTTACCAGAGTGCTAAGCGTTAAACTATCTTGATAAAAAGAAGAATCCAAGAGCACTATCAATCAAAGCACTGACAACACTGGTGGGTCGATTGTCTCTGAGTGTAGGCTGGTAAAATAATTCTGAACAGAAACTTAAAGACTTTTTCATTTAACCCTTAACTTCCTGTAATTTAAGCAAACTGTGCAGACCCTGATCAGACAACGCGTTCTGCGGCGTCTGATCTAGGTCTGCACTGTTTGAAAATGTCCCAGTCAAGGTTTTACAGATTACCCTCTTTATACTGCACTCTGACGTCACGGCGTGACTATAAGTGACCGTTACCTGGATTTTGTACAAACAGTGGGCTGGGTGGCCTAGTGGTTAGTGCACCCGACTTTCAAGCGGGATATCGTGGGTTCGAATCCCGCTCGGGTCGTGACAATTTTCAGACCATTATTACGCCTAGCTCATACTCGACGTGCCCTGGGTTGAGTATACAGTGGACAGGGCGGCGCTTGGTGACAGCCAGCGGCACCAAGTGTGCATGGGTGATCCATGAAAGCAAGGCTGTACAAATACATCTACATCATAGCAATCGCCGCTGCCTCTATGTGCCTCGGGTGCCTGGTAGCGTTAAAAATCCGCAAAACAACCGCACAACAAATTTGTACAAACGCGTGGTTGGTTGAATTTCAATGGTCAATGACAGTCACGTGGACAACCTAAGAAAATTTTGGCGTTTGTATACTATGGCTCAAATGTAAACAATCCACCAAAAATATTGCTTTTGAATATACCGGGCTTCAGACGTCAGAAGGGGATTGCTGCGATAGAACTCCAAGCGCCTGTGATGTCGGTCACAACACTTATCACAGGAAACACATAACGTCATAACAATATAAGGACTATGCATGCTTTTCACATGCATTGACATTTTCCGGGTACCAAAGAAGTTGTTTGAACATGAGGTCGCAGGCCGAGAAAACCCGGAAAATTTTGACGCTTAGCACTCTGGGTTAATTTTCAACAGACGACATACTGTCGTTATGACACGTTACGTTATTTTAGACACGGTCCACCTAGGCCATTTAAAGTAAAAAAAGAACCAAAAAAACATGTTCATTGTTTAAAGCTGGTTTCAGCTTATGGCCGATTTTAAAACGGCTTCAAACTGCTATTCCGATAGGTCATTTCTTGCATAAATATTTGTCCACAAATCTGTTTGAAGCGAGCGGTGTTCGAACCCACGACCTTCCGCTTTCACTAACCACTAGGCTAGCCAGCCCACCATGTAGTTGTACGCGTATGGTCAAGCACATACACATGGCTTTTAGCGATATTTTTTTTTAATTTCTAACCGCGACTTGAACTTTTATCTATTTACTTATTTCGTCTTTCTTTTTGTCTTTTTTAACCCTTGTCATGCTGAATAAATTAAGATGCCACACCCACTTCAAATTTTCAGCCAATCAGATTGCAAGATCCAGACTGTTGATACAAATTCACTTACTGAATGGTAAGAAGCCAGCTGATCTGGACTTACACTGTTTGCAAAGATAGAGCATATCTGGGTTCAGCAGGACTACGGTTAAGTTATTAATTTCTAAATGCTTCGTTATTGGTCGTTTTGAATGTTTGCAAATCATAATAAGTTAATCTATAGCTGATTCATTCACCTTCACCGGGTAGTGCATTCGTTGATGTAGGATTTAATTCTAGCAACATAAGGAAGTTTATTCAAAAGGATTATTATTTATAATACTTAAATAAGATAATGATGAGTGGCCTATACAAAAGAATTTCGCAGGTTCAGATTTTGTCAAAACATATCCCCTACGAGAGGAGTAAGATTCAGTAGTATTACAGTTACATAAAGGAATTTTCGTTTTATATTTACACAATATTAAAAAATGGTCCAACATATTTTAAATGTTAATATAATTTTTAAAAAAAGGCTGAAGTTCTGCATTTAAAATAAAATATTTCTATCTTTTAAAAATAAAAAACAAAACATCACGAAAACATACCTATATAATTTTGACCCCCTTAAACCCCACTTTTATTTAGTAAAACTGGGGTTTACAGGGGTATACATTATTGACCTTATTTCTTCTCAAAACATAGATTATGGGTACTCGTTAGAACCGCCTCGTCGAGGCGGTTCTAACGAGTACCCACAATCTTTGTTTTGAGCAGAAATATGAAAAATATCAGAAGTTTTTATCTGAAAATTTTCGGTTTTTTTTTTTTTTTTTTTTGGTGGTAAAAGTTTCAGTATATTTGAATAGGCTTGTTTTCGTAATGAAAAAAAAAAAAAAATAGTACACTAGAAATAATGCAACAAAAACTAGTTTGGCGGTCGCTGGACCAGAGGAAGGCAGATGCTCGCCTTTGTACGCTTTACAAAATCACACATGGCATGGTTGCCATTCAGATGCCATCGTATTTCAAACAGGTCAAAGCGGCTGCTCGTCACAGCCTGCGACATCCCCTAATATACCGTCAGATCCATACTTAGACCCAATTATTATAAGTACTCCTTTTATTTCCATCGGCTGTTGTGCAGTGGAATAGGCTGCCATCTTCCATAGTCAAACTGCCTACACTGCCTGCACTGACTCAATTCAGTGTGGCAGTCAGGTCTCTTGACCACACAACAGACCTGGCCTCGAGATTATAAAACTTTTTATCATGCTCAACTCAGCTGAGCATGAAATTTCTCCTGTTAATAAATCTCGAATTACTAACAATTGCAAATTCTTTCTTGCTAAACATAGCTGAGCATGAAAATTTCTCTGCTAATAAATATTTAACCTGATTTTAATCTCATCTCTGTTAACCCGAAACACTATCATCTGTTATATCCGTCTCAATATCGCACATTTATCCACTATTCATTCTTCTTTTTTTTTCTTCACGACGCGCAATCACCTGCACGTAATCCTCGCGAGGGGATGTTGCAGTATAGATAGATCGATAGATAGATATTTTCCTTAGCACAGCGACAGTTAATAATTTGCGTAGCGCACTATGGCGTAGCGACCAGCGTTGCGATCAAGGCTTTGCCAAAATTAGTGTCAATAAAATCCTCTTGTGTTAATAAAATTTCAATTTTTATGTTTGCAATACAATCTATTAACCCTTGTCCTGCTGAATAAATTAAGATGCCACTCCCATTTCTAATTTTCAGCCAATCAGATTACTTGATCCAGATTTTTTTTATATAAATTCACATACTCAATGGCAAACAGTGCAGATCCAGATCAGTTGGCTTCTTCAGAAGCCAACTGATCTGGATCTACACTGTTTGCAAAGCAGGACCTATCCGGGTTCAGCAGGACTAGGGTTAAATTATTTTATCCTTCAAAAATCGGAAAAATGACTTTAACAATTAAAATGCAAAATATTCAGAATTATTAAATAATGGTTGATTTTCCACAGTCAGTAACGGAAAATCCTACAATAAACCCCCCACCCCCACCCCCCCCCCCCCCCCCCCCTTTTTCCCGCCCACCCCCACCCTCAATTTCGCGCTTGTAGTATTGGTTATCGGCTTTACAGGAAGGTGTTAAAGAAAACCAGGAAACCAGTCAATTAATGCGGGTGTCGCAAACTATTTTACAATTGTTGCGATTTTTATAATCGAGCGTGATCCAAATTCAATCGTCGTTGTAATAAGTATAAATTTATGTTTATTTCATAAAAAGCAATTGACAAATATTGATTATATATTTGATATTAATTTTGCTTTGTAAAAACATTTTAACAACATTTACTGCCTTTTAATGATTTCAACACAAACTGCAGTGGTTAGTGCCGGGGGCTATAGTGAGTCGACCCGGTGTTGAGGTCGATTTTCGTTAGCAGCCTGACAATCAACTATTCGTCGTTTTTTACATTTTCATTTTAATGTCGAGAAAAACAATTCGTAGACTATGGCAGGGGTTAGAAAATTCAACCAAACGTTACAACCGCTGCTGACGATGCTAAAAATGATCTAGAAGACGTTTGGGGCTGTGTTCAATTAACCGAGACGTTCGCGGTCACTCGCAAACAAAAGCAAACCGACAGTTTTGAGGGTAGCGAATATCCGCGCACTTCCAAATCAGTTTGCGCATCCGCACAGTCTGATCAGTATCTTTTCCGATCATCGATAAGTTCAACAACAGGTTCTATACTAAAGTATGCTGAGCTACAAATTCCGTAATGTTGCTTTTTTTTGGTCGTATTCCATCAGATTAGAGTCCATTATTCCATTGATATTTTACTAAAGGGACCTTTTATTGCTGGGTTATTTCAATGTTCACGCACAGGTCGTACTGCATCCAACGTATGTGCGCAGTGTAGTCTGGATTGCATAACAGCGTTCGGTAAAACCAAATAAAAGGTGAATGGTGAACTCTGCTATTTTTCTCCCTTCTCAGAGGAAAATAATCACACCAAGTTTTGAAACTCATTCGAGATGTGATCCATGTTCACCTTATCTGCATGTTTCAGGCAGATTCTGTCAAACCCGAACAAGTTATGCTAATGACAAAGTCAAACAGAGGCTTTTCAGCAATCAAACAAATGTACATCTAAGATTAATGACCTAATCTGGTCAGGTTTCAAACTCATATGGGATTTTATCCATGTCCACCTTATCTGCAGCCGGCCTCGGTGGCTCAGTTGGATGCCCCGTCCGACTGGAGACCAGGAGGTCGCGGGTTTGACCTCCGCAGAGGTCGGCAGCATTCTTTCATGGATATTGATCATGAAATATTTTCTACGGTCATTCTCTCCCTTCCGCTGATTCAAGAAGGGCAGTTGTCAGTTTCTGGCGAAAGAATGTGCACAATACTGCTTAACCGCTTAGAGGACTAAGCCTGCCCAGTAAACGTGTGGTTAGGTAAACTGACCACGCTCTACATGACCCCATTGGGTTGACTGGGCCGTAAAACCTCAACACAAAAAACCTTATCTGCAAGTTTCAGGAAGATCCAATCGAATCTAAATGAGTAATGCTGATGACAAAGTCAAAAAGAGACTTTTTCAGCAATCAAGGGGACGTAATTCTAAGATTAATGATCCCATCTGGCCAGGTTTAGAACTCATCCCAGATTTTATACATATCCACCTAAACTGCAAATTTCAGGAAGATCCTATTGAAACTGAATGGGTTGTGCTGATGACAAAGTAAAACAGGCTTTTATTCAGCAATCAAGGGGACAACTCTAAGATTAATAATCCAATCTGGCCAGTTTTCGAAAGTATCTGCGATTTTATTCATGTCCACCTTATCTGCAAGTTTCAGGAAAATTCGATCAAAATTGAACATGTTACACTAATGACAAACTCAGAGGCTTTTTTCAGCAATCAAGGGGATGTAACTCTTAAGATAAATGATTTGATCTGGCCAGTTTTCCAACTGGTTCAAGATTTCATCCATGCCCATCTTATCTGCAAGTTTCAAGAACATCTGATCAAAACTGAAGGAGTTATGGTGATGACAAGCATATTCCCATTGTAAGTCTATGGGACTTGTTGCCATAACAACCAAAGTTTTCATTGGATTTCCATGAAATACCAGGTCATTGATGTCCCACCAGAGGCATGCTATAGATGAAAAATGATTGAGATCAGCCTGCAGACTGTGGAGATATAACTTGTCAAAGGTGTGGATGGACCAATGACAGACCACAGATGGCCTACCATCCTATAAGCTCCTCTGCAGCCTTCAGCCCAGGTGAGCTAATAAGAGGATGGAAGCTTTCTGGTGGTATTTGCTACCGCCTCCAATTTCACTTGATCTGTTAGTTTTGCATTCTGTTATTGTACTTGTTTTATCCAGCAAAAACAAAAACAAAAATGAAAACAAAAAAAACACAAAAAAAAAACAAACTTATAAACATCATTAGTGTACGGGTCTTTAGTTTCAGTCCAACACACAATGATCAGGGTGGATCCAGTGGGGGTTCACAGAGTTAAGTCAAACCCCTTTTTGTCTCAAAATTCCATTTTCAGAAATTGTGAATTTGATCAATTTTGATACTATATTTACCCTAGTAAGTATTCAGTCACCTTTTTACCTTACACTTCTAAAATTTTAACAAGTTCATTTTACTGTCTGTGAACCTGTATAAATTGCAGATGAGTAGCAAATCGTATTGACCTTGATCAGATGCTGCATTCTGCAGCATCTGATCTGGGTCTAAACTGTTTGGTCAGGACTGTCTTCCAGATACATAAAGTAAGTATGATAATTTGATCAAATTGACACCCACCCACCCAGACCTCTACTACAACCTCAGAATCTGGCCCTGCAATGATCTAGAAATGATACCAAGTTGTTGATATAAATTCACATACTAAATGAAAAACTGTTCGGATCCAGATCAGTTGACTTCTTCAAGCCAACTGATCTGGCTCTACACTGTTTACAAAGGCGGATATATAAGGGTTCATCAGGACCAGGGATAAATTTGTAGTCTGTGTAGTTTAAGTCTGAAACACTTTCTCATACTTGCATCTAGACACTTAAATCATTGGAATAAACTTTAAACATGTGTGTATCATAAACTCCCTAAATCATTTTCTAGATTTTATGACCATCATTATGAATTGATTTCTAAATATAAATTTGGTTTGAAAACACAGCATGAAGATCTATCAGAATCAGAATTTTGTGATAATTTGATCCATTAATTTAGTAAGAAATAGTGATACTGATTTTCAGGGCAGTTCAAAACGATTTTTGTTTGTTACTAAAATATAGGTTACAATATGAGAGTTCTGCCTCAATTTGCAGGGCTGGTTGTTAACTCTTTGCATGCTGGGTAATTTTGCATGCTTTTTTGTCATCTGTGATTTTTTTTAATTATTTTTTTTTTCAAAAAATCTTTCAGGAATACCATCAGAGTGTCAAAAACTTTGGATCCAGATCAGGCCTGACATTTTGTCGACCTGATCTGGGTCCAAACTGTTTGCAAAGGTTATCAGCAGATGACAAAAGTCACCACTAGTGGGGAAAGAGTTATTTACCAATTATGGTTGATAACTTCTTTAATTTTACACAGTGGTGAGGTGGGCCTTGGACTGAATCATGGTTACTTCCTCAAAAAAAGAATGTGTGGACCTGTCAGAGGACAAGGAAAGTGACACACCTCTAAAATGACAACCGCTTTTAACAATGGGATTATGGGGTATAATTGTCGCATCATTAAATTACCCTATTCATGAATGGATTGCAAGAAAGCTTAATTACTTTCTGTAAAATGGATAAAAATTGAGTAGCTTCAACTTTTGTTAGGTCAGTTTGAGTAGCTTCAACTTCAGAAGTTAAATATTTTTATATAGCTTAAATGTCAAACTATTTTGTCAAATAACCAGTGTGAAAATGAAAGAAACAAATGAATAGGACGGACTTCATTGAAGCTTATGTCGCGCCTGCTTACTAAAATACTTATGTTCCACCTGCCTACAAAAATAAGAAAACAATTTTCAAATGGTTTTGACTTCATTTGGGGTGGTCTCTAGCGTGGATGTCAGTACACGGACAAAATTAATGAATGGACGGACGATACTTGCATGCCTTAGTTCCCCATGCTAACACAGGTGCAACAAGAAATATTCAATAAGAAGTGCTTACTGGATACAATCACAACAATTGTTGTCTGCTTTGTCATCTGCTTGTGATTTTAAAAGTCATTTTTGCAAACAGTGTGGACCCAGATCAGACTGCTCCTCTAGGAGCAGTCTGATCTGTGTGCACACTGTTTGCCTGTATGCAAAAATAGATTTGAAAAGTTTGCAAGAATATTCAGCAGACGACATAAACAGACGACATTTTCAGATGCAGGTTTTCTTGGCGTTTTAAGGGTTAAATGTGACTGTAAAGACTTGATCTGACTAAGCGGATGCACAGGCTGATCCAAGTTCTTGCTGGGCACTCATCAAAAGGTAACATTATCTCATGTTGCAGGTCAAAAAAAAAAACATCTTTGATAATCTTAACCCTTGCCATGCTGAATAAATTAAGATGCCATGCCCACTTCTAATTTTCAGCCAATCAGAAACCAAAATGTAATGTGCAGACAGACATATGGACAGACAACATGAAAACAGTATACCCCGCCCACACACACCCACACACCACCACCACCACAAACATTTTTGAGGGGTATAATAAAAACAACATAAAACTGCTCAAAATCTGTTTTACTGAGTAAATTTTACATAACAATGGAAATACATGTATTTGTATGAAATACGTTAAAATGAAAATATTTGCATTAAATATGTTAAAAGTTTATTATTGACTCTCATAATATATTTTCCAAGACAATCAAACTAATTTTTGTTAAATAGATGACAAAATCAGCCAACAAAAAATTCGCCCTAAAAAATAGAGCTTGGCATTTCATACAAATCTACGTAAACAGTGTAAATCCAGATGAGACAGACCGTAACAAGTTACAAGCTGTCTCGTCATCTCTTCAGGCTCTACATGGTTTCCCATCACAAAAACATACCTATATAATTTTGACCCCCATAAACCCACTTTTATATATTAAAACTGGGGTTTACAGGGGTATTCATTATTTTTCTTATTTTGCTAAATAACATAGATTGTGTGTACTCGTCAGAACCACCTCTGCCTGCCTCACAGAGGCAGTTCTAATGAGTACCCACAATCTATGTCTTGAGAGGAAATATGAAAAATATCAGAATGTTTTATCTGAAAATTTTCCTTTTTTTGGTTGTAAAATATTCAATATATTTGAATAGGCGTGTTTTCGTAATGCCATCTGTTTTGGAGTTTTGACTGACACACCTAATTGCAACAGTGGACATGCCCAAATTCCAAGACAGAAGAGTCCAAATCAGAAACTCAGACATGAAAGGATTAAATAGAACGAACATACACATAGCTCCAGACAAGAGGGGGTACCCACTAAACATTTTTCTTATTTCTCCATAAAATCATATGTTGTGGGTACTCATTTGAAGCACCTCACCGAGGTGCTTCTAATGAGTACCCACAACATATTTTTTTGTGAGGAATAAGAAAAATATCAATACATTTTGCTTGAAAAAAAGATCCTCACCTGGAACTATGAATACACCCTGCCTCCAAATATAAGGCCATTTACATTCTTTTTTCCCTGAAAATCTGGCTTATTTTATGTGACATTTTCACCCTAAATACTGGTACATTAACCCGTCTCTTGCTGAATATGACATGCCCTGTCTTAGCAAACAGTGTAGATCCAGATCAGTTGGCTTCTGAAGAAGCCAACTGATCTGAATCTGCACTGTTTGTCATTAAGTATGTGAATTTATATCAACAATCTGGATCAAGTAATCTGATTGGCTGAAAATTAGAAATGGGCATGACATCTTAATTTATTCAGCATGATAAGGGTTAACTCCTCACAATACCTGTCCTAACATTTGAACAAGACCGTTTGTTATCTAATGATGATGGTTCTACAATAAAATTATACTGCTACTGTGCTTTCGACATCACTCGGAGAGACTTTTTGCTTGGTGTTTTATTTTAAATGAATATTTTGTTCTGATAGACCATATCTTATCGGAAGCCACTTGTCTTTTCTGTTTCTTTGTTTTGTTTTCAAATATTTTCCCTAAAATTAAATTTTAGCCAAAAATTGGTCTGACCTATGCAGTATCTAAAGTAAAGTGATTTTTTTTCTGAATTTTTGCCTGAGGAAATATCTTTTTACTTTTTCTGTGCTGAATTTCAGTTATTGATGTTTCACAACAATATTGTGAAAATTTCAGCAAAAACTTGAACAAGTGGAATTTGTTGAAAATCTGCCTACAAGTTACCTACCCCACAGATTTCTGTATAATTTGCATTAATTTTTGGATGGGTTTTTAAAAAATCCGTCCTTTAAGATGGAGATGTCCGGGCGGGCGTCGGGCATCATCCCAGGTTAACCTTTTGGTTAACTTTTTTTCAAAGTTATATGTTACCTTTATTCTTCAGTGGATTGCTTTCATATTTGGTAGGGATGAAGAGGAGGACCAGTTGGTGTTTCCGATGCATGAGATACAACTCTCACTTTCTTCATTATTTAAAAACCCGTCCATAATGTTGTTAATTGTTTTTCTTGTTACTATGGGAAAAAGTGAAAATATTTGATTTTTTTTTTTTTTTTTTTTTAAACGAATGACTAGAATAAAACTTTTTGTGCATAGGTATTTATGACAAATAGTTTTGCATTAAATCATGACAAAAGTTTGCTAAGTTACTTCTTCTGTGTTGAAAAGCACTTAGCAAACTACGACTTTCTGAAAGATATCGAAAGCACAGTAGATGAGTGTCAAAACAACAGTGCAGACCCTGATCAAATGCCATGTTCTGCAGGATCTGATCTGGGTGTACACTCTTTGCTCAGGCCTCTCTGTCCAAAATCTTAGAGTGTACCGAATGAAATGTTTCCTAAGAAGTACAGTGAACCCTCGTTACAATGACAGCATTTGGTCCCAAAGACATTGCCATTAAAATGACTTTGCTGTTGTATAGAATATTTAATGAGCAGATTGGTATGAAAGAAAGGTCTTGTTTTGTTGTTATTTCCTCATAGAATATATGTTTTGGATATTTGTTAGAATTGCCTCACTGAGGTGATTCTAAGAAATATCCAAAACATTTGTTTCTTTAAAGGAGTAAATACAATATTCTTGCATAATTTGTGACCAATTGTTACCAGTTTTACCTTTTAGGCGAAGGTTTCATGACAGTCAAATTGTCATTATAACGAATTTTGTCGTTGTATCGAGTGTCGGTATAAAGAGGGTTGTCTATATAAAATGCTAATAATTTATGCCATATTTACCATAAGTATTCCGACACCTCAACTCCTTACCATACCTGTTCTAAAATTTGAACAAGTACAATTTACTACCTGATGTTGTGTCTAAAAATTGCTGAATGAGTGGCAAACAGTGTAGACCCTGATGAGATGCCGCTCTGCGGCATCTCATCTGGGTCTACACTGCTTAGGCCTGTCTGTCAGAATACATATAGTAAATACAGTAATTATAATTTAAAAAAAAAAAAATTGTAGTGCAAATTTAAGATAACTGGATATGCCTTCAAGGGAGAACACTGACCTGCAATTATATACCTCCCTTTTGTTTGTTTGTTTGTGTTGAGGTTTTACGGCCCAGTCAACCCATGAGGGTAATGTCGAGTCAGTCAGTTTACCTACACTTTTCCTGGGCAGACTTAGTCTTCTAAGCAGTTAACCAGTACTTGTGTACATTCTTGTGACAACTCCCCTTCTTGAATCAGTGGAAGGGAGAGAATAACCACAGAAACTTTTTCGTGATCAGTCATCATGAAAGAATGTTGCTGGACCCAGCAGGGGTAGAACTGACGACCTCCTGATCGCCAGCTGGACGTGCATCTGACTGAGCCACTGAGGCTGGCTATGTCTCTTTTCAAAGTGTGGCTACTCATTAAGAAAGAATTAAATCATTTTCTTTATATTCTTTTAGCAGAGACCCACATTGAGAATGGATTCATTTACAGTTGACTCTCATTATCATAAACATTGACAAATGAAAATATTGCTGAATTCAAACAATGTTCCTTACATTTAAACTCTTTTTATCTTAAATAACTGTCATCTCAAACCAACAATTCTGATCCCTTGGAGTTTGAAATAACGAAAGTTGACTGTACCAGAAAATCAAACTTTTTTATGCTTACAGTAGTCTCTCTTTGGGAAAGTCATTTAAAGTTCTCTCCCTTTGAATTACTGCAAAACTTTAATGACACGAACACAGATGGCCTGTTTACCATCGCTAATTTGAACTTGATTGATTGTGTTGGGGTTTAACAACATGTCCACCCTTGTGGGTGATTTTGTGTTGTCTCCCAAAGAAAGGTAGAAAAGAAATAGAAGAGATAGTAGAAGAGATGAAAGAGAGGAACAGGGAAGAAAGATGAACAGGAATGGGCCTGTCTGTCAGAATATATACAGTAAATACGGTAATTATAATTTAAAAAAAAAAAATGTTGTGTAAATTTAAGGTAACTGGATATAACTTCAAGGAAGAACACTGACCTGCAAGTATATACCTCCCTTTTGTTTGTTTGTTTGTGTTGAGGTTACCATGAGGGTAATGTCAAGCAGGGTCAGTTTACCTAACCACTTTTCCTGGGCAGACTTAGTCTTCTAAGCAGTTAACCAGTACTTCAGTACATTCTTGTAACAAGTGCCCTTCTTGAATCAGTGGAAGGGAGAGAATAACCACAGAAACTTTTTCATGATCAGTCATCACGAAAGAATGTTGCTTGACCTGGCAGGGATCTAACCAACACCCTCCTGATCACCAGCTGGATGTGCATCCCACTGATCCACTGAGGCTGGCGATGTCTTTTCAAAAAGTGGCTACTCATAAAGAAAGAATTAAATCATTTTCTTTATATTCTTTTAGCAGAGACCTACATTGAGAATATTCATATACAGTTGACTCTCATTATCACAAACATTGACAAATCAAAATATTGCTGAATTCAAACAATGTTCCTTACATTTAAACTCTTTTTATCCTAAATTATTGTCATCTCAAACCAACAATTCTGATCCTTTGGAGTTTGAAATAACGAAAGTTGACTGCACCAGAAAATCAAACTTTTTCCTGCTTACAGTAGTCTCTCTTTGAGAAAGTCATTTAAATTGCTCTCCTTTTGAATTACAGCAAAACTTTAATGACACAAACACAGATGGCCTGTTTACCATCACTAATTTGAACTTGTTTTCGAGTCCTTGGGAAATTCTTCCGACAGCTCAAGAAAACAAATTTATTTTTTTTTTTTTTTAATTGTCTTTTTTTTTTCATGAAAATGTATGTTGTGTGAATTCATTAGAACTGCTTCGCTGAGGTGATTCTAATGAATACACTCAACATACCAATATTTTATAGAGGATCAAAAAGACATCCCTAAATTATCCCCGTTTGCCTCCTGACCTGGTGCTATGATTAACCATAGCAACAGATAAGGTGCTTTTTTCATCCGGAAAATGCTGATATCTATCTTATTTCTCAATAAAAACATATGTTGTGGTACTCATTAGAAGCGCCCCGGCGAGGCTCTTCTAATGAGTACCCACAACATATGTATTCATCAAGAAATAAGAAAAATATTATGTGGATACCCCCTCTTATCTGTAGCTATGATTAACTCTCAGTGGCTCCAGCTACTATGTCCAGAACAAATTTCCATGACCCCAAAATTGTTTGAGCCATTGATGTTCAACTGTACATCTACTAACCACAACAACTCATTCAATACCTTTAGGTATTGACATCTTCCTGCTGACAATATTGACAGAGTTTATGGAGAATCGATACATCTTCAATGAGGAGGCAACTCATTCAAAACTGTTTTGTCTCCCTTCTAAAAAAGGGCCTAATCTAAAAGAAAAGAATTTGCTCCTGAAGGGAGCAAATTCATTTCTTTTAGAGTAGATCCCTTTTAAGAATGGGCTTGGTGTGCAAGCAGGTAGTCACAAAATTGGAAAATATGGTGAAAAATGTGCCAAGAGTATCCACTTACCATAACCATTACCACTCTAAGGGCATATTCAGCAGACAACAAAATTGATCGTATTTTACTTATTTTTCCCAGAAAATAGGCTTTGACATTTCATGCAAATTTGCATGAAATATCAAAGCCTTTTTTATGAAAAAAAAAAAAAAAAAAAGAAGAAAACTATTTCAAAATGTCGTCTGCTGAAATTTTTACCTAGAGTGCTAAGTGTTAATTCATGTAGAAATCAGAAAATGCATGTTTTCAACAGAATGTTTGCCTTACTTTTTTTTCATTCAGTTGCAAAAGCAGCAGATGGCATTCTAAATTTTTTTTTTCACTTTTCAGAGAAAATAAGGCTTTTCATATGAATCATCTACTAGGCTGATGATTCATAAGAAATCTGAAGACTGCCTTTTCACTTAGCTCACTGGGTAAAATTTTCAGTACATGACATATTAAAATACTTTTCTTATTTTTCCCAGAAAACTAGTTATGATATTTCATGCAAATCATCTCCAATGGCAACAATTTGCATGAAATGTCTGAAATGTCAAAACCTGTTTTATAGAGAAAATAAGAAAAATATCATCAATTTGTCATCTGCTGAATTCGCCCATAGAGTAGTAAAGATTAAAGAGTTATCTACTGCAATTTTTAAGACATTTTCATAGATTTTGAGCTAACAGCCACTTATTTTCATTCTTCTGGAGTAGTTACATTGTCAAACACTTTAACCACCTCCTCATGTTCATTAAGACTTTTATAGATTTTTTCTGCCACTTGGAGTTCTATTCCTTCCAATGTTACCCAATTCAGTGGGAAGAATTCAACTTCAGCAGAGGTCACTTCAAGGTCGTTTGATTCAATCTGCTTTTTAACACTCATCACACGTAGCGGGTCGCAGTGAAACTGAAAAAAATATATATATATATGATAGATGTTCATTTGTATTATACAGAATAGTTTGAACCCAAATGTGAGGGCTGGTTACACTTCAAAAACATTTCCAGGCATTTGATTGGATATCAAGCCTACACGTGTCCAATGTACATGTCTCCTGTCTAAAACTTGGATGTCCACCATTGTTATTTTTCACTGCATTGATGAATAGCAAAGCAAAACTTCACATTTTGTATTTCAATCTATTTTTCAAATTAGGCCAAAACAAATTATATATGTGGTTCTGGTCATCCGACCGTGCCTAGGTTTGACTCCTGACCCTAAACACTTTATGCAACCAGTGGTATACAAACATTTTATGCACCGGCCTCGGTGGCTCAGTTGGATGTGCCGTCTGACTGAAGACCAGGAGGTTGTGGGTTCAACCCCCACCGAGGTCGGCAACATTCTTTTGTGGAGATTGATCATGAAATATTTTCTATGGTCATTCTTTTCCTTCTGCTGATTCAAGAAGGGCAGTTGTCAGTTTCTGGCGAAAGAATGTGCACAATACTGGTTAACCGCTTAGAGGACTAAGCCTGCTTAGTAAACGTATGGTTAGGTAAACTGACCAAACTCAACATGACCCCACTGGGTTGACTGGGCCATAAACCTCAACACAAACAAACAAACATTTTATGCACTTGATTTTTCTCGGTAATTCCCTATTTAACTTTATATTACACGCATTGTTTTACAGAGAATAAACATTTTTAAAAGTCCTGTATGCATTGTATATAGGAACACAAAATTCAGGATAAAAAAATGGCAAGCAAATCGGTCACCTAAACTGATTACAGCAGTAAATTACAAAGTGGCACTGTACCTCTACGTATACCCTGTTTGGTAATTCTTCTTAAGTCTGATCAGCATTAAGTCAGATTAAACGGTTTTATCAATTTATCAATTCAAACATCTACGAACAGCAATCTGCATATATATTTGATTCAAACATTTAATATTAAGCATAAATTGCATACTTAACATACATGTATCATGTATAAATTATTTTTCAAAGAAAAAAAATTAAAAAATAAAACAATTTTCCTTCCTACCTACCCTAATTTTCAAAAGCATGTACATCATCAAATCTTTGTAACACTATTGCTGGGATCCAAAGTGAAACAGTGTTAGCTATATAACCTTGTTGTATCTAAAACAAAAATGTCTGGATTATATAGAAAAATGACCATAAATGGTCATTTTTCTATATAATCCAGACATTTTTGTTTGTATATAACACTTTTTGGGGTCCACCTTTAAACCGTCTTATATCTGAACTGTCTTATATCTGAACCGTCTTATAATCAATCCTCTTATAACGAGGTTCCAGTGTAATAGGAACCACATATATAATTTGTTTTGGCCTTAATTTAACTTACACAATTGTTATCTTTTAAGTGAGATGGATAAATTTTCAAAGTAAGCAACTTTCTTTTTTCTCTAAAAGGAAAGAAATTTCCATTAGGAGCAAATTCTTTCTTTTTAGAGTAGACCTCTTTTCAGAAGGGACTTCGTTTGCAAAGTGGAAGTCACAAAAGTTGTCTCCTTTGTAAAAATGGTGGAAAATCTGCCAAGTGCATCAAGTCCCTTTAAGAATCAGAACTTGTTACTCTGCTTTTAAAGACTATCCAGTATTATGATTAGTAACTGTGGCAATATTAGACAAAAAATTCGCCGAATGGCTATTTCGCGACTGCTGGTGGTCTTCAAGAAAAGGAGCTAAAGGCACAGGCTAAACATTGTTAAGCCAAGTGTGAAAAATAAGTCAAGGTCAATAATCGTCAATGCCAGTGGGGCAGGGTGCATCATGGCGGATGTGTGTATGAAGTTTCATTAGCCTAGAAGCCTTGGTGCTCAAGAAACGGAGCCAAATACACAGACTAAACATTGTTCATCCAAGTGTGAAAAGTAGGTCAATGTCAGTGGCGGTTGGTGGCAACGGGCAGGGTGCATCATGGCAGATGTGTGTATAAAGTTTCATTAGCCTAGAAGCTTTGGTGTTTGAGAAATGGAGCTAAACGCACAGACTTAACATTATTGATGCCGATGCCAATGTTGCCGCCAGAAAATGATATCTGTGTAGCTCCTGCTTGCAAAAGCAGCCGCAACAAAAACTGATACATGGCATCTGCATACATGCAATGGCTGTTATACTCAGGTGAGCAAGTCACGGCCCATGGGCCTCTTGTGGCATCTTCTTTATTGGTTTAACCATTGCAGTACCAATGTCTGACCACTCAAAATTGTACAGATGACATTCTCAAATAAGGCTTGATATTTCATGTGAATTGTCTGACTATTCACACGAAATGTCAAGCCTTTTGTTATCTGAAAAAAAAAAAAAAAAAAAAAAAAAAATCAGAAAAGTATCTGCTGCTATTGTGACTGGGACATTACAATTCTGGGCAAATTCAGCAGACAACAAATTGATGATAGTTTTCTTATTTTTCCCAGAAAAGAGGATTTGACATTTCATGCAAATTGTCTCCATCAGAGACAATTTGCATGAAAAGTCAAATCCTGTTTCCTGAGAAAAATAAAAAAAAAAAAAAAAAAATTTCAAAATGATGTCTGCTGAAAATTTCAGCCAGAGTGCTAAGTGTCAAGGAGTTATTCACCTTTAAAACAATATTCTTTTCATCTTTGTCACCGTTATCCTCTTCAGACAAAATAACGTCTTCCGCCCCAACTTCAATTGCAACCTCTAAATACTTGTCCATATTGACTGGTTCCATTTCTTTAGTGACTGGTACTACAATTACACCTTTCTCATCGAAGGCCTGCCTCCCAGCATCTGTATTTATCATTCCACTGAAACAGAAAACAATCTGCTTTTATTACTATCTTCCACTTGCCACAAACACAGCCATAGATTCTGATAAAGCATTTTTTTCCAACCAAAACATGAAAATCTAACAACATGTAAAAAATATTGTGGAAAAGAGGAGAAATTGCTCCTATGGAGCAATTTCTCCTCTTTTCCACAATATTTTCAATATACATGTATCTATCATTTTTCTTATTTTTCCATAAAAAATATATGATGCCCAACATGGGAAAAAGGCCCTTATGCCATATGCAAACTGCGAAGATCCAGATAAGCACGCACATCCATGCAGTCTGATCCGGATATTCTCTGTTCGTCGACATATAAAGTCGAACTTCAATGGCTGGAACACCTTTGGGACCATGGAAAAGTGTTCGAGCCATGGGTAGTGCGAGCCAATGAAGGTTAATCATGGTGCCAGGTGGGGACGAAAATATCTCTAATTCTGGGAAATCTATCGATCTTCTACACAATAATTGTATGTTGAGTGTACTCATTAGAATCACCTTGATGAGGCAATTCTAAAGAGTACACACAATATACAATTTTGTGATAAAATAAGAAAATTTCCTTAATTATTTGTTTTATTAAGCTATCGGAAGTATTTCATAGGGACTCAAAAACGAGTTCGAATTAGCCATGGTAAACGAGCCATCGGTGTTTGAGCTGTCGAGGTTTGACTGCACTAAGGTATCCATTGATTCTGTGAGCGGACAACGAAGGCCCAGATCAAGGCCTGCATTGTCCGTAAATTGCATAAGGGCCCTTTTCGAGCATTGCACATAATATGTTGTGGTATTTATTAGAAGCACCTCGGTAGTACCCACAACATGTTTTCGTGGAGAAATAAGAAAACTATTATGTGGATACCTCAGCATATGTTGAGCTATGAACCTCATCATATGTTGAGCTATGAAATATATATACATCTCTGAAGAAATTCTAAACTACCAGCCATGTGCATCAGAGGACATGAGATGCAACATGAGAAACAAGAGCTGTCGTAGGACAGCGAGCTCGCCTGCTGGGTACATTTTATATTGTAACATTTTTATCGTTAAGCCATATAATATAGGTCACACTGACCTAGATTTGTATGTAAATCATTTTGTCACATAGATATAATAATCCAGGTATGACAATTCTCCATGAAATAGTAATAAAAATAAAAGGCAAAATCACTGAAGCATGAAATATAGGTCACAATGACCTAGATATAGTAAGTGGTCATTCACTGGGTCACATGGAACTAATATCCCAGGTGTGACATTTATCCAACAAATAGTATTCAAGATATAAGGCAAAATCACTGAACCATGAAATATAGGTCACACCAACAGAGATATATTTTGACGTCAATAATCGGGTCACAAGGAACTAATATCCCAGGTGTGACATTTATCCAACAAATAGTATTCAAGATATAAGGCAAAATCACTGAACCATGAAATATAGGTCACATCAACAGAGATATATTTTGACGTCAATAATCGGGTCACATGGAACTAATATCCCAGGTGTGATATTTATCCAACAAATAGTATTCAAGATATAAGGCAAAATCACTGAACCATGAAATATAGGTCACACCAACAGAGATATATTTTGACGTCAATAATTGGGTCACAAGGAACTAATATCCCAGGTGTGACATTTATCCAATAAATAGTATTCAAGATATAAGGCAAAATCACTGAACCATGAAATATAGGTCACACCAACAGAGATATATTTTGACGTCAATAATCGGGTCACATGGAACTAATATCCCAGGTGTGACATTTATCCAACAAATAGTATTCAAGATATAAGGCAAAATCATTGAACCATGAAATATAGGTCACAATGACCTAGATATAGTAAGTGGTCATTCATTGGGTTACATGGAACTAATATCCCAGGTGTGACATTTATCCAACAAATAGTATTCAAGATATAAGGCAAAATCACTGAACCATGAAATATAGGTCACACCAACAGAGATATATTTTGACATCAATAATCGGGTCACAAGGAACTAATATCCCAGGTGTGACATTTATCCAACAAATAGTATTCAAGATATAAGGCAAAATCACTGAACAATGAAATATAGGTCACAATGACCTAGATATAGTAAGTGGTCATTCATTGGGTCACATGGAAGTAATATCCCAGGTGCGACATTTATCCAACAAAAAGTATTCAAGATATAAGGCAAAATCACTGAACCATGAAATATAGGTCACACCAAAAGAGATATATTTTGACGTCAATAATCGGGTCACAAGGAACTAATATCCCAGGTGTGACATTTATCCAACAAATAGTATTCAAGATATAAGGCAAAATCACTGAACCATGAAATATAGGTCACACCAACAGAGATATATTTTGACGTCAATAATCGGGTCACAAGGAACTAATGTCCCAGGTGTGACATTTATCCAACAAATAGTATTCAAGATATAAGGCAAAATCACTGAACCATGAAATATAGGTCACAATGACCTAGATATAGTAAGTGGTCATTCATTGGGTCACATGGAAGTAATATCCCAGGTGTGACATTTATCCAACAAATAGTATTCAAGATATACGGCAAAATCACTGAACCATGAAATATAGGTCACACCAACAGAGATAATTTTGACGTCAATAATCGGGTCACAAGGAACTAATATCCCAGGTGTGACATTTATCCAACAAATAGTATTCAAGATATAAGGCAAAATCACTGAACCATGAAATATAGGTCACAATGACCTAGATATAGTAAGTGGTCATTCATTGGGTCACATGGAAGTAATATCCCAGGTGTGACATTTATCCAACAAATAGTATTCAAGATATAAGGCAAAATCACTGGACCGTGAAATCTAGGTGACCTTGACTGTAAAATGTAGGTCACCATGACCTTCACTCTCTTACACTTAAACCGATGTCACATAGTTAGCTGATGTATAACCAGTTGTGTCTATAACCTGTAGGCATATAAGATTTTACAAATGTGTCCTAGATTTTGACCCCTAGCCCCACTCCAAGGCCCACCCTAAGGTATGAACCCAGGGGTATGTTCTTTTGGAATCTCAGAAGACTCCTCCAGGTACCCAAATTCTAAATATGAATGCTATATGAGGAGTGAAAGTCAGATATAAGAATTTGAAAAACTTCAACACAGTATTACAAAGGTGTCCTAGATTCTGACCCCTAGCCCCATCCAGGGGCATGAACCCAGGGGTTTATTCTCTTGGAATCTCAGAAGACCCTCCAAGGTACCTAAGTTCCAAATTTGATGCCTCTGTGAGGAGTGACTGTTGAGATATAAGCATTTGAAAAACTTTAACGCAGTGTGACGGGAACGGGAACGCAAACGCAAACGCAAACGTGGACGACCGGGGTGACTACAATAGCTCTCCTTGTACTTCGTACAGGCGAGCTAAAAATACCCTTTCTGAAATGTGCATCCAGCAATGATTCAAATCTGCCTGCGCATCCATGCAGTCTGATCAGTCGTTGTCCACCTGAAGAAACTTTGCATCTTTGGCTATCAAAAATGTGCCCAGTTAAGATTCTGATTAAACTGCATGAATGCATAAGCTGATCTGACTCTTGCTGACATACATGTTCGAGGTAGGTTTTCTCATGTTGCGGCTCACATGTTAAGGAGGAATTTGTTTGTTTGCGTTAAGGTTTTACGGCCCAGTTATCTCAATGGGGTCATGTCGAGTACCATCAGTTTACCTAACCACACGATTACTGGGCAGGCTTAGTCCTCCAAGCGGTTAACCAGTATTGTGCACATTTTTTCGTCTGAAACTGACAACTGCCCTTCTTGAATCAGCAGAAGGGAGAGAATGACCGTAGATAATATTTCATGATCAATCCCCACAAAAGAATGTTGCTGACGCGGTGGGGGTTGAACCCAGCAACCTCCTGATCACTTGTCGGACGCGCATCCAACTGAGTCATCAAGGCCGGCTGAATATTAAGTGGTAATTCTGCAATATTTTTTTCTTATTCCTCAATAAAAATACTTTGCTGGCGTTCACAAGAGGCACTTCTAAAAATATGTTTTTATAGAGAACTGTCGAAAATTATCCCAGAAATATAACCAAATGGCAAAATTTAATACTCTTCCTTCTGTCCACTGTGCATAATTTTCTCATTAAGGAACTTGGTACGTTTTTGTATTTGCATTTTTAGAAGGGAGACAGCTTTTATTACTTCCTATCAGCTTTCCAGCTCCTTCTGAAATTAGGCCAAAATCAATTTAGACAGAGTTGCCTCCCATGATATGTATCCATTCCTTTTAATTCTTAACACTTGTCATATTGAATAAATTAAGATGCCATGCCCACTTCTAATTGTCAGCCAATCAAATAACTTGATTCAAGGTTTTGATACTAATTCACATACTGAATGACAAACAAGGCAGATCCAGATCAGTTGGCTTCAGAAGCCAACTGATCTGGATCTACACTGTTTGCAAACACAGGGCATATCCAAGTTCAGTAGGACTAGGGTTAACATGCCATATTTACTATTTACCCTGAGTATTTAAACACAGGCCTAAGCAAACAGTGCAGAATCAGATCAGATGCCACAGAACGCAGCATCTGATCAGGGTCTACACTGTTTGCCACTCATCTAGTAATTTTTGACAAAAGACCAGGAAGTAAAATGGGGTTGTTCAAATTTTAAGACAAGTATGATAAGGATTTAAGGTGTCCAAAAACTTAGGGTAAACACTAGTGCTGGGAATCAGCCAGAATTTCATAGTCCATCATCTGTTTAATGCGACTGTTTGTTTGTGTTGAGGTTTTATGGTCCAATAAACCCAAAGAAATCATGTAGAGCACGGTCAGTTTACCTAACCACACTTTTACTGGGCAGGCTTAGTCCTCTAAGTGGTTGACAATTATTGTGCATATTCTGTCGCCACTCTTTTGCCAGAAATTGACAAATGCCCTTCTTGAATCAGCAGAAGGGAGAGAATGAACATAGAGAATATTTTATGATCAAAAATCCACGGAAGAATGTTGCGGACCCAGCAAGGGTCGAACCCACAACCTCCTGATCACCAGTCGGACGCGCATCCAACTGAGCCACCGAGCCAGCTCGTTGCCCCAACTGATCATTGACTTACATGTAATAGTCAACTCATAGAAATATATTCATTCTTATTGTAGCCATATTACACGTCTAAAATGACCCAAACAGACAGCTTGGTATTTTAATGAGTACACAAGGTATATAATTTCATACAGAAACAAGAAAAAAATATCGGAATTTTTTGGTTGAAAAAATGTGCCTTATCTGAAGCTACGATATCTGCCAGCAAAATTCAAGGGTTGAGCGCAAGACTGTAGTAACTCAAACATATTTTTGAAACCCTTGTTTAGGGGCAACTTTGACCCCTTTGTAAACAATGCAAATTTAGGTGCCATTGCTCATACGAGCAAGGTCTACACTGTTTGCCACACACCCAGCTATTTAAGACATAAAAGTGGGTAGTAAATTGGACTTGTTCAAATTTTAGATAAAGTATGGTAGGGAGTTGAGGTGTCTGAATACTAAGGATAAATACGGTAAAGTAACAAACACTTGAATTAAATGATCTATTATTAGCTAATCTGTAATGAGTCATTTTTGTGGCATTTATCGACCAATTAATCAATTATTCGATTAATCGTGCCAGCCTTATCAAATTCTGAATAACAACAAGAAGCTAATCCCAGGAGACTTACCCAGCTTTTTTCAACACAAGCTGAAGGTCTTTCCTTAGTCTATTCATATTGTCTGTGAAAACCTCTGTAATAAAATGGCACCCTTGTGGTCCAGTGGCACAACAATACATGGTTTGATAACTTTTCTTTGAAGACTGAAAATATATATACATGTATTTAGTTTGCCTTTAGTTACTATGCACAGCTCAAGTTAAGCAGAAGTATCCATGTAATATTTTTCTTATTTCTTCATGAAAACATATGTTGTAGGTATTCATTAGAAGCATGTCGGTGAGAGACTTCTAATGAACACCCACAACATATTTTCATGGAGAAATAAAATTATTTCAGTACTTTTTGGCTGAAAAAAAAAATGCCTTATCTGGAGGTGCTTATAATGAGAACTCACATGTTTAAATGGAGAAATAAGAAAAATATCAATACTTTTGGTTGACTTACTTAAGGCTATTTTATCGAATTTATTCACTTTTATTGACCACAAATCTAGAATGACCCAAATAGACAGCTTTGAATTTAATTTCTATATAACTTGCATATAAAAATAAAAGTGAGAAAAATATGTTTCTAAAAACAGAATTTTCCGATTAATCGACTATAAAAAATCTTTCCAATCATCAGTCATAAGAGGCAAAAATTACTGATGATCGATTATAATCGATCATCAGTGACAACACTACCAAAGACAACAGAACAATCCAAGCAAAGCTTCCAGCAGGAGGATGAATCACTCTACTAACTGCTGCCTTTTTTTACTTTTGAGATTAATAAACATGGCAGGCAGATAAACTCTGTCAAAAATTGACAAAATTTGCCCATCAGCAATTCCAAAGCAGATTTACACAATATTAATGGCATGCATAGATCAAGTTTGGTGAAAATCCACTGATATGTACTCAAGTTATCGCCCTGAAAATGAAAATAAAGACAGACGGACAGACCAGTGTATGACTGGCATACACATGGATGTCCAAGATGAAACCATAATACCTCACCACTAACGTGTGATGAGGTATAAAAAGCCAATCATACTACCCACATAATCATGTAAGTCTGTTTCTACAGCTGGGCTGTAGGAGTAATCCAAGATGACTTGGTGTTTTACGTCCCTTTCAACATTATTTAATCCATATTGAGACAATGAAATGATGACGAAAGACTGCACAATGAAGAGCTGTTTAGTGCTTCATTGCACAGAGCCTTTCATTATCATTCTGTTATTGTCTCATAAAGCAAATTTCATCCCTTGTGGGGTTTGAACTTGGGACTTCGTAATCCAAAATCTAAAGCACTAACTGTTAGGTCAAGGGGACACTTCATTAAGAGGTGATTTATACCAGTATACCTATTTCATTACAAACCATTGCATAGAGCTCAAGACTGGTATGGGTTGTTGTTTTGTTTGTTGCTTTTTTTTTCAACTAAAAAGTATGGATAGTAAGGCTGGCTAGTCAGAGCTGAAAAGATAACGGATTATCAGTCCTGCATTTGTGATCAATAATCGATTAGTAATCACTGAAGATTTGGTCATAATTTTACCTGTCTGAGCATGACTTTTATCCTATGTTATTCTTTATTGTTTGTATTTGGTCAGACAGGCCTGAGCAAACATTGCAGACGCAGATGAGATGCCGCAAATGCGACGTCTCATCAGGGTCTACACTGTATGCCACTCATCCAGCTAATTTTACTCAACAGTGGGTAGTAAATTGTACTTGTTCAAATTTTAGATTAAGTATGGTAAGGAGTTGAGGAGTCTGAAACCTAAGGGCAAATATGTTGAAGTCACAAACACAGAAACCAAATGATCAATTATTAGCAAATCAGTGATGAAAATCATTTTTGTGGAATTTATCGATCAATTAATCGATTATCTGATTAATTGCGCCAGCCTTAACCCTTGTCCTGCTGAACCCGGATGTACCCTGCCTTTGCAAACAGTGTAGATCCAGATCAGTTGGCTTCTGAAGAAGCCAACTGATCTGGATCTGCACTGTTTGCCATTAAGTATGTGAACTGATATTAACAACCTTGATCAAGTAATCTGATTGGCTGAAAATTAGAAGTGGGTGTGGCTTCTGAATTTATTCAGCAGGACAAGGGTTACTGGATAGTTTTATTTCTCCATGAAAACATTAGGATGTGGATACTCATTAGAAGTGCCTTGCTGAGGCGCTTCTAATGAAAACACACAAGATATGTTTTCGTGGAGAATTAAGAAAAATAATTTTCTGGACACTCCCTTAACCTGTATCTATGACCGCTAAATGCCTGCTGAAATTTTTACCCAAAAAACTTCATTGTGGTCTATCTACAACAGCACTTTCTGTTTCATAACTGAAACCAAAGTTACGGTAAATAAATGGAATGCTGGACTTTTGGGCACTTGCGAGTGACTGAGTGTTTTCTACTGTCTTAACCCTTATCTGTTTGAATACATGATATAATCTATGTGATAATTTTAAATTAATAGATTTTTAACAGTTCATCAGCAAATTAAGGAGAGCTTGTTGGTCTGATTTCATCACAAAGCAAAAACAATTTATCTTATTCCTCCTGAAAAAACCTATGCTGTGGGTTCTAATTAGAAGTGCCTCGCAGAGGGCTTTCTAATGAGTACCCACAACATATGTTTTTGTTAAGAAATAAGAATAATTATCCCCAGGGGTCATCCTGAAGCTTTCAGAGAGGGAGAAGTTTTGCGACAATTTCAGGATTTTGGGGAAAAGCTTTCGTCCAAACTTTGGATTTTCCTATACATTCTATACATTTTCACTTCTCTCTCAGCTCAAGATAGGGAGAAGTCAGCCAGCTTAGGGAGACTTTTTCTCCAAAATCGCCCTCTAGGATGACCCCGGATCCCAAAATTATTGACCAGCACGGGAATCCTGCCGGTCTCTTAATATAGCTTTGGATTTTTATATATGGTAGAGTGCTCAATTAGCTCACAAAGGATTTTTTTATATTTTTTTGATATTTGCTGGGATCGTCTGTGTCAGACGTTTCACCTACGCCAATAATTTGTTGATTTTGGTAATGTCTAACTTTGAATGAAAAATGTCATAGGTGTAGTTAAGTCCAAGGTCAACTTCAGGTGAACTATCCTGTCAGGCGATAGGTCTTATAAACAAGAGTTGTCAGGAGATAACGCAGCTCGCCGGAAAGGGCTGATCGGAGAAGAAAACAATCTTAAAATATAACAAAGGGAGATAACAGCAAAAGAAAGGAAGGCAGAGTTGTCATTCTTGTAAGGAACACATCGTCTTGTCCTATTCTACAGTTCTACAAGGTACCATCAAAATATTCTGAAGGGTATTCCATTTACAGAGCAGATGAGAAATCGATTTCAAACAAAACAAAACATTTTGTACCTGACACATTGTCTGGTCCTGTTCTACATTTCTACCAAGTATCATAAAAATATCCCAAAGGGTCTTTGACTTACACAGCGGACACGAAATCAATAGATAATCACTGTCAGACATAAAAAAGGGAGATAACGCCAAAAGTAAAAAAGGCAAAATTGTCATTCTTGTACGCAACACGTCATCTGGTCCTGTTCTACATTTCTACAAAGTATCATAAAAATATTCAAAAGGGTCTTTGAATTACAGAGCGGACACGAAATCAATGGATTATCACTGTCAAATATAACAAAGGGAGATAACACCAGAAGTAAGAAAGGCAGAGCTGTCATTTTTATACGCGACATGTCATCTGGTCCTGTTCTACATTTCTACCAAGTAAAATTGAAATATTCCAAAGGGTATTCCAGTTACAGAGCAGACGAGAAATCTATTTCAAACAAAACAAAGGGAGATAACTCCAAAGGTAAGAAAGCTAGAGTTGTCATTCTTGAATGCAACACGTCATCTGGTCCTGTTCTACATTTCTACCAAATATCATAAAAATATTCCAAAGGGTCTTTGACTTACAGAGCAGACACAAGTTCAATGGATAATCTCTGTCAAATATAACAAAGGGAGATACGCCAAGAGTAAGAAAGGCAGAGTTGTCATTCTTGAACGCAACATGTCATCTGGTCCTGTTCTACATTTCTACCAAGTATCATAAAAATATTCCTAAGGGTCTTTGACTTACAGAGGGGACAAGAAATCAATGGATAATCTCTGTCAGACATAACAAAGGGAGATAATGCCAAAAGTAAGAAAGGCAGAGGTCATTCTTGTACGCTAAACGTCATCTGGTTCTGTTCTACATTTCTACCAAGTATTATAAAAATATTCCAAAGGGTCTTTAACTTACAGAGCAGACACGAAATCAATGGATTATCACTGTCAAATATAACAAAGGGAGGTAACACCAAAGTAAGAAAGGCAGAGTTTTCATTCTTGTACACGACACGTTGTCTGGTCTAGTTCTACAGTTCTGCCAAGTACCATCAAAATATTCCAAAGGGTATTTGAGTTACAGAGCGGACACAAAATCTTTTTCAAATAAAACAAAGGGTGATAACTCCAAAAGTAAGAAAGGCAGAGTTGTAATTCTTGTACACGGCGTGTTGCCTGGTCCTGTTCTACATTTCTACCAAGTATCATCAAAATATTCCAAAGGGTATTCAAGTTACAGAGCTGACAAGAAGTTTTACGCTGACGCCAACGAGATCCGTCCCAAAAACAGTATGTCCCCCCCACACGTTTTGGTAGGGGGACATAAATAGTAAAGATTAAATGCAGAACTCCAACACAGCTGTAAATGACAGAGTATGACCTGACTCTGATGTCGGAAGAATGTCCAACTGAGGGATGGAGTATATGCCATTCAAATATCTTCCCTTAGGTTGGTGTGGACAAAATATGAAAGCTATATCTTACATGCTGAATCCCTTAGGATGGTGTGGATGAAATATGAAAGCTATATCTTACATACTTCAGCAGTCATGTACACTTTTCAAAACTTTAACACAGCTGTAAATGACAAAGTATGACCTGACCTTGACCTAGGCAGAAGGTCAGAGGAAGGGGTGTGTACTATTGAAAGCTCTTACCCTTAGGTAGGTGTGGGCCAAATATTAAAGCGGCATCTTCAATACTTCAGCAGTTACAAACACTTTTCAAATCATAAACGCAGAACTCAAACATGGGTTTAAATGGCAAAGTATGACCTGACCTTGACCTAGGCAGAAGGTCAAACTGAGGAAAGGGTGTGTACTATTGAAAGGTCTTACCCTAAAGTTGGTGTGGGTCAATTAATAAAGCGGTATCTTGAATACTTCAGCAATTACTAACACGTTTCAAAACTTAAACGCCAAACTCGAACATGAGTTCAAATGACAAAGTATGACCTGACCTTGACCTAGGCAGAAGGTCAAACTGAGGAAGGGATGTGTGCTATTGAAAGGTCTAACCCTAAGGCTGGTGTGGGCCAAATATTAAAGCTCTATCTTGAATACTTCAGCGGTTATGTACACTTTCCAAAACTTAAATGCAAAACTTAAACATGGATGTACATGACAAAGTAAGAACTGACCTTGATCTACATAAAGGGTCTAACTTGGAGATGGGGATGTATGCTATTGAAAGATTTTACCCTAAGATAGGTGTAGGCCAAATATGAAAGCAATATCTTACACAGTTAAAAAACTATGCATACATTTGAAAACTTAAACATTGTGCTAACGCGGACGCCAACGCCAACCACTGGTTGACAACATAAGCTCTCCAGGGACATAGTCCCAGTGAGCTAAAAATGTTATACATGTACATTACAATCTGCTTATAACACAAATTTTGGAATCCAAAGCATAAGCTGTATTATTTACACAATCTTGTTATATCCAAACAAAAATAAACACATCCTGTTAAAACAGTCTGTTGTTGGTTGTTTATTCTCAAAAACACATCCTGCTACAACAGTCCATTGTTGGTTGTTTATTCTGTCTATATATCTTTTATCCTTTGATTTAAAAATATGTAGATGTTATAAAAAATAACCATTAGCCATCAGTTTTGATATAATCTATACATTTTTCAAATCCATCTTTGAAGCATGCTATATCTAAAATCATCTTATAACAAACTGTGTTATAAACTAATGTCTATTTTATTTTCATTTCAATCAAGAAAATTCATAAAGCTTAATGAAAACATACATTAAAGAATCACATTTTGTTCTTTTTTACCTATTATAATGTACATTGAAAATTCATTAAACTTTAGTATATCCTTGTCCCATATCTCAAAGCAAACATGAACAAAATTTACCGGTACTTAGAC
Source organism: Anodontia alba (assembly GCA_964016985.1). Taxonomy (NCBI): domain Eukaryota; kingdom Metazoa; phylum Mollusca; class Bivalvia; order Lucinida; family Lucinidae; genus Anodontia; species Anodontia alba. The sequence goes on along the minus strand of OZ024833.1, from coordinate 66,298,431 downwards.
GTTTACGTCTAAATATTTTGTCTTGTCATCATATACTACTCCCTAACAACTCTTCCAGTTTTGGTAACTCATTAGAAGTATCTTGGTAAGGCCCATGTCAGGAGTATTGACAATATAGATTCTCATGGAGAAATAAGAAAAAAAAAAAAACAGCTGTACACCTCTTTACTTGGTGCAACCCAAATACAAGAGGGCTAAGATGGCCCTGTATCACTCACCTGATTACCAGATAAGTTTGAGTCTATTGGCTTTTCAGTTCAAGAAAAGAAGTTCAACATTGATTTTCAAGATGACGGCCATCTTGGATTTCCAGTCAGAACAATATTAGCTACTTCTGATCTACAAGTCACCTCGATACTTCCAATGAAGTTTGAGAATTGCCCTTTTGGTTCAGGAGAAAAAGTTCAAAATAGATTTTTAACATGGCTGTTAGGGCAACCATCTTGGATCAGAATGATTTTAGCTATTTTTGATCTACAAGTCATCCCAATACTTCCTATCAAATTTCAGGTCAATGGGCCTTTCTATTCAGGAGAAGGGGTTCAAAACAGATTTTCAAGGTGGCAACTGTGGCGGCAATCTTGTATTTCCGATTGGAATGATTTTAGCTATTTTCGATCTACAAGTCACCTTGATGATTCTTACCAAGTTTCAAGTCAATTGGCCTTTCGGTTCAGGAGAAGAAGTAAAAAAGAAATTTTCAAGATGGCTGCCATACGGTCATCTTGGATTTTTGATCACAGCAATTTTAGCTATTTCTGATCTACCAGTCATCCCTACACTAGCTACCAAGTTTCGAGACAATTGGCCTTTCAGTTCAGGAGAAGAAAGGTAAAAATAAATTTCCAACATGGCCACCATGGTGGCCATCTTGGATTTCCGATCGAGACAATTTAGTTATTTTTGATCTACAAGTCACCCCGATGCTTCCTACCAAGTTTCGAGCCAACTGACCGTTCTGTTCAGGAGAAGAAGCGAAAAATAGATTTTCAAGATGGCCACCATGGCAGCCATCTTGGATTTCCTATCAGAAATATTTTAGCTATTTTTGGTCTACAAGTCATCCCGATGCTTCCTACCAAGTTTCCAGTCAACTGGCCTTCAAGTTAAGGAGAATAAGCAAAAATAGATTTTCTAGATGGCTGCCATGGTAGCCATCTTGGATTTCTGATTCAAACTAATTTAGCTATTTTTTAACTACAATTCACCCTGATGTTTCCTACCAAGTTTTGAGTCAATTTGCCTTTCTGTTCAGGAGAAAAAGTGAAAAATAGATTTTCAAGGTGGCTGCCATCTTGGATTTCCGATCAGGATGATTTTAGATATTTTTGATCTACAAGTCACCCCGATGCTTCCTACCAAGTTTTGAGTCAACTGGCCTTTCGATTCAGGAGAAGCAAATAATAGATTTTCAAGACAACCGCAGGTGGCCAACTTGGATTTCCTATCAGAACGATTTTAGCTATTTTTGATCTACAAAACACTCTGATGCTTCCTACCAAGTTTCCAGTCAATTGGCCATTTGGCTTAGGAGAAGAAGAAAAAAAAAATTTTTAAGATGGCCACCATGGTGGTCATCTTGGATTTTGAATTGGAACAATTTTCGCTATTTTTGATCTACAAGTCACCCCGATGCATCTTACAAAGTTTCGAGTCTGTTGGCCTTTCGATTCAGGAGGAGAAGCCAAAAATAGATTTTCAAGTTGGTCGCCATGGCAGTCATCTTGGATTTACTATAGGAATGATTTTAGCTATTTTGATCTACAAGTCCCCTGGATGCTTCCTACCAAGTTTCGAGTCATTTGGCTTTTCGGTTCAGGAGAAGAAGCGAAAAATAGATTTTCAAGATAGCCGCCATGGGGGCCATCTTGGATTTCAAATCAGGACTATTTTAGCTAATTTTGACGTACAAGTCACCCCAATGCTTCCTACCAAATTTCAAGTCAATTGGCCCAGCGGTGTAGGAGTAGGCTTTTATTGCAATTGTTGACACCACAGGACGGACAACGCACGACGGACATTGACTGACCACAATAGCTCACCTTGCCTTGAGCAAGCACATAAGAATACATACATAAAATGGGAAATAAGAACTTTAATTTTGGCCTCTGATGAAACAAAAAATTGCATCTGATCTTGGCTGAGCCGTTAGTACACTTACAGAACTACTGATCATTTCCATTATCTTTGCCTTTGAAACACCACTCTTTATTCCAATTTCAACCTGTCTGGCAAGCTTTGTGTTCATCTTTGGATCAGGACCTCCCTCTGGAATAAGCAATAAATGATGATGATGATTTGGTGTTTTACGTCCCTTTAACCATTATACATAAAAACATGTATTGTGGGTACCCATTAGAAGCACCTTGGTGAGGCCCTTCTAATCAGTATCTTTCGGTTGAAATAAAACTGCTATTATCCTGTCGCGGGCAGATAAATCTGTCAAAAACTGACAAAATTTTCCCATTAGCAACCCCAAACCTGATTTCCTTAATACCAATGTATGTACAGAGTTTGGTTAAAATTCCTTCACATTTACTTGCTATTTAGTTATCGTTTGGAAACTAAACTAGAGCTGGTGTTTGTAAAACACTATGCCCCCAACTGCCTGACTCTAACACTGCTTGACTCCAACACTGCTTGCCCATGACAGTAACAACAGTACAAATATACGAGATTTCAATGTTATTTTATCAAAAGGGAAATACAGTCAAACCTGTCCTAAAGGCCACCTGTAATAAGCAATCACCTGCCTTTAAAGGCCACTTTTTCAGATCCCATTAAAGGCAAATAGATGGAAATCTACCTGTATTAAGCAAGCACCTGTCTTAAGCAACCAGTTTTTGGCTTTCCTATAGGTGCTTGCTTAACACAGGTTTGACTGTAACGCTAAAACAGGAGATAATCTAGATAAGAAAAAATACGGGTCACCTATTTTTTCATGAGGAATCCAAATATGGAATTTCAAAACATTAGCATACATGGTTCTAAACTTATGCTATACACAATAAAGCAACAAGATTAAATGGCCAGAAATTGCAAATGACCATAACTCCAACAACATTTCATTTAATTGGTTCAAAATTTAATCAGGTGATCTCCTCTTCAATTCCAATCAGTATACCAAATATCATGGCTCTGGCTTAGATACTTTTTGGGATATCTTGCTGAAAAGGTCAAAATGCCTTGAACTAAAAAGGGCCATAACTACATCAATTTTTCATGGAATTCACTAAAAATCAAATCAGGTAATCTCCACATCATCCCTAATCAGCATATAATATTTCAAGACCCTAGCTTAACTACTTTTTGAGACATCTTGCTGACAAGGTCAAAATGCGCAGAACTGCAAAGGGCAGTAACTATATCAATTTTTTTAACGGAAGTCTGTCAAAATCTAATCAGGTAATCAACACATCATTCCAACTCACTATATCGAATTTCAAGAACCCAGCTTTAATACTTTTCGAGATATCTTGCTCATAAGATTTAATTCTGATTTTTTTTCAAAGGGGCAGCCGGACAAGAAAAAAAGTATGGGTCAGCTATTTTTTCATTGGGAACCCATATATAAAATTTCAAAACCCTAGCATGCAGGGTTCATAAAATATGGCATGCACAAAAAAGTGTGATGAATGGACAAACGGATGGATGGATGAACAAAAGCAAAATAATATGCCCCATCGATTTAATTCGAAACTGGGGGCATAATCAAGTCATCTATTCATCGCTACCAATCTATTTATCAGGTTTCAAGGCTCCAGCTTCAACAGTTTCTGACAACAGTTGCTGACAAGGAAAACATGCCTAAATTTACAAAGGACCATTACAAACGTAATATTTATTAAAAAATTAATGTGGTCATCTACTCATCATTACCAATCAATTCACTAAGTTTCAAATCTCTAGATCTAACAGTTTTTTTTTCAGATATTTTGCTGACAAGATAAAAAAAGCCCAAAATTACAAAGGGCATAACTCAAGAAGTATTTTTCAAAATTTATTCAAAAGTTAATCAGTTGTCTACTCATCACCACCAGTCTATTCATCAAGGCTCTAGCTCTAACAGTTTTTGAGATATTTTGCTGACAAGGTAAAAATGCCCAAAATTATAAAGGGCCATAACTCATGAAGTATTTTTCAGAATTTATTCAAAAGTTAATTAGGACATCTACTCATCACTACAAATCCAGTCACCAAGTTTCAAGGCTCTTGCTCTAACAGTTTTTGAGATATTTTGCTGACAAGGTAAAAATACCCAAAATTACAAAGGATCATAACTCAAAAAGTATTTTTCAAAGTTTATTCAAAAGTTGGTCAGGTTGTCTACTCATCACTACCTGTCTGTTCATAAAGTTTCAAGGCTCTAGCTCCATCAGTTTTTGAGATATTTTGCTGACAAGGTAAAAATGCCCAAAATCACAAAGGCCCATAACTCGTGAAGTATTTTTCAGAATTTATTCAACAGTTTATCAGGACATCTACTCATCACTACAAATCCATTCACCAAGTTTCAAGGCTCTTGCTCTAACAGTTTTTGAGATATTTTGCTGACAAGGTAAAATACTCAAAATTACAAAGGATCATAACTCAAAAAGTATTTTTCAAAGTTTATTCAAAAGCTGGTCAGGTTGTCTACTCATCACTACCTGTCTGTTCATCAAGTTTCAAGGCTCTAGCTCCAACAGTTTTTGAGATATTTTGCTGACAAGGTAAAAATGCAAAAAAATTACAAAGGGCCATAACTAATGAAGTATTTTTCAGAATTTATTCAAAAGTTAATCTACTCATCATTACAAATGTGCTCACCAAGTTTCAAGGCTTTAGCTCTAACAGTTTTTTTAGATATTTTGCTGACAAGGTAAAAATGCCCAAAATTACAAAGGGTCATAACTCTAGAAGTATTTTTCAAATTTTTTTTCAAAAGTTGAACAGGTTGTCTGCTCATCACTACCAGTATATTCATCAAGTTTCAAGACTCTAACTCCAAGTGTTTTTAGATATTTTGCTAACAAGGTAAAATGCCAGAGTTACAAAGGGCCATAACTCATTAAGTATTTTTACAGAATTGATTCAAAAATTCATCAGTCATCTACTCATCACTACAAATCCATTCATCAAGTTTCAAGGCTTTAGCTCTAACGTTTTTTTTTTAGATATTTTGCTGACAAGGTAAAAATGCCCAAAATTACAAAAGGCCATAACTCAGAAAGTATTTTTCAAAATTTATTCAAAAGCTTATCAGGTTGTCTACTCATCACTACCAGTCTATTCATCAAGTTTCAAGGCTCTAGCTTCAACAGTTTTTGAGATATTTTGCTGACAAGATTGCGTCCATATTTTTTCAAAGGGCCATAACTCAGGAAAGCGGCATAATCCTGTCAAGAAAAAAATATATGTCAGCTATTTTTTCATGAGGAATCCAGAAAAGAAATTTCAAAACAGTAGTTTGCACAGTTCTAAAGTTATGCTATGCATCAAAAAGCGTGATGAACGGACGGATGGATGGACAGACGAATAGACGAACACCCAGAAGCAATATGCCCCTCCAACTTCTTTGAAGTTGAGGGCATAAATATGGGTGTGTCTTGGGCAGATAACTCTGTCAAAATTTGATGAATTTTGCCCATTAGCGACCCTAAATCAAATCTTTACAATATCAATGCACATACCAAGTTTGGTGAAAATCCATTTATATTTACTCAAGTTATCATCTGTAAACAAAATACGGCCGGATGGGCAGACGATGGTCGGACAGGCGTTCTCACAAATGAGTACTTATGTGGTTATCCAGAGTAATTTTGATACTTATGTGACTATTTCATAGCCCTACAAGTCAATTTTTAGCCACACAATTCAAGATTTTTATGTATATGGAATAAATCCTATTTATATACATTGAAAATGTCTGTCAAATATAGCCACCTGAGTACTCATTTGTGTGTACGGACAGACACACTGACGCCCAACGTGAAACCATAAAACCCTGTCATTATCATGTGGCCGGGTATAAAAGGTGCTTTATTTGGTAAAATTCCGTTCTCAGTCAGTAGCAGCAGCACATTGTCATCAGGCTATCAGCATCCATCTAATAGTAACACTTTCCATACATTCAAGCTCAATTAGAGCTTTAACTCATTTATTCCAAGTGGACCTTATACCTTAACTCTCTGGACCAGTCAGTTTCCTATACAGGGAGTGCCTGCTTAGTTTTTATTATTACCATGTTTTGCAGAGTTTTCTGAACCTAATGCAAATAGTGTAGACCCTGATCAGGTGCTGCATTCTGTGACATCTGATCATGGTCTACACTGTTTGCCAATGTCCCTTTTACTGGATGCTAGGCATAAATGGGTTAAGGCTTTAAGGGTTAACTGTGTTGGGGTTTAACAACATGTCAACCCTTGTGGGTCATTTTGTGTCATCTTCCAGAGAAAGGGAGAAAAGAGATAGAAGAGATAGTAAAGGAAAAGAAAGAGAGGGACAGGGAAGAAAGAGGAACAGGAATGAAAGTGAAGGAACAGAAGAAATAACAACATTCCCCCCCCCCTCAACCCTTACCTGCTACAAGGACAGCAGGCCTTGCCCAACTGTAAGCAATATCAGTTGGATGCCCTGGTGACAAAAAGCTACAGGAACCTTTGCCTCACCCAACCACCCCTGCCTTAAGGGTTAATGTTAGCCTTACGTTTGATAGCTATTTGTATCTCTTTTCTCACTTTGATAGCAACTGCAGATTTCTCTTTATCTTTTGCTTCCTTAATGTGTTTGATATTCTGCCAGTGAGAATGTCCAGCCATTCCACGTCTCTGACATCCAAACATCCCATCAATTCCAGTACCGTATCCACCAACAGTACACACAAGTGTGCAATGAGAGAGTGGCTCTAGAGATTTTGCTACTGTTCTCTTCCCTAATACTTCACTTGACTTGTGATCTAACAGGGAATGTCTTAACGGAGAAGGCTGCCAAGTTGAAAAATCTGAAGAACTCAAACAATAGCTGGAAACACAGTTTACTCTTCTCAACAAAAGTCCATTTTTCTTGCTTTTGATATTGTTGTAATTTTTTCCACAGAAACCAAACTGACAAGAAAATCGTCCGGGAAACAAATTTGCATGTCCTGCTACTAAAGAACACCTGGATAATGAAAGTCGATATTTTGATGCCATCTGTTTCTCCTGTAATATAATAAAAACAAAATTAACATACCATATTAGATCTAATTACCACACGTGATCTAACAGCAATTTTGTAGTCTTCAGATTACAGCTGAGTTCTTTTATCAACTTCTCTACAAAAGCCTCAAATGAATACCAACAACATATCGAGAGTTGAGCGCAAGACTGTAGTAACTCAAACATATTTTTGAAACCCTTGCTTAGGGGCAACTTTGACTCCTTTGTAAACAATGCAAATTTAGGTGTCATTGCTCATACGAGAAATGGCACCTAAATTTCCATTATTTACAGAAAGAAATATTGTAATCTTCATAATGCCTTCATGGTGAGGAGATTAAGAATTGGGGAAAAAAAAAACAAACATCTGACTTGGTACAGTCTTGTGATCAACCCTCGATATGCTTTTATAAAAAAATCAAGAAAAACTATTGCATCAGCATCATGGAATTCATCCTTTACAAAGTCCTCTAGTGATACATGTACTTCTTTAAAGTGTGCCCTTATTAGATGGATATTTCACAAGTTTTTTGTGTAATTTTAAAAACCTAAGCGATCAGGGCCCCATTGTTCAAAGCATCCTTAGCTTAACGAGCTCATTAAGGGTCATTTCATTAACTGTTTTAGTGGATTCAATACACAATAATCTGAAATTTTTTGCTGAAAAAATGTGAGTAGCTTTTCACATTTTTTCAGCAAAAAATTTCAGCATATTTGTGTATCACCCAATGTAAATTTTAACGAATCATTAACTAACAACATCGTTAGCTTTGAACAACTGGGCCCAGGTGCCCATTAGAAGTGCCTCAGTGAGGCACTTCTAATGAGTACCACAACATACCTTTCCATGGCGAAATAAGAAAAATATCATCTGGATACCTCATATTATCTGGAGTTATGTAAGTACTTCAGAAACTCTATGAACTTGCCTCATATTCTTGACAGCATTATAAAACCTATACACATGATTCAGTCTTCAGAAACTCATATAAAATTATCTCTCATGTAATCAGGACAGCACATCATATATCCTAATGATATGATTCACTCACATTTGCTCGAGCCCAAGCATCATGAAAACATACCTATATAATATTGACCCCCTTAAACCCCACTTTTATGCAGTAAAACTGGGGTTTACAGGGGTATACATTAGTTTTCTTATTTCTGCTCAAAAACAGATTGTGGGTACTCAGAACTGCCTCGATGAGGCAGTTCTAATGAGTGCCCACAATCTATGCTTTGAGCAGAAATATAAAAACTATCAGAATTTTTAACTGAAAACTTTCAGTTTTTTTGGGTGATAAAATTTTTAATATATTTGTATAGGCGTGCTTTCGTAATGGTTCCACATTTAGCATGCCTAAATTAGACAGATCGGAACTTCTTACTGATCGTCTAAAACTCATTCTTCTCCTGTAGGACCAGTTTGATCTGGGTGTGCACTGTTTGTATAGCTACAGATAAGTGGGAGTATCCACATAATATATTTCTTATTTCTCTACAAAAACGTATGTTGTGGGTACTCATTAGAAGTGCCTCAGTGAGGCGCTTCTAATGAGTACCCAAAACATATGTTTTTGTAGAGAAATAAGAAAGATATCAGCATTTTTCAGATGCAAAAAATGCCTTATCTGTTGCTATGTTTGCTCAGATCTTTTGTCTAATATTTAGCATAAATATGGTAGCATAAATATTTCATCTAACTACTATTTGTATGAGGGGTGGAGGGGGTTTGGTGGGGGGGGGGGGGGGCAGGGGGGGGGGGAATGAAAAAAAGATTGCTATGTTTCACCAAGACAATTAGGTAGGGTAGGGTTTCCTGGTAATGCTTAACACAAACATTTTTTTGTTAGGCCTTATTCTCTGAACAGTTGAAGAAGCCACCATTTGAGTCCTATTTGATAAATAGAAACAGAATCTTTCAAGAGAAGCCACTCCTATAGCACTTAATTTGTGACAGAATTTTGTGACTGACAGTCTAAACCATGGCAACTGTGGAGACTATTCTGTGAGTACAAGTAACAATGGTACTAGTTTATCAATTATTATGCTTTAGAATGCAAAAAATATGGTGTAAATATTGTCAAAATTGTAAATTGGACATTTTTTTTTTTTTTTTTTAATTATTATTTATTATATTTTTGCTATTTGATTGACCATAACATTTGTGCAGGCTAAAATGTATATCAGTGAGTTTATTTAAAAAAAAATACATCTACTTGTAGCTTAACCCATTGCAGTCTGGAGACTCCTAAAAGGGTAATTGGCAAACAGTGCAGACCCAGATCAGATGCTGCAGAATGTGGCATCTGATCAGTGTCTCCAGTGTTTGCAAATAGTTTAGCCATTTTTCTCTAGGAATATCTAAATCTCATAGCCATACATAAAATTTGAATAGGACTCTTCCATTAAATAGTGTTGGGGAGTCTATTCAGTCTATAATGGGTTAATAACTCAGCTGCATAAGGATAAAGTAAACTAAGGAGGAAAAATAAGAAAAATAGCCATCAGAGGAGATGGCAAATCCCCCGACCAAGCCGCCATTTCTAAATTTAGTGTATTTCAATCAATATCATGGATATATTGAACGAGAGCAAAGTAAAAAGATGCAGATAGTATGAAATGTGACCAAAATAATAAGTGAAAACAGGTGTACTGTGAATGATTTTATTTTTGCGTGTTCTTTTATTTATTTTTTTATTTTTGTCAAAATTATCTAATAATTACTTCTGATGTGATAATCTGTACAGGGTACATAATATTTGCAAATACTTTGAATTTGTGAATGTACATATTCAGAAATAATAGCAAAAATAAATGCCTTGTAAAGGTAAAGGAACTTGCTGCATGTTTATTGGGGTAAAAAATCAACAGAGTAAAAGTTATCCTTCTTGCATGCTAAACATCTTCTTGACCCGATATGTGTCCCTACCAAAAATTATCAAGTTATCTCAAACAGTATGAGAGTTATATCCTGCACAAGATTTCGGCATCAGGAGAGATAAGTACATAATGGAGAAAGTGACTCTTGAACACAACAAGCCTACTGGTCCTTATCTATGCCTCTACCAAATATTATCAAAATATTTCAAACCATATACTCAAGGATTTAGCTTAGAAATTCATTCAGGGAGAGGTATCTAGAAAACAACCAAAGCAGAGGTTGTCTCTCTTGCATGTGACACACCTACTGTTCGATAACAATGCCTCTACCAAATATTATCAAAATATATCTAAGGGTATCAAAGTTATGGAACGCACAAGAGTATGGCTTCAGGGAGATAACTACATAATGTAGAAGAAAGTGAGAGTTGTCTCTCTTGCATGTGACACACCTACTGGTCCTCCTCTTCATCTCTACCACATATTATCATATTATCTCAAACAGTATGGGAGTAATGGCCTGCACAAGATTTCTGCTTCAGTGGAGATAAGTACATAACGAAGAAAGCGAGAGTTGTCTCTCTTGCATGGAACATGCCTACTGGTCCACCTCTTCATTTCTACCAAACATTATCAAAATATGTCTAAGAGTATCAAAGTTATGGAGCACACAAGATTTTTGCTTCAGGGGAGATAACTACATAACGAAGAAGAAAGTGAGAGTTGTCTCTCTTGCATGTGACATGCCTACTGGTCCTCCTCTTCATCTCTACCAACTATTACCATATTATCCTGCACAAGATTTCGGTTTCAGGGGAGACAACTACATAACAAAGAAAGTGAGAGTTGTCTCTCTTGCACACAACATGCCTACTGGTCCTCCTCTTCATCCCTACCAAATATTATCAAATTATCTCAAATTTGTTTGTTTGTGTTGAGGTTTTACGGCCCAGTCAACCCAATGGGGTCATGTAGAGCGCGGTCAGTTTACCTAACCAAACGTTTACTGGGCAGGCTTAGTCCTCTAAGCGGTTAACCAGTATTGTGCACATTCTTTCGCCAGAACCTGACAACTGCCCTTCTTGAATCAGCGGAAGGGAGAGAATGACCATAGAAAATATTTCATGATCAATCTCCATGAAAGAATGTTGCCGACCTCAACGGGGGTTATACCCGAGACCTCCTGGTCTCCAGTCGGACGGCGCATCCAGCTGAACCACCGAGGCCGGCAAATTATCTCAAATAGTATGGGAGTTATGGCCTGTACAAGATTTCGGCTTCAGGGGAGATAAGTATACAACAAAAACAGTGAGAGTTGCCTCTCTTGCACGCGACACACCTACTGGCCCTCCTCTTCAATTCTACCAAACATTATCAAAATATGTTGAAGGGTATCAAAGTTATGGCCTGCACAAGATTTCGGCTTTTTTCGTAGACAAACCTCTGTTTTATCTTCCACCATTTCATTGATAATTGCTTACCCCGTAGCTATTTATAATCAGAGGAGTCCTCTTCAGCTGAAAAGCCAATCAGAGTACCTTTTACAACCAAACCAATTAGCTACCATCATAAACACATATCAACTGCTATCACGTTGAGTAACAGATCAGGTAGGTATTTGGTGATAATTTAGGTTTGTTTGTGTTGAGGTTTTACGGCCCAGTCAACCCAATGGGGTCATGTTGAGCGCGGTCAGTTTACCTAACCACATGTTTACTGGGCAGGCTTAGTCCTCTAAGCGGTTAACCAGTATTGTGCACATTCTTTCGCCAGAAACTGACAACTGCCCTTCTTGAATCAGCGGAAGGGAAAGAATGACCGTAGAAAATATTTCATGATCAATCTCCACGAAAGAATGTTGCCGACCTCGGTGGGGGTTGAACCCGCGACCTCCTGGTCTCCAGTCGGACGGCGCATCCAACTGAGCCACCGAGACCGGTGATAATTTAGGGATAGTTTTCTAAGTTCTCTATAAAAAACATATGTTGTAGGTATTCATTAGAAATGAGGCAATTCTAATGAATGGCAAAATAGATAGTCTTAAAACAAAACGGATATAATTATCCCTAAAGTATCATAAAAAAAATGCTATATCTGTTTCTCTGATACCGTGTTGATATAATGTTCTTACATTAACCCTAGTCCTGCTGAACCCGGATATGTCCTGACTTTGCAAACAGTATATATCCAGATCAGTTGGCTTCTTCAGAATCTGAATAGGCTAGTTATTGTTTTATTTCACAGAACAAACTGTAGAGAGGTAAGTAATATCAGAATTCAAGACACACACACAAAAAAAAATGCCCTCCCCCAGTTATATTTAATAACAGCATTCATTCGTGAGAAAATCAGCCAATACCTAGTTGTGTTACGGGAAATTCGGCTGAGAGCAATACAAGCAACTTTTGGTGAAATACTGAAAATAAAGGTCATTTACAGAGTTCAAATATCATAATGAATGGGTTGAAAATTCAGCCTGTAATTGAAACGCAGTGGAAATTCTAAGCGCTGATAGTTGAGCATAGGGAGATAACTACACAATGAATAATGTGTGAGTTGTCTCTCTTGCACCCAACACGCCTACTGGTCCTCCTCTGCATCCCTACCAAATATTATCAAATTATCTTGGCTTGGCATTGAGGATCTGGACCTCATTCTGAAGGAGATAAGGCTCCTCTGGTATGGACATGTGGAACTCTCCAATGGTGCAGTCAAGACAGCCTTTCACATACAGGCTGAGGCCCAAGATGACATGGAAGCAGCTGACTGAGAGGGATTCCATCATTCCAGAGAGTGGAAGCTCTCGGCTATCAACCCTCATGATAGAAATATGTGGAGATCTGGTGTGAGATCTGCCATGCGTGCAGCAAGCCAGCTATCTCAAAGGGGGCCCACTGATATGGATGTTGCCCTTGTACCTGCACGTTAATCAAAAATCTGATTATGATATGATGATGATGATATCTCAAACAGTATGGGAGTCAGTGCTCCAGCTAGGATTTGAGGGCAGAGGGGTGCGGGGTAGGGCACTTTTTGCGTGGTCATACAAGAATGAGGGCACCATTTGTCACATGATGTGCTTAGTACCAAGACAGGTTACAAAATATAATCCCATTCCACAATAAATACCTCAAAAATAGAGTACACATAAAACTGACCTTTAAACATTGATATCTTTTTTAATTTTGGTCTGATTTTCCTGAAATTTTCAACAAGATGTAGGGTTTTATGTCTGGAGTTGAAATAAGACAGAGGGTAGCTTAAGAAGGGCAAAGGGGCGGCTTGAGAGGGCAAGAAGGGCGGCTCGCCCCTCCATATAGGGCTAGCTGGAGCACTGGGAGTTATGGCCTGCACAAAATTTCGGCTTCAGGGGAGATAAATATATAACAAAGACAGTGAGAGTTCTCTCTCTTGCAAGTGACACACCTACTGGTCCTCCCCTTCATTCCTACAAAATATTACCAAAACATGTCTAAGGTATCAAAATTATGGAGTGCACAAAGCTGAGTACAATTTCTGCTTCAGGGGAGATAACTATATAACGAATAAAGTGAGATTTGTCTCTCTTGCATGTGACACGCCTACTGGTCCTCCTCTTCATCCCTGCCAAATATTATCAAATTATCTCAAAAAGTATGGAAGTTATGGCCTGCACAATATTTCAGCTTCAGGGGAGATAACTATAAAATGAAGACAGTGAGAGTTGTCTCTCTTGCACGTGACACACCTACGGGTCTTCCTCTACATTCCTACCAAATATTATCAAAGTCTAAGGGTATCAAAGTTATGGAGCGCACAAGGATGAGGCTACAATTTCTGCTTCAGGGGAGATAACTATATAAAGTGAGAGTTGTCTCTCTTGCACGTGACATGCCTACTGGTCCTCCTTTTCATCCCTACCAAATATTATCAAATTATCTCAAACAGCATGGGAGTTATGGCCTGTACAAGATTTCGGCTTCAGGGGAGATAACTACATTACGAAGATAGTGAGAGTTGTCTTTCTTGCACACAGCACACCTACTGGTCCTCTTCAACCATCCTACCAAATACTATTAAAATATGTCTAAGGGTATCAAAGTAATGGAGCGCACAAGGATGCATCTACAGACAGACGGACAGACAGATGCCATGCTGATTGCTATATCCCCCGAACCTTTCTGTCGGGGAATAAAATGTAAGCCTGATGCAGGACTCGAATCCATGACTCCTTGCTTACAAGTCAGGTGTTCTCCCAACTGGGCCAACAGTCCTGCCATTCACCGCACTCCCCTTTTAACTTTTTAAGTGCATGTTATCAACTGAACATACTATCATTTTCTAGCCTCTTCCGGCACTTACCAATCCCATGGGTAATTCACATTGGGCACCATTAAAGTAAACTGAGGAAAAAGTGTGCCTGGTGCACGACTCAAACCAGTGACCCCCTGCTTGAAAGTAACTAGCCAGACAGTCCTGTCAGTTGCCACAATGACATTTTAATCAAATGTTTTGTAAAATAAAGATTCTATGATTTATTTCAAGCACAAATACATGTGAAAACCAAGCAAAAAAGTTGCCAAGCCCTCAAATACTTGGATCAGCCAGTGGATTATTGGGGAATTATTGACTTTGAAACAGCAGTCTTTTCTTGACTAGTAAGATGTATTTCATGTTGCAAGCCTATTTGATAGTCTCACAGGTGCCCGGTTTCATGAAACTTAATAATTTTGCACAGTATCATAGCGAGCAAAGCTTGTGACACGTGAAGCGTGTTGTGAACAAAGTGAGCTCTACTATTTATTACTGATTTACACATATTTTTTATATACTGATATTCATTCTTTACTGATGCTGTGAAGGACTTTTGAAGAGACTACAGATAGGTCTGTGCTGTGCTCACATTTAGGCTAAGCCTATATTTTCGGATTACATGAAAACACTAGAACATCCATAATTATTAAAGTGAAAAATAAGGGTTTTTTGTATTTAAATATTATGCATATTTATAATTTGATAAGAATATTTTTATTTATGAAACCAGGTGCCTGTTGATATTCGGACCGCAACATTTTCAAGGACATTTCATGTTTTTGTCAAAGTGCATTAAATTAGAGAATGGACAAGCATACACGATGTTTCTGACAACCACATACTTTTTATACAAGTGCACCTTTATTGTATGTACTTCTTATCTGAATTTACAGCACTTTATTTAGGATAAATTCAATTTGAACTGTAAAATGTGGTAATTTTCTTCCAAATGCTTGACCATGAGCGCCCGGACGACAAAGATTTCATTACCATAAGAGTACCGTCCCTTGAATAACGGCTGGGTTGTGCTAAACGTCAAAAAAGTTTGTGTGCTCAAGACCACACAAACATTTTCTTTATGTAGTGTTACCACGAGCCTTTCTAGAAAAAAAAAAATAATAATAAAATAAAACAAACCTCTCCGTCCTCTACTCTTGATGAATAACGAACCAAATAATGAGATAATTTCTCATAAACATCTCGGCATCTATCTTTCTAATAACAGAACTTGGCATTAGTATCAATTATATAACTTAAAAAACTTGGACTAGAATAAATGTTATGCGCAAGTTCAAATTTACTCTTGATAGACACTTCTTAGAAAAAAACTATATGTTTCATTTACTAGAGAAGCCAAGATGCTCAACGTCATTTGCGTTGAACCAGTTTTCGCATCGTGTCATCAATATGTGGAATGGACTTCCACAGCATGTGTTGGATGCAGACACACTAGATTGCTTCAAATCAAGAATTGATAACCACTGGCAAGGAAACATGTTGTACGAGTATTAACAGTAATAGTTGCTACTAAGTTGATTTAGTAGTTGTTTGTGCCAAAGTTCTGGTAAATCAGTCACCACACTACAAGATGTGAGAGGCCCAAACATTGACGTACCAAAACGAAGACTACAAGATGGTGGGCTTAAAAAGGACTACCTCCTTATAGTCGAGCCCGTAGACGATCCTCAAGGTATCCTCAAGGTATAAGCTCTTTTAGAGTACGTGGACGTTGTATGGGATAACTGCAAAAGGTACGAAGTAAATGCCCTAGAAAAAAACACAGGTTGAAGCAGCACGAATAGTTACAGGTGCAACTAAATTGGTCTCTTTGGATTTGCTTTATAGAGAAACAGACTGGGAAACCTTAGAGTCTAGACGTAGAAATCATAAACTTTATTTTTATCTTTCTTATCTTTCTTCGTTAATACTTTCTCTTGTAGAAAATACAACAGTTTATGGACTTCGAAATGCAACGAATATTAGACAGACAATGTCCAGAACCCAGTTATATTATAGTTCATTCCAACATTCTTGCATCAGAGCCTGGAACGAACTCAGTCCTGATGTCAGAGATGTAAATTCCTTGGCAATTTTCAAAAATCGCATAAACAAAAATGTCATAAAACCCCCTAAATATTATTTCATGGGTGAAAGATTTGTTCAGAATCAACATACTCGGCCAAGAACTTCTTGCAGTCCACTCAATCGTCATCTCTTCCTGAAAACAACAAACAAACAAAAAACATCCTGAATGACCCCAGCTGTACTTGTGGAACAACTGAAACAACTAAACACTACTTATTTGAATGCCAGAGATACAATAGAATACGAAATGATATGTTAGTAAAAGTTTCAGTACACTGTCAACTGACCACTAACACTCTTTTGTTTGGTAACACTGACTTAGATTATAATCAATTCCTGCTTTAAAGAAATTTTACCAATTAAATAGGCCAATGTCGGCCGGAGAAAAGACGGGACCAAATTTTCGCGCAAATGACCATGTTCTAAATTTCTGCCGGCAAGTATCGCCAAAATAGTAAAACAACAGGTAGTTTTTATGGTATATGCTAATCAAAATCATTCTCGGAAATTTTCAACCCGCATAATTTTGAAATTTTGTGTATCAGTTTACGAAAAAAAAATATTCCCGGAACCAGGCTGGGACCAAAATAATTTGCCGCATATGAAGACTTTGGTTAAATTAAATGGTATATATTCACATAATGTTTGGACATTTGTTCGATTATTCAATCAAAATGGTTTACAGATTACTTGACCACATTTTAAGGGAACTGGGACACCGCAAAATCTTTAAATTTCATGCATAAGTTTTCGAAATAATATACCCGGCACCAGATCGTGACCAAAATAATTTGGCCGCACATGAAGACTTAAATGGTAAATTAAATGGTATGTATTCATCTTATGTTTGGCCAGTTGTTCTATAATTTAATCAAAATGGGTTACTTGTTACTTGACCACATTTTAAGGGAACTGACAAAACTTAAAGCATCTAGTTACCTTCAACTAGATTGAAAAATAGCCCTAGAGCTGATCGATTTTTTTATATTTTTCCGCAACTGTATGGACGTTGGCGGCGTTTATAGTTAAACGACGTTGATACCACCGATGTAATGGTGGATATAATTCCAACGTTTTGCAATTCACTATAGTTTCATTTTAGTAACTATATACCATATAATTGACCAGCCAATCATATTATGTCGAAAAAAATGATAATGATCTTGACGTTAGTTTCAGTATCTATTTATTTATTTGCATTTTCAAAATTTTGCGATTTGACGGAGAAATCCCTGGAATGATTTCAGTTAGCATATGCCATAGAAATTATCTCACATTCTTTTTCTTTTTTTTTTTTTTTTTTTTTTGGCGATACTTGCAGAATTTCTGGACCTGGTAATTTACACGAAAATACTTTTCTCCGGCCGACAGGGAGTCTATTCAATTTGCAATATTTCCTTTATAACGGGAAATATTTGTAAATTTTTATATGCATTTTAAAGAAGACTCTATAACTAATATACCTGCCAAAATCATTTAATTTCAGGAAGAATAAAGAATTTTCTTGGGTGATCACAATCTGGTCTCGTTTTTGGTCTCGTCTTTTTTTTCGCGCGGTCCCGTCAAGTACAACAACCTTCAATTAAGTAAACATTTTTTATATGATTTGTTACAAATAAGCTCATAATACGTCAGCTTAGTCGTTCCAAAAGTAAAATTCGCTATCGTCCGCCGAAAATGGTCACAGCTGGATGGAAAGTTTGCAAAATTCTAAAATGTCCGCGATCGAACACTTTACTTTGCTGAACGAAGCCTTAGTGTTGATTAAAAATCCTTTTTCGGTTCTTTTTCGCGGTCACAGCTTCTTCTTTTTGTCTTTTTCGGTGTTTAGTTTGACCGTGTTTAAAGTGACCGTGTTCTATTTTTGACTGGAAAATTTCACCGATAGCGCTAAAAATAGTATCATCATACTTATTTATAGCTACGGAAAACCACACATTTGAGCAGAAAATAGTTTTTGGATCAGGCGTAGATTAAATTTGACTTTCTTATATTCTGAAGGCCCGGACAAACCTAAAAACTACAAAATGCAGGAACAGGGAACGTTGCCGACTCAGAGAGAGCCAGAAGCGATTAATATACATGGACCGAAAATGGTGAGAAGGAATTGTCTTTGTTTCTATTTCTTTTTCTGTCTGTCTGTTTGCCTGCCTGTCTGCCTGTTCAGCAACCACAGTAGGAGACAAACCACGTATATGTCCAGAAAATACAATTTTTTTTCCCGGCAGAGTATTTTCAGACCAGTATCCTAATATCAATGCTGGTCGTTTATCGCAAAATGGAGCTTATTTTGTATTAATTACAGAAGTGCGAAGACCTTGATCAGTCGTTGCATTTTCGCAGTCTGATAACATTTGAGGGTTTTTGGCCAGGAGTTTCTCTCCCGGTAAAAATACTTAGGACATCGTATAGTTTTATTTTTCATTCTCGGCTGTATGGCAACCCGTTTGGGTTTTCCCCCATTTGATGCGGGTTTCTGCATTTCAAATACAAATATCTCTATTAATAACTACAAGTATTTGGAGTTTTTTTGTTGTTGTTTTTTCTTTTTGTAATGGCAGAGATATCTCTAAACGAAATGCAGAAATCTGTAATTGAAAAAGGGATATCTGTAATTGAAATGCAGCTATCTGTATTTGAAATACAGATATCTGTATTCCCGATCATAATAGAGATTATCTGTATTTCAATTAATAGAGATATCTCAGAGATATCTCTAATGAAGCTAAAATTCAGATACACGTACCTGCATTTAAAATACATACAGATGTCTCTAATTGAAATGCACATATCTGTATTTGAAATGCAGATATCTGAATTTCTAACATAAATATAGGGATCTGCATTTCAATTAGATATATCTGTAATTATGTTTGAAATAGAGATATCTCTATTTACTCCACTTATGGAAAACTGATACCTACAGGGTTCTCGGGAACACAGAATCCTGCGTATCGGGGCGCATAAAACAGGGTCCGGACCCCTAAAATTCTCAAAGCCTCGAGTCCGCCGGACGCATGTTTTTCCCCGTGGGACGACAACTAACCTTGATCGGATTATTTGACTGGTCTTAAGTTCGCCACCTGTTATTCGTACTGTCGGTAGCATCTTATTTTGTTTTATTTTGTTTTGGGGGCCAGGTTTCACATTTGCGGTACCGTTATTTACTTGCTACATGATGTAGGCAAACGGTAGATTGTGGGACAACTTGATACATAGCAAACGCAGCACATAACCAACTCGGCACATAGCAAACTCGGCACATAACCAACTCGGCCCGTAATTAACTGATTAGTCTAATTATCTATTGTTATGTGGAATACTTTAATCCACCGTTACAAACAACTAATTAAAGGCTGCCTTTGAACTTTAATCATTTAACTTGAAGGTGGCAAATATTTATAATGTAAATGTCATGATTAGAAGCGATTCTACCGAGATACTAACAATCTATGATTTTGAGAAGAAATAAAATATGTTCCTGGAAACCACCTGTTTTGTTTGTTTGTGTTGAGGTTTTACGGCCCAGTCAACCCAATGGGGTCATGTCGAGCGCGGAGAAAAAGGGTCATTCGCGGAGAGTCCGTATGATCAAACAATGCATAAGCCATCGGGGACGGGAGGTATATTGACATTTGACCAAAAATTGTTCTGATTGGAAATCTAAGATGGCCGTCATCTTGTTTATATTTATTATATTTCCCTGCCACTGTGCTGTTTACATGAATAAAATCATGATTCTTCAGAAACCACTGAGCCAATTTCCACCAAATTTCGCATTGATCCTACTGTTGAAATGTGATTGATAGTTTATTCAAATGATTATGCTCCATTGACTGTCAGGCCCATATATTCTTCTTCAAAACTAAGAACTGCTCAAATGATGATCTTTTCATTGGTTGCGATGATAGGCTTGGAAAAATGTTCCATAACATCTGCATATCTGCAGTGGTTATGTCACTCAGGTGAGCGAGTCGTGGCCCTTGGGCCTCTTGTTCTAAAAAACCTTTTCTAGTTGGGTATAAACCCAATTAAACGGACCGCCATATGGCTTAGCATGACATTATCTATGCTGATAGATATGAAAATGCCAACAAGAGTTAGCATTTTCATCTTTATTAGCAGAGAACTTTTTATGCTTAGCTATGTTTAGCAAGAAGAATTTGCAGTTGTAATATGAGATAATTATCAACACAGATTACATGCTCAGCTTAGTTGAGAATGAAAAAAGTTTTATTACTTCGGGGCTTGGTCAACAACATTTGTATGAATTTTACGGAACAAGACAGAAGCATTCTCTCGAAGGGCCCCCAGTGTCGGGTACTCACACGCAGCAGTTGACATTATGACTGGTGTTATGCCAATGCCTACACCAAGCTTCCATCACATGAGGTAACTGAGGTAGGGGAGATTGAGGCCAGTGGGACACTTTGGTGGTTAGGAACACCAAGAAAAATGTTAGTGCCAATACTAGCGGCTGTGTGTGTTTAGTGTCCGTAATGTTCTACACTCTTTCCAATCAAAGCATTAAAGTATTGACAGCACTATTGGATGGATTGTCTCTGAGTGTAGATGGGAAAATGGTCCTGAACAGGGACTTAAGCATAGTAACAGATAAGGCGCTTTTTTCATCCGAAAAATGCTGATATCTTTCTTATTTCTCCATAAAAACATATGTTGTGGGTACTCAAGGCGCTTCTAATGAGTACCCACAACATATGTTTTCGTGGAGAAATAAGAAAAATAATATGTGGATACCCCCTCTTATCTGTAGCTATGCTTGACTGTTTCATTTAACCCCTAACTTTCTGTAATCTAAGCAAACAGTGCAGCATCTGATCTGGGTCTGTACAGTTTGCCAATGTCCCAAATGTCACAGTCCAGGTTTATCAGATAACCCTCTGTCAACAGCACTCTGACGTCACAGTGACAAAAGCAGCACAGCTACAAATAACCATTAACTGGATTTCCTTTAACGTGCGGTTTGATTACTTGGTCAATGACAATCATGTGGACAGCTACCATACTCTAAGGAAATTTTAGCATTTGTATACGATGACTCGATTGTAAAAATACAAAATATTACTTTTGTAAGCCGTTTTTCTATTTATTATGCAAAATAGATATCTTATATAAGATATCGGGTACTCTGATATAGGATACAAGATATCTGAATTGGTATATCAGATATCTCATATCCTATATTAGATATTTTGTATCCTATATAAGATATCTGATATATCATAATAGATATCTTATTTAATTCCACATTATATCATAATTTACCATATAAGATATCTTATTTATTAAATAAGATCATATTTTAATATAGATATCTGATGTACTAAATAAGATATGGGAGATACTAATTGAGATATCTTATTTAATTGAATAAATGAGATATCTTTTTCAGTAAACAAGATAGCTAATATCCTGTATAAGACGTCTTATATAACATATCAAAAGCTTTTATGGCATTTATATATCAGATATAATATATAAGATATCTGATATATTAAATCAGTTATCTGATTTATAGAATAAATATTTAAACGGCTTTCCATTCATAAGTGTTAATACATGTACAATCAAATTTCAATGGCTGGAGCATCTTTGGGAACATGGAAATTTGTTCTAGACATGGGTAGTTCAAGCCACTAAAGGTTTGTCATAGCTCCATATTAGGAAGCAAATGGGGATGATTTAGGGATGTCTTTTCAGTCTTCTATAAAACAATGGTAAATTGAGTGTATTCATTAGAATCACCTCATTGAGGCACTGGCCTCGGTGGCTCAGTTGGATGCGCCGTCCGACTGGAGACCAGGAGGTCGCGAGTTCAACCCCCGCCGAGGTCGGCAACATTCTTTTGTGGAGATTGTTCATGAAATATTTTCTACGGTCATTCTCTCTTTTCCGCTGATTCAAGAAGGGCAGTTGTCAGTTTCTGGCAAAAGAATGTGCACAATACTGGTTAACCGCTTAGAGGACTAAGCCTGCCCAGTAAATGTGTGGTTAGGTAAACTGACCGCGCTCGACATGACCCCATTTGGTTGACTGGGCCGTAAAACCTCAACACAATACCCACGCAAGCAATTCTAATGAGTACCAACAACATACATTTTCATGATAAAAATCCTCTAAAATATCACTAAATATTTGTTTTCTTGCGCTAGCAGCTGAGTAGCTTTTGGAAGAATTTCTTAAGGGCTCAAAACAAGCTCAAATATGCCGTGGCAAACGTGTCATCAGCGTTCGAGTCGATCTAATCCTCTTCATTTCGTCAGTATTTCAGAAAAAAAGGAAACTTTCTAACAGTATGAGTGGCCTTTTTATCTGATTTATTTTGACAGCTTGTAATTGCTGTATAAACAAACAGCCCACAATGTGAGTAACTCCAAATTAAGAAAGTCTTTAACTCGGTTTCGTATTAGCTGCCATAGACTTTTTATAGAAACTGGGCGTTACAGCATTCCTAAAATTCCCGCTGAAGACAGGCTTTGTAAGTTCTGTAACCTAACTCGAGTGGAGGATGAAATGCACTTTCTTACAGTATGTCCGCTATATAAGCAGGAGAGGGACATTTTATATAGAGTTGCAGCTAAGGAATCAAAACATTTTCCTAATTTGAGTAATAATAATAAATTTATCTGGTTGATGTGCAATGAAAACAGGGATTTATGTCTGCATTTAGCTACATATGTTTCGAGGTGTTTTAATCTGAGGTCAGATAAAAGTTCTTAATTTTTGCCTGAAAAGCTGTTAAAGAGAACTAAGACCTGTGCCTGCAGTTAGCCACCCATTTTCTAGACCTCTTGAGGTTAGAGAAAAGTCTATACATACTGTAGTTCAGCCAGTATAATAACTAAGTTTTAATGTATATGTCTGTTTGTTGGCTGCGGGGACCAAGTGTGCACGCAAAAATTTAATACGAGCTAACTATTATATCTTGCACCCTAAATACATTTCTAACTTACATGTATCGTAGTGTTTTATAGACCTAATGATAAATGCTCTTATTTAAGTCATAACTGCACTCTTGGACCTTGATGCCAACGAGTCTAATGCTACTAAAGTAACGATATTAGTAGGTTGTCCCCCTTTGGTATCATATATTCATTTTTTCTCCTCTCTTTTTCTGTTTCATGTTTCTTTTATAGTTATATGTTTCATCTGTGAAGCTTTCTGTTTTGATGAATAAACTTGTAAACTAAAATTCCAGCATCATTGCTGTATCTACATGCTTAAAAGATAATGAATAAACTGGTTGTCCTTAATTTACAGAAAGCTAGATGATAAGACTAACTCAGCAACATGTAGACTGGTATAGATATTGGCTAGTGTACTCCGTCTAGGTGATTTTAACCCTTAAAGCGCCAATCACAACTGCAGCAGACGACATTCTGAAATATTTTTAGCTCATCTGAGCTATGCTCAGGATGAGCTATTGTGATCACTTTCCGTCCGTCGTGCGTCCGTCCGTGCGTCCGTCCGTGCATCCGTCCATTAACATTTTCAAACGACTTCTCCTCTGAAGCCGCTGAGCCAATTTTGCTAAAATTTCATATGGAGTCTCTTTAGGTTGGGGGAACGAAAAATTGCTGAAATAGTCGCGGTCCGTTGACCAAGATGCCATCATGCCCATATATGGTAAAAACTTTTAAAAAATTTCTCCAGAACCGAGAATGCATTGGGGCTGAATCTTTGCACATATCATCGGGGTCGAGGGGTCTACCAAAATTGCTAAAATAATTGTTGTATATTGACGGTTGACCTTTTTATGGCGAGGTCAAGTTTGCTTCCCTTTGCATTTGTATGGGCACCATACATTTGTATGGGAAAACTGTTGAGAATTTCAAACGACTTCTCCTCTGAAGCCTCTTGGCCAGTGTTGCTCAAATTTCATGTGGAGCCTCCAATGGTCGCGGTCCATTGACCAAGATGGCCGCCATGCCCATATATGGTAAAAACCTTTAAAAATCTTCTTCTCCAGAACCGAGGATGCCTTGGGGCTGAATCTTTGCACAAATCATCAGGGACGGGAGGTCTACCAAAGTTGCTAAAATGATGGTCGTACCTTGACGTTTGACCTTTTTACGGCGAGTTCAAGTTTGCTTCCCTATGCATTTGTATGGGCACCATACATTTGTAAGGGAAAAATGTTGAGAATTTCAAACGACTTCTCCTCTGAAGCCGCTTAGCCAATTTTGCTCAAATTTCATATGGGGCCTACTTAGTTTGGGGGAACGAAAGATTGCTAAAATGGTCGCAGTCCGTTGACCAAGATGGCCGCCATGCCCATATATGGTAAAAAGCTTTAAAAATCTTCTTCTCCAGAACCGAGAATGCCTCGGGGCTGAATCTTTGCACAAATCATCGGGGTCAAGAGATCTATCAAAATTGCTAAAATAATTGTTGTACATTGACGTTTGATTTTTTTTACGGCGAGATCAAGTTTGCTTCCCAATGCATTTGGATGGGCACCATACATTTGTAAGGGAAAACTGTTGAGAATTTCAAAGGACTTCTCCTCTGAAGCCTCTTGGCCAGTATTGCTCAAATTTCATGTGGAGCCTCCTTAAGTTGGGGGACTGAAAGATTGCTAAAATGGTCGCGGTCCATTGACCAAGATGGCTGCCATGCCCATATATGGTAAAAACCTTTAAAAATCGTCTTCTCCAGGCCATACATTTATATGGGAAAAATGTTGAGAATTTCAAACAACTTCTCCTCTGAAGCCTCCGGGCCAATGTTGCTCAAATTTCATGTGGAGCCTCTTTAGGTTGGGGGAACGAAAGGTTGCTAAAATGATCACGGTCCATTGACCATGATGGCTGCCATGCCCATATATGGTAACAAACTGTAAAAATCTTCTTCTCCAGAACCAGATAAGCCCTTGTGCCTTACCTTTGCACTAATTCTCGGGGACAGGAGATCTACCAGAAATGCTAAAATGATGATCCTAGGTTGACATTTCACCTTTTTACAGCAAGGTCAAATTTGCTTCCCATGCATTTGTATGGGCCCTATACATTTATATGGGAAAAAATGTTGAGAATTCATATTTTGGACGTCTCCTCTATAATCCAGTTGAATCGAAACTTGATGATGAGCATTAGTGCTCTTATGAGATACAAAATAGCTAAATGAGCCGATAGAAAAATCCAAGATGGCCACCACAGCCACCATCTTGAAAATCAATTTTTGACATCTCTTCTCAAACCTTCGATCGCTTTGAGCCGAAACTTGCTCTGTAGCAACAGGATGACTTCTGGATCGAAACAAGCTAAAATTGTGCCAATCGAAAATCCAAGATGGCCACAATGGTTCTGCTCCATTGAACAAGATGTCCGCCAGAGCTGAAAAATAGAAAATCTTCAAACGACATCTCATCCTTGGCCAATGGCATGACTTCAAAATATTTGCACAGAAGTATTCCACCAATGGCCCTCAACCAAAATTACTAAAATGGCTCCGCTTGGCTGAACAAAATGGTCGCCAGAGCTAAAAATAGAAAAACCTTTAAAAGACATCTCCTCCGCAGCCAGTGTCCTTATTTCAAAGTAATTTCACAGAAGTGTTCCTCTTATGGCCCTTTAACATAATTGCTAAAAAAGTTCTGCTTGGCTGAACAAAATGGCCACCAGAGCTAAAAATAGAAAAAAAAAACAACTTTAAACATCTCCTCCTTGGCCAGTGGCCTGATTTCAAAATGATTTCACAGAAATGTTGCTCATATCCTCCTTTACCAAAATTACCAAAATGGTTCTGCTCTGCCGAACAAAATGTTCACCAGAGCTAAAAATAATAATAAAAAAAAAACAAACCTTTGAACGACATCTCCATGGCCAGTGGGAGGATTCCAAAATAATTTCACATCAATGTTCCTCTTATGCCCCTTTGCCAAAATTGCTAAAATGATTCTGCTCTGCCATACGAAAAAAAAAAAAAATCTTTTAAAGGACAGGATAAGTAGATGAACCAAATGACTTCTGAAAAATATCTGAACTTTTTTTTACTTGTGACTTATGTTTTGAAAATTTCAGCATTTTAACCTTGTAAGCAAGATATCTCAAAAACTGTTTAAGCCATTGTCTTGTCATAAGAGTGTTGGAAAAATGTTGCATGTCATCTGCATATCTGCATTGGCGGTTTCACTCAGGTGAGCGAGTTGTGGTCCGTGGGCCTCTTGTTTTTTTTTTTGTTTGTTTTTTTAATTTTTCAAACATGAAAACATTTTTCACATGAAATATCAAGACTTGTTTTCTTTGAAAAATTAAAAAAATAATAATAAAAATAAATGTCGTCTGCTACAAATTTTGCTTGGCGCTTTATGGGTTAAAAATCAAAAGACTGATAGTCCTAAGAGTCTGCTAGCTTGTAAAGTATTGATGGAGTGCTGTGTATCTTCTATGCAAACACAATACATGCAAAGAAGATAGGTGGCATTCCAATGCTACCAATACTACACCATAAGATGGATCTCTATGGAATATATCAAGCATCTGGGCATTGTACTTCCTGAAAAGAAGACTTTCTTTAAAAACTCTGTCAAATGTACGTCAAGCGAAGACTGCATGTGGATTGAATGAGAAAGTCATAGCGAGTGTTGTCTCTAAATCAAGGAAAGGATACTCGGATAATTTATCTCCTGCAAACAGAATTTCATTCATGTTGTTCACATTCCAATTGTTGGTATAGATCCTTTTCTGTACAGCTTTCACCAAAAATACTAAACAACATGGTAGGCATTGATGCCCTCTTGAATCAGGACTAAATATCTCATCTCCTTGATGGATACTTCCTTGCAATAATACAGATGCATTTTCTTGTAGATTTATATGATTTGATGGACCTGGATTTTGCTCTATATCCACATTTTCACACTTGCTTACAACCAGTGGCTTCATCCAATATTAAATTTACATTCAGAGACAAGGCTTTGTGAGAAAATTTACTATTCCTTGAAAAACAACCAACATGAACACTCTGTACTACATGTTTTCACTATCAATTTCTCAAAATCAGCCAGATGGAAATGCATTCTACTTTTTTAATGTATAAATAAGAATGGGTCTTTACTGAGGCATCTGTGCAAATCAGATATATGTACATATATAATCTAACCATGTACTGAAAAACTGAATACAATTATTTCTCTTCTGCTTTGTTTCTTTCTTCACAAAAAAAAAAATCCATTTTATTATCTGCATATATAGGCCAATGCAGTGATTGGAGTAATGAACCTCTTTATTTTTCAATGAAGTTTATCACCTGATTATTCCAAATGAGTGTATCTCCAGCAGCAATTTCCAGTTTCTAGAATTATTAAAGTTCAACTCTAGATATGCTCCAGTTCATACAAATTCAACACCTGATGTAACTCCACGATTATTCTAGTACAATTTTATAAATTTACTCTATCAACTTATTATTAAGACAAGAGCAGATTAAATAAATTTGAAATGGCTATGTTCAGTCCAGATTAGCGTTAATAACTGATTGTCATTTGCTAGTGCTTCGCCTAAGCATCAACAGATTAGCCCGACCAGCTATGCCTACCCTTTTCAAGAGATTTTCAGATGTCCAAAAAAGAAGGGTCATAAACCTATAAATGGGCCAGCAGTCGTAAAATAACTCCGTGTCACTGAGGTGTGAATAAAGTTGAATATAAAATGCAATTTTAAGTTAAAACTTATTTTTGATAGACTATCAACTTACACCATTGGTCTCTTTGCTATATTTTAGCGTCAGTTTGAATCTTGGTGTTTAGGCGCCCCTAGATAATCGCTTGAAGTAAGGTTAATGTCTTAAACTATCACAAAAACAAATTTGGATACATAAAACTAATACCCTGGTGTAATTTCAGCATTCAGTTAATAAATACAATGAAATAATTTAGTGCCGTGGGGTGCCTTGGGATATCGTGGGGTGTCATGGGGTGATTAGTAGGACCCCGTGCCGAATTAACGCCTTAACAAAAGTAGCGCGTGTATTACTACACCGAATTTTGAAGTCTATGTTTCAAATTGCATTATCTAAATCGATTTCAATCACAGTTATGTTAGCGAAATAAAAAAGCCATACAAAATTCCGCTGCTTCACATTCAGTTCACCGTAATATTGCCGCATTGCGTCTGATTAAGAAGTAGTGCGCGTATAAATATACGTATAAATAGCTGTGATGAGAATCCGCTCGTGAAACCCCATGCGATTGCAAAGAGCCTGCTAGCTGTCGCTAGCAGACTCAACAATCCCTCATCAAGCTGTCAGATCTTATTATGATAAGTTGAAACCAGTGTCGCTACAAAGTAGCAGCTCTCTTGGCGAAATGCAGAGGATAATATCATGAAGTTTTACTGTACATTACGAAACCACGCCTATTCAAATGTATTGAAAATTTCACCACCAAAAACTGAAAGTTTACAGATAAGAATTCTGATATTTTTTCATATTTCTGCTCAAAAGATAGATTATGGGTACTTGTTAGAACTGCCTCACTGAGGCGGTTCTATCGAGTACCCACAATATATGTTTTTGAGCAGAAATAAGAAAAATAATGTATACCCCTGTAAAACAAAGTTTTACTATATAAAAGTGGGGTTAAGGGGGGTCAAAATTATATAGGTACGTTATCGTGATGTTTTTTTTGTGTATTTTTTTCCAGGTCAAGAACAGTATGGGTGGTTATGTGTATGCAGTTGATGACAGAAAGATGCTAGAACGTTTTATTATCATGGGCTCTGAGAGTGGTTCCTATTTTGTGACGGAACAGGCATTAAGCAAAGAAAATGTCCAAGCATTAGACAGGTAAAGTGAATAGATACGTGTTCACATGTCATAATATAAATATAGTTACCCTAAATATTCAGACATCTGGGCCCAGTTGTTCAAAACTAACGATGTGGTTAGTTAATGTATCGTTAAAATTTTGATCATCAAATATGGCATATACGCTAATAGTTTGCTTAAAAAATACTTGTGAATTAGATGTTGTACTTACCAGAACTGTTCATACTTTGACCAATAACAAGCTTGTTAAGCTAACAATGCTTTGAACAACTGGGCCCTGAACGCTTTACTATACTTGTCTGCAAATTTGAACACGTCCATTTCACTAGGCCCTATGGGACCAGAGAATGGTGAATGGTTTAGGCCCCTGTAGGACCAGAGAATAGCGGGGAGAATTTAATTTTTGCAGCACCCTAGTAAAGTCCCTGCACTAGCTGCTGGAGTAAATTTATTGTAAAATTCTGCTTAAAGCCCTCGCCCACCCTCAGGGGATTGACAGTACTGAAGAACAACAAATGACCTGGACCACAGATAAACTTTAGTTTTTTATCTATTGGATGCTCCATAAGAAAATTATTTGCAGAGTTATGACCCTTTGAAAATTTCAGTAGACTTTTCGTTTTCAGCTAAATCCTCCTACAGTTTTCATCCTATCAAGCTGAAACTTAATTTGTAGTTACACCATGATGTGGAGCAGCGCGTTTTATTTCGAGGTTACAGTCCACCAAATATTAGCAGAGTTACGCCCTTTGAAAATTTCAGTAAACTTTTCATTTTCGGCTAAATCTTCCTACAGTTTTCATCCTATCAAGCTTAAACTTGATTTGTAGTTAGACCATGATGTGGAGCAGCGCATATTATTTCAAGGTTACAGTCCACCAAATATTAGCCCCTTTGAAAAATTCTATTAATTTTTTTGTTTTCGGCTAAATCTTCCTACAGTTTACATCCGATTAAGCTGAAACTTCATAAATAGTTACACGATGATGTGGAGCAGCACATATTATTTCGAGGTTACAGTGCACCAAATATTTGCAGATTTATGATCCTTTGAAAGTTTTTGTAAACTTTTCGCAGCATGTTGTTTAGAGGTAATAGTGTGCAAATTTTATTATATAATAGGTATATGTTTTGCAAATAACTAATTTAAGTTTTGGTCATATGGGCAAGATATGGATTTTTTAACATCTTCTTTTATTAGACTTGTAAGGAAAGGTTGTCATTATTAAATCTTTATAAATACATAATTCTTTTTGAATTTTTTTTTAATACTCTTCTGTTTTGGCTCCCTTGAAGAACAAAAATAAATCAGTATTAAACAAGTTAAAGGTTTACAAAAAAATTTCTTGCGGCATTTTTTTTTTTTTTTTTTTTTTTTATTTTTGTTTTGTTATTGTTTGGTCCGATATTGAAATATAGAAAAACAAATCAACTCCTATGAGCTTATAATATAGCCATGCTTCTGTGGTGTGTCCTCCGTCAGAAAGCACTTCTCCCTAGAAGCAGCAAACTTCTCCCTATTTTCCCAGGAGGGAGAAGTCACTTCTCCCTTAATTTCTGGGCCATCTTGGACCCTTAGGTTTCAGTTCACTAAATATCAGCAGAGATATGCCCCAATGATTTTTTTTTATTTTATTTTTATTTATTTATTTTTTTTTTTTTATTTTATTTATTTATTTTTTTTTTTTTGTAATTCCACTTACAGTTTATATCCAGAGCATTGAATTATGCAGGAGCCAGGATATGTGCTACATCTTATTACTTCCTACGGGCGTATAATGCCCCGCTTGGCGGAGCTCTTGTTAGGGGTAGTATTTTTTCTCAATGTTCTTTTTTTGTGGTTGTTGTTGTTTTCAATGGAAGTGGCTAGAGGTCTGGTACCGGATCCATAGTCTTGGAGGCTAGAGGTCGGTACCGGATCTTTAGCCAGCATGCCTAGAGATCCTCCGATCCTTTTTTTTTTTTTTTTTTTTTGTTCTAACAAATCATTTAATTAACCCTTGTCCTGCTGAACCAAATATATACTGCCTTTGTAAACAATGTAGATCCAGATTGGTTGGCTTGTAAGAAGCCAACTGATCTGGATCTGCACTGTTTGTCATTAGGTATTTGAATTTGTGTCAACAACTTGTATCAAGTAATTTGATTGGCTGAAAATTAGAAGTGAATATGACATCTAAATTTATTCAGCATGGCAAGGGTTAACAAATGAGTTATTGGTTTGTTTTCATTGGTTTTCCCAGACTGATAGCCAAAGGCAAGGGACAACAAGCTGTAGAACTTATCAAGAGGATCAGTGTTGATAGAAGAAATGTAAAACAAAATCCTCTAATATTCGCTTTGGCCCTGTGTGCAAGAAGTAACGACATAGACACGAAGACAGCAGCCTATCAGGCGTTAAACCAAGTGTGTCGGATTCCAACACATCTCTTCATGTTTATAAAATTCTGTGAACAAGAAAGTGACCCAAGTAATTGATTTTCTTTTAATTGTCGTTTTTTGATCCACAACTTGAAAAAACGTACCTTCTAATATGTGCCCACAACAGAGACTCAAATCAGCCTGCGCACCTGCACAGTCTTATATGAGTCTTCACAAATCTATGTGAAAAAACTTTGCATCCTTGGCTATCCAAAATGCGTCTGTTATGATGCTGATCAGACTGTGCAAATGCGCAGGCTGATCTGAATCTTGGCTGGGTGCACATGTCCAAAGGTACATGTTCTAACAGTGTGACTCATCTGTAGTACCGTTTACATAGTTATTTAATCATAAACCCTTTTACCCCTGTGTTTCTACGTATAAGTACTCTTTACCATTTCTTTTTAATTCCACTGTCGCAAATAACGGGATGTCAAAACCCACCCTCTCCTCCACACCCCCATTCATTCCCCCCACCCTATAAAGCAACAACCCAGCAGAAATGCAAAGCAGTGTGAATCCTGATTAGATATCTCATCCACGGGCAGGAAACTTCATAATCGGAGCCAGTGGCTCTGATAAGCAAATGTTGTGTGCGTCTTCCGGAGCACGTGCGGCTCTGAATATAGCGGCTGAAAAAGTAAACAATATAGGTAGGTAAGTCACTCGTCGAAAGAATCTGTTTTTTTGTGGGGTAGGTTTTCTCAAAAAGGAGAATTACATGCTGCTCTCAAGTCTTTTAACAGTTTTCTCACCTCATACATAGTTTGTAAATGTGTACGATCTCGTCTGAATTACTTGTGGCGTGGGCTGATCGATGCTGAATAAACTGATCGTCGAAGGTTCAGCGGCGCTATTCCCGGTTATTTTTTCATAAAATGCATATGCGCCTAGACTGTTTGGTATTTTTTATGTGTGAAATGATTGTTTGACCTGTCTCACTTACCGAAAAATAAAAATTGGCAACAAACTAATTGAAATGGAGGACAAATAAACAATGGCTCCGATGGTGTAGGGCGGCTCTGAATATATCGGTCGGCTCTGATAGCTGAGGGCTAATGTTTGCAGAAATATTATTATAAAAGACAGCCTCTGTCCAGTTGCGAGTATTGAAGCCTTGCAGCAACGTTTGTCTCTTCTGATCTTTGGACATCTATTCTGTGCTGTAACAGTTGGTTTTTGCTCTAAAATGATTTGACGGGGACGTACAACCTTATCAAAACAAGCACAGAAACTGATTATGCCCTCTGGTAGTGGATTTACGTGGATTTTTCTGTTTCAAGATATGCGATAAAATCGATCACGTCACAGGTGCAATTTTTGTGGTCTCGTTTTAGCGGTAGGGGTAACTATGTGTGATAGGCGATAGAGACATACATAATGTTTTAAATCTCTGAACAAGCGAACTGGACGTAGACACTTTTCTTCCATAAACACTCAGAATGAAATCTTAGGTGATAACCAAGCACCATAAATAATTACAAGAATGGCGTTTGGAAGAAGTTTTAGAGTATCATACCGACCAATTCATGTTTCAAGATTTTTTGTCTCACAAATTTATTTTTGTTTTAGCTTTCTAAGGAATTGTTCTTGCTAGAAGTATGCCATATGGGTTTTTTCTTCATCTTGCAAATTTCCATCTATTGATACATTCAAAATATGAATTTGACCTAATTTCACACGCCAATGAACATACATATATAATTGAAAAACAGGTATATTTCACAGTTTTGATCCATTTTGATTTTAAGTTAAGAAACTTGAACCAGAGTAGCATCTCTTGGACAGGTCATTTTGTTTAAATTAATGACACTGACCTACTTTTCATGGTCTTCTGAACATGGGTTTTGAAATTAGACAGCTTACATTCTTATTGAAACGTATGCACTAAAATTACTTCAAATAGCCATTTTTGAAATTGGAAAGGTGCTAAGTTATCACCTTAGACATCATTTTGTATTTAAATATGTCTCTACTCCTCATGATACATAGTTACCCACCCACTTTTATATACTTGTATCTCAAAAGGTAGCTTTCTGTACGAAGTCATGCAAAACAGGATTAAGCTAAAGTTTCAAAATAATATTTGCATGGTAAGTCTGACTTAAAAGTTTATGTTTTGTCCGGAAATCATATTTTCAGGATTATAAAAATGTATTTAGTTTCCCAAGCTCCTACACTATTTCACTTTTCTGAAGCTTACCGACGGCTGTCCACAACTGTTTGCTTAACTGAAGCAGTGTCAATGGATTCCCATTTTTGTCGTGAACCATTAACGGCAAAATCTCTCCGTCTGAACATGTAATCACAATGTCCATCCTTTTGTCTTTACATTCTTTTTCACAGTGAAATTAGGTCAAATTCATATTTTGAATGTATCAATAGATGGAAATTTGCAAGATGAAGAAAAAACCCATATGGCATACTTCTAGCAAGAACAATTCCTTAGAAAGCTAAAACAAAAATAAATTTGTGAGACAAAAAATCTTGAAACATGAATTGGTCGATATGATACTCTAAAACTTCTTCCAAACGCCATTCTTGTAATTATTTATGGTGCTTGGTTATCACCTTAGATTTCATTCTGAGTGTTTATGGAAGAAAAGCGTCTACGTCTAGATCGCTTGTTCAGAGATTTAAAATATTATGTACGTCTCTACCCCCTATCATACATAGTTACCCCTACCACTAAAACGAGACCTCAAAAACTGCACCTGTGACGTGATCGATTTCATCGCATATCTTGAAAAAAAAAAGGTAAGAGAAAGTCCAGGGAGAGCCACAATCACAAACCGCAGCCCTTCCCAGACACCAAGAGGAAGAGGAAACCGACAAATCCAAACAAGCACAAATCGAACAAACATACGAAAAGCACTAAGATTAGCTCTCTCTTCCCCAGCGAGGTAATCACAATACTAAAAGGACTGAAAAACACAAGAACAAAATGACACATGGTAAGACATACAACAAATCGCCTCGTAGAATAAACCACGAAGCAACAAAGAGTAAGAATAACACCGGGACCACCGCCTTAGAACAGTAAACCACCGTGGGGGTTTAAAGCCCTTTGACTGCTAGCTAACTTCACCCTGGGTCCCGATGCTACTCTTAATACAGAAATACATAAACATTCGGTTCGCATAAAGGCTCACAACTCAGTAAATACATCAAAGCGAAAACATAAAAATTAAATTAATCACTATAATAAACAAAGACGAGTACTCATGGCTAATTCTACTGTATGCCAGAGTAAATGAAAACCAATAGATGAACCATGGCAGGCCAAGCCAAAGACATATCGTCAAGCCCCAACCCGCTGGACAAAGTGTTACGAAGAGGCCGTCATTAAGTCTGAGGCCCGAACCGCCGGCGTGCAGAAACAGAAAAATCCACGTAAATCCACTACCAGAGGCCATAATCAGTTTCTGTGCTTGTTTTGATAAGGTTATACGTCCTCGTCAAGACATTTTAGAGCAAAATCAACTGTTACGGCACAGAATAGATGTCCAAAGATCAGAAGAGACAAACGTTGCTGCAAGACTTCAATACTCGCAACTGGACAGAGGCTGTCTTTTATAATACCGTATTCGACCTAATTACCGCACATACTCCTATAAGCGCACAGTCAAGCGATTTCGTAGTCTTAAGATTACAGGCAGTGTACTTTTTTGTCTACTTCTTTATAAAGGCATATGTTGTGGGTACTCATTTGAATTGCATCGACTTGTCGATGCAATTCAAATGAGTACCCACAACATATGCCTTTATAAAGAAAATCAGAAAAATTGCATAATCAATATCAAATAAGTCCTTTTCTGATCTTGTTTTTTCTTATATAGTGTACCCTTAGCAGGTACATATTTTAACACGAATGAGTGTTCCCAGTAAAGTTTGAAACCCTAAGCGCACAGTGCGGTAATTAGGTCGAATACGGTAATAGTTCTACAAACATTAGCCCTCAGCTATCAGAGCCGACTGATATATTCAGAGCCGCCCTACACCATCAGAGCCATTGTTTATTTGCCCTCCATTTCAATTAGTTTGTTGTCAATTTTTATTTTTTGGTAAGTGAGACAGGTCAAACAATCATTTCACACATAAAAAATGCCAAACAGTCCAGGCACATTTGCATTTTATGAAAAAATAACCGTGAATAACGACAATCAGTTTATTCAGCATCGATCAGCCCACGCCACAAGTAATTCAGACGAGATCGTACACATTTACAAACTATCTATTAGGTGAGAAAACTGTTAAAAGACTTGAGAGCAGCATGTAATTCTCCTTTTTGAGAAAAACTACCCCACAAATTCAGATTCTTTCGACGAGTGACTGACCTATCTCTTTTGTTTCCTTTTTTCAGCCGCTATATTCAGAGCCGCACGTGCTCCGGAAGACGCACACAACATTTGCTTATCAGAGCCACTGGCTCCGACTATGAAGTTTCCTGCCCGTGTCATCTGGGTCTGTATTGTTTGCAAAGTGATCTGGATTAATATGCTTATATGCAAGGCTGAAATGACTCTGCTTTAAACATACTTTATAAATCATCAATTGTGTTACAACATACACAGTATGACATGCAAATTAACATTAGGATCTGAACGAAAGCTAGGCTTATTCAGTTCTTCGCCTAAAATTACATTACACAGTTTGTGGAGACATTTGCCATATTCGACTGGTAATTAAGTTCGTGTAATGTTTGTGAAATTTTGTGTAGCAGTGTGATATATTCTTGTAACTGCCGGTCATATGGTCCAGTCAAATTTGAGTTATTTTTCAAGGTCATAAGAGATTGTGAAGCACGATGGACTTGGATGAAATGTCAAACCTTCCATGCATTATGCTTGAATCAAAAAGAGATTTGATTGGACTCTGTGACTGGCTGTTACAAGAAGTTATCACACTCCTGTCGAAAATGGCTATTTTATGGCTAGAAAATATAAAACGTCTGTAAAAGAAGGGTATTATTAAACAAATACATAAATATACAGTCGACTCTCATTATCTCGAATTCCAAGGGACTATCTAAAATACTTCGATATACCCCTACCTCGACATATCAGATTTCCAGAATTGAGGAAAAGATATTTCGCACTACCACATTTAACAAATATATATGTAATTGGACTCTTGAATTTAGAGATATTTTGAAAATATTGTGGAAATTTCTCCTCTTTTCCACAATATTTTTACCTATTTTCATGTTTAGGCAGGGACCAGACTTTTACTTCGAGGTAAGCGGTTATTCGAGATAAGCAAGGTTGAGATAACGAGAGTCAAATGTAATTACATAAAACAGGTAAAGTAAAGATTTGAAGAAGAAGGAAAAAAAAAACATCATTGCATTAATTTATGTGTTGGCCACAGATTGTATGAACTCGTTAACCCTTTCACCCCCCAAGTTTATGAAATGGACTCTTCCATCTCTGAATATGGACACATTCATTTTTGCAAATAGGGATTTCAGTAAAAACCAGTAAAAGGCTGGCAAACAGAGTAGATCCTGATGAGTTGGCTCGTGATGAACCCTCTCATTTGGAACTGCACTGTTCGCAAAGGCATATGCAAGGAAGAAAGGGTTAAGAATAGACACTACCAAGGGAGGTGTCTCTGACCTGAAAGTGCCATTTGTGTCATACTGATGTTGAAGAAGAAATGCATTTTGTGATGTCATGCTCTAAGCTAAAATAATAAATATTTGCTACATGAATAATCCAAACAGATATAAGTATTTCATGACTAGTCAGAATTATGACCTATATGTACTTTGCATATCATTCATATATTCGTGCTCTATAATGAAAGAAATGTGTTAAATAATATCAGTTAGTGTTGTTAAGTATATATTAAGTACTATATGCCTACAGGTAACAAGAAGGGGAATGTAGGACAGTTACCCACCCGGACGTTTACCCACCCCTCATAACCTAAAAGTGGGCAATTACCCACCCAAAAATATTTTTGATAAAACTGTCCTTAAATGTTTTATAAGTGATCTGTAAATTGTCTTATAATATTTTTTATTCAGTATGTCTCCCCCCCTTTAGGGTTGGGAGACATATTGTTTTTCCCCCGGGCATCTGTCTGTCTATCACACTTGTGTCCGCTCTATAACTTGAAAACCGTTCAAGCTATCGTCACGAAACTTCATATAAATATCAACGAACATTAGACACCATGCAGAGCACAAGAACCATAACTCTTGCTTTTATTCTTTTTTTTAGTTATTTCCCTTGGACTCTGTCACAGAATTGTGTCCGCTGTATAACTTGAAAACCGTTCAAGCTATCTTCACGAAGCTTCATATAAATATCAATCAACATTAGATGACATGCAGAGCACAAGAACTATAACTCTTGCATTTATACTTTTTAAGTTATTTCCCTTGGACTCTGTCACAAATAATGTCCACTCTATAACTTGAAAACCGTTCAAGCTATCTTCAAGAAACTTCATATAAATATCAATCAACATTAGATGACATGCAGAGTGCAAGAACCATAACTCTTGCATTTATGCATTTTGAGTTATTTCCCTTGGAATCTCATTAGTTAATATAAATGTTTGCTGAATGTACAATACAATTTGACACTAAAAAGAGGGGGGAGACATCTATGTTTTTGTAGAAAAACAAATTCTTGTTTATTCCTGTTTTATTGGCAAAAATGCTTTTGTATCTATTCAAGAGTTTTAGCTGAAAATGACTTTGTATCAGAGATGAAAGGATGAAATGAAAGATTTATTTTATTTTATTTTTTTTTTCAAAAATGACTTAGTAAGTTTCCTTGGGTATATTTTTTTTTCTAGCAGACTTTGTATCTATTCGAGAGTTTTAGCTGAAAATGACTTTGTATCAGAGATGAAAGGATGAAATGAAAGATTTATTTTATTTATTTATTTATTTGGGTCACACGAATCACCGAAATACCGGAATACTACCGAAATACCGGAATACCCGTGAAAAATATAGGTATACCTGTGAAAGACACCTATTAAAGACACCAATATTGGCTTTAATTAATCAATTAAGTAATATTAAGTCAACCTAATGGAAATGGGATAATACTTTAACCTAAAATAATTTGCAAATTGTCTTTGAAGTGTTTTTTTTATTTGAAAACATTGTTGATAGTCCGCTAAATCAGAGCCGGAATACGACCGGAATACCCGTGAAAAACGTGAATTACCTACACTTCAAACGAAAAGTACATGCAGTACAGCTCAGGTAAAAGAACAAAAAAAAAAAAAACAAAAAAAACAACAAAAAACAAAAACAAACTCTTTACCCCCAATATCGGCGTTTTGCGGACTTCCCCCAAACACTCGGAATCAAACCGAATAAACGTAATATTCGGCGGACAACACTCGCAAGTCCGCGCAAAGTATGTGTTATGCAAAGTTGTGCGAAGGTACTCGGAATCGTAATGTTGTACCCGGAGACATTTTTCCACCATATAGAACAGTCTGTGTGAAGGTTATATCGTCCACGCTCATGCGGATGCGCAGGTTGATCTGAGTCTGCGCTGGTCGCAAAGGTCTTATTATCCCAAAAGTGTTTTCCAAATTTCCGCATTCTGATCCACCAAAATTAGGTGAATTCTCTTGTTTTCTTAAAAGATTTATCAATGCTGCCTTGTTCCCTGAATATATTTGGGTGCTCCCTAGGTCCAAAGAAAACCCCGGTAGCCCCATTCACTGTTCGAGCACGTAACATGGGCCTCAACAACGCTCCATATGAAAAAGTACCGGATTCTTCGGCTCAGTCTACTCCGGCCACATAAGTGGGTCCGGTATGGTCATTTTTACTTAATATGCTGTAGAAAACAAAACAAACACATGGAAATCACAAAAATCACAAAGAGAATCAAACATCTGCCCCCAATCGACGAATAACATAT
The DNA here is from genome assembly GCA_964016985.1 of Anodontia alba. Taxonomy (NCBI): domain Eukaryota; kingdom Metazoa; phylum Mollusca; class Bivalvia; order Lucinida; family Lucinidae; genus Anodontia; species Anodontia alba. The sequence continues at coordinate 66,258,878 of OZ024833.1, read as the reverse complement.
TTATATTTGGTATTCCTGTAACTGCCTTTTCCCATGCAACAACCGCACGCGCTCAATATAAAAGACGTACTATGGTAAAAGACCGGGAAATTCTCACTCGCAGCAACCGCACGTGCCAATATTAATCAACTTAAAGGGGCGCTTCTGCTATCAAAGAGGCATCGAATCAATAAGACAGCCCATGTGAAAAGGGTGTCTGTCACACAAAAACATACACTTTACGCACACAAGGGGCAAGAGAGGCTAATGACAATTCAAATGAGTGAGTGAGTCTTTTTTTACGTCCCAGTAACAGCTAGGTCATATAGTATCTCATATATATATCTCAAATAGTTCTCAAGTTATAGAGTGGACAAAAATATATTACAGAAATCACTAAAATATTTTCGGTGTTCAAAGGGCCACAACTCCAAAAGTAGGCTCTATCGTCAAAGTATATGAACTGTTGAAATGATTAATAGCTTATGAATAAGCCCAGCCCGGAAAAGTGTGCGGGCTCGACAAGACCTACACAGTGTTGACTGGGCCGTTTTTAACTCCAGTTTAAACCAAAATTACGTCGGTACAAAAGTATGATTTACAATGCTCTTACAATGAACCAGACGACAAAACGTACTATAGTACAATGCGACCAGCAAAGACTCGGGTCAGTTTGTGCATCGACCCACTATATAAAGCAAGCTTCTTGGATAGCCCGGAGTCCGAAGAAGGTGCATACTGTACGATCAGCGAAGGATCTGATCAGAATGTGATGTTACAGTCACACTGTTTATCCCGCTTTGGACAGCCCGGCTATCGAAGGTAAGTACGATCAGCGAATGCTCTGATCAGAATGTGCAGTTGCGCAAATTGACCCAAGTCTTCGCTCGTCGCACAAGACGTTTTGTTAAACCCATAGATTGTAGGCGGTACATACGATTAGCGAAGGCTCTGATCAGACTACTGATGTGCAGGCTCAGAGTGTGCAGGCTAATTCGTCTCTTCGTACAAGTTATTATAGGTGCACAGACCCATGCGCGATTTGTTTCTGCAAACCATAACGCTTAACATTCTGGGTAAAGTTTTCAACAGACATTTTGAAATATTTCTATCATTCTTCCAAGAAAACAGGATTTGCATTTCATGCAAATTGTCTCCATTGCATGAAATGTCAAATCCTGTTTTCTTGGTAATAAAACAAATAACGATTTTTTTTTTGATTTTTTTTTTGTCGTCTGCTGAATTAGCCCAGACAGTGGTAATTCGATACCCGCGAGCACCAAGTGTTGTGTCTTTGAGCAAGACACTTTATCCTCGTATCTTAGTATTGGTTTCTACCCAGGAAGACGCTGCCTAGAATGTCCGCGAAGACATATGGCAATATTATGTGAAGATGCCTTCCCGCCGATGCTAGGTTTATACTTGTTTCTCTTTTACTCGTTCAATAAATTACGGTCTTGGTTTTGCATATCGAATGTTGAAGACACAAAAACAGAACACTTTACTTGGAAACGAAAGTTTTGAAGATTGCTCTATAAGTCATTAAAGATAATGTTATTAATGTATATACAGTAAGAGAATAACATAACAATATTCATTTGTACCCTGGTAAATGCGAGGTAACGTCGTCACACTGCAGGGTTTTACTCTTTTAAGGGAGCTAACTGCAACTGACTATTAAAAGGGAGTTAACTGCAATTGCTTTACGAGTCTGGCCCATGCGAAACGGGATGGGGAACATCGCTTTTTTTACGAATCGCGCCAATTAAGCTTATAAAATAAGCGTTTAACCAGTACACTGAACCCTTTTCCTCCAGAAACTTGTAACTGCCAATCTTGAAGCAGTGGAAGAAGCGAATGACCGCAGCAAATACATGTGTTTCATGTTAAGTGGGGATCGAATCGCGTTCGATTCCCGCCGGTGCGATATCATTTTTCCAATGAAGTCAGTGCAAACAACTTATAGCTCGAAAGCAGACGTGTCATATTTATATGAGGGTATAACGAAAGAGCTTTCCAGAGAGAGAGAGAGAGAGAGAGAGAGAGAGAGAGAGTTTGCAAAACTTGTAAGATTCTGGCTTATCCAGGCTATGAGATTTGGTTATTCCTAGAAAAATGGCTAAACTGTTTTTGCAAACAGTGAAACCTGACCAGACGCCGCATTCTATCATCTCAATATGACTTTTTTTTTTTTTTTTTTTTTTTGCCGCTGTTGTTGTTGAAAGAGGCATAAGACATCAAGTCACGGTGATTTAAATGGACAGTCGTATCCCTGGTCCAATCATCAACCGTCCAGGCCTCGATCCGAGAAATGTAGATACATTCCAGCGTGTCCGTTTCTGTCTCCCTTGTCAAATGAAATGTATCCATACTTTAACCCTTGAAGCGCTTAGCATATTCAGCAGATGGCATTTACATTTTTTTCTTATTTTCCTGTGTAAATTAAGCGTGACATTACATGTGAATCATCTGCTGGGGCAGACGATTCAAAAGAAATGTTCATCCTAATTTTCACCGTAAAATACTAAAACAGTAAGATCGACATCTCCTCTAGAACTTTCAGCAGTGCTTCGGGGGTTCAAAGTATTTTCTTGGCAGCAGCAGCACCTGCAAAGTATTTTTTTTTTTTTTTTTTTTTTTTTTTTGCGGCGAGAGCGCTATATATAAAATTTCGCGATGTATTCGGGGTAATATTTACACAGATTGATGCAACGATTCTCATATTTATAAAGGCGTGCTGCTGGAACACATTATTTATATTAATATATTTATATTATATTTAAAATAATATCCATACAAGCTCCATGGATGTAAGGATGACGTTTCTCATCATGATTGCATTGGTTGTTTAATCTGCGTAACTTTCAAACATGCGTAAATGATTAACTTTCGGTGTGTCGTGTTTGAGACTTACTTCTGGCCATATATTTTTTTATATAAAATTATTCACTCAACTGATAAATATTTTATACAAAAAGTCGTATGTACTTTTCGTTTGAAGTGTAGGTAATTCACGTTTTTCACGGCTATTCCGTTTTTTACGGGTATTCCGGCTCTGATTTAGCGGACTATCAACAATGTTTTCAAATAAAAAAAAAAAAAAAAAAAAAAAAACACTTCAAAGACAATTTGCAAATTATTTGAGGTTAAAATATTATCCCTTTCCATTAGGTTGACACAATATTACTTAATTGATTAATTAAAGCCAATATTGGTGTCTTTAATAGGTGTCTTTCACAGGTATACCTATATTTTTCACGGGTATTCCGGTATTTCGGTAGTATTCCGGTATTTCGGTGATTCGTGTGACCGATTTATTTTTTTTTCAAAAATGACTTAGTAAGTTTCCTTGGGTATATTTTTTTTCTAGCAGACTAGAAATGTCATCTCATGGCGTTAAAGGTAAATTTGAATGTTTATATCTTTGCATCATCCGAAATCAGAAATACATGATGAGGCCCAAGATGACATGGAAGCAGCTGACAGAGAGGGATTGCAGAGAGTGGAAGCTCTCGGCTCTCAGCCCTCATGTTAGAAATATGTGGAGATCTGGTGTGAGATCTGTCATGCGTGCAGCAAGCCAGCTATCTGGAAGGGGGCCCACTGATATGGTTGTTGCCCCTGTACCTGCATGTTAATCAAAAATCTGATTATGATATGATAAATTATGGATATATTTAAAGTATAAAACAAAAGAAATGGAAAAGAATTAAAGATTTAATACAACATTAAAAATTATTGGAACAGGTGAGTAAATGTCCGGATGGGTAATTGTCCTTTGGTTAATTGTCTGGGTGGTAATTGTCCTTACCCCCAGGTAGATATAATCTACCATAATGGTCGTGAACTTTTGGACAGATTGGTCCGTGCAAACAATGCAGATCCAGAGCGGACTGCTCCTTTGGCAGTCTGATCAGGGTCTTCACTGTTCCATTCCATCTGCATCATATAGACACATGTTAATTGCAGAACCAAACTGGAAAAATTTTGGGATGATTACAGCAATGTTTCATTCATCCAGTTGCTAGGATGTTTAGGTTTATACAATCACATTAACCTTTACCACTCTCAGAGCATTTTCAGCAGACAACAAATTGAGGATATGTTCTTATTTTTCCAAAAAAACAGGATTTGACATTTCATGCAAATTGTTAATTTGCATGAAATATCATATCCTGTTTTCTGGGTGGGAAAAATAAAAATATTTCAAAATGTTGTCTTCTGAAAATTTATCCAGAGTGCTAAACGTTAAATAAATCTCAACCTACAACTATCCCAGTTTGGTAGCTTTTCTGCATTTGTATGTGGTATAGTTATGATTACATATTGTGCTGTTTTTGATGACAATCCAGTAACTGGATTTTAGACCAATAAAATTATTTGTATTTGTATATGTTTATTATTATTTGTAGACACAGGCTGGGGAAGAGCTCACAAGACTGCCATACAGAGATGGTACCATCAGTTTAAGAACAACCCAGATAATCTCGCTAGACTGGTCACAAAGTTCAAGAATCGGGAGGGTTGGACCCACAAAGACGTTCTTAGACTGTCGCACCCAATTCCCAAAACTGATGCAACTGGTTACATTTTCAGGTATTATTCATAGCTCTAGAAAAAAATCAGGGCCCAGTTGTTCAAAGCATCGTTAGTTTACAAGCTGGTTAGTGGTCAAAATATTAACTGCTCTAGTAAGCACAATATTTAATTCATAGTTATTTTTGCTGAAAAATGTGAAATGCAAAAGCTACTCATAGTTTTTCAGCAAAAATATTAGCATATATGCCATATTTAAGGATAAAAGTTTTAAGGATATGTTAACTAACGACATCGTTAGTTTTGAACAACTGGGCCAAGGAGTATCAGGAAAATATTTTCTTATTTCTCTCTGGAAGCGGAAATCAGCTCATCATGCACTGCATGGTGCTTCATTGCACAGCCTTTCATTATCATCCTTCCATCATCTTGATATGACACCCAATCATTTTCATCATCTTATTTCTTCCCAAAAAACATATGTTGTGGGTACTCATTAGAAGCGCCTTTCTAATGAGTATTTCTGGGGAGAAATAAGAAAATTATGTTTGGTTGAAAAAAAAAACAAAAAAAAAACAAATGCCATATCTAGAGCTGTGTTTGTGTCTGAGTGATTGTTTGTTTGAGTTGGACCTTTATTGTTGATGGCCAAGTCAACACTCTTAAGTTCATGCCCAGCCAGTCAGTGAACCTAAAACTTTTCCTGGGCAGGCTTAGTCCTCTAAGCAGTTAACCAGTACTTGTGCACACACTTATGCCAGTAACTGACAACTGCCCTTCTTAAGGTTGGGGGAACGCAAGATTGCTAAAATGGTCACGGCCCATTGACCAAGATGGCCGCCATGCCAATATATGGTAAAAACCTTTAAAAATCTTCTTCTCCAGAACTGAGGATGCCTTGGGGCTGAATCTTTGCGCAAATCATCAGGGACGGGAGGTCTACCAAAATTGCTAAAATGATGGTCCTACATTGATGTTTGACCTTTTTACAGCGAGGTCAAGTTTGCTTCCCTATGCATTTGTATGGGCACCATACATTTGTATGGGAAAAATGTTGAGAATTTCAAATGATTCTCCTTTGGGCCAATGTTGCTCAAATTTTATGTGGAGCCTCCTTAGGTTGGGGGAACGAAAGACTGCTAAAATGGTCGCGGTCCATTGACCAAGAAGGCTGCCATGCTCATATATAAAAAAAACCTTTAAAAATCTTCTTCTCCAGAACCAAATAAGCCCTGGGGCCTTATCTTTGCACAAATCCTCAGGGACAGGAGATCTTCCAAAATTGCTAAAATGATGGTCCTACATTGACATTTGACCTTTTTATGGCAAGGTCAAATTTGCTTCCCCATGCATTTGTATGGGCCCTATACATTTATATAGGAAAAATGTTGAGAATTCATATTTTGGACATCTCCTCTATATAAATCCAGTTAAATCAAAACTTGATGATGAGCATTTGGGCACTTATGAGACACAAATAGCTAAATGAGCTGATAGAAAATCCAAGATGGCTACCACAGCCGCCATCTTGAAAATCAATTTTTAACATCTCTTCTCAAACTTTAGATCGCTTTGAGCCAAAACTTGCTCTTTAGCAACAGGATGACTTCTGGATCGAAACAAGCTAAAATTGTGTCGATCGAAAATCCAAGATGGCCGCAATGGTTCTGTCCATTGAACCAGATGGCCACCAGAGCTAAAAAAATAGAAAATCTTCAAACGACATCTCGTCCTTAGCCAATGGCCTGATTTCAAAATATTTGCACAGAAGTGTTCCTTCAATGGCCCTCAACCAAAATTACTAAAATGACTGCTTGGCTGAACAAGAAATTGGCCAGAGCTAAAAATAGAAAAACTTTTAAAATACATCTCCTCTGCAGGCAGTGTCCTGATTTCAAAGTAATTTCACAGAACTCTTATAGCCCTTTACCAAAATTGCTAAAAAAGTTCTGCTTGGCTGAACAAAATGGCCACCAGAGCTAAAAATAGAAAAAAAACCTTTAAACATCTCCTCGTTGGCCAGTGGCCTAATTTCAAAATGATTTCACAGAAATTTGCTCTTAACCCTCTTTACCAAACTTGCCAAAATGGTTCTGCTTTGCTGAACAAAATGGTCACCAGAGCTAAAAATAGAAAAACTGTGGCCAGTGGCAAAATTTCAAAATAATTTCACATCAGTATTCCTCTTATGCCCCTTTGCCAAACTTGCTAAAATGGTTCTGCTCTGCTGAACAAAATAGTTGCCAGAGCTAAAAATAGAAAAAAAAGCCTTTAAAGGACAAGATAAGTAGATGAACTAAATGACTTCTGAAAAATATCTGAACTTTTTTTTTTTACTTATGGCGTTTTGAAAATTTCAGCATATTAACCTTGTAAGCAAGATATCTCAAAAACTGTTTAAGCCATTGCCTTGTCATAAGTTTCAAAATTTGACAGTATTGGAAAAACGTTGCATGCCATCTGCATATCTGCAGTGGCTGGTTCACTCAGGTGAGCGAGTTGTGGCCCGTGGGCCTCTTGTCCTTATTTCTCCACAAATAAACATGTTGTGGTACTCATTAGAAGTGCCTCACTGAGGCACTTCTAATGAGTACCACAACATATTTATTTGTGGAGAAATAAGAAAAATATCAGTATGTTTTGGTTAAAAAAAAAAGCACCTTATCTGGAGCTATTTTCTTCTTTCAATATTAAGACAATCCCACTTGAAGCTATGTTCTACTTTCGATATTAACCTTTACCACTCTCTTGGCATTTTCAGCAGACGGCAAATTGTTGATATTTTTCTTATTTTTCCCAGAAAACAGGATTTGACATTTCATGCAAATTGTCTCCTTAGGAGACAATTTGCATGAAATGTCGTATCCTGTTTTCTGGGAATAATAAGAAATTATTTCAAAATGTCATCTGCTGAAAATTTTACCCAGAGTTCTAAGCGTTAAGACAATCCCACTTATAAGACGACTTAAAAAGGTATAGGCAGTACCAAAGGTGGTCTTAATAGCAGAATTTTACTGTAAATGTGACGACTTTAGTCTGGAAACCACCAAAAGGGTAACTGGCAAACAGTGCAGACCCAGATCAGTGGCATTTGATCAGGGTCTACATTGTTTGCATTAAATACAGGAATTTCTCTAACATTGATAATAAAAATACTAACCAGACACCCTGGTATTGGAAACAGACGGGTCCAAAGATTTGTGGTAGAAGAGTCAATTCGATGTAAATAAACACAACTTTATATGTGAATTTATATTATGTAAGAATGTTTTAACCAACCAAAAAGCATTAATATTTTTATTTCTCCACAAAAATTATGTTTTGTGTGCTCTTTGGAATTGCCTTATTGAGAGGCTTCCGCTGAGTTCCAATTGTTGCGTAGAGAAGTGACAGAAGTCAGAAAACTTTGTTTAATGCTTATAATATGCTGGGTAAAAATTGCAGCAGGTGACATTTTGAAATATTTTTCCAGGAAAATAGCTTGAATGATATTTCGTGCAAATTGTCTCCTTAGGAGTCTATTTGCTTTCTGCGAAAAAATAAGAAAAATATAATGCTTAGCACTCTGGGTAAAATTTTCAGCAGACGACACTTTGAAATATTTTTTTTATTTTTCCCAGAAAACAGGATATGACATTTTATGCAAATTAGGAGACAATTTGCATGAAATGTCCAAGCCTGTTTTTTGGGAAAAATAAGAAAAATATCAATTTGTTGTCTGCTGAATATGCCCAGAGAGTGGTAAAAGTTAAACCATAGCTGCAGATATATATTATTTTTCTTATGTTTCCACGAAAACATGTTGTGGGCACTCATTAGAAATGCCTCATTGAGGGGCTTCTAATGAATACCCACAACAAATGTTTTCATGGAGAAATAAGAAAACATCAGTACTTTTTGGTTAAAATATCTTATCAGGAGCTATGTTAAACCTCCTATTGTCATGTAAATTCCAGATACATAACAAAAGGGCTGAAAGAGGCAGACAACTATTACATCATAAAGTACCCAGATCTTGATCCTAATTCAGAGGTGCTCCGAATAGCAAGAAAAATGAAAGTCTATGAAGATGCACTTAGATGCACCAATGAAGAAGAACTCTGTCACATGATTACTGAGTACAAACTGAACTGGGAGCACCTGCCAACAAATATGCTGACTTCTAAGACAATTTGGCAGGCTTTATTAAGAGATATGCCTATTGAGGCTTTGGTGAGGAATCTTGGGCGGATGACGAGGTTGGGAGTATTCCCTGAAAATAGTGAGGCAGAAGAGATTGCTCTAGATAAGATAAGGTATGCATTCCATATTGTATGATAAGATAAGGTATGCATCACATAATTTATGATAAGGCATGCATCACACAATTTATGAAAAGATAAGTTATGCGTTGCATAATTTATGATAAGCTAAGGTATGCGCTGCATAATTTATGATAAGGTATGAGTCGCATAATTATGATAAGATAAGGTATGCATTGCATAATTTATGATAAGATAAGGTACAATGTATGTGTTGCATAATTTATGATGATAAGGTATGTGTCACATAATTTATGATAGATAAGATATGCCTTGCATAATTTATGATAAGGTACAATGTATGTGTTGCATAATTTATGATGATAAGATAAGGTATGCATCACAAAATTTATGATAAGATAAGGTATGCGTCACAAACTTTATGATAAGATAAGGTATGTGTCGTATAATTTATGATATAATAAGCTATGCATATATTTATGAGAAGGTAAGGTATGCATTGCATAACTTATGATAAGATAATGTATGCATTGCATGATTTATGATAAGATAATGTGTTAAACAATTTATATCCTTACAGAATTGCTAGGATGACCAATGTGTGAACAAACATCAGAGATTCAGAATGACTTAGACCTCCAAATTGTTACCATAATAACTTTTCAATGATCTTATCCGTTGACAGGTGCCTAATGTGCAGTTCTCTTGTCTGACTTTAATGTTTTGCATGCTGGTTAAACATTTCAGACACATTTGTTGTTGTTTTTTTTTGTTCTCAGAAAATAGGATTTGATATTTCATGCCAATCCTTAGGAGACAATTACATGAAAGGTCAAAGCCTATTTTCTGAGAAAATTAAGAAACAAAATTGTCGTCTGCTGAATCTACCCATACAATGGTAAAGGTTATGCTCTATGAACAAGAAACATCTGCTGTGATTAGGTTGGAATTTATATATTATATATACATGTATTATTATGTATTTTTGTTAATTTTGTTTATGGACTTCAAATAAGATTCTAGTAAGGTGAAAGTTTAGTAAAGTGAATGTTTTTTGTTTCATGCATACTATAGTAAAGTAAAACATGTAATTTGTGGAACAGAAGCCATCACGAAATCATACCTATATCATTTTGATCCCCTTAAACCCCACTTTTATATAGTAAAACTGGGATTTACAGGGGTATAGATTATTTTTCTTATTTCTGCTAAAAACATAGATTGTGGGTACTCGTTAGAACCGCCTCGGTGAGGCAGTTCTAAGGAGAACCCACAGTCTATGTTTTGAGCAGAATTATGAAAAATATCAGAATTTTTATCTGAAAACATTCAGTTTTTTGGTGGTGAAATTTTCAGTATATTTGAATAGGCATATTTTTGTAATGATTGCATTGTTGCATCCTTTTCAGATTAGAGGAAAGGTTACTGACCTAAATTTTAGGTGACCAAAGCACTTAAAATCAGATTGGATACTCTTTACCAGTTTCATGACTAAATGTGCAAAATAAATGTTCCCCATAAAGTCATTTTTATACACACCACACAGTACAGGCAGGGTATTGTGGTTTCATGTTAGACATCTGTGTGTCTGTCCGTCCGTCCTTATTTTGTTTCCGGATTATAACGTGAATAAACATCAGTGGATTTTCATAAAACTTGGTATGTGCATTGATACTGTGGAAGTCTGGTTTGGGATTGCTAATGGGCAAATTTCGTCAAATTTTGATGGAGTTATATGCCCGAGACATGCCCATATTTTCGTTTCCGGACGATAACTTGTGTAAATGTCAAGGGATTTTAACCAAACTTGGTACATGCATTAATATTAAGGAGATCTGGTTTGGGATTGCTAATGAGCAAATTTTGTCAATGTTTGACAGAGTTATCTGCCCGCAACACGATAATGGCGGGGTGTTATAGTTTAACGTGTTTATTTACAACAAAATTTTCCCATTTTCATATCTCTTGCTGATGAAATACCGTATAGACCCTAGGTAATGGGACAGACAAGCCTGAACAAATAGCGTAGTCCCTGATCAGATGCCACAACCAAAACTGGTGTAAACAGTGTAGATCCAGATAAGACGGTCTCATCAGGATCTACACCATTTGCCAGTCTATTTTTGATTTTAGACTGAAACTCCTATTTGCATTCATGCCTCAGTGGACAAGTCCAAATTCAAGAATGGAAGAGTCCACTTCAGAAGCTCAGGGATGAAATGGTTAAGATGTGTCAATATATATAATAAATACAGTATACTTGGCGACTTTCCCTCTCCCCTGTTCACAGATTTATCGTGGGTTAGCTATCTTCTGAATTTAGCTGAGACCCCGCATGCATTTGGTAGTATACATGTACATATTACAAGTAAAACTGGTAATCGCATTAATCCTTTCTGAAATGGACTATTCCATCTCTGAATTTGGACACATCCATTGTTGCAAATAAGGGTTTCAGTCAAAAATCAGTAACAGACTGGCAAACAGTGTAGATCATGATGAGATGGCTCATCTGGATCTACACTGTTTGCAAATGTAGCTATTTGGTCTATAGGACTGAAAAGGTTGAACATCTGGCAGTTGTACCGATATTCTGGAGATTTATAATTAAGGCTGGCTAATCGGAGCTAAAAACATAATCGATTATCAGTGTGCCATTGTGATTGATAATCGATTAGTAATCACTGAAGATTTCATAATAATTTTGCCTATCTGACTGAGCATGACTCTTACCATATGTCATATTGTACTGTATGCATATGGCCAGACAGGCGTGAGCAAACAGTGTAGATCCAGACGAGATGTCGCAAACGCGGCCTCTGATCAGGGTCTACACTGTTTGCCACTCATCCAGCTATTTAAGACACTAAAGTGGGTAGTAAATTGTCCTTGTTTAAATTTTAGATTAATATGGTAAAGTGTTGAGGTGTCTGAATACTAAGGGTAAATACGGTAAAGTAACAGACATATCAAATGATCGATTATTAGCGAATCTGTAATGATAATCATTTTTGTGGTATTTATCGATCAATTAATCAATTATCTGATTAATCGTGCCAGCTTTATTTATAATACATGTAATAAGAATAATAATAATTTCTCTGAAAAATAATAATAAAAAAAAAAAAAAAAAATGGATGTCTTTTGCTTCATTTGTGGATGGCTCTTTAATGGTGAATGTAGACTATACTAAATTGAATTATTAGTCGATAACATTTATTATACTTTTTCTTATTTGTCACAGAATATAGGGTCTGGCATAATGACTGATGAGTCACATGACATGTTAGGCCATATTCTCTGACTATTACGCATGTGGCATCTTCCTATTTTTGTGATAAGCATTCTAAAGACCAGTACTGCTTAAATAAACAAGTGAATACTCTTGGTGCATATTTGTCCATTTTTACAAGGAAGATAACTTCTGTGACTTCCTATTGGTTTTTCTCATACCAGTCTCCTTCTGAAAGGGGTCATCTAAAAAAGGAAAGAATTTGCTCCAGAGCAAATTCTTTCCCATTTTAGATGACCCCTTTTTTGTGCAGACCCCTTTTCTGAAGTGAGGTAAAAAATTTGACAAAAAATCATCCCATGAAAATGTATCCATTCTCCTTAAATTAGGAAAATCAACACAGAAGCGGAACCACGAGAAGATGATGACAGTGAAATCCCACATAGGAGAAATGTCATCCATCCATTCAAGATCCTTATTGGGCTAGTCACTTACAAAATAGGAAGAGGGGAGAAAGGGAGCTTGTGCTGGATTCCGAATGACAAGATCATCAAGGCGCTTGATACTGCTTTCTATCAGGCCTTTCATCATGTCGAGCCAACGAATAAGAAATTCTTCTTGGGCGTGGATGTGAGTGGTTCCATGTCACAGCCGGTAATTGGTTCCAGGTGAGTACAGAATTATAACAAATCAGTGTGCCGGGACACAGCAGAAACTGCATAGCTGCATATGTGTACTTAAGGCTCAGACCAGTACAGACGTAATCTGTGCAAGTAAGGCATTCGCTGTTCTAATTTATTTGTTTTGTCATTTGACTGTTTAAATATCTTTATCACCTATCTTTATCACCTATCCCCCACAACCTCCTCCTCCCAAGTTACACACACAGACACACTTTTCAGATGAATTTTGTTACTTTTTCTACATTTAGAACTTAATCACTTTTCAGGTTCAGACACTATCAAAGTGTATAGGTATTGGGTATCTTGAGACCGCAACTCCTTTTATGCCTTTTAAACTGTACAGGTGTTTTTGTCATGATCTGAAGATGTGCATGTGATTTGGATATAATTCTCTGATTAATTTCATCACTTTTTTTTTTGTGCTCAAATATTATCAAAATGTTTTGATAGTAGGTAACTTGTTGGCCTGGGCCCTGGTTTATAATCATTCTTTAAGTTAAGGTCAAGTAACTGTGAGAGCTGAGATTTGCATAGCATATTTGTCTTTACACATAAAAGCTGTATTTCAAAAAAGTTTTGAAACTAAATATTTAGACATCGACTGCTGAATAAACACAAAACTATTCGAGTTGGCTTTAAATGCCTCATTTCATGTGTTAAAATGTCAGACCTTAAGGTACCTAGCAGGCATACGTTGAACACCATCGTGCAGTTAAAGAGGACAGCATTTTTTTTTAATTAGATTGTTAATTAAATTTTCAGTACGGTGAGCTGTGCAATGGCAGCAGCAGCAATGATGATGACAGTAGTTCGGACAGAGAGTAATTACGTCATCCGAGGATTCAGCCACAAACTAGTGGATCTCTGCATAGATCCGGAAGACACCTTAGAGATAGTCATGAGAAAAGCTAACGATAAAAATTTCGGGGCCACAGATTGTGCCTTACCGATGAAGTGGGCCATAGAAAACAGGGACAGAGACATTGATGTTTTCATAGTATACACAGACAATGAGACTTGGTTTGTACATTAACCCATTTTAATGTAGAAACGCCCAAATGGGTCAATCATTCTCTTCCTTCTGCTGATTCTAGAAGGGAAGTTATCAGTTTCTGGCGAAAGAATGTGCACTGTACTGGTTAATCGCTTAGAGGACTGAGCCTGCCCAGAAAAAGTATGGTTAGATAAACTGACCGGCTCAACATGACCTTAACGCTTAGCACTCTGGGTAAAATTTTCAGCAGACGACATTTTGAAATATTTTTCTTATTTTTCCCAGAAAACAGGATTTGACATTTCATGCAAATTGTCTCCTTAGGAGACAATTTGCATGAAATGTCAAATCCTAGGAGACAATTTGCATGAAATGTCAAATCCTGTTTTCTGGGAAAAATAAGAAAAATAACATCATTTTGTCGTCTGCTGAAAATGCCCAGAGAGTGGTAAAGGTTAACAGTGTTGAATGGGATGTCATACTCAAAACCAAACCAAACTCAACCCAAAAGGGTAATTTGCAAACAGTGCAGATCCAGATCAGATGCCTTATTCTGCAGGAATTTCTATAAAACATAGTTGTGATAAAACAAACTAACCAGACACCCTGCTGTTGGAAATAGACCGGTCCAAAGAGTTGTGGTATAGTCCACTCAACATAAATGGATTAATTTCTGTGGCTAATAAGGGGAATGGATATGTCTTCAAGTAAAATTGCTCTGACAGGGTATTATGTATCTCCCTTATCGTTGGCCTTGTCTTTCTGAATAAATTCAGATACCACACCTATATATATATATATATATATATTACCTCTAGTTTCAGATTACTTAATCCATGATGTTGATACAAATTCTCTTATTTAATGACAAACAGTGCAGTTTCTGATCTGTTGGCTTCTGGATCTACACTGTTTGCAAAGGCTGGGCATACCTGGGTTCAAAGGACTAGGGTTAAAGGACTATGGTTGCCTGCTTTGTTTGAAAGTATTCAAATAGTAGGAAACTTCATTCCTGTCTCCCATTGAAAACTGGCGAAAAAAATCACCAGGTGCATCCATTCAACTAACCCATTTGTGTTTAGTGAACTATTCTACCTGCACTCTGCACACGTTCATTTCAACATAAGTTACCTGTGTCTGGTTAATTTTTATCTCGCCTGTACGAAAGTACAGGAAGAGCTATTGCACTACCCCCAGCATCGGTAATGGCGGTGGCAATAACAAAAATGTTAAAGTTTTATATCAAAGTGTTTAAGAGTTAAAGACCTTATATTTTCTAAATCCTTAGCCGGCTATAGACCCCCTCCCCCCTCTGCCCAGGGGGAATTTTGTACACTATAATTTTCTGAAACTACATTATATAAGAAGTAAAATGACTCGTTAGCCCTCTGGCGATGGGGGCGTTTAGGAGTAACATCCATTTTACCAATATTACTCTCAAAACAATAGACATTTTCTCAAATTACATTATATGAGAAACAAAATGACACATGTTAGCCCTCTGGAGATGTGGGCATTTACGAATAACAGCCATGTAACCAATGTTACCCTCAAAGCAGTAGACAGACTTTGGTTCAAATACTTAAGTATTCATATTCTTTTTTACTAGCATGCTATTTGCTGCCAGTGCATGTGGTTTTATAGAGACAGGTATCTTAACTCTTGTCATGCTGAATAAATTAAGTTGCCACACCCATTTCTAATTTTCAGCCTATCAGATTACTTGATCCAGATTGTTGATATAAATTCACATACTTAATGGCAAACAGTGCAGATCCAGAGCAGTTGGCTTCTTCATATGCCAAGTGATCTGGATCTGCACTGTTTGCAAAGGCAGGGTATATCCAGGTTCAGCAGGACTAGGGTTAATAGTTTGAATTGTCAATGAATTGTGATATAACTGTTACATATGTTACTATTATCCAAGAGATCACTTAGCACTCTGGGTAAAATTTTCTGCAGACAACATACATGTACATGTATTGAAATATTTTTTCTTATTTTTCCCAGAAAACAGGATTTGACATTTCATGCAAATTGTCTCCAATGGATACAATTTGCATGAAATGTCAAAGTCTGTTTTATGAAAAGAAGAAGGAAAGTATCATCAATTTGTCGTCTGCTGAATTAGCCCAGAGAGTGGTTAAGGTTAGTAAAGCAAACTCTTCTGATATAGAAACTCCATTTATCAATATCTAACGGTATAATTACAAGGCATATTGATGACAAAGGGGACTTTGGTTTTACCTTTTTAATGAATTATCTCCCCATATGCTATGTCTTGTAGGATATATACCTCACCTTAGCTTATTCGTTTTGTCAGATCATCTAGTCACACTAGTGGCTTTAATGACTGTAGTGAACTTCTTACTGCTTAACTTCTAAATAAATCCACAAAATAAAATCTACATTACGCTATTGCTATCAAAACTGTCAAAAACACTTCCAAAATTTTATCGGCAGTACTAAATCAGAAAATATGTGAAGATACCCAGAAAGTGTCACAATTCCAGAGAAAAGCATTTCCAAGGCATCAAAAGAAGAAGAGATGAAAGAACAGACAATGACAAAATAAATGCCATGTAACAAACCACCAACACAAAAACAAAGATGAACTGCCAATAAGGCTGTACGGTATGTCAGGTTTTGAATGTCATTTCCTGGGTATCTTCACTTATAATTTTATGGTGACTTACTTTACAAACTCAGAAAACTCTTCTCATTTGAACCAGTGCCCAAGAAAACCTACAATAAAACCTGTGTAATACATAGGTTTTATTGTAGGTTTTCTTGATTGTAACCAGCAAAGATCAGCCTGTGCATCCACTTTGTATGGCAAAGATCTCATTTATCTCTCTTTGGATAGCCTGGAGGCTGTAGATGGCACATGCCAGTACGAAAACACGCCTATTCAAATATATTGAAAATTTCACCACCAAAAACTGAAAGTTTTCAGATAAAAATTCTGATATTTTTCATATTTCTGCTCAGTCCTTGGGAGGCAGTTCTAATGAGTACCAACAATCTATGTATTTGAGCAGAAATAAGAAAAATAATGTATACCCCTGTAAACCCCAGTTTTACTATTTAAAAGTGGGGTTTCAGGGGTTCAAATTTTCGTGATGCCATCAGCGAAGACTGATCAGATTGCACGGATGTGTAGGCTGATCTGAGTCTTCGCTTGTCGCACAAGTCTTATTGTAGGTTTTGTATGTGCTGGCTCAGTTGTCTCTGTAAAAACATAAAAGGGACTCCCATCGACGAGGCGCTTCTAATGAGTAACCACAACATATATTTTTTTTATGACAAAATTGAGAAAACTAGCCCAGAATTATCATCCAATACTCATTCACCATATGTCCTCTGTTTATGAAAAATCACTACACAATCACACATAATTTTGAAACATTTATCATTGTCTATGACCATGGGCATAGACAATCTTAGAGTTTGCCATCGTTCTGGAAGCACTTTGTGAACGGTCATGGACTGGTCAAATACTAGTTTCTATGGACTGTTCAGCATTATATTATAATCAAGTATTAGCATTCACAAAAAAGCTTTGTCTCCACTTAGCTTGTTGTATATGAGATTTAGTCATATTTGGGATTGTTTGATTTTGTTTTTCATTTTCAGGTTCGGAAACATACATCCGGCCGAAGCGCTCAGACAGTATCGTATATATGCACAAAATCAAGCAGTCAAGTTAATTGTTTGTGGGATGTGTGCAAACAAGTTCTCCATTGCCGATCCCTCGGATGGAGGAATGTTAGATATAGTGGGATTTGACTCAGCAGCCCCACAACTCATTACAGACTTTGCCATTGAGAAATAAAAGAGAGTAGAAAATCGATCGCTTGTTTGTTCCAATTATATGGTGGATCTGCCATGGTCCAGCGGATCGAGTCCATAACGTGCACGTACTACACGGCAATCCCAAGTGTTTAATTGGTTTATATATATAACCTAAGTGCGCGGGATAGAAAGAAGTCATACCTGAAGTTCAGCTCAATATATTCAGCAGACGATATTATAAAGTTGTTTTTCATATTTTTGTCAAAACAGTAAAACGTCAAACTTGTTTCTGAATCCCTAGGAAATTCTCAAGTAAACAAAAACTTATGAATATTTTGGGAAGTTTTTGTTTTCTTATTATATAAGGAAAGTGTATGTTGTGTGCATTCATTAGAATTGCCTCATCAAGTCAATTCTAATGAGTGCACTCAACATACCATTATTTTATAGATGTCTTGGAAAAATCTCTTAACTATCTCCATTTGCCTCTGTCTAGGACAAATTTTCATGTTCCCAAAGATGTCTAACCATTAAAGTTTGACATTCAAATATTTTGACAATTATACCGGAGCAAATAGTCTATGTCCAGAGCAGTCTGATCAGGATCTGCACAGTTCAACATTCATTCAGCATTTTTTGGACATATCACTGGAGAGCCATATTATTCTTGTCATGTTGAAGAAAGTAAGATTTTATCCTCTAAGGCTGGCACAATTCATCGGATAATAGATTAATTGATCTATAAATTCCACAAAAATGACTATCATTACAGATTTGCTAATAATCGATCAGTTGATTTCTGTGTTGTTACTTTACCATACTTACCCTTAGTATTGAGACACCTCAATTACCATACTTTATCTAAATTTGAACAAGTCCAATTTACTACCCTCTGTTGTGTCTAAAATAGCTGGGTAAGTGGCAAACAGTGTAGACCCTGATGAGACGCTGCATTTGTGGCATCTCATCTGGGTCTACACTGTTTGCTCATGCATGTCTGACAAAATACAACAAATTATAACACATGAAAGGGTCATGCTCAAATCATGATTATGATCAAATCTTCAGTGATTACTAATCAGGTATCGATCACAATGGCAGGACTGATAATCGATTATCTTTTCAGTCTTGATAAGCCAGCCTTATTACCCTCCTCTACTTGTCAGCCTTCAGATTTCTTGATCCAGGTTGTTGATACAAATTCACGTAATGAATGTCAAACAGTGCAGATCCAGATAAGTCTACGTCTTCAGAAGCAAACTGATCTGGACCTACACAGTTTGGAAAGGCAGTGAATATCCAGGTTTAGCAGGACCAGGGTTAAGATTTTGAGAAAGGCACAGGAATAGTTAAGGAGGAATCTATGCTCCATAAAAACATATTTTGTGGGTATTTCTTAGAAGCACCTTAGCAACATGCTCCTAATGACTACCCACAACATGTTTTTTAAAGACAATTAAGAAAAAAATATCCCAGAATTATCACTGAATACACCTCCTTAGCAAATTTGGGAAGGTATGATAAAGTGTCTGAATATTCAGAGAAAATGAGGTATGAAACCTTTCTGGGACAGAAATGCTTTTCATGAAAATTCACAAAAACAAACCGAGACAGAAAGCATGACTCGATATACATGTCTTTTAAATGTTAGCATTAGTGGGGAGAATTCAGCAGACACCTTGTCTTGTTTTTTTTCCTGAAAACAGGATTACGTACACCTTTCAATTTCTATGAAGTATAAAATCTTAAAATGTTACCTTTGGAAAGCTCTAAAGTCCTATTTTCTTAGAAAATACGAAAAAATATATCATAATGTTGAAGTTTTTACCCAGGGCCCAGTTGTTCAAAGCTAACGACGTCGTTAGTTAACGATTCGTTAAAATTTACATTGAGTGATACGCGAATATGCTGAAATTTTTTGCTGAAAAAATGTGAGTAGCTTTTGCAGTGCAAAAGCTACTCACATTTTTTCAGCAAAAAATATCAGAATATTGTATATTGAATCCGCTAAAACAATTAACGAAATGACCCTTAACGAGCTCGTTAAGCTAACGACGCTTTGAACGACTGGGCCCAGCATGCTAAAGAGTTATTTATTATAAGCTTGTTAGGGGTATTTTTAATCAAGGCTATTTTCTGTATTGTGTCGAGTTATTGCACTGATACAGACTAGTGATATAGATATTGCACTGTATCAACCCTCGACCATTATCTGCCCTCAGATAATGGGGTCTCGAGTTGATACATCAGGTGATAACCAAAACACCATGTCATAATCTGTTTATCACATATTCAAATCCACTTCTAACTGTTTTGGAAGTTTAAAATCACCATAAAATTATAAAACAGATGATGATTCAAGCACAAATGCGCGTAATATCACATCATTTACATCATGTTGTTTACATCACCATAATGTCGCAAACAAGCTGATAACTCTTGTCAGTTCAAAATACACTGCTTTGGTTATCAGACCGGGCGGGCAGATAATCAGCTTCCATTCAAAATACATACTTTGTTTCCAGTTATAAGCATGATTATCTGTACCAACTGACATTGTAACCAGGTTATGGGGTAAGGCTGGCTAATCAGAGCTGAAAAGATAACCGATTATCAGTCCTGCCATTGTGATTGATAATCAATTAGTAATTGCTGTAGATTTGATCATAATTTTACCTATTTGAGCATGACTCTATCATATTTACTTTATTGTATGTATTTTATCAGACAGGCCTGAGCAAACAGTGTAGACCCAAATGAGGTGCTGCATATATGCCGCAAATGCGGCGTCTCATCAGGGTCTACACTGTTTGCCACTCACCCAGCTATTTTAGACACAACAGTGGGTAGTAAATTGGACTTTCAAATTTTAGATAAAGTATGGTAAGGAGTTGAGGTGTCTGAATACTAAGGGTAAATATGGTAAAGTAACAAACACAGAAATTAAATGATCGATTATTAGCAAATCTGTAATAGCAAATCTGTAATGATAGTCATTTTTGTGGAATTTATCGATCAATTAATCCATTATCTGATTAATTGTGTCAGCCTTAGTATGGGGTACACATTTATTTTTTTTTATCGCATATACAAAAGGTAGGTTATCATGCCAAACATCAGTAAAGAATGTGATAACAGTGAATATTGTCCCAATTGGGATATCAAAGGACATGAGCATTTTCATTAATATCAGTGCAAAAATCCTTCTATTATCTAGCTTTATCATATACATGTATTTCTTAGAAAATATGTTCATTTTGCATATGTGATACTAACATGGTTTTCAAGCACATGCCACTCTTGTAGAGCGCAAAAGGTGTGATAATGGGTCACGTGGGTGATACGGCTTTTTTGCCCGGGCAAAATACCCATATTACCAGGTCACGTGGGTGATACGGCTCTTTTGCCTGGGCAAAAAACTCATATCACCACATTTGGAGCACTCGACTCCGCATGCGATATCAAATAAGTAAACTTGTCAGAAAGAAAAATGTATGATAAATAGATTATGATGGCAATTTTCATATCATACCGGATATCAACTCGGCGAGGTGGTTCTAACGAGTACCCACAATCTATGGTTTTGAGCAGAAATAAGAAAAATAATATATACCCCTGTAAACCCCAGTTTTGCTACATAAAAGTGGGGTTTAAGGGAGTCAAAATTATATAGGCGTATTTTCGTGATGGTAGTCCCTGTATACCATCTCTACGACAAATGCAAGGCCAAATTAGGACATACTTGTTAGCAGTCACTTTCCTTTTAGTCCAACCCAGTCTCATTATATCTGAGTAGCTGCATTTAAGTTAAAAGTACTTCAAAAACACAGTAAATGGACAGCATAGTCACGTTTCGTACTTCATATGAATGGTACACATTAACACATTTCACATTTACCATACTACAGAAAATGATGGTAATGCAGTGTCAAGCTTGCATGTGCCTGGTCCAACATCTCAGGCACCATGTATTATGGTCACCAATGTTAGCCAGGTAGGATGTTATCCTACATGTAACTATAACATCCACTTTTCATCCCAATAACACTAAAACTCTCTTTTATTGCATGCCATGACTAGAGTGAGTTTATCATAATTATTATACATAGACAACTACATTTATATAGAGTTTATTCATTCTCCTATTTTAAATATGGGATTTATAAACCGAGGGAGGTAAAAAAAAATCCGATAAAGAAACGAGTGCGAAGCACGAGTTTCTTTATCAGATTTTTTTTACCTCCCGAGGTTTATAAATCCCATATTTAAAATAGGAGAAATGAATAAACTGTATATTACATGCATTTCGCGGCAATAGAGTACACCATTTAAGAGGCTTTTGTGGCAAGTCTAGTCTGCGAGTTTGTTTACGCTGTCATTTCTATTTTGGGTCGGCGTAGTAATAAATAATACATTTAGGAGACCTTTTGTTTTTATCCTAAATGATATTGACAGCAGGGTCAAAATCTAGGCTGTTCATATGTTACAAAAAAAAAAGTAGTTCCGGTTAAAGAGATTTATTTCCCCGGCTACGAGGAAATATTTCTTCTTAGAAAACAAGGAAAATACCAGTTTTATGTCTGGTAGAAAGGATGGTATTTCTTGGTTATGCATGTAATATTGCAAATTAATAGGCTTTACATTGACATTATATGTCAGCCATGCACAAAGTCATACCCAACGTCACGCAAATTGTGTCCCAACATAACGCCACGTTGATGTCCAGAGCCCAGTTGTTCGAAGCGTCGTTAGCTTAACGAGCTCGTTAAGGGTTATTTCGTTAACTGTTTTGGATTCGATATACAATATTCTGATACTTTTTGCTGAAAAAATGTGAGTAGCTCACATTTTTTCAGCAAAAAATTTCAGCATATTTGCATATCACTCGATTAAAATTTTAACAAATCGTTAACTAACGACATCATTAGTTTTGAACAAATGGGCCCAGCCAGTGCCAAAGCGATGCCGGTGTGACGCCGCATGCTCTTTGGGTGTATAACTTACTATAATCATAATGCGTTTTTAAGCAAACAGTGCTTCAGGTACAACAAACTGATATCAGGTATGTGCAGCCCCATACATGTAGAATTTATTGGTATGCTTATCTCAAAATAAAAATGTCAAATTCAAAGAATACTTTTATTTATACAATGTCACATGTCCAGGAAAGGGAGTACTTTGCAAGGCAATTTCAGTTAGTACCTACAAAATATGTTCAGTACAAAAATAACAGAATTGATTCTAATATACCTCAATTGAGCCCAACAAAACCTACAAAATGGCATGTGCTCCTAGGGAGGACCAGGATCAGCTTGGACATCTGCCCAATCTGATCAGTCTTTGCTGCCCAAGTGAAGAAAGCTTGGGTCCTTAGCTACCCATTGAGTGCCTAGCAAAGACTCTGATCAGACTAAGCCGATGCCCAGGCTGATCTGAGTCTTCGCTGGGCGGACATGCCATTTTGTAGGTTTTGTCATGCCCTGGCTCAATTATAACTTTATCTGGAGCCATAAGTATTTTTAGAACTTTGTAAAGAAAAGAAAAACACACTAAAAATGCATAATACACATGTGTTTCAGCCAATTCCAGGCCTCATCAGTTATGCTGTTTAGATGTCTTAAATGCCTAAAAGACTGTTGACGAACCATAAAACCACAAAGCACCCAGTTACATCTCAGCTGGCACATGACGTTTTTTTACAATGTCGCATCGACGTTGATGCGATGGTGTATACATATCATGACGTTGCATGGATGTTAATGCGACATTGTATAAACGTTATGTACTCGCTGGGATTCTTCTCCAGCTATCAGTCAGTCTTCTTTGATAAACTCGGTGATTATGTGAGGAAGAGCTAGGTCAAAACCAGCTATATCCAACATTCCAGGGTCATTCTGATCTGCTGCACTGTATGAATTATCACACATAGCACACACTATAAGTTTTACATTGTTATTCTGGACGGATTGTCTGTATTGGCGTAAAGCTTCTGCTGGCTGTACGTTTCCACTGCTGTAAAAATTAAAAAAGATATTTATTCACCATCATAGACCATTATACATGGTATACAATCACATAGTATATACAGTCAAACCTGACTGGGCGAACTCGCTTGGCTTGAACACTATGGTTGGCTAAAACATATTTGCTGGTCCAGACCACTTCCCTATATAATTTAATTAAAACAACCATGCACGGCTCGAAATGTGATCTCTCGAACCCGCAAGGCTGTCCCTAGAACCATTTTTGACGTAAAAGTGCCATCAATTGCTTGAACAATATTTTTCCATGACAGAGTTCATATAAGACGCTTGATTTTTTTTTGTTATTTGATGCATAAAGCCCTCTTTGACAATGACTTCACACTCCAGAAAATACACCAAACAGTTTTACCTGATGGGTAAAAATTAATTGTGTGTTTTGACAAAAGGTGTTAAATTATAATAACAATGACAGATTATCATATCAAAGGCGACAAATGTTCAATCAAATTCAATATTTATTAAAAAAAAATAGCCATCAGAGCAGATGGCAAATCCCCCGACCAAACCGCCATCTCTAAATTTAGTGTATTTCAATCGATATCATGGATATATTGAATGAGAGCCGAGTGAAAACACGCAAAGATAGTATGAAATGTGACCAAAATAATAATTAAGTGAAAACAAAAATAGGTGAACTGTGAATGATTTTATTTTTGCGTGTTCTTTTATTTATTTTTTTCATTTTTGTCAAAATCATCTATTAAGTACATCTGTGAAAATTTGTACAGGATACACAATATTTGCAAATACTTTGAATTTGTGAGTGTACATATTCAGAAATAATAGCAAAAATAAATGCCTTGTAAAGGTAAAGGAACTTGCTGTATGTTTATTGGAGTAAAAGTTGTCCTTCTTGCATGCAACACTCCTTCTTGACCTGATATATGTCCCTACCAAAAATTATCACGTTATCACAAACACAAGATTTCTGCATCAGGGGAGATAAGTAAATAATGGAGAAAGTGAGAGTACTCTTGAACACGACATGCCTACTGGTCCTTATCTATGCCTCTAACAAATATTATCAAAATATTTCAAACCACATACTCAAGGATTTAGCTTAGAAATTCATTTAGGGGAGGTAACTTGAAAACACCCATAGCAGAGTTGTCTCTCTTGCATTAGACACCCCCTACTGTTCGATACCAATGTCTCTACCAAATATTATCAAAATATGTCTAAGGGTATCAAAGTTATGGAACGCACAAGATTTTGGCTTCAGGGGAGATAACTACATAACGAAGAAGAAAGTGAGGGTTGTCTCTCTTGTGACACACCTACTGGTCCTCCTCTTCATCACTACCAAATATTATCATATTATCTCAAACGGTATGGGAGTTATGGCCTGCACAAGATTTCAGCTTCAGGGGAGATAACTACATAATGAAGAAAGTGAGAGTTGTCTCTCTTGCATGGGACATGCCTCCTTTTCCTTTCTACCAAACATTATCAAAATATGTCTAAGAGTATCAAAGTTATTGAGTGCACAAAATTTTGGCTTCAGGGGAGGTAACTACATAATGAAGAAAGTGAGAGTTGTCTCTCTTGCATGTTACATGCCTACTGGTCCTCCTCTTCATTTCTACAAAACATTATCAAAATATGTCGTAGGATATCAAAGTTATGGAGTGCACAAGATTTTGGCTTCAGGGGAGATAACTTCATAACGAAGAAGAAAGTGAGAGTTGTCCCTCTTGCATGTGACATACCTACTGGTCCTCCTCTTAATCTCTACCAAATATTATCATATTATCTCAAACAGTATGGGAGTTATGGCCTGCAAAAGATTTCAGCTTAAGGGGAGACAAATATATAATGAAGAAAGTGAGAGTCTCTCATGCAGGCGACACGCCTACTGGTCCTCTTCTTCATCCCTACCAGATATTATCAAATTATCTCAAACAGTATGGGAGTTATGGCCTGCACAAGATTTCGGCTTAAGGAGAGATAACTATATAACGAAGACAGTGAGAGTTGTCAATCTTGCTCTTGCACGCAACACTCCTACTGGTCCTCCTCTTCATTTCTACCAAACATTATCAAAATATGTCTGAGGGTATCACAGTTATGGCCTGCACAAGATTTCCGCTTTAGGGGTGATAACTACATAAAGAATAAAGTGAGAGTTGTCTCTCTTGCATGCAACACGCCTACTGGTCCTCCCCTTCATCCCTACCAAATATTATCAAATTATCTCAAACAGTATTGGAATTGTGGCCTGCACAAGATTTCTGCTTCAGGGGAGATAACTACATAACAAAGACAGTGAGAGTTATCTCTCTTGCAGGTGACAGGCCTACTGGTCCTCCTCTACAATCCTACCAAATATTATCAAAATATGTCTAAGGGTATCAAAGTTATGGAGCGCACAAGGATGCATCTATGGACGGACGCCATACTGATCGCTATATCCCCCGAACCTATCGGTCAGGGGATAAAAAGCTTTGCTCAAATTGCGGCACACTTGTTTTTCAGCAGACAGCGATGTCTAGATCAGGCTGCATGAATGCGCAGGCTTATATGAGTATTGGCTCGTCTCTCGTGGCATAGGGACATCTCTCACATTGAGGTGCACTTGTTTTTCAGCAGACAGTGAAGTCTAGATCTGGCAGCGCAGGCTTATATTGGTATTTGCTGTTCACATACGGCGTAGGGACATCTGACATTGTGGTGCATTTTTTTCAGCAGACAGTGAAGTCTAGATCAGGCTGCCAAAGTGTGCAAGCTCATAATGGGTATTTGCTGTTCTCATGTGGCCTAGGGACATCTCTCACATGGACAGCAAATTTTTTCAGCAGACAGCGAAGTTCAGATCAGGTTGTGTGGATGCACAGGCTCATATGTATATTTGCTGTTCTCATATGGCATAGGAACATCTCTCATGTTGTGGCATTTTTTTTCCCAGCAGACAGCAAACTCCAGATCAAGGTGCTCAGATGTGCAGGCTCATTTGCTGTTCTCATGTGGCATAGGCCCAATTTTAGCTCACCTGAGCAAAAGCTCAGAGTGAGCTATTGTGATCACCCGCTGTCCATTGTCTGTCATCAAGAATTACTTTGTTAACATTCTAGAGATCACAGTTTTGACCCAATCTTAATGAAACTTGCTCAGAATGTTTGTCTCTATAAAATCTAGGACAGGTTTGAAATTGGGTCACTTAGGGTCAAAGAGTAGGTCACCAGGTCAAAGGAAAATCTTGTTAACACTCTAGAGGTCACATTTTTTAAGTAATCATCATGAATCTTGTCAAAATGTTTGTCGTGATGATTTCTAGGATAAGTTCGAAACTGGTCACTTGGGGATCAAAAACTAGGTCACCAAGCCAAATCAAAGGAAAACCTTATTACCATTCCAGAGGTCACATTTTTTATGTAATTGTCATGATTTCTAGGTCAAGTTTGAAACTGGGTCACTGGTAAAGAAAAACTAGGTTAACAAGCCAAACCAAAGGAAAATCTTATAAACACTTCAGAGTTCACATTTTTTTAAGTAATTATCATGGAGCTTGCTCAAAATGTTTGCTTTGATAATTTCTAGATCAAGTTTGAAAATGGGTCACTTGGGTAAAAAACTAGGTCACCAGACCAAATCAAAGGAAAACCTTGTTAACATTCTAGTGGTCACATTTTTGAAATAGGTCACATTTTTTAAATAATCTCATGAATTTTCCTCTAAATGTTTGTCTTGATGATTTCTAGGTGAAAGTGGGTCACTTGGGGTAAAAAATAAAGTCAATGGGCCAAATCAAAGAAAAACTTCTTAACACTCTACAGGTCACATTTGTGAAGCAATCATTATGAATCTTGCTCAAAATGTTTTGTCTTGATGACCTCTAGGTCACGTTTGAAACTGAGTCTCTTGGGGCCAAAAACTAAGTCATCGGGCTAAATCAAAAGTAGACTTTGTTGACATTCTTGTGGTCACATTTTTGAAGTAATTATCATAAATCATACTCAAAATGTTTGCTTGATGTTCTTTAGGTTGACTTCGAAACTGGATCACTTGGGGTCAAAAACTAGGTCACTAGGCCAACTGAAAGGAAAACCCTGTTAATACTCTAGAGGTCACATTTTTGAAGTAATCATCATGAATCTTGCTCAAAATGTTTGTCCCGATGATTTCTAGGTGAAGTTTGGAACTGGGTCACTTATGACCTATATTTCATGGTCCAGTGTCTTTCTTATATTTTAGATCAGTTTCTCAGTAACTATTGGTCCAATAGCAGTGATACTTGGCACTTGTATACATCTTAGTATGGCCTCTAACATGTAGTCATCTATATTTGACCACTACTTCTATTTCAAGGTCCGCTGACTTTAAATGTTTGTGTTTAAGTCAAGTTTCTTAGCAACTTTTGCTCCTACAGCCAATGAAACTAAACACATGCATAGATCTTACCATGGTCTCTTGAGTGCAGTCATCCATATTTGACTTTGACATTTATTTCACGGTCCATTAGGCATGCTACATTGTCTTACTTGTTAATATAATCATCATGAATTTTTTTGAGAATGTTTACTTTGATCAGTTCTAGGTCAGGCTCTTTAAGTGCCACGATACTCAAGTGAGCATTACAGGGCCATCATAGCCCTCTTGTTTTTTTCGTGGTGAAAGAAGATATGCACATTTTTTTGTATTTTAATTTCTTTGTAAATGTGTGTGACAGTATGATGAAATAGACAGGAAACATTCTACTCTTTCTATGATGAGATGCTGTTTAAGGCACATGTAATTTAGGTTGTTGTGCATGTACAAAACTCTATGTCTTGTTGATGAAGAAAAAAAACATCATCTGAATAAAATTCGAAATTGTCATGGTATTTTTTTCTATCATTCTCTTGCTTATTTAATTGTTGTAGATTATTCCAGTTTCTTTTAATTATCAAAAATTTATCGATTGTTTTGTCTGTTTGTTTGTGTTGAGGTTTTATGGCCCAGTCAACCTGATGGGGTCATGTCGAGTGTGGTCAGTTTACTAAACCACACTTTTACTGGGCAGGCTGAGTCCTCCAAGCGGTTAACCAGTATTGTGCATATTCTTTCACCAGAAACTGACAATTGCCCTTCTTGAATCAGCAAAAGGCAGAGGATGACCGTAGAAAATATATCATGATCAATCTCCAAGAAAGAATGTTGCCGACCCCGGGTTGGAGGGGGGGTGGGGGGGGGGAGGGGGATGTACACGAACAAAGTTTCCATCGTCGTCATGCATAGACCTGCAACTGATAAAACCTGGCTGCTATATGTTATATGTAAGCTTGCATGTACAGCTCCGAGATGAATCTTCAGCAACTCAAACTACCAATCACTCAAACTTTTTGCACAGGTCCCAGCAAGTTTGAGCCATCAAGGTTCAACTGTATGTAATAATCATCCTTACTACAGTCAAACCTGCATTAAGCAAGCACCTATGGGAAAGCCAAAAACTGGTTGCTTCAGGAGCTTGCTTAATACAGGTATATTTCCACTTCTTTGTCTTTAATGGGATCTGAAATAGTGGCCTTTAAGGGCAGGTGATTGCTTAATACAGGTGACCTTTAGAACAGGTTTGACTGTATTTTATGAGTCTGATACAAACAGAACATACATCTGAGCAGCAACATCAGAAAACCTACCTTCAACATGTGTGCCCAGCAAAGACAGATCGGC
This sequence comes from Anodontia alba, assembly GCA_964016985.1. Classification (NCBI taxonomy): domain Eukaryota; kingdom Metazoa; phylum Mollusca; class Bivalvia; order Lucinida; family Lucinidae; genus Anodontia; species Anodontia alba. The sequence continues at coordinate 66,229,704 of OZ024833.1, read as the reverse complement.
CTGCGCATTTGCAGTCTAAATATGACAACACAGTATGTAGCACTTACTAAGAATAATATAAAGGGTCCATGTTTACATTAAATGGGCCGCGTCAAACAAAAAGGTGCCTTCTAACATGCACAAATGCACAGATTCAGACAATCCTGTGTTTGCGCAAAGTATCATCTGAGCCTTTGCTCTCCATTCATGCATTCTGTAATATCCAATGATTCTGTTAGCGAACAGTGAATGCCCTGCACCAATGGATGGGCTCATCTTGGCTTTGGGTGTCCACATATACCCGAAGACATTTTCGCATAGCGGGTCCCATATAAATTGTCACACATAGCACAAAGTTTTACATTGTTATTCTGGACAGATTGTCTGAACTGGCTTAAAGCCTCTGCAGGTTGAACATTTCACTCCTGTAAAACATGAACGCTTAGCACTCTGCGTAAAAATTTCAGCAGATGACAGTTCAAATATTTTTCTCTTTTTTCCCAGAATACAGGTTTTGATATTTCATGCAAATTGTCTCACGTTAAATCCTGTTTTCTAGGAAAATGAGAAAAATGTCCTTAATTTGTCATCTGCTGAATTAGCCTAGAGTGGTAAATGTTTAATAGGAAGCATAGTTGCTAACAGAGTTTACTGAGTCTAGGATAAAGCTTCTGTGTGTACATTTTATGAGCTGGGACATGAGAAAACGTGTCTTTAACTCTTTCAGTGCCAAATTTCAGACGACATTTGTCGTGTGCTGTTGTTTTTTTATAAGCAAACTATCGCTTGGAAAGAAGTTTATATGTAAAGTTGAAAAACTGAATGTCAAACAGTGTAGATCCAGATGAGACAGTTCATTATGAGCCATCTCATCTGGATCTATGCTGTTTGCAAAAGCCTATTTTATCGCTTATGACAGTGAAAGAGTTAAGGTAAATGCAGTTTTGATCCAGATCAAGCAGTGCAATTATATATACTGTCTGATCAGGAACTTTGCTATACTTCCTTCTGTTCTACAGTGTCCAATGTATCTATTAGCGGACAGAGAAGGTCCTGATCAGACCATGCAGATGCGCAAGCTTATCTTGGCTTCTGTTGTCTGCATTCGCCTGCGTCTAGACATTTTCGCATGGCGTGGCTCATACAGTGGCGTAGCCAAAACAGAATTATTTTTACGCACCCTGAGGACTGATCTAGGAAAAACCTCCCTAAAATTGTTTGCAAAATGGGGACTACTCTTAAAGGAGCTACTTAAAGGAGTTGCTGACTCTGCTTGCTATCTGTTTATTTTGTGGCTGCTTTATTGTATTTGTCTGTCTTTCCCTTTGGTGTTGGGGACTTGGTATGGATTTGATTGTATCAGTTCCTGAGTTCTCTTATTTACTCTTAAAGGAAATCATTTGCTCCTTCTAAGAGACAATTCTTCCTTTAATAGTATCTCCTATTATACAGAAGGAAACTGCATTTTATATTAGGTGATCACTCTATTGTAAATATTTTTCCTAACACATATGCGTAAGGAGACAAATTGAATATTCAATTGTAAATGTGGTTATTCTATTTATTTTTTCCTCAATTCTGCAAATCTGATATCTCAAGTTACGGATATCTCGAAGTATTTCAGAGAGTCCCTAGGACTTCGAGATAAAGAGTCGACTGTACATCGTTCCCCAGGCATCAAGTAAAATTACAAATAAAGTTACCAGGGAAACAACACAGTCAGGAAACATTACGAAGAAGAGGTGAAGAAAAAAATCAATGATAAAACAAAAATATAAGTGAAGATACCCAGGAAATGCCCGGGAGTGGTCGGGTGTGGCAAAGGTGTCATGTATCTTACATCATTGGGGCGTCCAACTGAGATTGGCTTACAGCTGCGCAAGGTAAGGGTAGAGGGGGAATGTTTTTATTTCTTCTATTTCTTCACTTTCATTCCTCTTTCTCTTTCTTCCCTGTCCCTCTCTTTCATCTCCACATCTCGGGTGTGGCAAAGGTGTTATGTATCTGATGTCACCGGGGCATCCAGCTGAGATTGGCTTACAGTTGGGCAAGGTCTGCTATCCTTGTAGCAGGTAAGGGTAGAGGGGGAATGTTTCTTTTTCTTCTATTTCTTCACATTCATTCCTGTTTCTCTTTCTTCCCTGTCCCTCTCTTTCATCTCTCCTGCTATCTTTTCTATCTCTTTTCTCCCTTTCTCTGGGATGACGACACAAAATGACCCACAAGGGTTGACGTGTTGTTAAGCCCCAACTCAATCAAAAAAACCCAGAAAATGCCACCATCATGAAGCACAGCCTTCCCAAGGCACCGAAGAAAGAAAGATGAGGAACAAATAACGACAAAACAAATGCCACATCTGAAACCACAGACATACAAAGACGAACTGCAACAGAGGAACCACATTGGTAACATCTGCAACGACCAAGATACAAACAAAGAAGAAATGCAATAGCCCTCATCGGCATATATATACAAGAGGCCCAGGGGCCACGGGTCGCTCACCTGAGTGACATAGCCACTGCAGATATGCAGATGTTATGCAACATTTTTCCAGTCCTGTCATCGCAGCTAATGAAAAGATCAGCCTTCAAGCAGTTCTTACTTTTGAAGAAGAATATTAAATATGGCATGACAGTCAATGGAGCATGATCATTTGAACAAACTCTCAATCACATTTCAACAGTAGGATCAATGTGAAATTTGGAGGCAACTGAATAATTGGTTTCTGAAGAATTATGATTTTATACATGTAATCAGCACAGTAGCAGGGAAATATAATAAACATAAACAAGATGGCAGCCATCTTAGATTTCCAATCAGAATGATTTTAGCTACTGTTGATCTACAAGTCACCTCGATACTTTCAATGAACTTGGCTATCTTGGATTTCCGATCAAACAATTTAAGCTATTTCAGATCTACAAGTCACCCAAATGCTTCCTACCAAGTTTCGATTCAAATGGCCTTTCAGTTCAGGAGAAAAAGCGAAAAATAGATTTTCAGGATGGCTGTCATGGCGGCCATCTTGGATTTCTGATAGGGATGATTTTAGCTATTTTTGATCTACAGGTCACCCTGATGCTTCCTACCTAGTTTAAAGTCAATAAGCCTTTTCGTTCAGGAGAAGAAGTGAAAAACAGATTTTCAAGATGGCTGCCATGGCGGCCATCTTGGAATTCCAATCGGAACGATTTTAGCCAATTTCAATCTATAAGTCACCCTGATGCTTCCTACCAAGTTTCAAGTCAATTGGTATTTGGGTTTAGGAGAAGAAGCGAAAAAAAGATTTTCAAGATGGCCAACATGGAGGCCATCTTGGATTTCCAATCAGCATGATTTTAGCTACTTTTGATCTACACATTACCCTGATGCGTCCTACAAAGTTTGGAGTCAATAGGCCTTTCGGCTCAGGAGAAGAAGAGAAAAATAGATTTTCAAGATGGCGACCATGGTGGCCATCTTGGATTTCGATTAGAATGATTTTAGCTACTTTCGATCTACAAGTCACCCCGATGCTTCCTAATAAGTTTTGAGTCAATTGGCGTTTGGGGTTAGGAGAAGAAGTGAAAAAAAGATTTTCAAGATGGCTGCCATGGCGCCATCTTGGATTTATGATCAGCATAATTTTAGCTAGTTTTGATGTGATACATGTCACACCTATGCGTCCTAGCAAGTTTGGAGTCAATTGGCCTTTCAGTTCAGGAGAAGAAGCAAAAAATAGATTTTCAAGATGGCTGCCATGGCAGCCATCTTGGATTTCCGATCGGAACAATTTTAGCTATTTTAGATCTACAAGTCACCCCAATGCTTCCTACCATGTTTGGAGTCAATTGGCTTTTGGGTTCAGAAGAAGAAGCGAAAAATAGATTTTCAAGATGGCTACCATGGCGGCCATCTTGGATTTCCGATAGGCATGATTTTAGCTATTTTTGATCAACAAGTCACCCAAATGCTTCCTAGCAAGTTTGGAGTCAATTGGCCTTACGGTTCAGGAAAAGAAGCAAAAAATAGATTTTCAAGATGGCTGCTATGGCGGCCATCTTGGATTTCCAATCGGCACGATTTTTCGCTATTTTTGATCTACAAGTCACCCAGATGCTTCCTAGCAAGTTTGGAGGCAATTGGCCTTTCGGTTCAGAAGAAGAAGCGAAAAATAGATTTTCAAGATGGCTGCCATGGCGGCCATCTTGGACTTCCGATCGGCACGATTTTAGCTATTTTTGATCTACAAGTTACCCAGATGCTTCCTAGCAAGTTTGGAGTCAATTGGCCTTTCGGTTCAGGAGAAGCGAAAAATAGATTTTCAAGATGGCAGCCATGGCGGCCATCTTGGATTTCCGATCGGCACGATTTTAGCTATTTTTTATCTACAGGTCACCCTGATGCTTCCAACCAAGTATCGAGTTAATTGGCCCAGGGGTGTAGGAGAAGTAGGCTTTTAAAGCAATTGACTCCTCCGTCAGAAGGCTATAACCACGCCCATGCGTAAATCCTTAGACAAACAATATCGTGATACCTCCATTTGTCAATGAAAACTGCATTCGTACCTGTATTTATCAATGAAAACATACATAAGTAATATTGTTTGTCTAAGCAATAACATTAACCGTTAACTGGTAAGCTATTTTGGTTGGTCAGATTTTGGTGTCATTAACTTGTCAGGTGATTTCATGGAGGACTCAATTGTTGACGCCGCACAATGGACGACGCACGACAGATGACGCACGACGGACATTGACTGACCACAATAGCTCACCATGAGCACTTCTTGCTCAGGTGAGCAAAAAATGACTACTGTGCATTAGACATCTTTCAGAAAGTTGTTTTTTGCTTGAAGCTTTACACAGAAGAAGTAAATTTGCAAATTTTTGTCATGATTTAATGCAAAACCATTTGTCGTAACAACCTATGTACAAAAAGTTTTATTCTAGGTATTGGTTTTTAAAAAATCAAATATTTTCACTTTTTCCCATAGTAAAAATGAAGCCAAAACATGCAGAAATCTGTAGGGTAGGTAACTTGGAGCCAAATTTTCAACAAAATTCTACTTGTTCAATTTTTTCTGAAATTTTCACAATATTGTTGTAAAACGTCAATACTTCAAATTCAGCAAAGAAAGGTAAAAAGTATTTTCATAGACAAAAATTCCAAAAAATCACTTTACTATAGAAATTGCATAGGTCAGACCAACTTTTGGCCATAACTTTAACTTTTGTGTAAATATTTGAGAACAAAACACAGAAACATAAAAGACAAATGGTTTCTGACAAGATATGGTCAACCAGAACAAAATATTTTCATTTAAAATAAAACGCCAAGCAAAAACCATCTTTCCAAAAGATGTCGAAAGGACAGTAAAAAGATTAATAACATACAATAGTAGAACAAACAAACCTTTACACTATAGCAATGACAATGTGATTGCTAGTGAATGAAGTACTCAGCTGTAACAGTAATGGTCAATGAAAAAACATGAAAAAGAAAGAATAAATAGTGACCATATATGGATATGGTTTTGTTCGTCCAACTCTATGATGTCAGTGCTGATTAGTGCTATACAGGAATTGCATTGGAACAGTCAAAAGACAAGAAATACTGTGGGCCCGCATAAGCTGTCTATAAAAAATATTAGGTCAAAGGTCATTCTGTGTACTGCCCGACCAAATGTCGTGTTACTGATGATCCAAATGCTAAACTTGATTGGGTCAACCACAAAGCATGAAATCAGTTGCATAACATTAACCCTTAAAGCACCAGTCACAACAGTTGTCGTCTGCCTTGTCATCTGCTTTTGATTTTAAAAGTCATTTTTGCAAACAGTGTGGACCCAGATCAGACTGCTCCTTTAGGAGCAGTCTGATCTGGGTCCACACTGTTTGCCTGTATGCAAAAAATAGGTTTGAAAAACCTGCAAGAATATTCAGCAGACGACATAAACAGACGACATTTTCAGATGCAGGTTTTCTTGGCATTTTAAGGGTTAATTTTATATGCTGTCCACCTATGTTGGTTATTAAACCATTTATGCCTGGCGTCCTGTAAAGGGGACATCGGCAAATAGTATAGACCTGGATCAGATTCTGCATTCTGGGCAGGCTGATCAGCGTCTTCACCGTTTGCCTGAAATTGCTTTGGATCCTTGCCTACCCAGAGAGCCCTGCAAAGACTGATCAGACTGCATACATGTGCAGACTGATCTGCATCTATTCTGGGCTACATGCATGTTGTAGGATTTTGATTGTGTTGGGGTTTAACGACACATCAACTCTTGTGGGTCATTTTGCGTCGTCTCCCAGAGAAAGGGAGAAAAGAGACAGAAGAGATAGGAAAGGAGATGAAAGAGAGGGACAAGGAAGAAAGAGGAACAGGAATGAAAGTGAACAAACAGAAGACATAAAAACATTCCCCCTCTACCCTTACCTGCTACAAGTATAGCAGGCCTTGCCCAACTGTAAGCCAGTATCAGCTGGACGTCCCGGTGACGTAAGATACATGACACCTTTGCCACACCTGACCACACCCACATGTTGTAGGAAATTCTGTGTCCTGGCTCAAACAGAAGAGAAACAACTTACTTATTCCTGTTCGGGGAAAATATAATGAAGGTGTCAATATCATTAACTCTGTTCTCTATGGCCCACTTCATTGGTACTGAACAATCAGTATTCCCAAGAATTATTCCCTGCTCATTAGTTATCTTTCTCATCACTTCCTCCTCCAACGTATCAGATACACCTATCTGTAGTTGCCTGAATTCATCACTGAAAGTACCAACAATTATGTTCTCTTCATTGTTCACTGTCCGAATGAAGGTCATCATCATCGCTGCCGCCACCATTGAGCAGCTGACATCCCTATAAAAGATTTAATACCTTTAGATTGTTAACTCAGGGATATCAAATAACTAAACTGGTACAGTGAACCCTCGTTACAACAACAGCATTTGTTCCCAAAGATGTTGCCATAATAATGAATTTGCTGTTGTAAAGAATCCTTAATGGACCGAATGATATGTAAGAAAGACCTTGTTTTATTCTTATTTCCTCATAGAACATATGTTTTGGATATAACAAATATCCAAAACATATGTTTCTGACAAGTATTAAATACAATATTCTTGTATGATTTTTGACTAATAGTTACCTCTTAAGCGAAGGTTTCGTGACTGTCAAATTGTCATTATAAAGAATTTTGTCATTTTATCGAGCGTCGGTATAAAGAGGGTTGTCTGTATTTGCCAAAGCCAAGCCATAAACACTTTCTAAACCCCGGGCATTACTACTGACCCATTTTAGACATCTTGCAGTTACAGATATGTTAAGTTTTCAGAATAAAAATTAGTGAGATTCTGGAAAAAAATTAGTGAGGTCCTTATTTATATATTAAGCAAAAAGGGAAATTCTAGAAAAAAAAGGTAGTGAGGCAGTGCGTAAAACAGGGTTTTTTGAGCCATCAATTAGTGAGTCTCACCCAAAATTAGGGAGACTTAACATGTCTGCCAGTTACCTCCCTTTGAAATTTTGTCCTTCATTCTGGAGTACAGCCTTATAATACACTGTATGGAGAAAATCACAGAAAGAAGCAATAATTTTTAATTTGGTTAAACAAAACACTTGAAGAGCCATATGATGTATAATCATCACGAAAACATATCTATATAATATTGACCCCCTTAAACCCCACTTTTATATAGTAAAACTGGGGTTTACAGGGGTATACTTTATTTTTCTTATTTCTACTCAAAAACATAGATTGTGGGTACTCATTAGAACCGCCTCACTGAGGCGGTTCTAATGAGTACCCACAATCTATGTTTTGAGCACAAATATGAAAAACATCAGAGTTTTTTGTCTGAAAATTTTCAGTTTTGGGAGGTGAAATTTTCTATATATATGAATAGGCGTGTTTTCGTAATGGCACTTATTATCATCCAGTCATGTAGGTCATATGTCAGATTTGTTGAGAACATAAAAAAATGGCACACTTTGATTGATTTTCCCTATTGCTGCAATGTGTAAACCTGTACTCCAGAATGGTGGACAAGCTGTCTAAGGGAAGCAACTCCAACACTTTCAAAAATGGGTCTATTCATGCATTTACGTAAATCTCTGTTCAGGTAGACAGGCATGGTGCAGGGCATGGTGGGAGAAGTGTGCTTACCAAGTAATGCTTACTTTCCATAGATGCCAAATTACATCCCATTTATTTTGGGGCCCCATCTGTCTGTCTGAACATTCCAAATCTTGTCTTTGTGTATGCTGACTTTATGATTTTCCAAACTATGACTTTGCATCACGAAAACATGCCTATATAATTTTAACCCCCTTAAACCCCACCTTTATATAGTAAAACTGGGGTTTACAGGGGTATACATTATTTTTCTTATTTCTGCTCAAAACATAGATTGTGGGTATTCGTTAGAACCGCCTCGTCGAGGCGGTTCTAACAAGTACCCACATTCTATGTTTTGAGCAGAAATATGAAAAATTTTAGAATTTTTCATCTGAAAACTTTCATTTTTTTGGTGGTAAAATTTTCAGTGTATTTGAATAGGCTTGTTCTCGTAATGGTTAACCTCAGACTCATATAAATAAAATCAACATCAACTGATGTATTTCAAAATGGTAAAATCATAATATAGTTCAACTACTTTAACAATCTGCTCTAGAGATTTTGCTATCAAGTCCATTACGAAAACACGCCTATTCAAATATATAGAAAATTTCACCTCCAAAAACTGAAATCTTTTAGATAAAAAACTGATATTTTTTTTCATATTTCTGCTCAAAACATAGATTGTGGGTACTCATTAGAACCGCCTCGGCCACAATCTATGTTTTTGAGCAGAAATAAGAAAAATAATGTATACCCCTGTAAACCCCAGTTTTACTATATAAAAGTGGGGTTTAAGGGGGTCAAAATTACATAGGCGTGTTTTCGTGATGTATGTGTATTTCTTATTTTGCTTCATCCATGTGCTGGCATTCATTACCAGATATGTCTCAAGCACCACTGAAGAGACCTCACTGGCCGAAACATGCATGTCTGGTGCAGGAGTAATATGTTCAACCTACCATTTTAATCTACCACTTAAATTGTAGATAATTTTTAGACATTTGCAGTCTTAAATGTCTTAAATTCCTAACACTGTTTTCTGAAGTCATCATTTTGCTATAGATGTGACAGTCTTAAATGATTTATTGTCCTAAAATTAAATTGTTTTCTGAAGTCATCACTTTGCTATAAATGTGACAGTCTTCATGACTTATTAAGTTCCTCACATCGAATTGTTGTCTAATTGTCTAAATTTTGCTATAAAATGTGGCAGTCTTAAATGCTTTAAGTTCCTAATATATAATTGTTTTCTTAAGTTGCCATTTTGCTATAAATGTGGCAGTCTTAAATGACTTAAGTTCCTAGTATAAAATTGTTCTCTTAAGTTGCCATTTTGCTATAAATGTGGCAGTTTTAAATGACTTAAGTTACTAGTATAAAATTGTTTTCTAAAGTTGCCATTTTGCTATAAATGTGGCAGTCTTAAATGACTTAAGTTCCTAGTATAAAATTGTTTTTTTAAATGGCCATTTTGCTATAAATGTGGTAGTTTTAAATGACTTAAGTTCCTAATATAAAATTGTTTTCTTAAGTCGCCTACAGTCATCATTTGAACAAACTTAGCTGACCTTGAGTCCTTGATGCTATATACCAGAATTTTAAGTGTTTTTACCATATATGGGCATGGCAGCCATCTCAACTAACAGATCCTGACCATTTGTACAAATTTTCAATCCCCCTTCAACAGAAGCCTCCACATGAAGTTAGAAGAAAACTGGCCCAGGGGTTTTAGAGGAGAAGTCGTTCAAAAATGTGGACAGAAGACGATGGACGGCAGATGGAGGGTGATCACAACAGCTCATCCTGAGCCTCTGGCTCAGGTGAGCTAAAGTGTTTTCATATCATTACAGGAAAACTTAAAAGAAATCAAAGAGTACAATGAAAATTGTAGAAGCTGTGGACTTGAGGTTTACAAATAGAAACTCTAAGTCAAAACAGGTCATAACTCGTATCAAAATTTATTTTGTTTATTTGGAGTTTAACAGACCAGTCATCACTCTAAGGTGATACTGAGCTACTCATACTTTGTCCTGAGCAGACTTAAGTCCTCCAAATACATATACTTTGTGCACATACTTTCAGCTGAAGGGGAAAAATTTCCTTAGAACTTATTTCATGATCAATGTCCAAAAAAGTTACATGGATAAGCTGGCAATCAAACTTGCGACCAGCTGAATTTACAATCAGATGTGGTGCAGTCTGCACTATGGAGCCCAGCATCAAAATTTAACCAATGAAAATTCATCATTAGAACAAAGTCAGTAGACCTTGCAATCCCAATGCTATATACAAAAACTCAGTCTTAATGCTTTCTTGGTTCTGGAGAAGAAGATTTTTATGAGTTTTTACCATATATGGGCATGGCGGCCATCTTGTTCAATGGCGCGGAACCATTCTAATAAATTATCAATACCTTTTCGCCAGAAGACCTCATGTGAAATCTGGTGATAATTCCACACGCGGTTTCAGAGAAGAAGACATTTAAAAAAAAATGACACAATTTTATACCTGTATATAGCTTGGGCAAGGGCAGATAACCCCAGGGGGGCAAACCTTTAATCATTACTAAAAAGTTTTACTACTTTAATCATACAAATGTAAGTTTCAGCCATTAGTCTTTAATACATATTGAAATCAAAGGACTGATAGTCCTAAGAGTCTGCTAGCTTGTAAAGTACTAATGGAGTGCTGTGTATCTTCTATGCAATTTTACACAATACATGCAAAGAAGATAGACGACATTCCAATGCTACCAATACTATACGATAAGATGGAGCTCTATGGAATATATCAAGCATCTGGGCATTGCACTTCCTGAATAGAAGACTTTCTTTAAAAACTCTTAAATTCTGCTGGTAAGTGCATGTCCTTGACAAATCTGACCTCAAGGCCAAGTCTTGGAGAAATTTCAAACTACACTGAAAGATGATTCTGCATGCAAAATTTCTAGCTAGGACGGACAAATACGGATGGACTCACTAATATACACTTAAATGCAGCTATGGTGACTATGTCTTGCTCAGCGCAAGCGGGCTTGACAAAAAGGAAGATATTTGTTCAAGTTATTTTTCTTCAAACTATTAGCACATTGTTGACAGATCCATTCCTTATCCTCCACACTTTTATGTCCTAATGTACAGAGTCTTTTCATCTCGGGCTTTAGACCCTGAATATCAAATTTAACATCAGAATGTCTGAAAAATGTTTGACAACAACTTGTACATATGTACTGGGGACCACAAGACACCAACTTGTGAAACTGTGTGACTATAGCACTTTCTTTGTTTTTAAATTTCTTACTGCTCAAACCATCTTTTGATGTGTCACTTAACTTAAGTTTCTTATTCAGGGAGGTTTGCAATTCTTCACATATAAGGGGTGAATCAAGTAATGCGGAACCGTGTTCATTTAAGCTGTCAGCAAGCTGGGAGGAAGCATAAGGCTGTGATGGACACAACTCAAATGAAATACATTCTTGTAAAGGAGGATAGGTAGTTATGTCACAAATTTGAAACCCAGCTCATTGGTATCATTTTATGGTCTCCCTGCAAACATGAGATATACAGAGCGAATGCAAATCAAACTGACTCACCGCTGTTGTAGTAAAGGAATTATCAAAACTAAACAATCTACGCAAATGTAAGGAAAATGCCAGTTATATTTGTTTTCTTTAACAAAATGTTTTTGCCATTAACATTTGGCATTCCATCTGAAGCTCTTGCATGTGACTCAAAAAGGTAGAAACAGTCACCTTGTTCCAATAATGCAACAGAAAAGCCGTTGCAAATGAAGACTGTATATGGGTTGAATGAGAAAGTCATAGCGAGTCCTGTCTCTAAATCAAGGAAAGGATACTCCACTAAGGATAAGATATTTAAATTTCCTGAAAATGTTTTTTTTTTTTTTTTTTTTTTTTTTTTTTTTTTTTTTTTTCACTTTCCAGGGATAATGCTGGTTGTCAAGTGAAAAATAAGATGGCAAATCACATGGCTCTAAATAGTCATGATATGTCTTGGCATTCTTTTTTGCATACTTGTATAATTTATCTCCTGCAAACAGAATTTCATTCATATTGTTGACATTCAACTTGTTGGTACAGATCCTTTTCTGTACAGCTTTCACCAATAATACTAAACAACATGGTAGGCATTGACGCCCTCTTGAATCAGGACTAAATATCCCATCTCTTTGATGGATACTTCCTTGCAATAATACAGATGCATTTTCTTGTAGCGACACCGCCTCGTGGCTGCGAAGAAGCAGCCGCGAAGAAGCAGCCACGACGGTGGCGTCAAATGATAACACGTATGGAATAGAACAGAATTGTGTGTACGGACCCTTGCCGTGGCCTGAAAAGTCACAATGATTAAAGCGAATAACACCGAGTGTTTCGACTGAGACATGTGATGTCAGTCAGCCAATGAAAGTGCTCAGCGATACGTATCGTGTCTGGTTTCCGACCTTCTGGGTGTTGCGACAACTGTGTGTGTTGTCGTATGACAACCAGCTTGTTTACTAGAATCTACTGGCTGTCGAACAGTTTATTTTTCGCGAGGCTACAGACATGAAAGCTTCTTTTACCTGCATTTTTGAAATTCATGGTGTGTCGCACGCGAAAAACAACAACAGATACTTGTTCAGTTCTTCAGCAAAATTCCTGATGCCGTAAAGTGCATTTCATGTAGGCAACCGGTAGCACAGGAGCTTGACGTTTGCTAATTTCTACTTATAGGGCCTGTCCCTACGATTATGAAATAATCGAAGGTTCGAAGGACAGGCCCTATAAGTAGAAATTATCCAATGTCAAGCTCCTGTGACCGGTAGTGTAGCGTAACTTGGTACCTATTACCGGCGTGCACTGATTATCGGGTATTCAGAAATCACGACCCACAGACCACGGCCCCCGCCCATCGGGGCCAGCGAAGTAGTTGGGCTGCCTATAGTTTCCAGGGCAGAGTTGCCTTAGGCAGGGCCTGTTCATCATGTGATCAGGTTGGGTAAAAGTCCCACAAATCTGGAGGCAGTATCTTTAAATGGATACATTGTTGCATTTTTTTTTCTTTTCTTTTTATTCGCTAGAATCATCATACAGCAAATACAATGTATAAATAGACTCTAAGGCTGGCTAATCTGGTCGATTATCACTCCTGTCATTGTGATCGATTATTTATCACAAAAGATTTGGTCAATTTACTTGTCTGTCTGAGCAGGAATCTTCCCATGTTATACTTTACTGTATGTATTTGGTCAAATAGGCCTGAGCAAACAGTGTAGACCCAGATGGGATGCCGCAAAATGTGGCGTCTCATTGATTATAAGACATCTGTAATGATAATCATTTTTGTGGAATTTATAGATCAGTTAATCAATTATCTGATTAATTTTGTCAGCCTAAATAGTCTGTGTGAATAAAAGTAATATACTCCATGTATTTTCGCGTTAAATTCAATATTGCGTTAAATTGATTTCTCAATGAAAATAAACGGCAGCGCCACCTACCTGCTGAATGTTTTAAATACAAAGTCACGCTTTAGTGGGCAAGGTTTGTTTTCAGAAATACACTGTTGTTTTGTGATTTCCGCTTAGAAAAGAAATATATTGACCGTGGTGATAACAGTCCTTAATGACATTTACACCTATATCTATTAAATCAATTTTTACAGCTAAGACTAACTTATTTTTTCTATGAAAATATCAAATCTAAGGTACCGTATTAATCCGCCTATAAGACGGGGATTTTTCCAAAAAAAAAAAAAAGCCCCCAAAAATCCAGACCCATCTTATAATCAAGATCTTTGGCCATATCGGTATTTTCGGCAAAGTCCGGTGGTGCCACGTGGTCACGGAAAATGCCGATCTTCGAAACCGGTAGAAGGATATAATGTTTACCTTCGTCCCTTGACAGAAATAGCAGCAAGGTAATTTTGTAGGTGAAGTACCGAATTTTTCTGTGTATTACTCGCACCCGTGTACAACACGCGCTGAATATTTGCTAAATAGTTTTGAAATAAAAAAAAGATATGTTCTATGTAAAACACGAAGAATTTATCTGTGCGTTATTTACTAAGTTACCAGATACTAAGTGTCAAATTTCACTAGGATTGAGTTGAAAATGGCCTAACTCGGAAGGTTTAGAGTAGAAACAGGCCGAATTTACGATAATGCTAACTGAATTTTCGTTGTGCAGCTCTGTTACCATGGGCCTCAGGCAACTTGATGTAGTGTAGGCAGTTCTTTGCTTCCCCACTGCAGACGCTATGATAATAAAAATGTAGTTATTTCTTTTGTGTTCTCATAATTAACACCTTCTTTGTGTCACTTTCTTAACTGAGACGTGAAATTATCAACTCAGTGCCTCAGGGCAATGCAAACAACAACTAAAGTCGACTAGTTGTCATTCTGACTGCCAATTAACCAATTAAGTGCACAGATGTATGCTGGTAGTTTGATTTTCTTTATCATAAACATTGTTTATTTCAAACAATTTTTTTGGTAAGTTGGAAGAAAAGTTACAATAAAAAAAAAAAAAAAGATAAACATATGCCCAGTCAGCATTCTACGTAAATCTATATCGGGCCGTCATCGGCCCGTCAGGGTAGCTGACGGGCCAATGACGGCCCGATGTAGATTTACGTAGAATGCTAGCTGGGTGGTAAGAAAATAAAAGATAAAATGCAAATGACCGATCTACCTACCTCAAAAGCCCAGTTGGTTTTGTTTATTATCAATAATTTTAATAATTGCATAAACTTAAATACTTTTTTATTTTTTCAATGTATGATCGTTCGTGCCAATATTTATGTTCTACCAAATTTATTTCCTATTTTGAACTACAATAAATCAGTTGTGCAGGCTGATTTATTCAAGTTACGGTTGAGTCTGTCAAAGTCCGGTAATCAATACAGATTCATATGCATATGCCTGTTTGAGTAGTTTCCCTTTGAAGAGACCACATGATCAGCAAAATAAAAAAGCGTAAACAAAAAAAGCATGGACATGAAAAGGATATCAAAATTACTACAAATCAGATCGAGTTGCTTGTTTTGAGCTGCCAGAACCCTGGTATGGGCGAGATAGGTATAAAAAATCATGAATATCTTATAGCAATCATTCTATTTCGCATTTTTAACGGGCGATCGTGAATGTCATGAGTTTTCGCGACCGATTATCTTGGTGATTTCTGTCCCGATTTTGGTGTTCCTATAAATAATACACATCGGATTTTTATAAACGTTTTCTGGGTAAATAAGGTGCGTGTTATACACAGTTAAATACGGTATGCAGGCTTGTAAGTGGTGTTGGGAGTTTTTTTTAATTCCTGCTCTGTGATAAATTCACTTACAAATCTGACCAATCATCGCCGATGTCTTCATGTACTTTAGGAATTTCTGAGTGGCAGGGAATGTCTCCGACAGGCGACTTTTTTAACCCATCTTATAATTAATTAAAAGCAAAATCCTGCCTGGGAAGGGCCCAAAAACAGCCCCCGTCTTATAAACAAATCGTCTTATAGGCGGATTAATACGGTATCCGTACTTTATTTTGAAAATGGCCAAAATTTGCAAAAATCACATTACAATTACATGATGATTTACTGCCAAAAATTTAATTAACGCGAAGTTACATGGCTTTTGGTTCAAAATGGCGGCAACATGGTTGGCTTGTTTACACAAATGCTTTCACAAATCAAATCCAAAGAACTGCATTATTTGTACATAAAATAAATGCTCAGATAATAATTTAGATGACTTCAGAATTATTTTCAGCATTTGTCTCTGTAAGTAGTTATGTCGAAACGTTTTACCATTAGTAACGTGAAAATACATGAAACCGGGCTAAATAATAACAGCAAAAAAATCTAAGATGTGAATTATATGGGACTAGACTTAAAAAATACAGTAATTATTATACTGTACACATATGTATAGTAAAAACTTAGCAAACTAGATCACGATTTTGATCATGGTTCTGTTGGACATCCCAGTAGGGCTAGCTGTTGAAAGAACTTATAAGCATTAAAAGCTCTACACAGCTTATGTTGTCTATTTCTTAAATTCTTATATGCAACCTTTTATTTAAGGCTCTTTATCTTTATTTATAATGACTGAAATATTTTTTACCCACACTCCTCAATTATCTGGACAATTTTTATTAGCTGCAAAAATACCAAGAACATTTTGAATCCTCAAAGTCATAGTGACATGCCCATGCTCCAACTCTGCACACACATAAGCATATAGGTGTAGGCAAGTGAATTTTGTTGTCTGAACACTAAAGCTGGCACAATTGATCAGATACAGTCATTTGGCTAGAACCAGGTAAAGTTATGCTTCATAACAATTTCCAAATAAGTGGCTGATCAAAATTTGGACTTTATTGGCTGATACAGAGTACTAGCCTTCCTTGAAATATCACACCAAAGACTTTGTCCTTCGCCTTAGGTTATCTGCCCTTGTGATGAATGTGAAGTTCTCCACTGATTTGGCTAGTTCCAAATAGTTTCGCTAGTTCCGAATAATAAATGAGGGATCTGTAAAAATCCCTCACATAATGCAACAGCCTCTATATATTATTTTATCAACTTGGATAATGTGTTACGGAGAAAATTAATTCAATATAAGACATTTGTCGCAAAGCGACATGTTCACAAAGACCTTAAAACAAATCCTTTAAGCAAAAATCGTATAATTCATGGCATAACAATTTTTCGGCATGTACACCCTCCTTACTGCAAAATTTAGCTCCTATTTTCTGGATTTAATAATCTTTCCGATATAAATATATTTCAATGAGGTTTAAGAAGTTGAAAGGAGTATGTGCATAAGGTCCTATTTTCCCCCTTCTGAAGCCCGAAAATAAAATATGCTTGCAGTAAAATTATGCGTTAATTAATCCAATTGTAGCTTGTGTTTAGCACTATGTGATGCCGCTACAAAGTCTCCCTGCACTTTGTCAAAGTACAGATAATATATAAGCAACGACATGAAAAACCTGTCTTCGAGGTTTTCGACCAAATAAGACTCAGACCTGCTTACTCAGCCATAGACTGGCTAACTCGGCCATTGTGCCAGATTAGCTAGTCTTGAAAGTTTTGATAGGTTGTTTACTGTCTAGACAGCGAACAACAACGGTGCTGATCAGACTGCGCATAGCAAAAACCACGTGTCTTTGTTGTTCGCATATGGCATAAGATTTTTATCCCATGAAGAGGCTCATATATCGCTTCAATAGTCTGTCACATGTCTGAGATTCTTGTACATACACTACATCAATATCTACACTCCTTTAAACACAGCATGTGAACACCTTACCCGAAATTTGATTTCTGGGTCGGTTACTCACCTCAACTCCTTACCATACTTTATTTAAAATTGAACAAGAGGCCCACGGGCCACTCACCTGAGTAGCATTGTGAGTGCAGATATGCAGATGTTATGTAACATTTTTCCAATCCTGTCATCGCAACTAATGAAAAGATCATCCTTTAAGCAGTTCTTAATTTTTAAGATGAATATTATATATGGCAAGACAGTCAATGGAGCGTGATCATTTGAACAAACTCTCAATCACATTTCAACAGTAGGATCAATGTGAAATTTGGTTGCTATTGCCTAAGTGGTTTCTGAAGAATCATGATTTTATACATGTAAACAGCACAGTGGCAGGGAAATATAATAAACATAAACAAGATGGTAGCCATCTTGGATTTCCAATCAGAATGACTTTTAGCTACTGTTGATCTACAAGTCACTTCGATACTTCCAATGAACTTTAAGTCAATTGCCCTTTCGGTTCAGGGGAAAAAGTTCAAAACAGATTTTCAAGATGGCCACCATAGCCGCAATTTGAGATTTCTTATCGCAACCATTTGAGCGTTTTTTGATCTACAAGTCACCCTGATGCTTCCTACCAAGTTTCGAGTCAATAAATGGTCTTTCAGTTCAGAAGAAGTAAAGAAAAATAGATTTTCAAGATGGCCGCCATCTTGGATTTCCAACCGAAAGGATTTTAGCTATTTTTATATCAACATGTCATCCTGATGCTTCCTACCAATTTTCAAATTAACTGGCCCTTTGGTTCAGGAAAATAAGTGAAAGGAAAAGAGTTTCAAGATGGCCGCCATGACAGCCATCTTGGATTTCCTATCCAAACAATTTAAGCTATTTTAGATCTACAAGTCACCTAAATGCTTCCTACCAAGTTTCGAGTCAAATGGCCTTTTAATTCAGGAGAAGAAGCGAAAAATAGATTTTAAAGATGGCTGTCATAGCGGCCATCTTGGATTTCTGATAGGGATGATTTTATCTATTTTTGATCTACAGGTCACCCTGATGCTTCCTACCTAGTTTAAAGCCAATAAGCCTTTCGATTCAGGAGAAGAAGTGAAAAATCTACATTTTCAAAATGGCCACCATGGCAGCCATCTTGGATTTCCAATCAGAACGATTTTAGCCATTTTTAATCTATAAGTCACCCCGATGCTTCCTACCAAGTTTCAAGTCAACCAGCTTTTGGGTTTAGGAGAAGACGCGAAAAAAAGATTTTCAAGATGGCCACCAGGGTGGCCCTCTTGGACTTCCGATCAGCATGGTTTTAGCTATTTTTGATCTACAAGTCACCCTGATGCTTCCTACCAAGTTTGGAGTCAGTTGGCCTTTCGGCTCAGGAGAAGAAGCGAAAAATAGATTTTCAAAATGGCCGCCATGGTGGCCAGCTTGGATTTCCGTTTGGAATGATTTAAGCGTCTTTTGATCTATAAGTCACCCCTATGCTTCCTAGCAAGTTTGGAGTCAATTGGCCTTTCGGTTCAGGAGAAGAAGCGAAAAATAGATTTTCAAGATGGCTGCCATGGCGGCCATCTTGGATTTCCGATCAGCATGATTTTAGCTATTTTTGATCTACAAGTCACCCCGATGCTTCTTAGCAAGTTTGGAGTCAATTGGCCTTTCCGTTCAGGAGAAGAAGCGAAAAATAGATTTTCAAGATGGTGGCCATCTTGGATTTCTGATCAACACGATTTTAGCTAGTTTTGATCTACAAGTCACCCCGATGCTTCCTAGCAAGTTTGGAGTCAATTGGCCTTTCGGTTCAGGAGAAGAAGCTAAAAATAGATTTAAGATGGCTGCCATGGCGGCCATCTTGGATTTTCGATTGGCAAGATTTTAACTATTTTTGATCTACAAGTCACCCCAGTGCTTCCTAGAAAGTTTGGAGTCAATTGGCCTTTCGGTTCAGGAGAATAAGCGAAAAATAGATTTTCAAGATGGCGGCCATGGCAGCCATCTTGGATTTCCGATCGGCATGATTTTAGCTATTTTTGATGTACAAGTCACCCCGATGCTTCCTACCAAGTATCGAGTCAATTTGCCCAGGGGTGTAGGAGTGGGCTTTTAAATCAATTGTTGACGTCGCATGACGGACGACGGACATTGACTGACCACAATAGTTCACCATAAGCACTTTGCGCTCAGGTGAGCTAACAAGTACAATTTACTACCGAATGTTTTGTCTAAAAATAGCTCAATGGGTGGCAAACAGTTTAGCCCCTGATGTGACACCGCATTTTGTAGCATCTCATGGGGGTTTACAATGTTTGCTCGGGACTGTCTGGCCAAATACATCCAGTAAAGTATGACCAATTTCAATATAATTTTGCAGGAGTGTTACTTTGATGATCCTCTACCAAGATTGTTCAAGCCATTTGGATTCGTCAAAAAACATGGCCGCCAGGGGGCGGGGCTTATTTTCCCTTTATATCTATATAGAAAACTTTAAAAATCTTCTTGTCAGAAACCACTGGACCGATTTCAATATAATTTTGCAGGAATGTTTGTTTGGTGATCCTGTACCAAGATTGTTCAAGCCATCTGGATTCGTCAAAAAACATGGCTGCCAGGGGGCGGAGCTTATTTTTCCTACATGTATATATCTATATGGAAAACTTTTAAAAGCTTCTTGTCAGAAACACTGGGCCGATTTCAATATAATTTTACAGAAACGTTCCTTTAGTAATCCTCAACCAAGATTGTTCAAGCCATTTGGATTCCTCAAAAAACATGGCCACCAGAGGGCGGGGCTTACTTTCCCTATATATCTATACAGAAAAGTTTAAAAATCTTCTTGTCAGAAACCACTGGACCGATTTCAATATAACACGGCAGGAATGTTTCTTTTGTAACTTTCTACCAAGATTGTTCAAGCCGTCATGATACGTCAAAAACCATGGCCGCCAGGGGGGTGGGACTTTTTTTTTTAACTCACCTGACCTCTGCTCAGGATGAGCTATAGTGATCACTTTTCCTCCGTCCATTAACATTTTCAAATGACTTCTCCTCTGAAGCTGCTGAGCCAATTTTGCTCAGATTTCATGTGGAGCCTCCTTAGGATGGGGGAACGAAAGATTGCTAAAATGGTCATGGTCCGTTGACCCAAGATGGCCTCCATGCACATATATGGTAAAATCCTTTAAAAATCTTCTCCATAACCGAGGATGCCTTGGGGCTGAATCTTTGCAAGAATCATCAGGGACAAGAGGTCTACCAAAGTTGTTATAAGATTTGTCGTACGTTGGCATTTGACCTTTTTACGGCAAGGTCAAGTTTGCTTCCCTATGCTTTTGTATGGGAAAAACCTTTAAAAATCTTCTTCTCCAAAACCGAGCATGCCTTGTGGCTGAATCTTTGCACATATCATCGGGAATGGGAGGGCTACCAAAGTTGCTAAAATAATGGTTGTACATTGACATTTGACCTTTTTGCGGTAAGGTCAGTTTTGCTTCCTTATGCATTTATATGGGAAAAATGTTCAGAATTTCAAATAACATCTCCTCTGGAGCCTCTAAGCCAAATTTGCTCAAATTTCATATTGAGCCTCCTTAGGTTGGGGGAACAAAAGATTGCTAAAATGGTCGCAGTTCATTAACCAAGATGGCCGCCATGCCCATATATGGTAAAAACATTTAAAAATCTTCTTCTCCAGAACCGAGGATGCTTTGGGGCTGAATCTTTGCATAATTCATCGGGGACGGAGGGTCTACCAAAGTTGCTAAAATTTGACCTTTTTACGGCAAGGTCGTTTGCTTCCCTATGCATTTATATGGGAAAAAAACATTTAAAAATGTTATTCTCCAAAATCGAGGATGGCATGTGGCTGAATGTTTGCATATATCATCGGGAACGGGCGGTCTACCAAGGTTGCTAAAATAAATGTCATACATTGACATTTAACCTTTTTACGGCGAGGTCAAGTTTGCTTCTGTATGCATTTGTATGGGCCCCATACATTTGTATGGAAAAAATGTTGATAATTTCAAATGACTTTTCCTCTGAAGCCTCCGGGCCAGTGTTGCTCAAATTTCATGCAGAGCCTCCTTGGGCAGGAGAATGAAAGATTGCTAAAATGGGCATGGTCCATTGATCAAAATGGCTGCCATGCCCATATAATGGTAAAAAAATTTTTACAAATCTTCTTCTCCATAACCAAATAAGCCCTGGGCCCTTATCTTTGCACAAATTATGGGGGACAGGAGAGCTACCAAAATTGCTAAAATGATGGTTCTATGTTGACGTTTGACCTTTTTACCTCCAAGGTCAAATTTGCTTCCCCATGCATTTGTATGGGCCATATACATTTATATTGAAAGTATTCAAGTGAATTGTAGATCAACAGTAGTTAAAATTGTTCTGATTGGAAATCTTAGATGGCCATCATCTTGTTTATATTTATTATATTTCTCTGCCACTGTGCTGTTTACATGTATAAAATCATGATTCTTCAGAATCCACTTAGCCAATTTCCACCAAATTTCACATTGATCCTACTGTTGAAATGTGATTGATGGTTTATTCAAATGATCATGCTCCATTGACTGCCAGGCCCATATATTCTTCTTCAAAACTAAGAACTGCTCAAATGATGATCTTTTCATTAGTTGTGATGATAGGATTGGAAAAATGTTGCATAACATCTGCATGTCTGCAGTGACTCAGGTGAGCGAGCCGTGGCCCGTGGGCCTCTTGTTTCCCTATATATCTATATAGAAAACTTTAAAAATCTTCATGTTAGAAAGCACTGGACCGATTTCTATATAACTAGGCAAAAATGTTTCCTTGGTGATCCTCTATCAAGATTGTCCAAGCCGTCATGATTTGTCAAAAAACATAGCAGCTAGGGGGCGGGGCTTATTTTCCCTATATATATAGAAAACTTTAAAAATCTTCTTGTCAGAAACCACTGGACCGATTTCATTAATACTTGGCAGAAATCTTTCCTTTTGACCCTTAACCAAGATTGTTCAAGTCATCATGATTTGTCAAAAAAACATTGCCGCCGGGTGGTGGGTGGGGAGGGAGGCTTAATTTCCCTATATATCTATATAGAAAAGTTTAAAAATCTTCTTGTCAGAAACCAATGGACCAATTTCAATATAGCCTGGCAGGAATGTTGCTTTGGTGACCTGCTACCAAGATTGTTCAAGCAGTCATGATTCGTCTAAAAAAATTCTGCCAGGGGGTGGGGCTTATTTTCCCTATATATCTCTATAGAAAACTTTAAAAATCTTCTTGTCAGAAACCACTGGACCGATTTCATTATAACTTGGTAGAAATCTTTCCTTGTTGACCCTCTACCAAGATTGTTCAAGTTATCATGATTCGTCAAAAAACAATGGCCGCCACTGGGAGGGGCTTATTTTCCAAATATATCTATATAGAAAAGTTTAAAAATCTTCTTCTCAGAAACCAATGGACCAATTTCAATATAACTTGGCAGGAATGTTTCTTTGGTGACCCTCTACCAAGATTGTTCAAGCCGTTATGATTCATCAAAAAACATGGCTGCTAGGGGGCGGAGCATATTTTCCCTATATAGAAAACTTTAAAAATCTTCTCGTAAGAAACCGTTGGATTGAGTTCAATGTAACTTGACAGGAATGTGCTTTGGTGACCTTCTACTAAGATTGTGCCCTCATGATACGTCAAAAAACATGGCCTTCATGGAGCGGGGCTTATTTTCCGTATATATCTGTATAGAAAACTTTAAAATTCATCTTGTCAGAAACCACCTGACTGATTTTAATATTACTTGCCAGAAATGTTGCTTTGGTGACCCCCTATCAAGATTGTTCAAGCAATCATGATTCGTCAAAAAACATGGTTGCTAGGGGTGGGGCTTATTTTCCCTATATATCTAAATAGAAAACTTTAAAAATCTTCTTGTCAGAAACCACTGAACCGATTTCAATATAACTTGGCAGGATTTTTCCTTTGGTGACCCTCTACCAAGTTTGTTCAAGTTGTCATGATTTGTCAAAAAACATGGCCGTTAGGGGGTGGGGCTTAATTTCCCTATATATCTATATAAGACATTTTAAAAATCTATTTGTCAGAAACCACTGGACCAATTTCAATATAACAGCAGAATTGTTCCTTTGGTGATCCTCTTTCACTATTCAGTTCAAGCCATCATGATGGATGAAAAAAACATGGCCACTGGGGTGCAGGGTTATAAAATTTATACAAAAATTTTAGAGCAGTAAACTTGGCTGAAACTTCAACAGTAAGTATGCAAAGCTGTTTGCTCAGGTGAACGATATAGGACCATCATGGTCCTCTTGCTTTTTTTTTTTTCCCCATTGGACCTAGCATGCCAGTTATGCCTGTTTTTGAATCTATTCTGTTCTAAATATTCCCCCCCCCCTCCCCACACACACACCCTTGGATGGGGACGCCAGTGCTGATAAGATCTGCACCAAAAGCAATATACCCCCTCCCACTTGAGCTAGGATTCTGATATTTATGTCTCCTCCCTTTAGGGTAGGGAGATGTGTATTGTTTTTTCCCTCGGGCGTCTGTCACAAAATCTTGTCCACTCTGTAACTTGAAAATGGTTCAAGCTGTCTCCACATAACTTCATATAAATATCAATCAACATTATCTTACATGCAGAGCACAAGAACCATACGTCTTGCATTTATACTTTTTGAGTTATTTCACTTGGAACTTTATGCGTCACAAAATCGTGTCCGCTCTGTAACTTGAAACCTGTTCAAGATATCTTCAAGAAAGGTCATGTTAGTATCAATCAGCATTAGACAACATGCAGCGCGCAAGAACCATAATTCTTGCATTTATACTTTTTTGAATTATTATACACCTGTTTGAAAAACGGGACATATTATTTTACGGGGTATGACGTCCGTCAGAAAACTTTTTCGTTTCCGGCTAACGCCTCCTACAGTTTACATCCGATTAAAATGAAACTTGGTATATAGCTAGACCATGATGTGAAGCAGCACATATTGTTTTTGGGCTACAGACCACCAATTATTAGCAGAGCTATGCCCCTTCGAAAATTTCAGAAAACATTTCGTTTCTGGTTAACTCCTACACTTTACATCTGATCAAGCTGAAACTTCATTTATAGTTAGACCATGATGTGGAACAGTGCATATTGTTTTGAGGTTACAGTCCACTTAATATCAGCAGAGTTATAGCCCTTTGAAAATTCCTTTAAACTTTTCGTTTCCGGATAACTGCTCCTACAATTTACATCTGATCAAGCTGAAACTTCATTTATAGTTAGACCAAGATGTGGGGGCAGTGCATATTGTTTCTAGGTCACAGTCCACCAAATATTAGCAGAGTTATGTCCCTTTTAAAATTTCATTAAACTTTTCGTTTCCGGCTAACTCCTCCTACAATTTACATCCGATCAAGCTGAAACTTCATTTATAGCTAGACCATGATGTGGAGCAGCACATATTGTTTCAAGGTTACAGTCCACTAAATATTAGCAGAGTTAAGCCCCATTGAAAATTTCTTTAAACTTCTAGTTTCTGGTTAACTTCTCCTACTATTTATATCCGATCAAGCTGAAACTTCATTTATGCTATAGTTAGACCAAGATGTAGAGAAGGGCGTATTGTTTTGAGGTTACAGTCCACCAAATATTAGCTGAGTTATGCCTTGTGGTGGGACGATTCATCGATGCATTGGTGCATCCCGATACGCTTCATGTATCGATACACATGATGGAGTATCGATATGATGAACGCTTCTATTCAGATTCGCTTATTTGTGTTAGTTACATTCTTTAATCCGGTCTACAAAGTGACATTTTCAGAGCGCAATTTTGATTGGATGACGCTTGACTGATAGCCAATTGCATTTTGCTTTACTCTCATTATGATGGCAGACGAAACTGTGGTTGGAATTTATTCGCCGCCCAGCGGTAAAAATACTAGTTCTGTATGGGAATGTTTCGGCCATCCTATTCTTACTTTTGAAGTTAGCCATTTTTAGTGTTTCAGTATTATGGACAATGCATGTTTAAGGTAAACCATATAGTTGGGGTCATAGTGTTGTTCAAACACATGTTCTAGTTCATTATAATTTCAACACAAAAACATGTTGGAACTTATTAGAAGGTCATTCATTGGTAGGGCTCTTTTAATGAATATCCACAACATATATTCCTTAAGAAAAATAAGAAACATGCCAGTAATTTTTATTCAAAAAGTGTGTTATCTAACTGATAATACAGGTAAATAATAAGGTTACTTTACGCATGTTAAAGTTAAATAAAAGTGTAGTTAAAAGAGATTCAGAACCACCACAGAGTAATGTACATCCAGTATAGCAACTGTAGTTACTCTGAATTGTTCAGAAGGCGGTGTCGCGAAAAAAGGCATTAACTTAATTACATAATTAGATTTATATGATTTGATGGACCTGGATTTTGCTCTATATCCATATTTCACACTTTCTTACAACCAGTGGCTTCATCCAATATTAAATTTACATTCAGAGACAAGGCTTTGTGAGAAAATTTACTATTCCTTGAAAAACAACCAACATGAACACTTTGTACTACATGCTTTCACTATCAATTTAATTTCTCAAAATCAGTCAGATGGAAATGCATTCTACTTCTTTTAATGTATAAATAAGAATGGGTCTTTACTGAGGCATCTGTGTAAAACAGATATACATAAATAATCTAACCATGTACTGAAAAACTAAATATAATTATTTCTCTTCTGTTTTGTTTCTTTCTTCACAAAAAAAAATCCATTTTATTATCTGCATATATAAGCCAATGCAGTGATTGGAGTAATGAACCTCTTTATTTTCCACTGAAGTTTACCACCTGATTATTCCAAATGAGTGTATCTCCAGCAGCAATTTCCAATTTCTAGAATTATCAAAGTTCAAGTCTAGATATGCTCCAGTTCATACATATTCAACACCTGATGTAGCTCCACGATTATTCTGGTGCAATTTTATAAATTTATCTTTATCAACTTATTATGAAGACGAGCAGATTAAATAAATTTGAAATGGTTATGTTCAATCCAGATTAGCTTTAATAACTGATTGTCATTTGATAGTGTTTCACCTAAGCATCAACAGATTAGCCCGACCAGCTATGCCTACCCTTTTCTGTTTTC
Organism: Anodontia alba; assembly: GCA_964016985.1. Classification (NCBI taxonomy): domain Eukaryota; kingdom Metazoa; phylum Mollusca; class Bivalvia; order Lucinida; family Lucinidae; genus Anodontia; species Anodontia alba. The sequence goes on along the minus strand of OZ024833.1, from coordinate 66,203,162 downwards.
AAGAGATTTTCCGATGTCCACAAAAGAAGGGTCATAACGTATAAATGGGCCAGCAGTCGTCAGACAACTCCGTGTCACTGAGGTGTGAATAAAGTAATTTCATGTAGGAGGAATGAATTAAATGCCTGATGTCTTGCTATATTCAATATCGAATAAGTAGATTCTGATACTTTCTTTTCGTTCAGCTTCCGTTGCTAAGCACAACATCAAAGATGGCGTGGGGTGATTGACAAAAGTAGCGCGTGTATTACTACACCGAATTTTGAAGTCTATGTTTCAAATTGCACTATCTAAATCGATTTCAGTTACAGTTATGTTAGCGAAATAGAAAAGCTATAAAAAAATTCCCCTGCTTCACATTCAGTTCGCCGTAATAAGTGCCGCATTGCGTCTGATTAAGAAGTAGTGCGCGTATGAATATAGCGGTGATGAAAATCCGCTTGTGACGTAGTAAAAAACCCCATGCGATTGCATAGAGCCTGCTAGCTGTCGCTAGCAGACTCAAAAATGATTTTTGAATATTTTCCAAATACAAATGTATTGGGATGTAAAATTGACCTTGCAATAAAAGGTCAGAAGTCAACCTATGATCATCATTTGAATAAAATTGGTAGACCTTGAACCCCCAATGCCGAGATTCAGGCTCAAAGCTTTCTTGCTTATGTAAAAGAAGATTTTTAATAGCTTTTACCATATACAGGCATGGCAGCCTCCTCATACAGTTTTATATCTCGAGGGTTGAGCGCAAGACTAGCGCAAGTCAGATGGTTGTTTTTCCCCAAACCTAATCTCCTCACCATGAAGGCATTATGAAGATTACAACATTTCTTTCTGTAAACAATGAAAATTTAGGTGCCATTGCTCGTATGAGCAATGGCACCTAAATTTGCACTGTTTACAAAGGGGTCCAAGTTGCCCCTAAACAAGGGTTTCAAAAATATGTTTGAGTTACCATAGTCTTGCGCTCAACCCTCGAGATATAAAACTGTATGAGGAGTTGCACAAATGAGGTACCCACCAATTGTCTTCAAATGCATAAGTAGAAAAAGGGGAATAACTCTGCAAGAAGAACCCCAGAGGAAAAACGAAACAAAAGGCCCACAGGCCACGGCTCGCTCACCTGAGTGACATAGCCACTGCAGATATGCAGATGTTATGCAATATTTTTTCCAACCCTATCACTGCAACTAATGAAAGGATCTTCATTTAAGCATTTCTTAGTTTTGAAGAAGAATATATGGGCATGACAGTCAGTGCAGCATCACTTGATCATTTGAATAAACTCTCTATCACATTTCAACAGTAGGATCAATGTGAAATTTGGTAGAAACTGCCTAAGTGGTTTCTGAAGAGTTGGTTATAACAATATCATGATTTTATACATGTAAACAGCACAGGGGCAGGGAAATATAATAAACGTCCAAAAGACTACCTTTGGAAACAAAGAACTTACTATGGATTAAAAAATGTGAGTCTCAGTTTTATTAACTCTTCATAAGCAGAAATGAAGTTTGCAACATTGCTTACTGTAGTTTTGGAGGAGCTGCCATTTAAAAAATTCATTTTTTTTAATTTAATGTTGCCATGGCAACCAAACAAAATCATCACTGGTCATAAAACACATAAACTGGGTAGACAATCATCCAATGATCATAACTGCCAAATATGGTTTATATCACATCACTGGTTGCCATGGCAACCAAACCAAGAGGCAGACTGCAGACTTTTAGCTATTTTCAATTGCCTTTACCCATTTAACATTTGTATTAAGTTACAGTCCTACTGCTTAAGTGGTTTTGGAGCAGTAGTCATTAAAAAAATCTTTTTTTTTTTGAACTTAATGTTGCCATGGAAACCAAACAAAATGGCCACTGGTCATGAAATGCACAAACGGGGTAGATAACCATCAAAAGATCATAACTGCCAAATATAGTTCACATCACTTCAATGGTTTTTAAGAAAACGCAACTTAACATTTTTCCCATTATAAGTCTAAGGGACTTTCTGTTGTCATGGCAACCAAACCAAGAGGCAGATCACCATAAGTTTAGCTATTTTGAATTGTCCTTATCCAAGAACATTTGTACAAAATGAGCATCATACTGCTTCAGTGGTTTTGGAGGAGATGTCATTTAAAAAATTCCTTTTATAAAATTTAATATTGCCGTGGCAACCAAACAAAATGGCCATTGGTCATAAAACACACTTAAACTGGGTAGACAATCATACAATAACTGCCAAATATGGTCCACATCACTTCACTGGTTATGGAGAAAATGCAGTTTAACCATTTTCCCATTATATTATTAAGTCTATGGGAGCTTTCTGTTGCCATGGCAAATGAACCAAAAGGCAGATCACCATAATTTTAACAATTTTTAAAGGCCCCTAACAAAGCAATATTCTTACCAAGTTAGGGACAAAGCCCTTCAATGGCTTCGGAGGAGTTGTCGTTTAAAAAGTGTTAACTGACGGACGGACAACTGGATGGACGTTCTTATGAGAGGTTGGTTATGAGGTTATTCCTTTGATCTTCCTTATCTTTTTTAACCCCACAACTACCATTTTTATCTATTTGTCAACCCCACAACACAATTTTAAACCCCATAACGACGGAATAACCAGACACCAATACAAATCCTAACCTCCCTAAGTACCTGGCATATGTACGGGCATCTGGACAGACTGACAACAGACAAAAAGTGAACATTATAGCTCATCCTGAGTATAGCTCAGGTGACCTAAAAATATGGGTCTACTTTATTTTTCACGCTCATGCTATACACAAAATTTTAAGATCCTAGCTCTAACAATTCCTGACCGTATACAAAGCATAACGGATAGACAGACAGAAATGGTTAAGTTCAAAAGTCTGTACAAGAGGCACAAGGGCCACAACGCTCATCTGAGTTAACTGCTTTAAGTTAATCAGGTCCTTTACTCATCATTCCCAATCAGTCTGTAAAGTTTCAAGGCAATGGCTTAAACAGTTTTTTTTTTTTAATACCTAGCTTACAAGGTTAAAATGCTGAAATTTTCAAAGGGCCATAAGTCAAAAACAAAATCAGATTTTTTTCAAAAGTTTTTTTGCGTCATCTACTTATCCCCTGTCAGCACATTTAGTTCCAATACAATAACTCAAATAGTTTTTTGAGATATGTTGCTTTCAAGATTTCACAGCAATTTTTTGCGAAGGGGCAAAACTAAAAAAAAATAGCGTGTGAAAGTGATGGTGTCATGGCTTGAGATATATCGACTAAAGGTGACCATTTTGTTTGGTTGTTATGGCAAAACTTTAAAGTAGGAAATTTGTGAAACACCAGTAGGGAATATGAAGCACCAGCAGGGAAAGAAGACCATATGAAGCACCAGCAGGGAAAGAAGACCATGTGATGCACCTGCAGGTAAAGACTGTGAAGCACCAGCAGGGAAAGACTGTGAAGCACCAGCAGGGAAAGAAGACCATATGAAGCACCAGCAGGGAAAGAGGACCATATGAAGCACCAGCAGGGAAAGAGGACCATATGAAGCACCAGCAGGGAAAGAAGACCATGTGATGCACCTGCAGGTAAAGACTGTGAAGCACCAGCAGGGAAAGAAGACTCTGCAGAGCCTGCTTCTTATCAATTTTGAGCTCTGCTGGCCATTTTCTTCAGCCTAGTGGAACCATTTTAGCAATTTTGGTAAAAAGACATAAGAGAACCATATCTGTGAAATTATTTTGAAATCAACTACTGGCCTTGCAGGAGATATCCTTTAAAGGTTGTTTTTTTTTTAACTTTATTTTTAGCTCTGGCAAGCATTTTGCTCAGCAGAGCAGAACCATTTTAGCAATTTTAGTAAAGGGGCATAAGAGAAACATTGCTGTGAAATTATTTTGAAATCCAGCCACTGGCGACGGAGTTGTCCTTTAAAGGTTTTTCTATTTTAGATCTGGTGACCATTTTGTTCAGCAGAGCAGAACCATTTTGGCAATTTTGGTAAAGGGGGATAAGTGGAACATTTCTGTGAAATCATTTTGAAATCAAGCCACTGGCCTAGGAGGAGATGTCGTTTAAAGTTGTTTTTTTTTTCTAATTTTAGCTCTGGAGGCCATTTTGTTCAGCCAAGCGTAACTACTTTAGCAATTTTGTTAAAGAGCTGTAAGAGAAACACTTCTGTGAAAATACTTTGAAATCAAGACACTGGCTGCAGAGGAGATGCCTTTTAAAGGTTTTTCTATTTTTAGCTCTGGCCACCATTTTTCAGCCAAGCAGAATCATTTTAGCAATTTTGGTAGAGGGCCATTGAAGGAAAACTTCTGTGCAAATATTTTGAAATCGAGCCATTGGCCAAGGACGAGATGTCGTTTGCAGATTTTCTATTTTTAGCTCTGGTGGCCATCTTGGTCAATGGAGCGGAACCATTGTGGCCATCTTGGATTTCCGATCGACACAATTTTAACTTGTTTTGATCTAGATGCAAGGTTTGGCTCAAAGTGGCCAAAGGTTTGGGAAGAGATGTCAAAATTGATTTTCAAGATAGAGGCTGTGGCGGCCATCTTGGATTTTCTATCAGCTCATTGAGCTATTTTGTGTCTACTAGGTGCCCTAATTCTCATCATCATTTCAACTGGATTATAGAGGAGATGTTCAAAATATGAATTCTCAACATATTTACCATATAAAGGTATAGGGCCCATACAAATGCATGGAGAAGCAAATTTGACCTTGCCGTAAAAAGGATCAAACTTCAATGTAGGACCATCATTTTAGCAATTTTGGTAGATCTCCTGTGCCTGATAAGGCCCCAGGGCTTATTTGGTTCTGGAGAAGAAGATTTTTAAAGGTTTTTACCATATATGGGCATGACAGCCATCTTGGTCAATGGACCATGACCATTTTAGCAATCTTTCGTTCCCCTGTTCCAAGGAGGCGCCACATGAAATTTGAGCAACATTGGCCCGGAGGCTTCAGAGGAGAAGTCATTTGAAATTATCAACATTTTTTCCATATAAATGTATAGGGCTCATACAAATACATACGAAAACAAACTTGACCTAGCCGTAAAAAAGTCAAATGTCAATGTATGACCATCACTTTAGCAACTTTGGTAGACCTCCTGTCCCCAATGATTTGTGCAAAGATTCAGCCCCAAGGCATCCTCTGTTCTGGAGAAGAAGATCTTTAAGGTTTTTCCATATAGGGATATGGCGGCCATCTTGGTCAACGGAAACAAGCATTTAGCAATCTTTCATCCCCCTGCCCCAAGGAGGCTCCACATGAAATTTGAGCAACATTGGCCCAGAGGCTTCAGAGGAGAAGTCGTTTGAAATTCTCAACATTTTTCCCACACAAATGTATGGTGCCCATACAAATGCATAGGGAATCAAACTTTACCTCACCGTGAAAATGTCAAATGTCAATGTACAACCATATTTTAGCAACTTGGTAGACCTTTCATCCCCGATGATTTGTGCAAAGATCCAGCCCCAAGGCATCCTCGGTTCTGGAGGAAAAGATTGTTAAAGGTTTTTACCATATATGGGCATGGTGACCATCTTGGTCAACAGACCGCAACCATTTAGCAATCTTTCCTTCCCCCAATCTAAGGAGGCTCCATATGAAATTTGAACAAAATTGGCTCAGTGACTTCAAAGAAAAGTTGTTTGAAAATGTTAACGGATGGACGCACAGACTGACGGACGACTGACAAAAAATGATCACAATAGCTCATCCTGAGCATAGCTCAGGTGAGCTAAAAAGTAACAAAAATTAAATTGACAATAATGCCCACATCTACAGACCATGACAAAAGGGCCAGCAAATTTTCAAACTGATCGGTATAAAATTGTAGGAGTTGCGCACACAAGGTACCATCTGAATTCCACTTTAACAGTATTTAAGCTCCAAAAATGGCTAAGTTCAAAAGTAAAAAAAAAAGTGACAGAAATTAAATTGTCGAAAATGCCAAAATCACATGCATACCTACAGACCATGATAAAAGAGCCTGTAAAGTTTCAAAATGACTGGTATAAAACTGTATGAGGAGTTGGACACACAAGGTACCCACAGCCTGGTTTCAAATGTCTAAGTGGAAAATGGGGAATAATTCTGCAAGGAGAACCCCGACAGAAAAACAAACAAGAAATGTGTCAATATGACACAGATGCCCCCGCCCAGGGGCCATCTTCACACACACGCAGGCATTTTGAAAAAAAATGAAGTTGAAAAAAGGGTCATTACTCTCATAACAAGAGCTTTGCAAGCGGGGCATTATAGGCCCATTGCAAATTATAAGATGTAGCACATAAACTGGCTCCTGTATAATTCAGTGCTCTGGTTATAAACTGTAAGTGGAATTACAAAAACAATTTAAAAAATTTTCAGTGGGGTATAGCTCTGCTGATATTTGGTGAACTGTAACCTAAGGGTCCAAACTGGCCCAGAAATTTAGGGAGAAGTGACTTCTCCCTCCTGGGAAAATAGGGAGGCTTGCTGCATCTAGGGAGAAGTACTTTTGGACGGAGGACACATGACAGAAGCATGGCTTTATTATAAGCTCATATGAGCCTTTGGCTAATTTGTTTTTCCAATACTTCAATACCTGACCAAACAATAACAAAACAAAAATAAACAACACCCCACCACCACCCCACCCCCCCCCCCCCCCCACCAAAAAAAAAAAAAAAAAAATGCTGCAAGAAAATTTTTTGTAAAGCTTTAACTTGTTTTATACTGATTTTAGTTTTGTTATTCAAGGGAGGCAACTAAGAAGAGCATCAAAAAAAAAAAAAAAAAAAAAAAATCCAAAAAATAATTATGTTTATAAGTTTTGATATTAGTCAAGCTTCTTAATTCTATGTCATTTAATAAACTTATTTATAAAGATTTAATAATGGCAACATTTCCATGCAATCTAAAAAAAGAAGATGGAAAAAAAAATTAAATAACTTGCCCATATGACCATAACTTTAGTTATTTGCAAAAAATATACCTATTATAAAATAAAATTTGCACACTATTATTTTTAAACAATATGCTGCAAAAAATTTATAAAAAAATTTCAAAGGGGCATAACTCTGTCAATATTTGGTGCACTGTAACCTCGAAATAAAATGCACTGCTCCACATTATTGTGTAACTATTTATGAAATTTCAGCTTGATTGGATGTAAACTATAGGAGGAGTTAGCCGGAAACCAAAAATTAATAAAATTTTCAAAGAGGTATAACTCTGTTAACATTTGGTGGACTGTAACCTTGAAACAATATGCACTGCTCCACATCATAGTCTAACTACACATCAAGTTTCAGCTTCATTGGATGTAAACTGTAGGAGGAGTGGGCCAGAAACGAAAAGTTTACAGAAATTTTCAAAGGGACATATCTCTGCTAATATTTGGTGGACTGTATCCTCAAAATAATATGCGCTGCTCCACATCATGGTCTAACTATAAATGAAGTTTCAGCTTTGTTGGATGTAAAATGTAGGAGGAGTTAACCGGAAATGAAAAACTTTTCAAAGGGGCATAACTCTGCAAACATTTGGTGGACTGTAACCCCGAAACAATATGCGCTGCTCCACATCATGGTCTAACTATATACCAAGTTTCAGCTTGATAGGATGAAAACTGTAGAAGGAGTAAGCCAGAAATGAGAAAGTGTACGGACAGACGGACAGACGCCAGACACTGTAACATAATACGTCACGTTTTTCAAATGGGCGTATAATAAAATTGGCAGATTTTACCCTAAATCGAACTTGACCTATATTTTATGATTATATTCCTGTGTATAAAATATGAATCCATCTTTTTTAAAAAAATATCGAAAGGAAAACATTTTTTGCAGGTGAAAAAGGGCCATAACTCCCATAATAATGGGTGGATTTCACCCTAAATCAAACTTCACCTCTACCTTTATGATTATATACCTGTGTATTAAATATGAATCCAACACACTAATGTTTTCAAAAGATATCAAAAGGAAACTAGTTTTAAACATTGAAAAAGGGCCGTAACTCCAAAAATAATTGGTGGATTTTACCCTAAATTGACCTTGACCTATATTTTATAATTATATGCTCATGTATAAAATATGAATTCAATTCACTAATCTTTTCAAAAGTTATGGAATGGAAACCATTTTTCAAAGCTGAAAAAGGGCCATAACTCCCAAAATAATTGGTGGATTTTACCCTAAATCGAACTTGACCTACATTTTATGATTATCTACTTGTGTATAAAATTTGAATCTAATACACTAATCTTTTCAAAAGATACTGAACGGAAACCATTTTCAACTATTTTTCAACATTGAAAAAGGGCCGTAACTCCAAAAATAATTGGTGGATTTTACCCTAAATTGAACTTGACCTACATTTTATGATTATATACCTGTGTATAAAATTTCAATCAAACACACCAATCTTTTCAAAAGATAAGGCACAGAAACCATTTGTGTTACGTACATGACGGACTATATGCTCCCCCACCCCCCCCCCCCCCCCCCCCCATTGAAAATGGCGAGGCATAAAAAATGTGAGCTTATTTTTCATGCTGATGCTATGTAGAAAATTTCAGGATTCTAGCTCTAACCATTCCTGACTGTATGCAAGTGAAATGGACAGCCCAACAGACTGACAGGCCCAAACCAACATTCCCCTAAAGTTCAAAGGTGGGGGCATAATCATGTCAGGTAAACACTGATCCCAAATAGTTGGCAAAATATCAGGATCCTACTTCAAATGGTTCTCTAGATATCCTGTTGGCAAGGTTTTCCAACTGCTATAATGGCAAAGTCAAAAAGTTTGCATAACTCAGTCAATATTTTACGGAATTTGCTAAAATGTTCACCAGGTCATCAAAACATTGATCCTAAACTGTGTGCAAAATATCAGAATCCTAGCTCAAGCAGTTTTCCAGATATTGTGTTGACAATGTTTTCCCCATTGCAATAGGTGCAAAATCACAAAGGGTGTAACTCTGCCATTTTTTTTACAGAATTCGGTCAAAAGTTAATCAGGTCATCTAAACATTGATTCTAAACTCTGTGCAAAATATCATGATCCTAGCTCCGTTTCCTAGACAACATCTTAACAAGGTTTTCCAACTGTAATAAAGACAAAGTTGAAAGGGGCATAACTCCATCAATTTATTACAGAATTAGCTCATAAGTTAATCAGGTCAGCTAAACATTGATCCCAAATAGTTGGAAAAATATCAGGCTTCTATTTCAAGCTGTTCTCTCGATATTGTTGACAACATTTTTCAACTGCTACAATGACAAAGTCCAAAAAAGGGGCATAACTGAGTCAATATTTTATGGAATTCACTCAAAAAATTAATCAGGTTGTCTAGACATTGATCCAAACCTGTAGGCCAAATATCAAAATCCTAGCTTGTGCTATTTTCTAGATATCATGTTGACAATGTTTTTCCATTACAGTCAAACCTGCATTAAGTAAGCACCTATGGAAAGCCAAAAACTGGTTGTTTAAGACAGGTGCTTGCTTCATTAGATTTCCACATCTTTGCCTTTAATGGGGTCTGAAATAGGGGCCTTTAAAGGCAGGTGATTGCTTAATACAGGTGGTCTTTAGGACAGGTTTGACTTATAATACAGGAAAAGTTGAAAGGGGAAAAACTCTGCCTACTTTTTTTTTTTTTTTTTTTAAAATTTCGCTTAAATCTAATCAGGTCATCCAAATATTTATCCTAAACAGTTTGCAAAATATCAGGATCTTAGTTCAAGCAGTTCTCTAGACATCGTGTTGACAAGGTTTTCCTACTGTTATACTAGCAAAGTCAACATAACTCTGTCAATATTTTACTGAATTCATTCAAAAGTTAATCAGGTTGTCTGCACACCGATCATAAACTGTATGCCAAATATCAGAGTCCTAGCTGGTGGTTTTCTAGCAGATATTGTGTTGGCAATGTTTTCACACTGGAATAAAGGCAACGTTGAAGGGGACATAACTGCCATTTTTTATGCATTTTGCTCAAAAGTTAATCAGGTCATCTAAACATTGATCCAAACAGTATGCAAAATATCAGGATTCTAGCTCAAACAGTTCTCTAGATATTGGGTTGACAAGATTTTCCTATTGTTATAATAGCAAAGTCTGAAAAATGGCATAACTCTATCAATATTTTACGGAATTCTCTGAAAACTTAATCAGGTCGTCTACACATTGATCCTAAATTGTATGCAAAACATAAGAATCCTAGCTCAAGTGGTTTTGTAGATATCATATTGTTATAACAGCAAAGTCAAAATAGCCCCATCAATATTTTACGGAATTCACTCAAAAGTCAATCAGGTTGTCTACACACTGATTGTAAACTGTACTCCAAATATCAAAATCCTAGCTCATGCGGTTTTCTAGATATTGTGTTGGCAATATTTTCCCATTGTAATAGAGGCAAAGTCAAAAGGGGCATAACTCTGCCAATTTTTTTTTTATGAATTTCACTCAAAAATTAATCAGATTGTCTGAACATTTAACCTAAACAGTAAACAAAATATCAGGGCCCAGTAGTTCGAAACTAATGATGTCGTTAGTTAATGTATCGTTAAGACTAATCATTAAATATGGCATATATGCTAATATTTTTGCTGAAAAAATGTGAGTACCGGTAGCTTTTGCTACTCACATTTTTTCAGCAAAAATACCTGAAAATTAGAAATTATACATACTAGAAAAGTTAACATTTTGACCACTAACGAGCTCGTTAAGCTAACGATACTTTGAACAACTGGGCCCAGGTTGACAAGGTTTTCCTATTGTATAATAGCAAAGTCTGAAGAGGGGCGTAACTCTGTCAATATTTAATGAAATGCACTCAAATGTTAATCAGGTTGTCTACACACTGATCCTAAACTGTAAGCCAAATATAAGAATTCTAGCTCGTGGTTCTAGATATCAGGTTGATAAGATTTTCCTATTGTTATAATTGCTACGTCCACATAACCCTATTAGTATTTTATGGAATTCACTCAAAAGTTAATCAGGTTTTCTACACACTGATCATAAACTGTACTCCAAATATCAGAATCCTAGCTCATGCAGTTTTCTAGATATTGCGTTGGCAATGTTTTCCCATTGTAATAAAGGCAAAGTGGAAAGGGGCATAACTCTGCCATTTTTATGCAAAACATCACGAAAACATACCTACATGTATATAATTTTGACCCCCTTAAACCCCACTTTTATATAGTAAAACTGGGGTTTACAGGGGTATACATTAGTTTTCTTATTTCTGCTCAAAAACATAGATTGTGGATATTCGACGAGGCGGTTCTAACGAGTACCCACAATCTATGTTTTGAGCAGAAATATGAAAAAAAATATCAGAATTTTTATTCGAAAACTTTCAGTTTTTGGTGGTGAAATTTTCAATACATTTGAATAGGCTTGTTTTCATGGTGATATCAGGATCCTAGCTCAAGCAGTTCTCTAGATATTGGGTTGATAAGGTTTTCCTGTTGTTATAATAGCAAAGTCAAAAAGGGGCATAACTCTGTCAATATTTTATGAAATTTGCTCAAAAGTTAATCAGACAGTCTGTACACTAATCCTAAACTGTCTACTAAAAGAATCCTAGCTCAAGAGGTTCTCTAGGTATCATTTTGATATGATTTCTCTATTGCTACAATGGCAATAGAATGGAACAGAATAGAACTGAAAAAACTGACATAACTCTGCCATACTAGGTCTGACGGAAAAAATCACAAAAAACAGTTTGCTTATTGTTTGTGCTCATGCCATGCCAAAAATTTCAATTAGCATGAGCCATTCTCCAGTTTCACGAGCACCTAAAAGCATAACAGGCAGATGGACAGACGGACAAGGCCTAACCAATATGCCCCTATAATGAAAATAACTAGACAACCTTTCTATCAGAAATGGACCAGTCCAAAGAGCTATGCTAGCAGAATAACTAAGTGTAAATGAGTTAATTCATAGTGCTTGTACTAGTAACACAATGAAGATAGCTGTAGATAAGACGTTTTTTTCAACCAAAAAGTATTGATTTTTTTCTTATTTCTCCACAAAAACATATGTTGTGGGTACTCATTAGAAGTGCCTTGGCGAGGCACTTCTAATGAGTACCCACAACATATGTTTTTGTGGAGAAATAAGAAAAATATTTACCGGATACCCACTCTTATCTAGACCTATGAATTATGAACTCAAAGTACCTGAGTCCCAGCACAGGTTGTGACATGAATGCAGACACATCGATGGCAATCAAACACTTCTTATCCACTGCTTCAATGGAAGAAAATGCCGCATAAAAGGCATTTTCCATCACCCTAACAATATTTTGATTAGGGCACCAGCACAGATCCCTTTGAAGACTACCACGAGAGTTGTACCGTTTCCAGGCAACAAATATACGAAATGGATGCAGAATTGTCTCTCTTCCAGGTGTAAAATTTTCATCAGCATCGTCCTCTTCAACCTGTTCAGATGCAGAAGGCGTGTTCATATCCCTTAAATAGAAAAAGGCATTAATCTTAAATATGTTAACCCATTTTAGACTGAACAGACTCCCCCCACACTATGTATTGGAAGTCTCTCTTCCAGGTGTATAATTTTCAACAGCATCGTCCTCTTCAACCTGTTCAGATGCAGAAGGCATGTTCATATCCCTTAAATAGAAAAAGGCATTAATCTTAAATATGTTAACCCATTTTAGACTGAACAGACTCCCCCACACTATGTAAATAGAAGTCAAATTTCAATTTTAGGAACATGTATGTCAGACTATGTGATTTAGATATTCTCAGAGGAAAATGGCTAAATTAGTGGAGACCCTGATCGCAATGCACCATTCTGCAGCATCTGATCTTGATTTCCACTGTTTGCAAATTACCCTTTTGGAGGTCTCCAGACTGAAATGGGATAATGACTGGCTAACATATGATTAAAATAAATGCCATACAGTAGCTACAGCACAGGAATACATGTACATGACAAAGAAGAACTACAACAGAGGAATCACCTTGTTGTAGGGGGGTTGGGGGGGGGGGAGGGGGTGGGGGGGGTGGGATCCGGTGAGAAGAACTATAACAGAGGAATCATCTTGGAATGGTCAGTATCAAATCTATGGGTGGGTGGGGAAAGGGGGGTGGCTACAAGAAACAAATATACATTAGTTCCACATAGGGGTCCACTACCTCATCTGTGAAACATCAAAATGAAACACACATGAAACCAAAACACGGAAATCAGTCTGTTTGTTTGTGTTGAGGTTTTACGGCCCAGTCAACCCAATGGGGTCATGTCGGGCGGGGTCAGTTTACCTAACCACACGTTTGACTGGGCAGGCTTAGTCCTCTAAGCGGTTAACCAGTATTGTGCACATTCTTTCGCCAGAAACTGACAACTGCCCTTCTTTAATCAGCGGAAGGGAGAGAATGGCCGTAGAAAATATTTCATGATCAATCTCCACGAAAGAATGTTGCCGACCTCGGCGGGGGTTGAACCCGCGACCTCCTGGTCTCCAGTCGGACGGCGCATCCAACTGAGCCACCGAGGAAATCAGTCATTACACCGGAAATGGGCTGACTGAATGCCTTATAACAACATCACAATACAGTATTTTCATCTCTCTCTTTGTCTCTCTCTCTCTCTCTCTCTCTCTCTCTGTTTTTTATATGTGAAGTTACCCAAGAATTCCCACAATCACAAAGCACAGCCGAGAGGAAGGAAAGAGGAGGAACAAATAAGGACACTACAAATGTCACATACGAAATCACAGATGCACCAACAATAGAATTTATTTTCATCAAAAACAGAATGAACAAACAAAGATAAACTGCAAAAGCAATACTACCATGGTCAGTCAACAGCAACGCTTAAGATTGGGGAAGGGGAGGGGGTACTTAACCTTTACCACTCTCTGGGCATTTTCAGCAGACGACAAATTGATGATATTTTTTCTTATTTTTCAATAAAAACAGGATTTGACATTTCATGCAAATTGTCTCCTGAGGAGACAATTTGCATGAAATGTCATATCCTGTTTTCTGGGAAAAACAAGATTATATAAAAATATTTCAAAATGTCGTCTGCTCAAAATTTTACCCAGAGTGCTAAGGGTTAAGCATTGTTTTCTAGGCACCAAACCTGGCACTTAGTCCTTATACAGTTTTAGCTACACACAACTGTTTGGGTTATGTCTAGGTTCTCTAACTCATTAGAGGATCAACACAGAAAAAAAACAAACAAAAAAAAAACATAAAATAACTTTTAAATTTGCACAGTATAGAAACAAAGATTAGGGCTAGACTACGAAATGTAAGTCAGAGCAAACAAGATCACTGGTAAAACCAGGATGAGCCAGTCCACAGGCAATTATTATTATACATAGCTTTAGATAAGACGCTTTTTTTTTCAACAAAAAAGTATTGATATTTTTCTTATTTCTCCATATGGGTACTCATTAGAAGTGCCTCGGCGAGGCGCTTCTAATGAGTAGCCACATTTTTTTTCGTGGAGAAATAAGAAAAATATTTACTGGATACCCATCTTATCTAGACCTATGAAGTAAGGTCAGGCACAATGTGGATTCTTTGGAAACACAGAAAAATCAAAGCACTGGTGGATCAACTGTCTCTAAGTGTTGGCCGGGAAAATGAACAGGGATTTAAGACCGTTTCATTTAACCCATAACTTCCTATAATTCAAGCAAACAGTGCAGGCCCTGATCAGGCCGCGTTCTTTGGCATCTTATCAGGGTCTTTGTTTGTGTTGAGGTTTTATGGCCCAGTCAACCCAATGGGGTCATGTCGAGCGCAGTCAGTTTACAATAACCACACGTTTACTGGCCAGGCTTAGTCCTCTAAGCGGTTAACCAGTATTGTGCATATTCTTTCGCCAGAATCAGGGTCTGCATTGTTTGCCAATGTCCCAGTCCAGGTTTTACAAATAACCGCACTCAGATATCACAGCAACAAGAATAGCATGGCCATAAATATCAGTTACCTGGATTTTGTCTATAGCGCGGTTTGATTACATTGATGTACTGGATGACATACTGAAATATTTTTCTTATTTTTTCCAGAAACAGGATTTGACATAGGAGACAATTTGCATGAAATGTCAAATCCTGTTTTCTAGGAAAAAGCAGAAAATATCATCAGTATGTTATCTGCTGAATTAGCCAAGAGAGTGGTAAAGGTTAAGGAAATTTTGGTGTTTGTATAGTATGGCTCTACTGTAAACAATCTGTTCATGAGGAATAATGAATAAAGCAAAAAACTTTTTAAATTTATGGTAATTTATGCTCACTTTATTTTATCTACAGCTAGTTTTTCCTCTTCACTGTTCTCTGCAAACATTCCTAGTCTTGTCATGCGTCCCAGATTCCGCAGAAATGCTTCTTTTGGCATATCTTTCAGCAGTGCCAGCCACACTGTTGACGAATTTAACATACTCGTTGGTATATGCTCCCAAGTAAGGTCAAACTCGTCGATCATGTATGCGAGTTCTTCTTCATTATTGTTTCTCAGAGCATCCTCGTAGGATTCAATCTTTTTCCTGATTGTTTGTATTTGGCTGATGTCATCGTTAGAACCATTTGTGATGTACTTGGTGACTGCCTCTTTTAGTCCATGCGTAATGTACCTGCAGAATGTGATAAAGATGCTTTGAAGTTTTACGTCCCTTTCAACATTATTTTGGCCATATCGAGACAACAAAATGGATGATAATGAAAGGCTCTGTGCAATGAAGCCAGGAGCTGGAGTCTACCTCCAGTGGGATTTAAAACCCGTGGCCTTCTGAACGGAAGTTGGAAGCACTAACCACATGGTCACCCAGCCCCGAGGATAAAAAACTTTTTTTATGCTCAACTAATTTTCTCTGCTGATAAATATGAAAATACCAATAATAGTAAACCTCCAGTTACCTGAAGATAAGAACAGGTGTTCAGAGGGCTTAAGAGTCTGCTACTAAACATGACAAACCTGCTATGGTCTATAGAAAGCTAAACTGAGAACAAAAGTGGTTCCACTCACTTCTGATTTTATTGTCCCAACCTAGTGGCTATGCAAGAGAAACCAAGATGTCATAAAGAGGCGATTACGAGCTCCCAGCAGGGGGTTGTAAAGAGGCCTTCTGAAGGGCAGTAAGATTTGTAGGAATATTGCTGTGCTCAAATGACATTACCAATAGAACAGATAGAAAAGCCAATACTATGTTCCCCTATTGGGCCTCTACCTGTCAATCATTTATTGACAGTATTTTAGGTTTCACTGTGTCCAGTCTTTTATCAGTGATATGACTAATGACCAAGACACAACTTATTTTTATGTCTTTAAATAGCTAAAATGAGACTAAAGTGGTACCGCGCACTAATGACTTTGTTGTCCCTACGTATAGGCAATATGCAAGAGAGATCAAAGACATGTAATAAAGAGGTGATTGTGGGATCCCAGCAGGGGATGATAAAATGGCCTTCTGAAGGGTAATAAATATTTTTGAGGCACATGTGATATTACCGATGGATCAGATAAAAAAGCCAGTACAAAATTCCTCTATAAGGCCTCTACGGTCTATTGTTTATTGACTGTATACTAGCTTTTCTTGTGCCCAGTCTCTTATCAGTGATGAGACTAATAACAGAGATACATCTATTTTTTATGTCTATTAACCCTTGTCCTGCTGAAAATTAAGATGCTACGCCCACTTCCAGTTTTTAGCCAATCAGATTACTTGATCAGAATTGTTAATATAAAGTCATATACTTAATGGCAAACAGTGCAGATCCAGATCAGTTGCCTTCTGAAGAAGCCAACTGATCTGGATCTACACTGTTTGCAAAGGCAGGATATATAGAGGATCTTACATGAGTGGTCATTTAATATGAAATTTATTAAACCAGTTTGGGTAATTTAGGTATTTTGCGAGTCTTGGCAAAGTCCACTACATTGCAGATAAACAAAGCATCTTCAAAGAAGAAAAATAGATATTTTTTTTTTGCAGTTTTGGAGTATTATAATAGAGGTTCTTAAAAGTTCTCTTAATACCCAAAGCTTGACAGTTTCCTTGTCAAAGTCACATCCCGCTCTATGTAATGCTGGGCAAGGGGGTGATATCTAATTTCACTGCTGTACTTGCCTTTCTTAGCATCTTTATGTTATTAAAACATACCGCAATATAAATCTATGAAATGGCTGTCATAGAGTCAGATATAAAAAAGCTTGCTCGACTTTACTTCTTTTGCATCTTTTGCTTTGTCTTTTTTTTATCATAGTCTTTAAATTTAACAATTAAATACTGTATTTCTACCATCGCTTAATTTACTCATCAAGAAATTTACAGACTAAAGAGATTGTAGGCCTGGAACCTATGACATATTTTTTCACATTTTATTTTTTTAAGCCCACTGTTGAATTAAGGCTCAGCACTCTAAGTATAATTTTCAGCAGACGACATTATAAAATATTTTCTTATTTTTCCCAGAAAACAAGATTAGACATCCAATAGAGATAATTTGCAAGAAATGTCGAATCCTGTTTTTTGTAAAATTGAGAAAAATATCACAAATTTGTCATCTGCTGATTTAGATAATGGAAATAATATGCATGAAATATCAAAGCTATTTTCTGGAGAACAAAAGAAAAATATCCTCAGTTTATTGTCTGCTGAATTAGCCCAGAGAGTGGTAAAGACTTCATGGAAAAACATGCCATTATGAAAACACGCCTATTCAAATATACTGAAAATTTTCAGATAAAAAAACTGATATTTTTCAAATTTCTACTCAAAACATAGATTGTGGGTACTTGTTAGAACTGCCTTGGCAAGGGGATTCTAATGAGTAGCCACAATCTATGTTTTTGAGCAGAAATAAGAAAAATATTGTATACCCCTGTAAACCCCAGTTTTACAATATAAAAGTGGGGTTTAACCCTTGTCCTGCTGATCCCGGATATGTCCTGTCTTTGCAAACAGTGTAGATCCAGATCAGTTGGTTTCTGAAGAAGCCAACTGATCTGGATCTGCACTGTTTGCCATTAAGTATGTGAGTTTATAGCAACAACCTGGATCAAGTAATCTGATTGGCTGAAAATTAGAAGTGGGTATGGCATCTTAATTTATTCAGCAGGACAAGGGTTAAGGGGGTCAAAATTAAAAAGGCATGTTTTCGTGGTGCAACACAGCCCCCTACCTCAGAACAAATCCAAGAGCATTTTCAGGAGGTTTAGGATGAGCCAGACGCAGTACATCTTTGTGGGTCCAGTCCTCGCGTTTCTTGTATTTTGTGACGAGTTGCAAAAGTTTCTCAGGGTCATCTCCGAACTGCAAGTACCAGTTCTGAATAGCTGTCTTGTGAGCTCTGCCCCACCCTGTGCCTGCAAACATGAGCCTCGATTTGAGAAAAAAATCCTATATATATGAGTAAAACTTCAAAGACTGGAATACCGATGGCTCGGTTACCATGTCTGATTCGAACTCATTTTTGAGACCCAAGGCAATTCTTACGATAGCTCAAGAAAACAAATATTTCGGGATATTTAAAGGAAATTTTCTCACTGAATCATGAAACTGTATGATGTGTGTACCCATTAGAATGGCATCAATGGGATGATTCTAATGACATACCATTATTATACAGAAGATTGAAAGTACATCCCATGCCTAAATTATCCCCATTTGCCTCCTTACCTGGTGCTGTGATTAAACCTCAGTGGCTTGAACTACCCATCTCGAACTTATTTCCATGGTCCAAAAGATAATCAAGCCATTGAAGTCTGACTGTCAGGCCTGCGAAAACAGATCTGTTTTCTAATGAGTGATTTTAATAGTCATCAAAACACCATATTTACTCTAATTATTGGAACAACTAATTCCTTACCATACTTGTCCTAAAATTTGAAGAAGCCTATTTTACAACCTGGGCCCAGTTGTTCAAAGCATTGTTAGCTTAACGAGCTTGTTAGTGGTCAAAATGTTAACTGTTCTGGTAAGTATAATATCTAATTCAAAGGTTGTTCAAAGCATCATTAGCTTAACAAGCTTGTTACAGGTCAAAATGTTAACTGTTCTAGTAAGTACAATATCTAATTCAAAGGTACTTTTGCTGAAAAAATGTGAGTAGCTTTTGCGAATGCCGTATCTACTGATCAAAGTTTTAATAATACGTTAACTAACATCGTTAGTTTTGAACAACTGGACCCTGATGATTGCCTATAAGCTGCTTGATGGATGGCAAACACAGTAAACCTTGACAAGATGCTGCATTCTGGAGTGTCTGGTAGAGGTCTACTATACTACATGTATTTGCTTATGCCAGTCTGTCCCAAAACTTATGGTTATTTTGATATTCTCAGGTCTTATTTGCTTGGAAAAAAAAAATAGAAATGTGTCAAATGACACAGATGCCCAAGCCCAGGGCCATCCTCACCCAGAAACAAGCATTTTGCAAAAGATATCGAACTGAAACCATTTTTCGTACATACAGACAGGATAGTTAACTTGAAAATGGGCCATAACTCCCATAATAATTAGTGGATTTTACCCTAAATCAAATTTGACCTACATTTCATGATTTATATATTTGTGTAAAAATATGAATTCAATACACTAATCTTTTCAAAAGATAATGAACCGAAACCTTTTTGTTACTGATGGACAGTGGACAGTGGTGATACTAAACACCCCCACTCCCACCACTTTGAAAATGGCGGGGCATAAAAATAACATGGGATGTTATCTGTAAGTTGGAGTGACGTGACTGGCGCCTTGATCTTTAGAGTGCTAAGCAAAATTGTAGGAGACAATGTTGTATTTTTTTTATTTTTATTACATACTTTTCAGGCTAGGCAGATGATTCACATGATTTGGCTGTGTCAGCCGAATATGTATCTTCAATCTTGCTAAAGGCTGCTAAACGCAGAGGTCAGCTGGTCTCCTCAGTAATTTTGCTTTCTGTTGTACGTTCTATTACATCCATTGTTTCTATAAACCCAGGCCCTGATCAGATAAAGGATGTTCAGGCTGCTCTGGGCTTTCCTTGTCATAACGAAACCATATCTATATAATTTTGGCCCCCTTAAACCCCACTTTTATATAGTAAAACTGGGGTTTACAGGGGTCTACATTATTTTTCATATTTCTGCTCAAAAACACAGACAGTGGCTACTCATTAGAACCACCTTGTTGAGGCAGTTCTAACGAGTACCCACAATTTATGTTTTGAGCAGAAATATGAAAAATATCAGAATTTTCATCTGAAAATTTTCATTTTTTGGTGGTAAAATTTTCATTATATTTGAATAGTTATGTTTTTGTAATGGTGAGCTTTACCCACAGCAGTCCTTATCTCAATGAAATGCATGAACAAAAAGGATACAATAAGTCGTCACATGCTAATATGAGAGATACAGGTAAGCAAAACAAGAGGACCATGAAGGTCCTATATCGCTCACCTGAGCAAACAGCTTTGTATACCTACTGTTGAAGTTTCAGCCAAGTTCACTGCTCTAAGATTTTTGTATAAATTTTATAGCCCTGCTCCCCAGCGGCCATGTTTTTTTTCATGCATCATGATGGCTTGAACTGAATCTTGAAAGAGGGTCACCAAAGGAACAATTCTGCCAAGTTGTATTGAAATCGGTCCAGTGGTTTCTGACAAAAAGATTTTTAAAATGTTTTATATAGCTACATGTATATAGGAAAAACAAGCCCCATTCCCTAACGGCCATGTTTTTTGACGAATCATGACTGCTTGAACAAACTTGCTAGAGGGTCACCATAGGAACATTCCTGCTAAGTTATATTGAAATCAGTTCAGTGGTTTCTGACAAGAAGATTTTTAAAGTTTTCTATTTAGATATATAGGGAAAATAAGCCCCACCCCTAGCAGCCATGTTTTTTGACGAATCATGATTATTTGAACAATCTTGGTAGAGGGTCACCAAAGCAACATTCCTGCCAAGTTACACTGAACTTGATCTAACGGTTTCTTAAGATAAGATTTTTAAAGTTCTATATAGATATATAGGGAAAATAAGCCCCGCCCCCTAGCGGCCATGTTTTTTGACAAATCATGACGGCTTGAACAATCTTGGTAGAGGGTCACCGAAGAAACACTCCTGCCAAGAGATATTGAAATCGGTCCATCGGTTTCTGACAAGAAGATTTTTAAACTTTTCTATATAGATATATAGGGAAAATAAGCCCCGCCCCCTGCCGGCCAGGTTTTTTGACGAATCATGATAACTTGAACAATCTTGGTAGAGAGTCAACAAGGAAACATTTCTGCCAAGTTATTATGAAATCAGTCAGGTGGTTTCTGACAAGAAGATTTTTAAAGTTTTCTATATAGATATATAGGGAAATTAAGCCCCGCCCCTGGCGGCCACGTTTTTTGATGAATCATGATGACTTGAACAATCTTGGTAGAGGGTTACAAAAGAAACATTCCTGCAATGTTATAATGAAATCAGTCCAGTGATTTCTGACAAGAAGATCATTAAAATTTTCTATATAGATATATAGGGAAAATAAGCCCCGCCCCTAGCGGCCATGTTTTTTGACAAATCATGACAGCTTGAACAATCTTGGTAGAGGATCACCAAGGAAACATTTTTGCCAAGTTATATAGAAATCGGTCCAGTGGTTTCTGACATGAAGATTTTTAAAGTTTTCTATATAGATATATAGGGAAAATAAGCCCCGCCCCCTGGCAGCCATGTTTTTTGACGAATCATGATGGCTTGAACAATCTTGGGAGAAGGTTACAAAAGAAACATTCCTGCCATGTTATATTGAAATCAGTCCAGTGGTTTCTGAAATGAAGACTTTTTAAGTTTTCTATATACCGTATTCGACCTAATTACCGCACTGTGCACTTAGGTTTTTCAAAATTACTGGGAACACTCATTTGTGGTAAAATATGTATCTACCTACTAATGATACACTATAAAAAAGATCAGAAAAAAGGACTTATTTGATGATGATTATGTGATTGTTTCTGATTTTCTTTATAAAGGCATATGTTGTGGGCACTCATTTGAATTGCATCGACAAGTCGATGCAATTCAAATGAGTACCCACAACATATGCTTTTAAAAAGAAGTAAAGAAAAATTACACTGGCTGTAATCTGAAGACTTCAGAATTTCTTGACTGTGCGCTTATACGGGTATGTGCGGTAATTAGATCAAATACGGTAGATATATAGGGAAAATAAGCCCACCCCCTGGCGGCCAGGTTTTTTGATGAATCATGATAACTTGAACAATCTTGGTAGAGGGTCAACAAGGAAACATTTCTGCCAAGTTGTTATGAAATCAGTCAGGTGGTTTCTGACGAGAAGATTTTTAAAGTTTTCTATACAGATATATAGGGAAATTAAGCCCCGCACCCTAGCGGCCATGTTTTTTGATGAATCCAAATGGCTTGAACAATCTTGGTAGAGGATCACCAAAGGAAGATTTCTGTAAAATTATATTGAAATCGGTCCAGTGGTTTCTGACAAGAGGAGTTTTAAAGTTTTCTATAATGATATATATAGGGAAAATAAGCCCCGCCCCCTGGCAGCCATGTTTTTTGACAAATCCAAATGGCTTGAACAATCTTGGTAGAGGATCACCAAAGGAACATTTCTGCAAAATTATATTGAAATCGGTCCAGTGGTTTCTGACAAGAAGATTTTTAAAGTTTTCTATATAGATATATAGGGAAAATAAGCCCCGCCCCCTGGCGGCCAGGTTTTTTGATGAATCCAAATGGCTTGAACAATCTTGGTAGAGGATCACCAAAGGAACATTTCTGTAAAATTATATTGAAATCGGTCCGGTGATTTCTGACAAGAAGATTTTTAAAGTATTCTATATAGATATACTGGGAAAATAAGCCCCGGCCCCTGGTGGCCATGTTTTTTGACGAATCCAAATGGCTTGAACAATCTTGGTAGAGGATCACCAAAGGAACATTTCTGTAAAATTACATTGAAATCGGTCGACTGTACTGGACAAGAAGATTTTTTTAAGTTTTTAGTTAAAAAATCTATATTTAGCTCCTGTGACCTAGATATGCAATGGACCAGAACCATTTGAACAACTTTGAAAGAAGATCAACCAAGGATCATTCCTGTGAAGTTTGGTCAAAATCCAATCAGTTTAGGAGGAGATGTTGTTTAAAGATTGTGAACGGACTGACGGACAGACAGACAACAATGACGGACGCTGAGTGATAACAATAGCTCACCTTGAGCCTTCAGCTCAGGTGAGCTAATAAGAAAATTAAATAAAATTAACAAAATAACCATACAGTTGTCTCTCGTTATCTTGAAGTTCAAAAGACTTTCTGAAATACTACGAGATATCCATACCTCAACATATCAAATTTGCAGAACTGAGGAAAGAAGTAAATCAAACAGCCACATTTCTCAAATGAATATGTAATTTGTCTCCTGAAAATAGAGATATATTGAAAATATTGTGGAAAAGAGGAGAAATTGGACCTAAGAGCAATTTCTCTTCTTTTCCACAATATTTTGTTACCTGTTGTTAGATTTCCATGTTTAAAAGGGGACCAGATTTTCACTTCGAGATAAGTATGTGGTTATTTGAGGTAAGCATTGCCAAGATCACAAGAGTCGGCTGTATTTACCCTAAATATCAATCTGATTTCATCAGAATAGAACATGAAATCACACGTGCATTTAAGGTAGAACTTGATCAGTACAAAAGTCCAGTATACATGTATGTACAAGTTTACCTGGTGCACTTAGTTCCTCGCAATATTTTATAAACAAAAACAGACAGGTCGGAATTCGACACACTCCTAAAAAGGAACTGTAGGCTGCCCTTTTTGTCACTCTGTCATCACTTCTGGCACACATCGCCAAAGCAAACAGTAGAGGTTTCTGTTTAAGGTTTCGTCTTTCAATGCTAATCTTTTCAATCAGTTCCGTGGCATCTTTCCCCTTCCCTTCTGCTATTAACCTGGATAAATACCATATGAACACTAAGTGCTGGAACAGAAAGGCCTCAGCAAATAGTATAGACCCAGATTAGTCGTTCTGCAGCATCTGATCTGGGTCTACACTGTTTACCATTCATCTGGCAGTCAACAGGTATATACAGCAGAACTTCAAAGGCTCGAACCCCAATGGCTCGTTTACCATGGATGAGTCGAACACGTTCTTGAGTCCGCAGGGATTTCCTCCAAATATGATTTACGGATAATTTAGGGAGATTTTCTTCTTTTAGGAAGATTTTCTTCTTTTATCTTGAAAATGTATGTTGTGTGCACTCATTAGAATTGCCTCAATGAGGCAATTCTAATGATTACACACAACATACATTTATAATATAGCACACCGAAAAGATATCCCACAATTATCTCTATTATGCCTCCTGGTATGGCACTAATAGTAACCCTCCGTGGCTCGAACTACGGCTATCTCAAACAAATATTCATGGTCCCAAAGGGGTTTGAGCCATCGAAGTTTGACTGTAGTAAAGTGGAAAATGATCCCTCTACTTCACTAGTGTATAGCTTATATTTTCTGGTCCTTTGTGGTCACTGAGCCCATATTCCTTGATTTTGTAAAATACATGTATATAATAAGAGTCACTGATGAGGCCTATTGGCCAAAGTCTGACCCAGATAACTTGAGCTAGTCTGGCCCTGAAAACTTGAGGTGGTCTGGCCCAGAAAACTTGACCTAGCCTGGCCCAGAAAACTGGAGCTGGTCTGGACCAGAAAACTTGAGCTAGTCTGGCCCAGAAAACTTGAGCTGGTCTGGACCAGAAAACTTGAGCTATTCTGGACCAGAAAAACTCAACCTAATCTGGCGCAGAAAACTTGACCTAGTCTGGCCCAGAAACTTGACCTACATGTAGTCTGGCACAGAAAACTTGACCTAGTCTGGCCCAGAAAACTTGACCTAGTCTAGCCCAGAAAACTTGACACTTCAGCTGTTTTCAGCTTTGTGAGTATTACTCTCAAGGATTATTCCTTTTAGACTCTCATTACCAAAACACGCCTATTTAAATATACTGAAAATTTTGCGGACAGACAGGGGTAACACTTTATGTCCTTTCCATCATTCTTCAAATGGTTGGGGCATAAAAATGACTATTAGGCATAAAAAATAGATGTGTTTCCGCTAACATGCTGAAAAAAATTTGGTCGGTAGGTAGGAGAAACTTATTTTCTCTATTTTTCCTCCAGAAAAGAACAGGGTCGGGCCTGTAATTTTATGAAAATACAGGTATTTTGTTGAGGGTCAGCGCTTGACTTTTTTTATTTTGCATTATTGTCCATTTATACTTTTTTACACTGGGGGACAAATGTCCTGGGGGCAAATGTCCGGAGACCTCTATTCTCATTTCCTCACAAAAAATATGGTTTGAATATTTGTTAGAATTGCATCACTGAGGCATTTCCAACAAATATCAAAAACATATGTGTCTTGGAGATTTAAATACAATATTCTTGCATACTTTCTGATCAATTGTTACAGTATGAGAGAAGATTTTGTGCCATTCAAACATTACTATAACAAATTTTGTCATTATCTAGTGTCAGTATAAAGAGGGTTGACTGTAACAAGAATTACCTATCCAAGAACTGAAGGTTTTCTCTTTTTAGACTGTCTTCCGCAGGTCTGTAGCATCCATTTAACATTCCCAACACAATAAATCTCTCCAGCCTTCTCATGTCATCTACTTCGTTCATATAACAACCACAATCATTCCGTACCTGCCCAGGGGAAAAATTTCAAACTACATAAAACCTACTGTCCTTTTGACATCACTCGGTAAGATGCTGTTTGCTTGGCGTTTTACTTTAGATGAAAATCTTTTGTTCTGATGAACTATATCTAATCAGAAACCATTTGTCTTTTCTTTTCATCATGAAAACATACCTATATAATTTCGACCCCATTAAACCCAACTTTATATAGTAAAACTGGGGTTTACAGTCCTGACATACATTATTTTTCTTATTTCTGCTCAAAAACATAGATTGTTAGTACTCATTAGAACTGCATCATCGAGGAAGTTCTAACAAGTACCCACAATCTATGTTTTGATCAGAAATATGAAAAATATCAGAGTTTTTTTATCTGAAAATTTTCAGTTTTTGGAGGTGAAATTTTCTATATATTTGAATAGGCGTGTACGTTTTTGTAATCATGGTGATGTCTGTGGTTTTTTTTGTGTGTTTTTTTTTTGTTGTTTTTTTTTTTTTTTTTCTCAAAATTATTTCTAAAATTAAATTTACAACCAAAACTAGGACCAACCTATGAAAGTTTTATAGTAAAGGGATTTTTTTTTTTTTTAAATATTTATCTAAGAACATAATTTTTAATGTCCTTTGCTGATTCATGATGCTTCATGACAATATTGTGAAACTTTCAGAAAATTTGAACTGGCAGAACTTTTACAAACCTGTCTACAATTTACTTACGGTAAATGACCTAAAAATTCGAACACTAAAGCGTCTGACAAAATGACATATGCAAACAGTGTAGACCCTGATCAGACTGCTCCTGAAGGAGCAGTCTGATCAGGGTCTACACTGTTTGTCGTTCCACTAAATATTTAAAGAAACCGCTGCATAAAAAGCAAAATTTAAGCCAAAAGAGTATGGAATAAAGTGTTCGAAATTTTAGGAAATTTACCGTATGCAACCAAATTCTTCATAATTTGCAGCCATTTTTACTAAAAATGGAAAAATGAAAATATTCAGTTTTAAGACCAGTGACTAGAATAAAACTGTTTGTGCATAGGTATAGTTACAACAAATGGTTTTGCATTTAACATGTTTAATCATGGCAAAAATTTGCAAATTTACTTTGACTGTCTGAAAAATGTCAAAAGGAGAGTAGCTTTAACCTTTCCATTCCTGTATTTATCAAACAGATTCTTACACCCATGAATTTGATCAGATTCATTGTTGCAAATAGGGGTTTTGGTCAAAATCAATGACAGAATGGCAAACAGTGCAGATCTAAATGAGACGGACCTTTACCATCCCTCTCATCTGAATTTGCACTGTTTGCAAAGGTATATATTTTGGTCTATCAGGCTGAAAGGGTTAACTCTTTCCCCACTAGTGCTGACTTTTGTCATCTGCTGATAACCTTTGCAAACAGTTTGGACCCAGATCAGGCCTGACAAAACACCGGGCCTGATCTGGATCCAAACTGTTTGACACTCTGATGGTATTCCTGAAGATTTTTTTGAGAAAGTTAATTTTAAAAAATAATCTTCAGACGACGAAAAGCATGCAAAATTACCCAGCATGCAATGAGTTAAAGGGACTGTACACAAATGGTAGATTTTCTGCCACTTTTACAACTGAGGCAACTTTTGCGACTTATTGTTTTGCTTTACTTCACAACAATCCCATTCTAAAAAGAGGTCTACTCTAAAAGAAAAGACATCACGAAAACATGCCTATATAATTTTGACCCCCTCAAACCCCACTTTTATATAGTAAAACTGGGGTTTAGAGGGGTATACATTATTGTTCTTATTTCTGCTCAAAAACATAGATTGTGGGTACTCGTTAGAACTGCCTCGGCGAGGCGGTTCTATCGAGTACCCACAATCTACGTTTTGAGCAGAAATATGAAAAATATCAGAATTTTTTATCTGAAAATTTTCAGTTTTTGGAGGTGAAATTTTCTATATATTTGAATAGGCGTGTTTTCATAATGATTCGCTCCCAGGAAAGTAGACTAGATCCTTTTCCAGAATGAGTCTTAGGTCTACATACCAAAATCATATTTCGGAAAATCATAAAGTTGATATTCACAAAGACAAAATTAGGAGTGTTCAGACAGACATAGACCCAAAATAAATGTGGTGTAATCAGGCATCCATGGAAAGTGAGCATTACTTGATAAGCATGCTTCAAAGACCACTTCAGAAATAAGGCAAAAACATTTTAAAAGATTTTACCTCCCCCTTCATCATCTGACAATTTGTTTATAAATACTAATAACGCTGTAAATGTGGAAGGAGGTGGCAGGGAGATGTGTTTTGATTGACTAGGAATGGTACAAGCCCCGGTCACCGGAATAACCAAAATCACTGAAATCCCCATTGAAATCACCGAAATCACCATCAAAATCACTGAAATCACCATGGAAATCACCGAAATAACCATCAAGGGGTGGGGTGGGGGAAGGTATGATAGGTTAGGGTGGATCAGGATAGGGTAGGGATGGGTTAGGGGTCGTTTGTGGGTCGTTTGTTAAGTAGGGGCGAGATAAGTTAACCCTTAATGCGCCAAGAAAAACTGCATCTGAAAATGTTGTCTGTTTATGTCGTCTGCTGAATATTCTTGCAAACTTTTCAAATTTATTTTTGCATACAGGCGAACAGTGTGGACCCAGATCCTAAAGAAGCAGTCTGATCTGGGTCCACACTGTACGCAAAAATGACTTTTAAAATCACAAGCAGATGACAAAGCAGACGACAATTGTACTGTAAAGAATTCGACATAATATGTGCTATATTAATATGATTTCTATACAATTATTTATATATTTTATATAAACAAATGTTTTGATATAATTGTTTATACTATCCTGAGTGTCCCTATTGTCTTAACAATTTCTTCATTACAACTGTAATTTCTGACACAAATGATAAACGATATTTCATGGACATATATTAAAAAATGGAGATAAATACACCCCCTCTCCGTAGGCGCGTTTGAGGATATGGGCCTGCATGAACACGTCTTGTTTTTCTGACATCTAATTGATTTATTAATTTCTTTTTCATTCATTCATTCATTCATTCATTTGTTCCTTCCTTCCTTCATTCATTCATCCATTCTTGTCGGTGATTTCTTTTGATATTTTTCAATTTACAGTGATGATCTAATTACGGTGAATTCGGTGATTTCCACTGGGAGTTCATTACACTACTGGTCCGGGCCCTTCGATAACCATACTCAGCTTGCATAACACAGCATACCCTGTCGTAGTCCTACCACCTTACCCCTCCTCCATCATATGACAGTATGATTTGTGCCCAGAACTTTATAAAACAACGGTGATTTCAATTATTTCCACCGAGATTTAGGTATAAAACTCGCCACATTCGGGGCCACATTCGATAGCCCTTACTCACCCTACGTAACCAAATCCCACCATAACGACTTCTGCACATCTACCAATCCCACCACACCCAACATCACTCCACCCCAGCCCTTGATGGTGATTTCGGTGATTTCCATGGTGATTTCGGTTATTCCGGTGACTGTACAAGCCCAGGCTGTACAAGTGTTAAAGATATGATCCCCATATAAAGATATGCTAAAGTGAAAGTAGAAAAAAATCTGTGTTGTTTTTGTCCGGTAAGGTCTAGTAATTAAGTAAATTTTATAACGGACCTTGTTCATCTTTTTGTTTGAATACATATATAACTTTCTATAGCTAGGAAAATTGTGCTACTGTCGTGTGTACCTGAGCAAATTCGTTTTCAATCACACTGAGCTTGACTTTCTACGTACTTCATCTAAAAAAAACCCCGTAATATATTAGTGTAAATGATATAGGATAAATAGTACCTGACCACCATGCTGTTTTCTCAAATCTATAAAATCCACTTCCTGAGAACTTGGTAAAGTCCCCTGTTCCTGAATTTGCATGTCAACATTCTGATGCATATTCCTGAAATTCTGTGTCTGTTTCTGTCGGTTAATAGTTATCCTCCACGCGGGATTCCACGTCAGGTGTTAATAAAATCATATAAATACTGCATAACTACATTATACACTTATTTGATGTATGCATATAAAATAACCCTGGATAACCACTGCCAAATGGTTTCCATGTTTATAAATTGGCATCAGGCTATTTGCAGGATGCGGAATTTCCTGATCTAAAGATAGTCTGGGATTTTAGTCGGGTATTAAACCCACAGACCGGAATCCCGTGACCGAGACCCGGCACCGTGACCAAAAGGTCTATCCTGGATCGCAAGACTAATATGTTTTTAACTTTGTCCATTTTGGGTTTATATTATGAGGTATTAAATATACATTATCCAACAAAAAGGAAATTTAGATCGGTTATTTTTTAAACTCAGATTTACCGTTTCAAGGGGTATGAAACCCACAGACCATCCATTCTCCGGTTTTTTGACGTTTTTTTTTTTCTATAATGTGCAATGAACAACCAATTTCTTTGTTGCACAGGTCTTTCAAATACAAAAATGAATTATATATGACTAGCTGAAGCTATAACAGAAACGTTAAAGTGTTGAATTTTACGATTTTCATATAATTATTTTGTTTCAAAAAATAGAACAGGTAGAAATTTGATAATAACCACTATGTCCCTAATCTACAGAAATGTACCGATGCACTGACTGTATGGGTGTTTAACCCATACAGTCAGTGCATACAAATGCATAATAGGCTAATTGTGTTATATGTAGAAATATAATGATAGAAAATACGAACTAGGTTGAATTAAATCACAATAATAATAATTATTATTATTACCAACATCATCTATAATGTTACGTTTGGCATGTAATAATCGAACAAAGAAATAGAAAAGCCTGCGCATGTGTGGGGTTAGGCTGATAACAAAGATACGGATCAACATACGCATTCGCACACTATGATATGGACCTTTGTTGTTTGCTACAATAAACAGATTTAGCTAAGAAATAGACAATCCTACACATCTGTGGTTTGGGCTGATAACACTGAAATATATGGATCAGCATGCGTATTCACGCACTGTGATATGGACCTTTGTTGCTTGCTACAAAAAATAGATTTAGCTAAGAAATAGACAATCCTGCGCATCTGTGGTTGGGCTGATAACAAAGATATGGATCAGCATGCGCATTCGGGGACAGTGACATGGACCTTTGTTGTTTGCTGCAGTAAATATGTTTAGCTTAGAAATAGACAAGCCTGCGCATCTGTGGAGTTGGGCTGATAACAAAGATATGCATCAGCATGCGCATTCGCGCACTGTGATATTGACGTTTGTTGTTTGCTTTGTTATCAGCCTTACCCCACACATGCGCAGGCTTTTCTATTTTTTTTTTTTTTTTTTTTTTTTTTTTTTTGTTCTTATTATATGCCAAACGTAACATTATAGATGATGCTGATAATAATAATTTTTATTATTATTATTATTATTATTTAATTCAACCTAGTCCGTATTTTCTAACATTATATTTCTGTATATAACACAATTAGCCTATCATGCTTAATATGCATTTCTATGCACTGACTGTATGGGTGTTTACCATTGGTACATTTCTGTAGATTAGGGACATTGTGGTTATTATCAAATTTTCTACCTGTTC
This sequence comes from Anodontia alba, assembly GCA_964016985.1. Taxonomy (NCBI): domain Eukaryota; kingdom Metazoa; phylum Mollusca; class Bivalvia; order Lucinida; family Lucinidae; genus Anodontia; species Anodontia alba. The sequence continues at coordinate 66,171,851 of OZ024833.1, read as the reverse complement.
TATTTTTAAAACATAATAAATAAATGAAAATCGTAAAATGCAACACTTAAACATTTCTGTTATAGCTTCAGCTAGCCATATATAATTTACTTTTGTATTTGAAAGACCTCTGCAACAATAAAATTGATTGTTTATTGAACAGTATAGAAAAAAAAAAAACTTAAAAAAAAACGGAGAATGGATGGTCTGTGGGTTTCATACCCCTTGAAACGGTAAATCTGAGTTTAAAAAATAACTACAGGTCCAATCTAAATTTCCTTTTTGTTGTTAATGTATATTTAATACTTCATAATATAAACCCAAAATGGACAGTTAAAAACATATTAGTCCTGCAATCCAGGATAGAAATTTTGGTCACGGTGCCGGGTCTGGGTCACGGGATTCCGGTCTGTGGGTTTCATACCCGACCGAGAATAATACGTAGAATAGAATAGAATAGAATATTATTTATATTGCACTAATAGAACCGATAATATGGATAAGAGGCAAAACAACAGTTACAATAGCAATACATACATACATGCATGTACAAGTAACAAATTATGAAATAATTAAACACATTCATGCAATCATATGACAGTCACATTCTCCAAAATGATCTTAATTAACACCCTACAAGAATGGGAACGAACCTGGGACATGGAATTTAACCCAAGTAAATGTCAAGTTTTGCACACTGGCAGAGCTAGACAGCTTATCCACTCCCAGTTTACCCTCCATGGTGAGATATTGGAGTCTGTTGATAGTGCACGCTACCTAGGGATAAGTATTTCCAAAGACCTGACCTGGAATACACGTACGTATTAATGAAATTGTCACTAATTTAAGGCTAATCAAACTACAGGATTTGTTAAAAGAAATGTAAAAACCAAAAATCAGTCAGTCAAAGAATTAGCCTATAAAACATTTGTTAGACCCAAAGTTGAATATGCCTCCACCGTGTGGAGCCCTTATACCAAGAAAAATATAGACCAAATAGAAATGGTGCAAAGGAGGGCAGCACGGTGGGTTACAAATAGAGACTCCTCCCATGATAAGTGTTTCTACGATGCTGGGCAATCTCGGTTAGCGCTCCCTTGAAAACCGTCACTATGACTCGCGCCTCGCGATGTTTTACAAAATACAGTAAAGCCTTGTTGCAGTGCCGATGCCTTCGTATTTTGATCGTGCCAAGAAGATCACTCGCCACAGCCTTAATAATCCCCTTAGTTTCCGCCAGGTATATGCCTCTGCAGATTACACAGGTTTTCATACTTTCCCATGACTGTTGTTTTATGGAATAGGCGCCCTGTAGAGGGTTCCCCTAATTAGCGAAATGAAGTTTTTTTTACGAAATGGACAAAATGGAGTTTTTTTGTTTTGTTTTTTACGAAATGGAGCCACACAAAATATATATTACAAACCTGTATGATATTGGTAGATTTATCGAAGAAGAACAATTGATGTAAATGACACATTTTATCTGATAGTCAGAATTAGAAGCAAAATGAGTAAGAATTGTATTACTGACGAATTTTCTTTACACGGCGAAATGGATTTTTTTAACGAAATGGAGATTTTTACGAAATGGAGCCACAATATATATATATATATATATATATATATATATATATATATATATATATATATATATATATATATATATATATATATATATATATATATATATATATACGAGCGTATATATTAAAAGCATGTTTGCAATGTTAGTTTGTTTGTTGTTGTTTTTTTTTTGTTTTTTTTTTCTTGTTTTTTTTCTTTTTTAGTTTTTTTTTTTCAATAATTATCAAAGAATAAATAAGGGAAATGGGAAATGGCATATTTTATCTGAATTTCTGAATGACAAGCGGATTTTTTAACGATATGGAGCTATTTACGAAATGGAGCCACAAAACTTTTATATATATCAAACGTGTGTTTTTGCTAGTTCTTTTTTTTTTTTTTTTTTTTTTTTTTCAATTAATCATTATAGACAGTCAAGGAAAATAGCATTTCTATCTTGTTTGCATATGATTTTCTGAATCATAATTGAAAGGGGGAAGAATTTTACACTTACGAAATGGAGGCAGACGTCTTTCTCTTCTAAGTATGAGCTTATTGTTATGAAATGGAGCCATAGAATGTCATATTTCCAACAACCAATTTGATCTAACGCGACCTCCAAATATGGACCAGTCTTCGCATTTGCGCTGTCTGCTCAGCGTCTTTGTTCGCTGTGCACTCCTTCAGAATTTTCGAAATTTTTACTAGTGATACGTCTAATGACATTCATTAACAAAGAATGATTGTCATTAGACATTATCCTTAGGATTCTCTGCCAGAATATGTGGTTGCTGCAGATGCAAACCAGGTCCCAAATGTTTTATAAAAATTATTTTTTGTACAAAGAGGCTATAGTATGTATATAAGATGCAATGCGTTTTAGCAATTTGTTAGGAAAAGCGATTCGGTTTCTAGGCGAGTGGCGTTGACCCAGATAAGCATAAGAATACGCATCCACGTATTATGATCAGGATCTACGCTAGTCATCAGCTTAAAAAGTATGTTCCGCCCTGTCCCGTTAGCCTAAGGATAAAAATCTGTCCTTAGTTTCCAGCTGGCACCGCGCAAGATTAACTTTGCTGTAAGTTTCACAACTATTTAGAATTTGACCACTGCAATTGCGACTCGTGGAGGTGTGACTAGGACTTGTTGCCATAAAATCATACAATTTATGTTTTATTTTTTCATGATTGTATGGCAACCATTTACCAGCCTTTTTTTTTTTTTTTTTTTTTTTTTTTTTTTTTTAGATTAGGGATAATTCTTTACAATGAAATGTTTCCTTTAATTACATTACATGCAGAAGAACTATCCCTATCCGTTTCCAGTGCATATCATTACAATTATTAATTTAATGCCAATCTACACTGATACAGATATGCTAATGGGCCGCACTAAGTGAAAACAGGTCTTACAGCATATGCAAAATGCGCATGGGCATAGTCTGACCATGGTTTGTGCATTTCTCAGACACAAGATCAGGACATTGTTAATTCTTCCGATACCGAGGCACCTTTTTTGGATTTGAATCTATGTATATCGAACGGTATAGTTTCCACCAAAATTTATGATAAGCGGGACGATTTTGATTTTGATATAGTCAATTTCCCTTTTCTGGATGGCGATGTCCTCCCGCGTACCTCATATGGGGTATACATATCTCACTTTATAAGATTCGCCAGAGCTTCTTCAAATCTTAATGACTTTAACTACCGTAATAAAGCCCTTAATGCCAATCTTCTTAGGCAGGACTATCGTTATTTTAAACTTCGTAAGGCGTTTTCGAAATTTTATCGCAGACACAGTGCCTTGTTAGAAAAATATAGCGTCAGTCTGAAAACACTTCTGCAACAAGGTATATCGGAACCCGAATTTTACGGTGACTTAGTGTACAGATTTAGAAAAATTGTAGGTAAATCTAACTTTTCGGAGCAATTCAGACAACTTATTAACCGTTATAAAAGAATTGGCTATAGCCTGGATATTATGCGGCAGACTGCATGCCTAGTTGTCAACCCAATCATTGTTGATGGCTATGCTTCACTCTTTAATTGCACGGCGGCGGTTCGGGCCTCAGACTCAATGACGGCCTCTTCGTAAAACTTTAACCAGTGGGTTGGGGCTTGACGATATGTCTTTGGCTTGGCCCGCCGTGGTTCAACTATTGGTTTTCATTTACTCTGGCATACAGTAGAATTAGCCATGAGTACTCGTCTTCCTTTATTATAGTGATTAATTTTGATTTTTATGTTTTCGCTTTGATGCATTGACTGAGTTGGGAGCCTTTATGCGAATCGAATTTTTATGTATTTCTGTATTAAGAATATTCACCCAGGGTGAAGTTAGCTGGCTGTACGAGTGCTTTAAACGCACTCCCCCCCCACCCCCCCCCCCTCCCCTGTGGTTTGCTCTACCGACCGTTCTAAGGCGGTGGTCCCGGTTTTAGTCTTACTCTTTGTTGCTTTGTGGTTTATTCTACGAGGCGATTTGTTGTATGTCTTTCCGTGTGTCATTTTGTTCTTGTGTTTTTCAGTCCTCTTAGTATTGCGATTACCTCGCTTGGGGAAGAGAGAGCTAATCTTAGTGCTTTTCCGTACGTTTGTTCGGTTTGTGCTTGTTTAGATTTGTCGGTTTCCTCTTCCTCTTGGGTCTGGGAAGGGCTGCGGTTTGTGATTATGGCACTCCCTGGACTTTTCTCTTACCTTTTTTTCTATATAACGAACAGTGTAGATCCAATTCAGACATATACTCAAAGACTAATTATTGCTTGGCGTGGCTTAAATTATGACAATATACATGTATATACATTATAATTTCAAGTGATCTTACTGCAGCAACGTTAATGGAAATGCCATAGGTGCAACAGTTATTCAGTGTCAGTTTGTTCGGTGCTACATGCTGTAGCCACAGCCTGACCACTTGAGGTGACCAGTTGCATCCCGAACCATAACTTTTCTTAAAGTTTTCAACTGCTCAGCATCCATTATTTCAAACAGAGTTTAATGATACGTGGTTGAGGGTGCCAGTGGAGTACCCTTAAAGTGAGTAACCAAACAAAATTTATTTTGCTAAATCGGTAAATAAATCAATAAATATTTCAGTTAAAATTCGTTAATCTGTAAATTGTTTGCCCAAACACTCGCTAATCAGCAGGGACAAAATCAACATTCAGTAAAATTTTATTCCCGGAATACTAGATAATTAGTAAAAAAAAAAAGGTAAAAGAAAAGTCCAGGGAGTGCCACAATCATAAACCGCAGGCCGTTTCCCAGACCCCAAGAGGAAGAGGAAACCGACAAATCCAAACAAGCACAAATCGTACGAAGAGTAGGCTAAGATTAGCTCTCTCTTCCCCAAGCGAGGTAATCGCAATACTAAAAGGACTGAAAAACACAAGAACAAAATGACACACGAAAGACATACAACAAATCGCCTCGTAGAATAAACCACAAAGCAACTAAGAGTAAGACTAACAAAATATATTATTTTTATTTTATTTAATTTAATTTTTTTTTATTTTATTTATATAATTTTTATTTTTTTTTTTTTTTTTTGAAAACCAAACATTTTTTTTTTCAAAACAAAGTAATACATAGCATCTGTATCTGAGAATGTATACTATATTTTTTTACATTAAAGTCCCGTAATACAATACAAACGATACGATATGCAATGGAAACGTTTAACTATTTTTATTTATCTTATTTTTATTTATTTATTTCTTTATATATATATATATATATATATATATATATATATATATATATATATATATATATATATATATATATATATATATATATATATATATATATATATATTTTGAAAACCAAACATTTTTTTTTCAAAACAAAGTAATACATAGCGTCTGTATCTGAGAATGTATACTATATTTCTTTTCTTTTATTTGCAATGGGATGCTTTGAGAAGTATCGACCAGTTATATCGGATCATTGAAATATGCACACTCAGATCAGCCTGTGCATCCGCGCAATCTGATCAGAGTCAGCGCATTTCATATACACAGCTTCCGGACTAATCGCATTTCTCAAAACACAAAGTTTGAACCTTGTAAAATCAGCACACACTCTGATCGAATTGCTCATTCTTCAAAGTATTTAATTGTGTATTTCCACTGACCTTTCATTAGTGTTGTCGGTGCCGCGGGGCCATGGCCGACCATCATATACCGACTGCTCATATTTAAATTAATCTGCGTTTCGCATTATCAGACGAAGTGTAATAAATATAATTGATTTTACCGACCAGTTTTATCGCATAATAGAAATATGCACACTCAAATCAGCCTGAGCATGCGCGCAATCTGATCAGAGTCAGCAATTTTCGCAAACAGCCTTTTCATTCGTGTTGTCGGCGCCGTGGGGTCATGGCCGACCAACCAGGTTAGCCGTCATATACAGACTTCTGAAATTTAAATCAATCTGCGTTTCGCATTTGGGGTCCGGGAATGTTCTGTGCGTTTTCTTTTGACTTGATTCGGTTTTTTCCAATCTTAAGCAACCTAAGCATTATGATAACGACTTGGTACACCCAGGTGCACGACAGGGAGGGATGCGAATACTACAGATAACTATCCAGAGATGCTTCAACAGATATCTTTACAGCTAGATAATGCTCTTATGCATCACAATGGTCCTTTTCAGGACCATCAATTTACCAAGAATCAATAACATTTTATTGTCGATTGATGCCCCACAAGCACACCCCATTTCCCATTAAAAAAGACCTTACAATAGGCTAAATCATCAGGCGAGAGATGCAATAGCTTAATCATCAGAATAAATAAATAAATAAACAAATAAAAAAATAAATATAAAATGATAAATAAATAAATAGAATCGTGTCTTAATATTGCTAGAAGAGTGGCAGACAGTGTAAACTCTGTGATCTCATCTGGGTCTATACAGAAGGTTAATATGGTTAAGTGAGGAGCTAATGAGTCCATATATTTATGGTAAACACGCTATACCCAACTTGTTCGTCAGGTCAGTATTGACTCGGATCAACTTAATAATATTACAAGTGATTAATGTAAAAATATACATATATTTATACTTCACAGAATATACTATCCGTCTTGCAGTTTTCAGAACACACAGAACAAGCGTACTTCGCCATTTTGCAAATTTAGCTATCTAACTACCTATCGGATTTACAAGATATGATGAATTGTAAAGCAAGTAAAACACGTATATAGACATATATTTTCAATCGTTATTGTTCAAATTAAACAAAATGCTTTGAAGAGAAGCGGTATCGGCAACAGCCTGTGATATAATTTTATTTGAAATATCTTTGAAATTGCTTTCCTTTATAAAATGACCTGGGATTATGTTATTAACAAGCTATTATTAATGAAAAATAAAATGCAATCAGGTAGGTGTGATAATCCAGTTACCGGGAACACCTGTTTAATCAGATGACACGTGTTGATAATCCAATTACGATGATTTGATCACCGTGTCTTTAATGCAATTAATGATTAAGTCATTAACCGATATTGACCCGTGTCAATAATCTTGTTATGGTGTCTTAAATACAGTTATGAATTTTAGCATTTTGAAATAGTTTACGCTTTTTTTTTTTTTTTTTTTTTTTTTTGAATATTTCCTGTTTCAGTTCATATGTCTCCTGTTCTTAAAATAAATTATTTTACTTTGTCATATTAATATATTTTAGAATATGTAGATTTTTTTATCAAGTTTTGTCCATATCTTACAGGAAATTATTATTCATTAAACCAATATTCCTTATGGAGTTTTGTGATATATTTTTGGTTACACTTGGCTCACTTCAGCTATCTACAAAGGTGACGGTAATATAACAAATACAAAACCACTTTGTGCCGTTTCAACCGTTGTAGTGATAAATTATATGTTAATGATTAATTTTCTTTTTTTGAAGCAATTTTCGCATTCCACTTCGCACACGGATTTGAATGCTGTCTTCTCCATTTCACATATGGAGTTAAATTGATCTCTACATCGCAGTGTATACCATATAAAATATAAGTGAAACATTGCAAAATATCTTCTCCGTGGATTTATTAGATATGATTCCAATATAATAAAATCATATTCAATATTGTTTTTATAGTCAGATAGGATATAAATACTTTAAAAATAATAAAAAAAAAATTAAAGTTGTAAACAAGGGGTGGGGGGAGGAGGGGGAGAAGGCGTGGGGGTGGGGCATGCTGCTCCATTTCGTCACTGATATTACATAAGGAGTGGAACTATATCTTATGCGTTGTTTATGAAATATGATTCTTCTACAGTAAAATCATATCTTATTTTGCTTTTTGTAGTCTGATATGATATAAATAATGAAAACAAAATAAAAGTTGCAAACAAGGGGGAAACATGCTCCATTTCGTAAAATAAAACTCCATTTCGCACTGATATTACATAAGGAGTGGAACTATGTCTTCTCCGTTGTTTATAAAATATGATTCTAATAACGTAAAATCATGTCTAATATTGTTTTATAGTCTGATATGATATAAATCATGAAAATAGAATAAAAGCTGCAAACAAGGGGGAAATATGCTCCATTTCGTAAAATAAGACTCCATTTCGTCACTCATCACGAAAACATGCCTATATAATTTTGACCCCCTTAAACCCCACTTTTATATGGTAAAACTGGGGTTTACATGGGTATACCTTATATTTCTTATTTCTGCTCAAAATATAAATTGTGGGCACTCGTTAAAACCGCCTCGACGAGGCGGTTCTAACGAGTACCCACAATCTATGTGTTGAGCAGAAACATGAAAAATATCAGAATTTTTTATCTGAAATTTTGCATTTTTTGGTGGTAAAATTTTCAATATATTTGAATAGGCATGTTTTTGTAATATGATATTACATAAGGAGTGGAACTATATTTTCCTCTCCGTTGTTTATGAAATATGATTCTACTAAAGAAAAATCATATTTAATATTGCTTGTTTAGTCAGATATGATATAAATCATAAAAACAGAATAAAAGTTGCAAAAAGGGGAAAACATGCTCCATTTCGTAAAATAAAACTCCATTTCGTCACTGATTTCACATAAGGAGTGGAACTATATTTTCTCCGTTGTATATAAAATATTACTCCAATACAGCAAAATCATATTTAATATTGTTTTTCCAGTCAGATATGATAGAAATCATGAAAACAGAATAAAAGTTGCAAAAAGGGGCAAAAAATACCCCATTTCGTAAAACAAAACTTCATTTCGTCCATTTCGTAAAAACAGTCCATTCCTGTATTTAGAGGAACCGCCCTGTAGATATTGTACTTTTAAGCGATCTTGACTCCTTTAAGAGAGAAGTGAGCAAGATCAATCACTTAAGGCCATAGAAGTAATATTGGTTTTAATCTGCTTTTAAATCTCATTCATACTAACACTCAAACACTATCATCTTTTTTCATTCTTCACTATCACTCTTTTAGCCCTCACATTAAAATTTTTACTTTTTATTCTCACGCACGCATCCCTGCGCATAATACTAAGTGATGAGGGTGACGCAGTATCGATAGATATATCATTCACACACATTCAAGCCAGACAATGCTATTAATGAATACAGAGATTTTGGTGGATTTGCAAATGGATTAGAGTGCAATAAGTAAATTCTTATGTTATTGAATAATCTTGTATAAATTTCCCAACAGCTTTTAAATTGTTTATATCTTGAGTTGTCATTGAGTTAAAGGATGCAGTGTTCGGATCAGTTAGTATCATTAATGCTGTCATACATAATTTTCCTCAAAGTTTCGTATCTTTTACACTGGCATAAAAAATAGTTTCCTTTTTTACTAAATTACATTACCCACATAACCTGTCCTCTGGCTTTTCACCAATATACCGCCCTCTTTCAATTCTCAACCTATGGGTACTAATTCACGATGAAAAAATACATTTTATATTAATGCCATGTAAATTTTCCAAGTATGTCTCAAGTCCAGACATTTATGTGATGAGTTTGTATTTTCGAGCATTCCTTCATCATCTGACATTTGTTTCTTTCAAAATGAAAAGTATTTTCCTTTAAGCTTGTACTTTATTGAATTAAGGAGGGCACAAGAATCAAAAGTACTATGGTTATTCCAAACATGGCAAAACCCCAGATCATTGATTTTTTTTTTTTTTTTTTTACAAACTGTACCCAGCGACTAATATCAGTATTACCATTTTACTGTTCCATATAACCTTTTGAAAGTAAGGTATCCCGACCTGACTGAATAATGTGAAGCCAAAAGTTAAGGTGATTTGAGAAAGATGTTATTAAAAGAGGAAACTGGCTGTCACGTCCCTGTTTTATCTTGAATATATTTTTATATGTACATAGTATAAAAAGAAGTTTGTTTCGATTTTTATTACCCAGGTTAGATTGTTGCATTTGTAACTGGAGCGCTGATTATGATGACTGTTTTTCTTTTTAAGAGAGTAGGTACACTTCAGATTTTAAGTTACGGTAATCACGATATATGTATGCTGAGGGTGTATTTGATTATATACTCTATATACTTGAGCGGTTACCAGAACATTATATATTCCGAGTGAACCTAGGTTCGGTGATCAATATTTTCACGGTTCTGGGATTGATTTTTGTCTCAAGGCTATCTTTTGAAAGGGGAGACAATTTTCTGTCGTAATTTTGCAGTTTTGTAGCGTTCCGAGAGAAAAATGTTTTTTACTTCATAGTTTGAGCAGTCGCTGTGTGAAATTTTGCACCATTCGGACAATCGAATGGGTTATTTTAAATCTTGACTATCACGGTATTCTTGTGAATATTATTTTTAGATTTTGAATATCACGGGTTTCTTGTGGACACATGTTTCAAAACGTGCCACATTACTACAGAAGTTCACTGGTTAAATAGAACGACACACACTACACTATTTTTCATTAAAGACTGATCATTGCCTTCCTTTCTATTATGTTATGATGTTGTGCTGTATCTCGGGGATCTGACCATGGTAAGTCAATAATTTATTTAATTTTATTCTTGCAATATTCTTGCTCGTCACTACCGCAGCTAAGATTCGAGTAGGTAAATTTATTACTTTACTACGTTGCGATTTTATGTTTCATTCGTACTTACAAACCCGGTATGATATGTAGATAGACCCTGATCAGATGTGTACACTTTGGTTATATGTGTAGACCCTGATCAAACGAATAAGCCATGTCGGGTGTGTAAACTATAACCAGAAATGGAAATTAAATTTGGTCGATTCTTTAGATCCTGGTCAGTCTGGTGAGTCTGATAGGTTCTGTAGACCCTGATCAGAATGCAAACATTAATATTCTTTCTTGAGTAGAGAGATAAATGGATCGGCGCAATGATAGCACTAGCATATTTTAACATAACATATTCTAATCTGGCATGTATATTATTTTTTATGATTACCAGACATATACGCTTGAATGTACGACACGGTTAGGCGTTATGTTAACTGCACACACCAGACATATACGCTTGAATGTACGACACAATTAGGCGTTATGTTAACTGCATACACATTCAGTAATTAATACAATTGTGTTTGTATCTACTCAGAAGACTTACACAGTTGTATTTATATGTATTTGCATCACAAATGACACATATCATATTACCCTTAAACACATATACAGAGGTCCCTTTTTATTTTAATTACACACAAGTCTGTTCATTAGAATATTTTACGGTAAAATGGCTCAAGCAGAAAGGAGTCATGTTTGAGGCTATGACGATGGCATGTTGATATTGTACCCAATGATTACGTGGGGACGATGTGTGATCGTGTAATCATTGTGGTATAATGGCAGTTATAATTTATTGTAGCCTTTAGCGTTCTAAAGGGATTCTTACAGTGGAAGACGTATGGGTTCTTCCTGTAAGAATGTGTAATCGTAGAGATGCCATTCCTCCGATTCCGATTAACGTAGAATTTGTTGTGTTTGTCAGATATATTCTGACTGTGTGTCTGGCTGTGTTGGATATATGTGCAATATTATATGTCATTAACAGCATCCCTGTGGGTTTAGGATCTGATTTTGCTATATAATAATCAGTTGCAACGGACTTGTTGAATTACAACATTTGGCGTACACACTCTGTATATCTAGTGGAAGTTAATAAGGCAATATCTTGTAATGTTTGATATCGAGATTTCTAGGACATGATACTTATTTTCAGGTCCCATATATGTATCTGTTTTTGTCACTGTGTTTGTATCCTATTGTCATCGTCTCTCTATGATTGACAATCACAAGTTTTTCCGGGAAGTTCTGTTCAAAGTTATATACAATCAAGTACCAGTGGTACCCAGTAGATATCATGGAGGATACATCCGTGGACTTCGTCAGTGACTTTAAGTTATGTAATCTTTTTCAATTTTATAGCATATTTAATTATGAAGCTGCCAGTATTTCAGAAATCTCGGACCTTCAGTTCATGGAATTTTGAACATTACTTTATAGTTTTTGTTTTTTCTTTCTCTTAACTTTCTAAATATACGCTTGTTTTTATTTACAAAGTGTTGTGTTTATCCTCTGATTGCTTGTGATTGCGTCTAGTCCATCGTCATCGGACCAACGCTCGTCCGTTAGGTGACACTGGCCAAGTTCACTGTGCACGGCAAAGTTGCAAAAAAATTAAGAGAAAAGTCCAGGGAGTGCCACAATCACAAACCGCAGCCCTTCCCAGACCCCAAGAGGAAGAGGAAACCGACAAATCTAAACAAGCACAAACCGAACAAACGTACGAAAAGCACTAAGATTAGCTCTCTCTTCCCCAAGCGAGGTAATCGCAATACTAAAAGGACTGAAAAACACAAGAACAAAATGACACACGGAAAGACATACAACAAATCGCCTCGTAGAATAAACCACAAAGCAACAAGGAGTAAGACAAACACCGGGACCACCGCCTTAGAACGGTCGGTAGAGCATACCACCGGGGCGTTTAAAGCACTTTTACAGCCAGCCAACTTCACCCTGGGTCCCGATGCTACTCTTAATACATAAAGCCTTGGAAATAACACCGAAACATATTTGCAAAAATTTTTAACGCGTGTGCACTTTTCATATTCACTATTATATTCAAGAGACATCTCAAACAGCTTATCAGCTGATTTACCCTTATAAGGAACCCATATTTCAATCCCATACAATGTATTTGGTTTACAAGAATATAAAAAATATGTAGAATAGCTGATGGTTTTAATTATTTATCAAAAATACTTTGTTTAATGGAAAAAATGCTCTACTTGCTTTCATGCTCAAATTCTTTTCTGCTACTTAAAGTTACCAGTGTTAGATATCTTATCACCAAAAATTTTCTTCATGATATTTCCGCAGCATTCCCGCCTTTTAGAATCTAATGTCCACTAAAAAATCTAATAGAGGGAGGGAGGGACGGACGGACAGATAGATAGATGGTAATAATGGGTATCATCAAGCACCTTTCATTAAGTCGGGAAATCTCGTTAGTTTCCGCCACTTACAGTTTAAGACACAACGAAATGACAATGTCACAGAACATGAATTCATACAGTACTCGCATAACGTAATAATAAACTTACATAACTTGAAGATAAACTCACATAACGTAATGCCAAACTCACTTGCCGTAATGCCAAACTCACATAACGTTAAGAGTTGTCACATGACGTGAACGTGGCTTCCCTGCATATATGGTATCAACTATAGTGACTTAACGAAATGATGTGTCCGTGGAAGGTATGAGAAAATGTACAAAACATAATGAATACATTAATACCGTATTATTAAACCAGCATAAGCAAATAACAAACCCGCATAGCGTAATGATAAACGCACAAAATGTAATTGCCAGTTCACATGGCGTAACACTTAAGTCACATCACGCAATACTAAACCCAAATAAAGTAACATCAAACTCGTATACCACATAACTTAACACATTCTCACAAAACGCAAGGTATTTGCGCCAGATAAGACAGCCATGGCGTTCCATAACAATCTACTGGTCATGTATGTGACATTAAACTGATAAGTACTTCTGCTGTTAATCAGTTTTGTACATCATTTGGTTGAGCCAAAGGTGATTGTTTATTGCATAGATGAACTAGGTCGGATGTTTTCACCTTATCATGTTCCTTGAAAGTCTCGTTTGATTGCATACCACCATATTTATCCTAAATATTCCGAAAATATAGACTAAGCAAACAGTGTAGACCCTGAGTGAAATCCAAACAGTTTGATCAGGGCTTGCACTGGGAGTTTTTTTAGACACAATACTAGTAAACCAAATGTGCAAGTTAAAAATTTAGGATAAGTACGGTAAATAGTTAGCGCATCCAAATATTTTGGGTATATACGTTACGCAGCAAGTTTACGATATGAAAGGCTAGTTCTTGTGCTTTAGCAAAACAGCCTTTGGAAAAAGTAGCTGTTGTAGGGAGGTGGCTATTGTAGACAGGTTTAATATGTAGAGTATATGTACTTTAGACTATCAGAAAAAACGGTTATTTTAGGGAGGTGGCTGTTGTTGAGAGGTGACTGTTAGTAGAGGTGCCAGTGTATATACTGATAATATTGAACATTATTTGCGTGTCGTATTATTGTTCTAAAATAAGCAATAAATAAATAAATAAATAAATTTTCATGTTAAGACAGAAGAAATAATAGACCTGAATATGATATGTATGTGCACGCGCAGTTTAAAAAAATGTTCATGAAATGCGAGACTTAGAAAGCTCTTTTCCAATGTAAGCGCAAAAATCAGTTTTCCAAGATAAGCGCTGTTCTGTGTTGCACATAGTCGCCACATTTTCTTATTTAAGCGTATTTCCTAGTTCACGGTCAGGAAACTTCATAATCGAAGACAGTGGCTCTGATAAGCAAATGTTGTGTGCGTCTTCCGGAGCACGTGCGGCTCTGAATATAGCGGCTGAAAAAAATTAACAAAAGATGTATTGTAGGTCAGTCACTCGTTTTTTTTTGAATGTATCAATTCATATTTTGAATGTATCAATAGATGGAAATTTGCAAGATGAAGAAATAACCCATATGGCATACTTCTAGCAAGAACAATTCCTTAGAAAGCTAAAACAAAAACAAATTTGTGAGACAAAAAATCTTGAAACATGAACTGGTCAATAAGATACTCTAAAACTTCTTCCAAACGCCATTCTTGTTTTATTTATGGTGCTTGGTTATCCCCTTAGATTTCATTCTGAGTGTTTATGGAAGAAAAATGTCTACGTCTAGATCGCTTGTTCAGAAATTTAAAACATTATGTATAGTAAGTAAGTAAGTAATTTAGTAATTTATTCATGCAATAAGCCATATGGCCCATGAGCACATATACAAATTTCAACATACATGATATGCAGGATAGCGGACATACATTATACACAGTAAAATTTCCATAAGAATCGATACCAATGTATTCGGGAGAGGTGCAATTTTAAACTTTGAATAGTATAATCTATTTATGCCGAGTGGACTCCTCTACCTTAATTCTTCGGACCTGTTCACTTCCAACAAAAGGGGTGTCTGGTTAGGTTATATAAGTATTACCATATTTTATAGCAATTCCTGTATTAAATGCAAAAGATGTAGACCCTGATTTGACGCCGTTCTATGGCGTCCGATCCGTGTACATACTGTTTGTTTGGTAATAACTTTAGTTCACTCCATCCATACGGAATTTGGCATAAGAGGTGCACATAGAATTAGCAGTTTGAAATGCTTGCGTGAGATTGACAATAACATGATTAACATGATACTCTTTCTCTCTCTCTCTCTCTCTCTCTCTCTCTCTCTCTCTCTCTCTGTCTTTTAGCTAATAGCTGAAAATTATATGCCTATGTACATGCATGCATTCACCTGCATACATATACTTATACATATATACCTACACATACATATAATTACACATACACATACATATACATACATAAATACACACATATATATATACATATATATACATACACACATACATATATATATATATATATATATATATATATATATATATATATATATACAAACACATATATACACATACATATATACATATACATACATACACACATACATACACATACACACACACACACACGTATATATATATATATATATATATATATATATATATATATATATATATATATATATATAATACACAATGTAAAAATTTTGATACATTCAAAAGTTGTGGCTTTCGGCTTGAGAACATAGACTGACAGGCAAGTGATACGGTCTCATCCACACCTACAAGCCATTGTGTCAGCCCATGAACTCATTTTTTTTTATTTTTTTCATTGCAAACTTCAGAAATTTCGATACGTTCAAAGTACGACTTAATAAAAATATAATACACTAAATAACTTATGATATGTGCCTTGATTCAGGTCTTAACCGTACAGGGAGTCTATATGTATTATTTTCCATGCTGTATAAAACCCGTTTGACCTCTTCTTTCGAAAGCTTTTGTAATAAACTCACTTAAATGTCGTAAAATATTACTGTTTTCAGTAGTAAAAAGCTCTATTAATTTCAGCATATTTGGCCTCCGCCAAAAGTATCGTTTAATATATATTTCCCTAAGGTCTTGGTACCGCGAGCATTGTAATATGAAATGAAACTCGTCTTCTAAGACATCACAACTCCTGCATTTCCTGTTTTCTAATGGTATTTTATTTGGTTTTGCCCATCTACCCATCTCTACCTCAAGCCTGTGGGACGATACTCTTAATCGACATAAACTTTTTCTATATTTTTCCGATGGTAAGATATCCAAGTATTTTTGAAACTGAAAGTTCGAAATCGTAATATAGAACCTAGCTATGCTTGAATTTTTAAGTCTTGCATGCCAGTCTTGGACATATATATCTTTTATTCTTAATTTAAAAACCCTAAAGAAATTATTGATATCTGCAACCCCTTGGGAATACCAAACATCCATAAAACCTAATCGACTTAGCAATAATTTTACTTGTGACGCCCAAATCTGCTTCTGTGGTCGTACCTCTATATCATTTATCATCGTATCATATATGCATTTTATATATTTCCTTTCACCTGCTGAAACGATTTTTAACCAGAATTTTATTATATTTATATATCGCAGAGACTGGTAGTCTATTCTCCCCAACTCACCATAAATAAAATCGTTTTGCGTCGATTGTTTAACCCCCATTGTCTTTTTACAGAATTGTAAATGCACCCTTTCAATTGTTGCCGATTTATGAAAACCCCAGACCTCACTTCCGTAATTTAATATAGGCGTTATCAATTTATCAAATAGATCTAATCTATGCGACGTTTTTAGCGCGGTGAAATTATATAAATATTTATTCATCGTGAACATTGCTTTTAACGCCTGGCCGGAGAGTGTTTTCTGCGTTTCAAAAGAAGACCCTCCTGAGGTAAATACAATGCCTAAATAAGAAAATTTATTGACAATTTCAATTAAATTTCCATCATACTTAAATTCTAAATTAGTTGGTAATCTACCTCCCCTTCTGAATACTACAATTTTCGTTTTATTTGTGTTTACTGTAACCTTCCATCTGCTGCAGTACTCTTCAAGTATATCTAAAGATTTCTGTAATTCTTCCGGTGTTTTGCCAAATATTACAATATCATCAGCGTATAGCAATAAAAATAGTTTGATCATACCAATATCTATTCCGCTTGCCCCTTTTACTTCTAATTCTTACTCTAAGTCATTGAGGACACGCCTGAGGACTAAATGCAGCTCTCTTAATTATTACATATTCAGCAAGAACTTGACTGACTCACCTCTCTGCAGATGCGGCAGTGTTGAAAACACGGAGCATTATCTCTTGCAATGTCGTCTTTATCATCAGTCAAGAACTGAAATGCTCAACTCGATTTCACAAGTTTGTCATGTAACACTTGACGTGTTGCTATTTGGAGATAGCTCGATGTCTAATGAAGCGAATACTACAATATTTCTTTCAGTTCAAAAGTTTATCAAAGATTCAAAACGATTCTAAATACGGTATGAATCATTTGAAAAGAATACATACTTTTTTTTCATGAACCGACCACTTCACTATTTCAAATGCCAGAATGTAACCTGTTATTGATCTTACCTTAACAACTGAAAATCCCCAAATAGCACAGATAGTTGGTAATTTCGACGATAGGTAACTTCATAGCAATAACCTTAGCTAAAATATCTACAAATGGGAAGACCTCAACGACCCAGACTAATATGGACCCCTCTCCCCCACGATCTGCTCCACGACCCTTTGTTTCTTTCTGCTTAGCTTCAAAAAGCATTTTTTTTTTGTTTGTTTGTTTGCTCTACCGTTACACTGTTATCTTGAATTTTCTACCTCTATTAATTTTTGAGCTACATGTTTATTTACATATACAAATTAACTATCTTAAAAGTAATCATTGCACAGAATTTTATAAGTCCGACTATGTAAAATGCATTGTCTTGTAAAAACTATTTTGTTGAAAAACTTACATGAACCAAATGTAGCTAATGACCTGCCAGTATTGTACAATATATCTAAATTTGTATTAGGAAAGGAACTTCATAAGCTATGAGCTTTCGTTCCAATCCTACAGATTGCTATTGTATGTACATATATCATGCATGTCAACTTTGATATTGAGAAATAAATATGTTTAAACTAAGTCATTGAGGTACATTGAAAATAGAAATGGTGATAGGCATTCTCCCTGTCGGACTCCGATGTTGCATGCAAACGCTTCGCTGAGGATATTAATATTTTTAACTTTTGATTTAACCGTACTATAAATTGACTGTATGATGTTTAGCATCTCCCCCCTGACGCCTATTTTAATCAGTTTGTACCAAAATATTTCCCGGTCTATGTAATCAAAAGCCTTAGAATAGTCTACGAAACAGCAATATAGATTGTTATTCAGACAGTGTGTAATAAGCCCGTTCAAAACAAAAATATTATCTACTGTGCTCATGTGTTTTCTAAAACCGGCCTGCGCTTCTATATAGATACTGTACTCTTCAGCCCATTTATTTAGTCTGTTGTTCAAAATTCTGGTAAATAATTTCCCTACAGTGCTCAGTAACGTTATTCCTCTATAGTTTGATACATCATTTATGTCCCCTTTCTTAAATATTGGCACGATAAACCCTTCCGACCATTTCTCAGGAAAATAACCCATTTAAAATAATTTATTAAACAGTTCATGTAAATAATGAACTAAAAAATCCGTTCCTTTTTTGAAAAATTCATTTAACAGTAAATCAGGCCCTCCGCTCGCTCCATTACGCAACTGCTTTATTGCGGATAACAATTCGGTAAACGAAATTTCCGTATTTAGTTCATTAAACATAGTTTGGAATTCTCCTCTAACGTATCGTTCATTAAAATACAGTATATCATCATCGACTTGATAAAATCTGTCCTACGGATTATTTATAGCTTTAAAGTAGTCAGCAAATTGTTTTGAGCTAATTGAATGTTTAACATTTGTATTTTCAGTTTGTTTTAATAATCGCCAGTATTCTTTTGCGTTTTCAAATTTCAAAGCAATAAGCTTATCTGTTTTCAATTTTTTGAATGTATATTTCTTTTTCCTAATTAATTTTTTAAAACTTTTTCTGGCACTTATCATACTCCTTTGATTAAGAACAGATTTATCCTCCCTGTATTTATTGAGTTCTCTGTAAAATCGGTCGCGTGATTCCTGACATTCTTCGTCAAACCATTGTTGTTTAGAAGTATTCAATTGTTTTGCATTACTATTATTTTCCGTGGAGCTTCCGAGGTGTCTTGCAAATAATGGATCGCACACGTCGCACATTAATTTTGAAAAAAAATGTCAATATTTTGTTCTATATCGACTGGCAACTGAGCCTTTGTTAAGTTAGTGATTAAATTGGCAAAAGAACTTTCCGCTTCATGCAAATTTAAAATGTATTGGTCCCGTTTTGATTCATCCCAATAGTATTTTTTGTTTAAACGTTCATTAGGGCCCGTTTCACCGTAGTGTTCAGTTTCGCTTATAATATCTTTTTCAAAAGATATTGAGAATTCTACCACGCAGTGATCGGATAAAATATTCGGCTCACGGACTCTAAATTTGTTAATTAATTCAAGCATTGTCGGATTAGTTAATACATAATCTACCACGCTGCTTCCTGTACTCCCTACGTAAGTGTATTTCCCAATTTCCTTATCCTCCCCTATTCTCCCGTTACATATGCGAAGCCCATTCAATTTACAGAAATCTAGTAATTTTCTGCCATTTGTGTTAATAATTTTATCTTGAGAGGATCGAGATATATATTCGTCTAGCACGTAGTCTTCTGGTAATACTTCAATATTATCATTATTATCAAAAATTACAAAATCATGTTCGGATCCCGTACGGCTGTTAAAGTCCCCGCATATTAAAATGTTGTAACAGTTATTGGTTTCATTTGCTAGTTGGACGATAAAATCAGAAATTCTGTCCAAAACATTGTTTTCAGTTAGCCCTTCCCTACTAGATCCTGCGGGAATGATATAACATAGACACAGGTACAAATCATCTGCCAAATTTAGTAAAGATTTGTTAATTTTTAACCAAATTATGTCATCAGAGTCCTTTTTAACAAGTTCACAATAATGACACAATTCGTTTCTAATGTATAATGCAATACCACCTGAGTCTCTTTTCGTGTTGTGTTTTTTATCCTCCCTATTTAACTGATACAGGTGATAACCCTGAACCGACACATCGCATAATTCATTTAACCCTGTTTCGGTTAACAAAACAAAGTCATTATTCTGAAATATTTCGATAAATTCGTCAGACAAAGTTTTGTTTGTATATTTTGTCGCTAACCCTTGAACATTTAACAGTGAAAAATGTATATGCTCCCTCTCCCGTATGTCCTATAAATTTGTGTAAGTAGGTTGGTCACGTGTAACAGTTCCGTTAGTCCCCGCATTCACAATTGTACTTGAATGAATCGTAGTAGACGCCGTAGTAAATGTGGTATTTGCTGTTGTGATGACTGGACGATGGTTACCTGTATCTCTATCCCCTATCACACATAATTACCCCTACCGCTAAAATCAGACCACAAAAATTGCACCTGTAACGTGATCGATTACATCGCATATCTTGAAACAGAAAAATCCACGTAAATCCACTACCAGAGGCCATAATCAGTTTCTGTGCTTGTTTTGATAAGGTTGTACGTCCCCGTCAAGACATTTTAGAGCAAAAATCAACTGTAACAGCACAGAATAGATGTCCAAAGATCAGAAGAGACAAACGTTGCTGCAAGGCTTCAATACTCGCAACTGGAGAGAGGCTCTCTCCAGTTGCGAGTATTGAAGCCTTGCAACAACAGTTCTGCAAACATTAGCCCTCAGCTATCAGAGCCGACCGATATATTCAGAGCCGCCCTAAACTGTCGGAGCCATTGTTTATTTGCCCTCCATTTCCATTAGTTTGTTGTCAATTTTTATTTTTCGGTAACTGAGACAGGTCAAACAATTATTTCACACAAACAAAATGCCAGACAGTCCAGGCGCATATGCATTTTATGAAAAAATAACCGGGAATTGCGTCGCTGAACCTTCGACGATCAGTTTATTCAGCATCGATCAGCCCACGCCACAAGTAACTTAGACGAGATCGTACACATTTACAAACTATTTATTAGGTGAGAAAACTGTTAAAAGACTTGAGAGCAGCATGTAATTCTCCTTTTTGAGAAAAACTGCCCCACAAAAACAGATTCTTTCGACGAGTGGCTGACCTACCTCTTATGTTTATTTTTTTCAGCCGCTATATTCAGAGCCGCACGTGCTCCGGAGGACGCACACAACATTTGCTTATCAGAGCCACTGGCTCCGATTACGAAGTTTCCTACCCGTGTAGTCAGTCGCTTGACAAACGTCTATGATGTATCACCAGTAAAATATTCTGATTCTGGCATTACGAAAACATGCCTATTCAAAAATTATGAAATATTTACCACCAAAAATGAAAATTTTCAGATAACCCCCCCCCCTCCCCGCCACACACCCCCCCCCCCCAAAAAAAAAAAATAAATCTGATATTTTTCTTATATCTGCTCAAAACATAGAACGTGGGTACTCGTTAGACTCGCCTCATCGCTCAAAACATAGATTGTAAGTACTCGTAAGAACCGCTCCGATGAGGCGGTTCTAACGAGTACCCACAATCTATGTTTTGAGCAGATATAAGAAAAATAATGTATACCCCTGTAAACCCCAGTTTTACTATATAAAAGTTTAGGGGGTCAAAATTATATAGGCGTGTTTTCGTGATGGAGCAGCATGATTTCGAGTCAAAAAGTGTGTTCCGATCAGCCAAATCAAGTCCGCCCCTAGAGTTTACTTCGTGACTTCCGGTGTTGTCTTTCGCAACAAAAAATGTAGAATCAGCAGATACAGAAATCAAAATAATGTCATCCGAAAGCGAGAAAAAGCAGAAAACATCGAAATCACGCCGAGAAACTGCTGTTAGTACGGTTTTTTTCTTTTTTTAGATTTTCACATCTTTTCCCTCTTCATTACTACAAACTAGACGATACTAAAGTGATAAGGGTTTCGCCCCTGATGGTTTCGAACTAGTATCCCACGTTATTTTTAAACATAATTATATATATGTTTGAATTTTAATCCATTTCCCATCGAAGGGACAAGAATTATCAGTACTTGGACACTAGGTAACCTGTTTAAAAGAACTTACTCATCATATCATATCATAATCAGATTTTTGATTAACGTGCAGGGATTGTGGGACAACTGGGCACATAGCAAATTCGGCACATAACCAACACGGCACATAGCAAACTCGGCACATAACCAACTCAGAATCAGAATCATAATATTTTACTGGTGACACATCGATAGACATTTCATTCACCAGGGCCAACAGTTGCAAAGTCTAGTCTTTAGATCTTACAAGTGATGTGAATCGGGTATGTACAAACACCGGATCGGACCGGATCGGGCTCAGTTACCGGATCGGACCCGGTTTTCTGTGCTATAGTCATATTTTCTTCGATATTTTATTCTTTATGCACAGTTGGAAGAGGTTTACAGCGTACAAAACTATTTTTACCTCACACCTTCATTCCAATATAAAAAAAAAAACAGACCAAACATAACTCCACCCATATATATATATATATATATATATAGCCAAACGGCTAATGTAGGCTATGCTAGGAGTCTGTAGCATTTGCATTAGGTTCGGATGACAAGCCAGCACCAAACAGCGGGACAACGTCGGACCGACAGCGATACGTTGTTACGTCGTATCGCCGTCGGCCAACACCGGACGTCGGCCCGACGTCGATATGGCATTCTATGTTGACTGTGCAGATTCTAAGACTCACATTACCAGTGATCAAACACAAAAAGCTTATCAATCAATCTGTCAAGTGTCATCCAAAACACATATCACTTCTAATTGAATGATATGATGAGCTATTTTTTCTTCTAATTAATGCTGGGGATTAAAATTAGTGATTGACTGATATATGGAAATGATGCTGCGAGTGATAAATTAATATAGTGATTGACTGATATATGTAAATGATGCTGCGAGTGGGGCAAAGTGGCGACGGAGTGATAGTATTGAATCCGCTAATGAAATAGCATCACTTACATAATTAAAAAACTAATACAGTATTAAAAATAACAACTAGAAAATAAAAAAAAAATCAAAATAATAGTCAAAATAGGGTCCGATCCGGTCCGATCCGGTAATTGAGCCCGATCCGGTCCGATCCGGTGTTTGTACGTACCGATGTGAATCTAGTGACAGGGTCCTCAGAACTTTCAGCAGAGGAGGTTATAGCTGCAGGGAGTGCATTCCAATCCCTAATGGTGTCTGGAAAGAAACTGTACTTATAAATGTCAGTTCTAGCATATGGCACTTGAAATGCTATTGGATGCTGATTCCTGCTGTGCCTATTTGGGGGTTGAAGGTCGTCACAAGGTATACTCACTCTACCTTTGAATAGCAATATGAGTATACTAACTTTGCGTCTCTTGTGAAGAGACTCCCACCCTAACTGTTCAAGAATCCTAGTAATACTTCCAGTTTCAAAGTTGTAGTTCCAGTCACAAACCTAACTGCACGATTCTGAACCTTTTCTAATTCTTCCTGGACAACTATTCCATGTGGGTCTCAAACAGGGGCTAGCATACTCCAGGATTGATCGCACCAACCCCTTGTATGCCATCTCCTTAACATCTTGGGGGCATGACGATAGATTACGTCTGAAGAAGCCAAGAGTTCTGTTTGCTTTTGTGCAAACATTGCTTACATGAGTATTCCATTTCAAATCCTTAGAAATTGTCACACCAAGGTATTTAATATTATCCACATTTTTGAGGACTGTTCCTTCTAAGGAGTAAAATGCATTAATCTTTTTGAACTGCTTCAGGTGAAAAAATGGAAATAACATTTTTCCCCGACCGGGGATCGAACCCGGGCCGTCTGCATGACAGGCCAACACTCTACCACGTCGCTATAAAAGCCGGCTTGTACCACAAGGCAGTACAAGTGTGTTATATACCTATACCCGGTGACATTCTCCCCCTCCAAATTGAAATTCGTCCCTGAATTTCTAGGAGTCCGAGAATCACGTGAAATGAGACTCAAGGAGTTTTATGCACAAATGTGGGTTATTTACGGTGGGCGCCAAATGTAACAGGTGAAAAAATTCTTATGCCGCGATTGGGAATCGAACCTGGTCCGCTGGACTCAAAGTCCTACACTCTACCATGTCGCTATAAAAGCCGGCTTGTACCTCAAGGCAGTACAAGTGTGTTATATACCTATACCCGGTGACACTAGTAAGCTGCATAATGTTACATTTCACGGGCTGAAATCTCATACCCCATTTCCTGGCCCAGGATCAATCAACTCGGCCTATATAAACTAGGTCCATAATTAACTGATTAGTCCAATTATCTATTGTTGTGTTGAATACTTTAATCCACCTTTACAAACAACCAATTGAGCTTTAATCAGTCTAACTTGAAGGTGACAAATATTTTTAGTGGTCTTAGTGTAAATGGCATGCTTTGTCACTAAAGCAAATATTAAATTTTAGAAAAAAAAATGGGATTAATATTTATTTCAGCTTTTTCAGCGAATTTTCGACAGCAGAATGAAGACAAAACTTAGCCATTATGTTGCCAATCCTTGACTTTAATCGGGTGATATTATAACCCTGATTTTAAGAATAACAAAAAATAGATTTTTTTTTTTTTTTTTTTTTCGAATGAGAATCTTTATGCTTAATTTAACGGCCCAGTAAACAGACAAAATGATATCGGCCCGCTCTGTTTTGTACACTGTTTCCCAACCGTCTTTTTATTCTGTATAATGAGAGATTAGTAGATCTAATTATGACTGTAATCAGACTCAAATACCTGACATCACTGGTGGGGTCGATTGTCCCTGAGTGTATGCTGAAAAAATGGTCCTGAACAGGGACTTGGAAGGTTTCTTTAAACCTTTAAATATTTGTACTTTAAGCAAACAGTGTAGCCTCTAATCAGACGCCACATTCTGTGGCATGTGATCTGGGTCTACACTGTTTACCAATGTCCCAGTACACGAGCCCAATCCAGACTTTACAGTTAACCAATCATTTTCACACAACGCTCTGATGTCACAAGAGCAAAAGCGCTGCTATGAACAATCCTTACCTGGATTTTGTACATTATTTTGTACAGAGAGGAAATAAGGAAAAACATGGTATAAACCACGACGCAGAAAAAGGGCCATTCGGACAGTCTGTACCATCAATATATCTTTGGTTTTTTGGCTGAATGTTCACCATGACCTACAGCTTAGGTTAGCAAACAGCGAAGGTTCTGGCGAGACTGCGTGAATGCGCAGGGCCGCCTGAACCTTCCCAGTTCGCAAATGCAGGAAAGGGTAATGGGGATTGATAGTCTACCCTTCAGGCTTTTCAGAGCAGAAATAAGAAAATAATATGTATATCCCCCCTTATTATTTCTGTTGTATATCTTTATTTCACTCAGAAATGCAACTCAAAAGGACGGCTGATAGAAGTAAGGCGATTCCAGGAAAGGCTCGTTTCATTTTTGCACCATAATCACATTTACAGTTTCGAAATCAATTCCTATTTCCTGAATTCGCCTTGTTCATCTAGAGTTCACTGTGTAATTAAACAATGAGCAATGTAAAGATTTATTAATAATTTTATTATTTTAGTATCCATAAAAAGTATAAAATACTTCTAGAAATAGATGCATAAATGTATAGCTATATATATGTGCAGAGTTTGCTATGTGCCGAGCTGGTATGGGCCGAGTTGGTTATGTGCCGAGTTTGCTGTGTGCCGAGTTTACCCGGTAGGTACAGGGGCAACATCCACATCAGTGGGCCCCCTTCTAGATAGCTGGCTTGCTTCACGCAGGGCAGATCTCACACCAGATCTCCAGGTATGTCTATCATAAGGGTTGATAACTCTCTGCTATCCCTCTCTGTCAGCTGCTTCCATATCATCTTGGGCTTCCCAGGCCCATGCTTTCCATCAACCTATCTTGACTGGTCCATTGGAGTGTTCCACATTCCATACCAGCAGAGCCTTCTCTCCTTCAGAATGAGGTCCAGAGCCTCAATGCCAAGCCATGCAAGTAGCTCATTGGACCTGCTGGTGACTCAATAAATCATATTGATGGATCATTATTGAGAACCAGAGTGTGGTGTCCCAGGACTTGGAGGGGGGCAGGAGGTAGGGTGGGGGGGGGGCCACTTACTATAGACATTTTTGGCATGAGGTCACACTCCTTAGCAACGAAAAAGGCATCATTTTGGAGGTGGAAACATTGCAACGAAAAAGGCATCATTTTGGATGTGGAAACATTGCATGGCAACCATTATTCAATAATAAGGTCATGCTTATTGAACTTTTTTTTAAGAGAACAGTGCTTAACCTTAGACTGTTATCAAGATTTATTAACTGTATTATATACCGAGATTTATTAACTATATTATATACAGATACTTGTACTGATTGAAAAATAAAGTGAATATGCTAATATTTCCTTTTTTATTTTTGTTTCCAACCCTATTACCTATGCTAAGGCCATACATATATATGAAACTCAAGTTGAAACATAAATGAGGATAATCAGCGAAAGGTACAGTGGCAAATTTGTTCAGATACTGAAATTGAATTTCATACTTTTATAACCAGCCATCATGAGCATGGAGCATAGCTACAGTTCCTTTGAAAAGAAATATGGCAGCAGTTCGGCAATAACACTGTAGTTTGCCATAGTTTGCAATATTTATAATTCCTATCAAATAATTTTTTTAAAGGTCACCACTCACTAAGATTATAAAATTTATTCTGCAAAAAAAACTTTTGTAACATCACTGCTGCTTTGATAGGTGAGTTAAGGTTGCTTACAAGGCCTGCATATGACCTTATTTTCAATGGAGAAAGGTATTTATTTTCCTTATATGTATTCACAATGTATTCGAATCTCACTCAGCCCAGTGATATTTCGTATTTCTCCCTATATATATATATATATATATATTTTTGGAAATATGTGTCAGTAAATTTTCGCTTTCTTCGGATGGATGCTTATGGATTTTCATTTCGTAGTTTCTAGTCATTCTACGTGCGTAGCGGCCATTATTTGAATGTGTGAATTACATCAACAAAATGTGCAGCCTATTAAAAGGCCAAAATGAAAGTTCATTTTAAAAGCAGACCCTGAAAAAGCACCCTAAGAGGGTAAATATCAAAAAATGTGCAGATGGCCGAGGTTGTCTATCCAAAAGGGTAGGTGTGTGCTGCCAGGAGCCCAGGACCCCTACCCCTTTCCAGACACAATTGAGACCCCTTTCCAGACAAAAAAAGGATGAACATATACCCCATATTAGACAAACAGTATATGCTCATTTGCTCAGTCAGCTAACTTAGCACGGATTTATTTGCATATTATAAATATTAAGTACAACAAAAATCACACAAACAAGTTTAACTAAGGTATATACAATGTTTAATTTGGCTAAGGTAGTTTACCACCCCCTTTCCCGACAGACATAAACCACTTTCCGGCCAGGTATATTTGAATCCTTTCCCAGATTTTTTACAATGAAAGTCATCCTCGTTCCAGACAGAGTCTGAAAATAAGACCCCTTTTGTCAGCTCATTCCTACCCACACATGACCTTCGTTTTCAAACCCTGAGGGAAAACCTTGCAGTCTTCCAGAACTCCAGATGATGCTTAAAGGTTAAATGACAAATATTTATAGTCCTATTTTTCCTTTATAGCCTTAAAGGTGCTGTTTCAAGAATCATGATGCAGAAAACAGCATTCTAAAATTCCAATTAGTTTCCGAGTTATAGTGATTTGAACTTGAGCAGTTGTGAGCTTCTTTCAAAACAGTTTTCAAACAGCTCATGAATATTAATCAATCTAATGAGGGTTTAATGATATCACAGAGGTCATTATTATTATTATTATTTTTTTTTTTTTTGAAACAATTTAAAATATCAAAATTAAAAATTGGATTTATGACCTTTAAAGTGTTAGTTCAGACAGTTTATTGTTATATTCAAGTTGAAGACTTGTATTTTCTTTTATTTTTTTTTTTGAGAAAAGTCATTAAAATTTTAAATAAGAACCATAATATTTGCGATTTAAATTTTATTTAAAAAAAAAAAGTTTAGATTTGATTTTGTGATTTAATTTGACAAAATTTCTTAAAAGTGGCTTACAATTTCACTTAACCCTTGTCCTGCTGAACCCGGATATATCCTGTTTTGCAAACAGTGTAGATCCAGATCTGGATCTGCATTTTTTTGCCATTAAGTATGTGAATTTATTGTAACAATCCAGATCGAGTAATCTGATTGGCTGAAAATTAGAAGTGGGCATGGCATCTAAGTATATTCAGCAGGACAAGGGTTAAATGTATATCTAAACATCAATATTTGGTGTAAATGCTGTACTGTTATTAGTTAGCATTGTTAAATATTATAAAACTGCAAATTTCAGCAAGAAATTTATATTTTTTATGTTTCAAAATTTTAATAAAAAAATTAAAAAACTCAAATGACATCACAGAATATTGCATTGTGGGATATAAATATAGCATTGTGAGTTATATCTCTGTTTATAGCAATGAAGTTTTTTCGGCTGTGAAAACTGTCCTGTATGACTTTCAACTTGCATAAGTTCGTAATTGGTTGGAATTTTTTTATGCGTTTTTTTGGCAAAACTATTGGCATTGACTGCTCTATCAGTATACATTGTATAACAATTCCATTTGAAACAGTTAAACTTTGTCATTTGATCTTTAAAATAAGAAAGTGATTTGATCTTTAAAATAAAAAGTGTGTGTTTCAGGTTACTCAACTGTGCCTAATTTTTCATCACCAGCTCTAAAGTTTTTAAAGGAATTTTTGGAGGATTTAGGCCATATTATTTTCCTATTATTAACCCCCATATAAAAATGTTTAAAACAAAATAATATTTTCCAGTCTACTGTCCCTATTTTAAAATTCCACAAAATAATATTTTCCAGTCTACTGTCCCTATTTTAAAATTCCATGTAAACTGAAATACACATATACAGTCGACTCTCGTTATCTCGAAATCCAAGGGACTCTATGAAACACTTCGAGATATCCGTACTTCGACATATCAGATTTGCGGAACTGAGGAAAACAATTAATCGAACAACCACCTTTAACAGAATGAATCTTTAATTTGACTCCTAAGTTAGAGATATATTGAAAATATTGTGGAAAAGAGGAGCAATTGCTCCTTAGGAGCAATTTCTCCTCTTTTTCACAATATTTTGTTGCCTGTTGGTAGATCTCTGTTAAAACAGGGACCAGATTTTTACTTCAAGATAAGCGGTTATTTGAGATAAGCGAGTTCGAGATAACGAGAGTCGACTGTAATTTTATTTGGCCTTTTTTTTTTCAACTGGTACTCTTTAGAAGTGCCTCTCTGAGGTGTTTCTAATGAGTACCCACAACATATGTTTTTGTGGGGAAAAATGTAAAATATTAACTGGATACCTCCTATCTGGAGCTATGGTCTCTGCTAACAGAATGGTGTGATATTATAGACTGCATAGCTACAGATAAGAAGGGGTATCCAGTCTATCCACATGCCAGTATTATTTTTCTTTCTTTTTTTTTTTTTTTTTTTTTTTTTCCATTACGAAAACTCACCTATTCAAATGTATAGGAAATTTCACCTCCAAAAACTGAAAATTTTCAGATAAAAAACTGTAATATTTTTCAAATGTCTGCTCAAAACATAGATTGTGGGTACTCGTTAGAACCGTACCCACAATTTATGTTTTGAGCAGAAAGAAGAAAAATAATCTATACCCCTTTAAACCCCAGTTTTACTATATAAGAGTGGGATTTAAGGGGGTCAAAATTATATAGGCATGTTTTCGTGATGTTTTTTTTTTTTTTTTTTTTTTGACATTTTTTGTGGGTACACATCAGAAGTACCTCACAGACATATGTTTTTGTCAAGAAATAAGAAAACTATCAATACTTTTTGGTTGCAAAAATAAAAAACAAAAAACAAAAAAAACTTGAGGCCAGTGAAAATTAATTACATGTATTAGATTCTCATCCAGATTTTTTTAAAAAAAAAAAATGAGTGGGCTAGTTGATTTTATTTTTTATTTTTAGCTTACCTGAGCAAAAGCTCAGGGTGTGCTATTGTGATCACCCTTTGTCCATTGTCGTCCGTTGTTCGTTGTCAACAATTAGTTTGTTAACACTCTAGAGGTCACAGTTTTGACCCAATCTTAATGAAACTTGCCCAGAATGTTTGCCCCTATGAAATCTAGGTCAAGTTCAATACTGGGTCACTTGGGATCAAACACTAGGTCACCAGGTCAAATCAAAGGAAAAACTTGTTAGCACTCTAGAGGTCACATTTTTGAAGCAATCATCATGGATATTGCTCAAAATGTTTGCCTTGATGATTTCTAGGTCAAGTTGGAAACTGGGTCACTTGGGGTCAAAAACTAGGTCACCAGGTCAAATCAAATGAAAATCTTGTTAACACTCTAGCGGTCACATTTTGAAGCAATCATCATGAATCTTGCTCAAAATGTTTGTCTTGATGAGTTCGAGGTCAAGTTCCAAACTGGGCCACTTGGGGTCAAAAACTAGGTCACCGGGCCTTATCAGCAGAAAACCTTGTTAACACTCTAGTAGTCAAAGTTTTGAAGTAATCATCATGAATCTTGCTCATTTTTGTTTGTCTTGATGATTTCTAGGTCAAGTTCAGAACTGGATCACGTGGGGTCAAAAACTAGGTCACCTGGCCAAATCAGCAGAAAACCTTGTTAACACTCTAGCAGTCACATTTTTCAAGCAATCATCATGAATCTAGCTCAAATTGTTTGTCTTGATGATTTCTAGGTCAGGTTTGAAACTGGGTCACATGGAGTCAGAAACTAGGTCACCTGGCCAAATCAGCTGAAAACCTTGTTAACACTCTAGCGGTCACATTTTTCAAGCAGTCATCATGAATCTTGCTCAAAATGTTTGTCTTGATGATTTCTAGGTCAAGTATGAAACTGTGTCACTTGGGGTCAAAAACTAGGTCACCAGGCCAAATCAGCAGAAAACCTTGTTAACACTCTAGCAGTCACATTTTTGTAGCAATCATCATGAATCTGGCTCAGAATGTTTGTCTTGATGATTTCTAGGTCAAGTTTGAAACTGGGTCACATGGGGTCAAAAACTAGGTCATGGGGCCAAATCAGCGGAAAACCTTGTTCACTCTAGCAGTCACATTTTTCAAGCAGTCATCATGAATCTAGCTTAAATTGTTTGTCTTGATGATTTCTAGGTCAAGTTCAAAACTGGGTCACTTGGGGTCAAAAACTAGGTCATCAGGTCAAATCAGCGGAAAACCTTGTTAACACTCTAGCCGTCAAATTTTTGAAGCAATCATCATAAATCTTGCTCAAAATGTTTGTCTTGATAATTTCTAGGTCAAGTTTGAAACTGGGTCACCTGGGGTCAAAAACTAGGTCACCTGGGCAAATCAGTGTAAAACCTTGTTAACACTCTAGCGGTCACATTTATGAAGCAATCATCATGACTCTTGCTCAAAATGTTTGTCTTGATGATTTCTAGGTCTTGTTTGAAACTGGGTCACTTGGAGTCAAAAACTAGGTCACCATGCCAAATCAAAGGAAGGCCTTGTTAACACTCCAGAAGTCACATTTTTGAAGCAATCATCATGAATCTTGCCCAAAATGTTTGTCTTGATGATTTCTAAGTCAGGTTTGAAACTGAGTTACATGAGGTCAAAAACTAGGTCACCAGGCCAAATCAGCAGAAAACTTTAACACTCCAGAGGTCACATTTTTTAAATAATCATTATAAGTGTTGCTCAAAATGTTTGTCTTGATGATTTCTAGGTCTAGATTAAAACTGGATCACTTGATGTCAGAAACTAGTTCACCAGGCCAGATCAAAGGAAAACCTTGTTGACACCCTAGAGGTCACATTTTTGAAGTGATCATCATGAATCTTGCTCAAAATGTTTGTCTTGATGATTTCTAGGTGACATATATTTCACTGTCTAGTGACTTTCTTTTCCATTTAGGTCAGTTTCTCAGTAATTATTGGTCCTACAGAGTGATATTTGGTACTTGTGAAGTGTTTGTGTTTAGGTCATTTTCTCAGTAACTATTGCTCTTACAGCCAGTGATACTTAGTACATGCATGCATCTTAGCTTGGCCTCTTGAGTGCAGTCATCCACATTTGACCTTGACCTCTGTTTCACAGTCCATTAGATATGCTACATTGTTTTACTTGTTAATATAGTCATTTTGAATTTTGATCAGAATGTTTGCCTCGATCAGTTCTAGATCAGGTTCTCAAAGTGCTATGATACTCAGGTGAGCGCTACAGGGCCATCATGGCTCTCTTGTTTATTCCTGGGCCATCCAATGAAGTGGTAGATCATAGCAAAACTAGACAACATACACTAACTATCATGTACAAATGGAAAAAAAAAAACTTGTTATAATACTATTCCAATAACAAATAATTCATTGCAATTCTTAGAAGTGTTGCAAAATCTGTTTTTACTACATAAATCAGTCTGTCTCTATAAAAGTTTTCCACCTCATTTGTTTTTATTTGGTCAATTTTTTTAGGGGTGGATGGGGATGAGAATCTAATAATTAATTTTCTCTTGCCTTATCTGGAGCTACATGTATGAAAATATCAATGAACAGTGAAAGCCTAGATCAGAACATTACGAAAACACGCCTATTCAAATTTATAGAAAATTTTACCTCCAAAATCTGAAAATTTTTAGAATAAAAACCCTGATATTTTTCTTATTTCTGCTCAAAAGCATAGATTGTGGGTACTCGTTAGAACCGCCTCGCTAACGAGTACCCACAGTCTATGTTTTTGAGCAGAAATAAGAAACATAATGTATACCCCTGTAAACCCCAGTTTTACTATATAAAAGTGGGGTTTTAGGGGATCAGCATTACATAGGTATGTTCTCGTAATGATGTGTGAATGCAGATACTGGTCTGGACCTTCACTGTCTTCATTGCTACAATCTGTCACTCAGGGGACCAATGATTCAAATTTGTGTTTATCATATAGCAGGGCTGTGGAAATACCATGCCCAACTTGTCCAATTTCTCTGAGGACAAGTAAGATATTTCAATTTACTTGTCCTGGGACAAGGACGTCATAGCTCTATGTAAGAAGGGTATGTATTTTTCTTATTTCACTAAAAAAACATGTTGTGGGTACTCATTAGAAGCTCCTCTAATCCATATGTTTTCTTCAAGAAGTAAGAATAATGTCAGTTTTCAGGCAAATAAATCTTGTTTGGACAAGACTCGAGGGTTGATCGCAAGACTGTAGCAAGTCAGATGGTTGTTTTTCCCAGTACTTAATCTCCTCACCATGAAGGCGTTATGGAGATTACAGCATTTCTTTCTGTAAACAATGGAAATTTAGGTGCCATTGCTCGTATGAGCAATGGCACCTAAATTTGCATTGTTTACAAAGGGGTGAAAGTTGCCCTTAAACAAGGGTTTCAAAAATATGTTTGAGTTACTACAGTCTTGCGCTCAACCCTGGAAGTGCATTTTAACCATTTACATGTCAAGTACATGTAATAAAATTTGATAATTCCGCAACCATGCATGTACATGTAGGTATTACTTATGGAAATTATAGGGGCATATTGTTATTAAAACAATGATGCACATTATTTGGATTGCACACGTGTGGATCAGGTGCACCTATTGGTTTGGCATTTTGATTATTGCATGTATCAAGACCAATCCACTGCCGGAGTGGACAGATCCTAATGGATGCTGCGAATGTTGGACCGATGGTTGAAAGTTACCTGTAGACTAGTAGAGTGGTGATTCATGCCGTCTTTTCCAATAATGGCTATATACATGTATATAGCTGAAAGAAATATTTGTCGTTCATAGCTCCAGATAAGGTACTTTTTCCAACCAAAAACTTAAGTATTGATATTTTCATTATTTCTCCATGAAAACATATGTTGTGGGTACTCATTAGAAGTGCCTCACCAAGGCACTTCTAATGAGTACTCACAACATATATTTTTATGGAGAAATAAGAAAGATATTATTTAGATACCCATTCTTATCTGCAGCCATGTCGTTGCTTAAACTGGATGATTTCCCTGCAGGTACAAGGGACCAATGACAACAGCATTGTCAGCAAATGTTCCATGGCAGCACAGGGCTATTTTGATGACCCATTTCTGCCAAAGTTTGTCACCAAGGTTACCCGCAGGGCTCCTCTTATTCACAGGTAATATATTTTTCAAACTTTACCGCTCTCAGGGCAAATTTAGCTATAAAATGGGCTTTGACATGAAATTATTCATGGATATATAATTCTACAGAATATGCATAATATAAGTCTTCATGGAGAAAGCCTATTTTCTAGACAAAACATAAGAAAAATATTTCAAAATTCATCCGAATTTTTTTCCCAGAGTTCTAAGCCTTCTAGGAGCAGTCTGATCTGGGTCCACACTGTTTGCCTGTATGCAAAAATAGGTTTGAAAAGTTTGCAAGAATATTCAGAAGACGACATAAACAGACGACATTTGCAGGTTTTCTTGGGCTGAGAAATAGATCAGCTTGAGTAGTGATTTGTTGAGTAATAAATCACTGTTTGGAAGTCAGCTGTAAAGTAGATCAAATCATGAGCGCAGTGCACGAGTGATTTATCTTCTTACAACTGGCCGACAAACTGTGCTTTATTCCTCAACAAATCGCCGAGGTCGGCAACATTCTTTTGTGGAGATTGATCATGAAATATTTTCTACGGTCATTCTCTCCCTTCCGCTGATTCAAGAAGGGCAGTTGTCAGTTTCTGGCGAAAGAATGTGCACAATACTGGTTAACCGCTTAGAGGACTAAGCCTGCCCAGTAAACGTGTGGTTAGGTAAACTGACCGCGCTTGACATGACCCCATTGGGTTGACTGGGCCGTAAAACCTCAACACAAACAAACAAATCCTCAACAAATCATGTACAAGAGCTGATCTAGTAATTGCATCCTTCAGATTCTAACTTCCCGCCATTGCATAAAGAAATCCCGCCTACAGTTTTGACTGTAACGCTAATGTTTATATGCATTTCTTATGTTGTTGACTCAAGAAAAACAACGTTAGACCATCTAACTTTGTGGGAACGAAGACTGAGGTCAGCAAAGTGTCACAACAACATCAGAACATGCCAGATTGCGTCGGGGGCCTTCCGTCCAGTGATTTGTTGCAGAATAATTCACAGTTTTTGAGTCTGCTAGCGACAGCTAGCAGGCTCTATGCAATCGCATGGGGTTTTTTACTACGTCACAAGCGGATTTTCATCACCGCTATATTCATACGCGCACTACTTCTTAATCAGACGCAATGCGGCACTATTACGGCGAACTGAATGTGAAGCAGGGGAATTTTTTATAGCTTTTCTATTTCCCTTACATAACTGTAACTGAAATCGATTTAGATAGTGCAATTTGAAACATAGACTTCAAAATTCGGTGTAGTAATACACGCGCTACTTTTGTCAATCACCCCACGCCATCTTTGATGTTGTGCTTAGCAACGGAAGCTGAACGAAAAGAACGTATCAGAATCTACTTATTCGATATTGAATATAGCAAGACATCAGGCATTTAATTCATTCCTCCTACATGAAATTACTTTATTCACACCTCAGTGACACGGAGTTGTCTGACGACTGCTGGCCCATTTATACGTTATGACCCTTCTTTTGTGGACATCGGAAAATCTCTTGAAAACAGAAAAGGGTATAGCTGGTCGGGCTAATCTGTTGATGCTTAGGTGAAGCACTATCAAATGACAATCAGTTATTAAAGCTAATCTGGATTGAACATAGCCATTTCAAATTTATTTAATCTGCTCGTCTTCATAATGATACAGATAAATTTATAAAATTGCACCAGAATAATCGTGGAGCTACATCAGGTGTTGAATATGTATGAACTGGAGCATATCTAGACTTGAACTTTGATAATTCTAGAAATTGGAAATTGCTGCTGGAGATACACTCATTTGGAATAATCAGGTGGTAAACTTCATTGGAAAATAAAGAGGTTCATTACTCCAATCACTGCATTGGCTTATATATGCAGATAATAAAATGGATTTTTTTTGTGAAGAAAGAAACAAAACAGAAGAGAAATAATTGTATTTAGTTTTTCAGTACACAGATGCCTCAGTAAAGACCCATTCTTATTTATACATTAAAAGAAGTAGAATGCAATTTCATCTGACTGATTTTGAGAAATTAAATTGATAGTGAAAGCATGTAGTACAAAGTGTTCATGTTGGTTGTTTTTCAAGGAATAGTAAATTTTCTCACAAAGCCTTGTCTCTGAATGTAAATTTAATATTGGATGAAGCCACTGGTTGTAAGAAAGTGTGAAAATATGGATATAGAGCAAAATCCAGGTCCATCAAATCATATAAATCTAATTATGTAATTAAGTTAATGCCTTTTTTCGCGACACCGCCTTCTGAACAATTCAGAGTAACTACAGTTGCTATACTGGATGTACATTACTCTGTGGTGGTTCTGAATCTCTTTTAACTACACTTTTATTTAACTTTAACATGCGTAAAGTAACGTTATTATTTACCTGTATTATCAGTTAGATAACACACTTTTTGAATAAAAATTACTGGCATGTTTCTTATTTTTCTTAAGGAATATATGTTGTGGATATTCATTAAAAGAGCCCTACCAATGAATGACCTTCTAATAAGTTCCAACATGTTTTTGTGTTGAAATTATAATGAACTAGAACATGTGTTTGAACAACACTATGACCCCAACTATATGGTTTCCCTTAAACATGCATTGTCCATAATACTGAAACACTAAAAATGGCTAACTTCAAAAGTAAGAATAGGATGGCCGAAACATTCCCATACAGAACTAGTATTTTTACCGCTGGGTGGCGAATAAATTCCAACCACAGTTTCGTCTGCCATCATAATGAGAGTAAAGCAAAATGCAATTGGCTATCAGTCAAGCGTCATCCAATCAAAATCGCGCTCTGAAAATGTCACTTTGTAGACCGGATTAAAGAATGTAACGAACACAAATAAGCGAATCTGAATAGAAGCGTTCATCATATCGATACTCCATCATGTGTATCGATACATGAAGCGTATCGGGATGCACCAATGCATCGATGAATCGTCCCACAACTATGCGTAACTCAGCTAATATTTTGTGGACTGTAACCTCAAAACAATACGCCCTTCTCTACATCTTGGTCTAACTATAGCATAAATGAAGTTTCAGCTTGATCGGATATAAATTGTAGGAGGAGTTAACCAGAAACTAGAAGTTTAAAGAAATTTTCAATGGGGCTTAACTCTGCTAATATTTAGTGGACTGTAACCTTGAAACAATATATGCTGCTCCACATCATGGTCTAGCTATAAATGAAGTTTCAGCTTGATCGGATGTAAATTGTAGGAGGAGTTAGCCGGAAACGAAAAGTTAAATGAAATTTTAAAAGGGACATAACTCTGCTAATATTTGGTGGACTGTGACCTAGAAACAATATGCACTGCCCCCACATCTTGGTCTAACTATAAATGAAGTTTCAGCTTGATCGGATGTAAATTGTAGGAGCAGTTATCCGGAAACGAAAAGTTTAAAGGAATTTTCAGAGGGCTATAACTCTGCTGATATTAAGTGGACTGTAACCTCAAAACAATATGCACTGTTCCACATCATGGTCTAACTATAAATGAAGTTTCAGCTTGATCAGATGTAAAGTGTAGGAGTTAACCAGAAACGAAATGTTTTCTGAAATTTTCGAAGGGGCATAGCTCTGCTAATAATTGGTGGTCTGTAGCCCAAAAACAATATGTGCTGCTTCACATCATGGTCTAGCTATATACCAAGTTTCATTTTAATCGGATGTAAACTGTAGGAGGCGTTAGCCGGAAACGAAAAAGTTTTCTGACGGACGTCATACCCCGTAAAATAATATGTCCCGTTTTTCAAACAGGTGTATAATAATTCAAAAAAGTATAAATGCAAGAGTTATGGTTCTTGCGCGCTGCATGTTGTCTAATGCTGATTGATATTTACATGACCTTTCTTGAAGATATCTTGAACAGGTTTCAAGTTACAGAGCGGACACGATTTTGTGACGCATAAAGTTCCAAGTGAAATAACTCAAAAAGTATAAATGCAAGACGTATGGTTCTTGTGCTCTGCATGTAAGATAATGTTGATTGATATTTATATGAAGTTATGTGGAGACAGCTTGAACCATTTTCAAGTTACAGAGTGGACAAGATTTTGTGACAGACGCCCGAGGGAAAAAACAATACACATCTCCCTACCCTAAAGGGAGGAGACATAAATATCAGAATCCTAGCTCAAGCGGGAGGGGGTATATTGCTTTTGGTGCAGATCTTATCAGCACTGGCGTCCCCATCCAAGGGTGTGTGTGTGGGGAGGGGGGTGGGGGGGGGGGAATATTTAGAACAGAATAGATTCAAAAACAGGCATAACTGGCATGCTAGGTCCAATGGGGGAAAAAAAAAAAGCAAGAGGACCATGATGGTCCTATATCGCTCACCTGAGCAAACAGCTTTGCATACTTACTGTTGAAGTTTCAGCCAAGTTTACTGCTCTAAAATTTTTGTATAAATTTTATAACCCTGCACCCCAGTGGCCATGTTTTTTTCATCCATCATGATGGCTTGAACTGAATAGTGAAAGAGGATCACCAAAGGAACAATTCTGCTGTTATATTGAAATTGGTCCAGTGGTTTTTGACAAATAGATTTTTAAAATGTCTTATATAGATATATAGGGAAATTAAGCCCCACCCCCTAACGGCCATGTTTTTTGACAAATCATGACAGCTTGAACAAACTTGGTAGAGGGTCACCAAAGGAAAAATCCTGCCAAGTTATATTGAAATCGGTTCAGTGGTTTCTGACAAGAAGATTTTTAAAGTTTTCTATTTAGATATATAGGGAAAATAAGCCCCACCCCTAGCAACCATGTTTTTTGACGAATCATGATTGCTTGAACAATCTTGATAGGGGGTCACCAAAGCAACATTCCTGGCAAGTAATATTAAAATCAGTCAGGTGGTTTCTGACAAGATGAATTTTAAAGTTTTCTATACAGATATATGCGGAAAATAAGCCCCGCCCCATGAAGGCCATGTTTTTTGACGTATCATGAGGGCACAGTCTTAGTAGAAGGTCACCAAAGCACATTCCTGTCAAGTTACATTGAACTCAATCCAACGGTTTCTTACGAGAAGATTTTTAAAGTTTTCTATATAGGGAAAATATGCTCCGCCCCCTAGCCGCCATGTTTTTTGATGAATCATAACGGCTTGAACAATCTTGGTAGAGGGTCACCAAAGAAACATTCCTGCCAAGTTATATTGAAATCGGTTCATTGGTTTCTGAGAAGAAGATTTTTAAACTTTTCTATATAGATATATTTGGAAAATAAGCCCCTCCCAGTGGCGGCCATTGTTTTTTGACGAATCATGATAACTTGAACAATCTTGGTAGAGGGTCAACAAGGAAAGATTTCTACCAAGTTATAATGAAATCGGTCCAGTGGTTTCTGACAAGAAGATTTTTAAAGTTTTCTATAGAGATATATAGGGAAAATAAGCCCCACCCCCTGGCAGAATTTCTTTTAGACGAATCATGACTACTTGAACAATCTTGGTAGCAGGTCACCAAAGCAACATTCCTGCCAAGCTATATTGAAATTGGTCCATTGGTTTCTGACAAGAAGATTTTTAAACTTTTCTATATAGATATATAGGGAAATTAAGCCTCCCTCCCCACCCACCACCCGGCGGCAATGTTTTTTTGACAAATCATGATAACTTGAACAATCTTGGTTAAGGGTCAAAAGGAAAGATTTCTGCCAAGTATTAATGAAATCGGTCCAGTGGTTTCTGACAAGAAGATTTTTAAAGTTTTCTATATATATAGGGAAAATAAGCCCTGCCCCCTAGCTGCTATGTTTTTTGACAAATCATGACGGCTTGGACAATCTTGGTAGAGGATCACCAAGGAAACATTTTTGCCTAGTTATATAGAAATCGGTCCAGTGCTTTCTAACATGAAGATTTTTAAAGTTTTCTATATAGATATATAGGGAAACAAGAGGCCCACGGGCCACGGCTCGCTCACCTGAGTCACTGCAGACATTCAGATGTTATGCAACATTTTTCCATTCCTATCATCACAACTAATGAAAAGATCATCATTTGAGCAGTTCTTAGTTTTGAAGAAGAATATATGGGCCTGACAGTCAATGGAGCATGATCATTTGAATAAACCATCAATCACATTTCAACAGTAGGATCAATGTGAAATTTGGTGGAAATTGGCTAAGTGGATTCTGAAGAATCATGATTTTATACATGTAAACAGCACAGTGGCAGAGAAATATAATAAATATAAACAAGATGATGGCCATCTAAGATTTCCAATCAGAACAATTTTAACTACTGTTGATCTACAATTCACTTGAATACTTTCAATATAAATGTATATGGCCCATACAAATGCATGGGGAAGCAAATTTGACCTTGGAGGTAAAAAGGTCAAACGTCAACATAGAACCATCATTTTAGCAATTTTTGTAGCTCTCCTGTCCCCCATAATTTGTGCAAAGATAAGGGCCCAGGGCTTATTTGGTTATGGAGAAGAAGATTTGTAAATTTTTTTTTACCATTATATGGGCATGGCAGCCATTTTGATCAATGGACCATGCCCATTTTAGCAGTCTTTCATTCTCCTGCCCAAGGAGGCTCTGCATGAAATTTGAGCAACACTGGCCCGGAGGCTTCAGAGGAAAAGTCATTTGAAATTATCAACATTTTTTCCATACAAATGTATGGGGCCCATACAAATGCATACAGAAGCAAACTTGACCTCGCCGTAAAAAGGTTAAATGTCAATGTATGACAATTATTTTAGCAACCTTGGTAGACCGCCCGTTCCCGATGATATATGCAAACATTCAGCCACATGCCATCCTCGATTTTGGAGAATAACATTTTTAAATGTTTTTTTCCCATATAAATGCATAGGGAAGCAAACGACCTTGTCGTAAAAAGGTCAAATTTTAGCAACTTTGGTAGACCCTCCGTCCCCCATTAATTATGCAAAGATTCAGCCCCAAAGCATCCTCGGTTCTGGAGAAGATTTTTAAATGTTTTTACCATATATGGGCATGGCGGCCATCTTGGTTAATGAACTGCGACCATTTTAGCAATCTTTTGTTCCCCCAACCTAAGGAGGCTCAATATGAAATTTGAGCAAATTTGGCCCAGAGGCTCCAGAGGAGATGTTATTTGAAATTCTGAACATTTTTCCCATATAAATGCATAAGGAAGCAAAATTGACCTTACCGCAAAAAGGTCAAATGTCAATGTACAACCATTATTTTAGCAACTTTGGTAGCCCTCCCATTCCCGATGATATGTGCAAAGATTCAGCCACAAGGCATGCTCGGTTTTGGAGAAGAAGATTTTTAAAGGTTTTTCCCATACAAAAGCATAGGGAAGCAAACTTGACCTTGCCGTAAAAAGGTCAAATGCCAACGTACGACAAATCTTATAACAACTTTGGAAGACCTCTTGTCCCTGATGATTCTTGCAAAGATTCAGCCCCAAGGCATCCTCGGTTATGGAGAAGATTTTTAAAGGTTTTTACCATATATGTGCATGGAGGCCATCTTGGGTCAACGGACCATGACCATTTTAGCAATCTTTCGTTCCCCCACCCTAAGGAGGCTCCACATGAAATCTGAGCAAAATTGGCTCAGCGGCTTCAGAGGAGAAGTCATTTGAAAATGTTAATGGACGGAGGAAAAGTGATCACTATAGCTCATCCTGAGCAGAGGTCAGGTGAGTTAAAAAAAAAAAAGTCCCACCCCCCCTGGCGGCCATGGTTTTTGACGTATCATGACGGCTTGAACAATCTTGGTAGAAAGTTACAAAAGAAACATTCCTGCCGTGTTATATTGAAATCGGTCCAGTGGTTTCTGACAAGAAGATTTTTAAACTTTTCTGTATAGATATATAGGGAAAATAAGCCCCGCCCTCTGGTGGCCCTGTTTTTTGAGGAATCCAAATGGCTTGAACAATCTTGGTAGAGGATTACTAAAGGAACGTTTCTGTAAAATTATATTGAAATCGGCCCAGTGTTTCTGACAAGAAGCTTTTAAAAGTTTTCCATATAGATATATACATGTAGGAAAAATAAGCTCCGCCCCCTGGCAGCCATGTTTTTTGACGAATCCAGATGGCTTGAACAATCTTGGTACAGGATCACCAAACAAACATTCCTGCAAAATTATATTGAAATCGGTCCAGTGGTTTCTGACAAGAAGATTTTTAAAGTTTTCTATATAGATATAAAGGGAAAATAAGCCCCGCCCCCTGGCGGCCATGTGTTTTGACGAATCCAAATGGCTTGAACAATCTTGGTAGAGGATCATCAAAGTAACACTCCTGCAAAATTATATTGAAATTGGTCATACTTTACTGGATGTATTTGGCCAGACAGTCCCGAGCAAACATTGTAAACCCCCATGAGATGCTACAAAATGCGGTGTCACGTCAGGGGCTAAACTGTTTGCCACCCATTGAGCTATTTTAAGACAAAACATTCGGTAGTAAATTGTACTTGTTAGCTCACCTGAGCGCAAAGTGCTCATGGTGAACTATTGTGGTCAGTCAATGTCCGTCGTCCGTCATGCGACGTCAACAATTGATTTAAAAGCCTACTCCTACACCCCTGGGCAAATTGACTCGATACTTGGTAGGAAGCATCGGCGTGACTTGTACATCAAAAATAGCTAAAATCATGCCGATCGGAAATCCAAGATGGCCGCCATGGCCGCCATCTTGAAAATCTATTTTTCGCTTCTTCTCCTGAACCGAAAGGCCAATTGACTCCAAACTTTCTAGGAAGCACTGGGGTGACTTGTAGATCAAAAATAGTTAAAATCTTGCCAATCGAAAATCCAAGATGTCCGCCATGGCAGCCATCTTAAATCTATTTTTAGCTTCTTCTCCTGAACCGAAAGGCCAATTGACTCCAAACTTGCTAGGAAGCATCGGGGTGACTTGTAGATCAAAACTAGCTAAAATCGTGTTGATCAGAAATCCAAGATGGCCACCATCTTGAAAATCTATTTTTCGCATCTTCTCCTGAACGGAAAGGCCAGTTGACTCCAAACTTGCTAAGAAGCATCGGGGTGACTTGTAGATCAAAAATAGCTAAAATCATGCTGATCGGAAATCCAAGATGGCCGCCATGGCAGCCATCTTGAAAATCTATTTTTCGCTTCTTCTCCTGAACCGAAAGGCCAATTGACTCCAAACTTGCTAGGAAGCATAGGGGTGACTTATAGATCAAAAGACGCTAAAATCATTCCAAACGGAAATCCAAGATGGCCACCATGGCGGCCATATTGAAAATCTTTTTCGCTTCTTCTCCTGAGCCGAAAGGCCAACTGACTCCAAACTTGGTAGGAAGCATCAGGGTGACTTGTAGATCAAAAATAGCTAAAACCATGCTGATCGGAAGTCCAAGAGGGCCACCCTGGTGGCCATCTTGAAAATCTTTTTTTCGCTTCTTCTCCTAAACCCAAAAGCTAGTTGACTTGAAACTTGGTAGGAAGCATCGGGGTGACTTATAGATTAAAAATGGCTAAAATCGTTCTGATTGGAAATCCAAGATGGCTGCCATGGTGGCCATTTTGAAAATGTAGATTTTTCACTTCTTCTCCTGAATCAAAAGGCTTATTGGCTTTAAACTAGGTAGGAAGCATCAGGGTGACCTGATAGATAAAATTATCCCTATCAGAAATCCAAGATGGCCGCTATGACAGCCATCTTTAAAATCTATTTTTCGCTTCTTCTCCTGAATTGAAAGGCCATTTGACTCGAAACTTGGTAGGAAGCATTTAGGTGACTTGTAGATCTAAAATAGCTTAAATTGTTTGGATAGGAAATCCAAGATGGCTGTCATGGCGGCCATCTTGAAACTCTTTTCCTTTCACTTATTTTCCTGAACCAAAGGGCCAGTTAATTTGAAAATTGGTAGGAAGCATCAGGATGACATGTTGATATAAAAATAGCTAAAATCCTTCCGATTGGAAATCCAAGATGGCGGCCATCTTGAAAATCTATTTTTCTTTACTTCTTCTGAACTGAAAGACCATTTATTGACTCGAAACTTGGTAGGAAGCATCAGGGTGACTTGTAGATCAAAAAACGCTCAAATGGTTGCAATAAGAAATCTCAAATTGCGGCTATGGTGGCCATCTTGAAAATCTGTTTTGAACTTTTTCCCCTGAACCGAAAGGGCAATTGACAAAGTTCATTGGAAGTATCGAAGTGACTTGTAGATCAACAGGAGCTAAAAGTCATTCCGATTGGAAATCCAAGATGGCTACCATCTTGTTTATGTTTATTATATTTCCCTGCCACTGTGCTGTTTACATGTATAAAATCATGATTCTTCAGAAACCACTTGGGGGTGGTCGGGTGGTGCGAAGGTGCTATGTATCTTACATCACT
The DNA here is from genome assembly GCA_964016985.1 of Anodontia alba. Lineage (NCBI taxonomy): Eukaryota > Metazoa > Mollusca > Bivalvia > Lucinida > Lucinidae > Anodontia > Anodontia alba. The sequence continues at coordinate 66,127,100 of OZ024833.1, read as the reverse complement.
GGGGCGTCCAACTGATATTGGCTTACAGTTGGGCAAGGCCTGCTATCCTTGTAGTGGGTAAGGGTAGAGGGGGAATGTTTTTATTTCTTCTGTTTCTTCACTTTCATTCCTGTTCCTCTTTCTTCCCTGTCCCTCTCTTTCATCTCCTCTACTCTCTCTTCTATCTCTTTTCTCCCTTTCTCTGGGAGACGACACAAAATGACCCTCAAGGGTTGACGTGTCATTAAACCCCAACACAATCAATCAATCAGAAACCACTTAGGCAATAGCAACCAAATTTCACATTGATCCTACTGTTGAAATGTGATTGAGAGTTTGTTCAAATGATCACGCTCCATTGACTGTCTTGCCATATATAATATTCATCTTAAAAATTAAGAACTGCTTAAAGGATGATCTTTTCATTAGTTGCGATGACAGGATTGGAAAAATGTTACATAACATCTGCATATCTGCACTCACAATGCTACTCAGGTGAGTGGCCCGTGGGCCTCTTGTTCAATTTTAAATAAAGTATGGTAAGGAGTTGAGATGAGTAACCGACCCAGAAATCAAATTTCGGGTAAGGTGTTCACATGCTGTGTTTAAAGGAGTGTAGATATTGATGTAGTGTATGTACAAGAATCTCAGACATGTGACAGACTATTGAAGGGATATATGAGCCTCTTCATGGGATAAAAATCTTATGCCATATGCGAACAACAAAGACACGTGGTTTTTGCTATGCGCAGTCTGATCAGCACCGTTGTTGTTCGCTGTCTAGACAGTAAACAACCTATCAAAACTTTCAAGACTAGCTAATCTGGCACAATGGCCGAGTTAGCCAGTCTACGGCTGAGTAAGCAGGTCTGAGTCTTATTTGGTCGAAAACCTCGAAGACAGGTTTTTCATGTCGTTGCTTATATATTATCTGTACTTTGACAAAGTGCAGGGAGACTTTGTAGCGGCATCACACAGTGCTAAACACAAGCTACAATTGGATTAATTAACGCATAATTTTACTGCAAGCATATTTTATTTTCGGGCTTCAGAAGGGGGAAAATAGGACCTTATGCACATACTCCTTTCAACTTCTTAAACCTCATTGAAATATATTTATATCGGAAAGATTATTAAATCCAGAAAATAGGAGCTAAATTTTGCAGTAAGGAGGGTGTACATGCCGAAAAATTGTTATGCCATGAATTATACGATTTTTGCTTAAAGGATCTGTTTTAAGGTCTTTGTGAACATGTCGCTTTGCGACAAATGTCTTATATTGAATTAATTTTCTCCGTAACACATTATCCAAGTTGATAAAATAATATATAGAGGCTGTTGCATTATGTGAGGGATTTTTACAGATCCCTCATTTATTATTCGGAACTAGCGAAACTATTTGGAACTAGCCAAATCAGTGGAGAACTTCACATTCATCACAAGGGCAGATAACCTAAGGCGAAGGACAAAGTCTTTGGTGTGATATTTCAAGGAAGGCTAGTACTCTGTATCAGCCAATAAAGTCCAAATTTTGATCAGCCACTTATTTGGAAATTGTTATGAAGCATAACTTTACCTGGTTCTAGCCAAATGACTGTATCTGATCAATTGTGCCAGCTTTAGTGTTCAGACAACAAAATTCACTTGCCTACACCTATATGCTTATGTGTGTGCAGAGTTGGAGCATGGGCATGTCACTATGACTTTGAGGATTCAAAATGTTCTTGGTATTTTTGCAGCTAATAAAAATTGTCCAGATAATTGAGGAGTGTGGGTAAAAAATATTTCAGTCATTATAAATAAAGATAAAGAGCCTTAAATAAAAGGTTGCATATAAGAATTTAAGAAATAGACAACATAAGCTGTGTAGAGCTTTTAATGCTTATAAGTTCTTTCAACAGCTAGCCCTACTGGGATGTCCAACAGAACCATGATCAAAATCAAGATTTGTGATCTAGTTTGCTATGTTTTTACTATACATATATGTACAGTATAATAATTACTGTATTTTTTAAGTCTAGTCCCATATAATTCACATCTTAGAATTTTTTGCTGTTATTATTTAGCCCGGTTTCATGTATTTTCACGTTACTAATGGTAAAACGTTTCATCATAACTACTTACAGAGACAAATGCTGAAAATAATTCTGAAGTCATCTAAATTATTATCTGAGCATTTATTTTATGTACAAATAATGCAGTTCTTTGGATTTGATTTGTGAAAGCATTTGTGTAAACAAGCCAACCATGTTGCCGCCATTTTGAACCAAAAGCCATGTAACTTCGCGTTAATTAAATTTTTGGCAGAAAATCATCATGTAATTGTAATGTGATTTTTGCAAATTTTGGCCATTTTCAAAATAAAGTACGGATACCGTATTAATCCGCCTATAAGACGATTTGTTTATAAGACGGGGGCTGTTTTTGGGCCCTTCCCAGGCAGGATTTTGCTTTTAATTAATTATAAGATGGGTTAAAAAAGTCGCCTGTCGGAGACATTCCCTGCCACTCAGAAATTCCTAAAGTACATGAAGACATCGGCGATGATTGGTCAGATTTGTAAGTGAATTTATCACAGAGCAGGAATTAAAAAAAACTCCCAACACCACTTACAAGCATGCATACCGTATTTAACTGTGTATAACACGCACCTTATTTACCCAGAAAACGTTTATAAAAATCCGATATGTATTATTTATAGGAACACCAAAATCGGGACAGAAATCACCAAGATAATCGGTCGCGAAAACTCATGACATTCACGATCGCCCGTTAAAAATGCGAAATAGAATGATTGCTATAAGATATTCATGATTTTTTATACCTATCTCGCCCATACCAGGGTTCTGGCAGCTCAAAACAAGCAACTCGATCTGATTTGTAGTAATTTGATATCCTTTTCATGTCCATGCTTTTTTTATTTACCTTTTTTTATTTTGCTGATCATGTGATCTCTTCAAAGGGAAACTACTCAAACAGGCATATGCATATGAATCTGTATTGATTACCGGACTTTGACAAGACTCAACCGTAACTTGAATAAATCAGCCTGCACAACTGATTTATTGTAGTTCAAAATAGGAAATAAATTTGGTAGAACATAAATATTGGCACGAACGATCATACATTGAAAAAATAAAAAAAGTATTTAAGTTTATGCAATTATTAAAATTATTGATAATAAACAAAACCAACTGGGCTTTTGAGGTAGGTAGATCGGTCATTTGCATTTTATCTTTTATTTTCTTACCACCCAGCTAGCATTCTACGTAAATCTACATCGGGCCGTCATCGGCCCGTCAGCTACCCTGACGGGCCGATGACGGCCCGATATAGATTTACGTAGAATGCTGACTGGGCATATGTTTATCTTTTTTTTTTTTTTTTTTTTTTTCTTTATTTAAACTTTTCTTCCAACTTACCAAAAAAATTGTTTGAAATAAACAATGTTTATGATAAAGAAAATCAAACTACCAGCATACATCTGTGCACTTAATTGGTTAATTGGCAGTCAGAATGACAACTAGTCGACTTTAGTTGTTGTTTGCATTGCCCTGAGGCACTGAGTTGATAATTTCACGTCTCAGTTAAGAAAGTGACACAAAGAAGGTGTTAATTATGAGAACACAAAAGAAATAACTACATTTTTATTATCATAGCGTCTGCAGTGGGGAAGCAAAGAACTGCCTACACTACATCAAGTTGCCTGAGGCCCATGGTAACAGAGCTGCACAACGAAAATTCAGTTAGCATTATCGTAAATTCGGCCTGTTTCTACTCTAAACCTTCCGAGTTCGGCCATTTTCAACTCAATCCTAGTGAAATTTGACACTTAGTATCTGGTAACTTAGTAAATAACGCACAGATAAATTCTTCGTGTTTTACATAGAACATCTGTTTTTTTTTATTTCAAAACTATTTAGCAAATATTCAGTGCGTGTTATACACGGGTGCGAGTAATACACAGAAAAATTCGGTACTTCACCTACAAAATTACCTTGCTGCTATTTCTGTCAAGGGACGAAGGTAAACATTATATCCTTGTACCGGTTTCGAAGATCGGCATTTTCCGTGACCACGTGGCACCACCGGACTTTGCCGAAAATACCGATATGGCCAAAGATCTTGATTATAAGATGGGTCTGGATTTTGGGAGGCTTTTTTTTTTTTTTTTTTTTTTGGAAAAATCCCCGTCTTATAGGCGGATTAATACGGTACCTTAGATTTGATATTTTCATAGAAAAAATAAGTTAGTCTTAGCTGTAAAAATTGATTTAATAGATATAGGTGTAAATGTCATTAAGGACTGTTATCACCACGGTCAATATATTTCTTTTCTAAGCGGAAATCACAAAACAACAGTGTATTTCTGAAAACAAACCTTGCCCACTAAAGCGTGACTTTGTATTTAAAACATCCAGCAGGTAGGTGGCGCTGCCGTTTATTTTCATTGAGAAATCAGTTTAACGCAATATTGAATTTAACGCGAAAATACATGGAGTATATTACTTTTATTCACACAGACTATTTAGGCTGACAAAATTAATCAGATAATTAATTAACTGATCTATAAATTCCACAAAAATGATTATCATTACAGATGTCTTATAATCAATGAGACGCCACATTTTGCGGCATCCCATCTGGGTCTACACTGTTTGCTCAGGCCTATTTGACCAAATACATACAGTAAAGTATAACATGGGAAGAGTCCTGCTCAGACAGACAAGTAAATTGACCAAATCTTTTGTGATAAATAATCGATCACAATGACAGGAGTGATAATCGACCAGATTAGCCAGCCTTAGTCTATTTATACATTGTATTTGCTGTATGATGATTCTAGCGAATAAAAAGAAAAGAAAAAAAATGCAACAATGTATCCATTTAAAGATACTGCCTCCAGATTTGTGGGACTTTTACCCAACCCGATCACATGATGAACAGGCCCTGCCTAAGGCAACTCTGCCCTGGAGACTATAGGCAGCCCAACTACTTCGCTGGCCCCGATGGGTGGGGGCCGTGGTCTGTGGGTCGTGATTTCTGGATAATGTGCACGCCGGTAATAGGTACCAAGTTACGCTACACTACCGGTCACAGGAGCTTGACATTGGATAATTTCTACTTATAGGGCCTGTCCTTCGATTATTTCATAATCGTAGGGACAGGCCCTATAAGTAGAAATTAGCAAACGTCAAGCTCCTGTGCTACCGGTTGCCTACATGAAATGCACTTTACGGCATCAGGAATTTTGCTGAAGAACTGAACAAGTATCTGTTGTTGTTTTTCGCGTGCGACACACCATGAATTTCAAAAATGCAGGTAAAAGAAGCTTTCATGTCTGTAGCCTCGCGAAAAATAAACTGTTCGACAGCCGGTAGATTCTAGTAAACAAGCTGGTTGTCATACGACAACACACACAGTTGTCGCAACACCCAGAAGGTCGGAAACCAGACACGATACGTATCGCTGAGCACTTTCATTGGCTGACTGACATCACGTCTCAGTCGAAACACTCGGTGTTATTCGCTTTAATCATTGCGACTTTTCAGGCCACGGCAAGGGTCCGTACACACAATTCTGTTATATTCCATACGTGTTATCATTTGACGCCACCGTCGTGGCTGCTTCTTCGCGGCTGCTTCTTCGCAGCCACGAGGCGGTGTCGCTACAAGAAAATGCATCTGTATTATTGCAAGGAAGTATCCATCAAAGAGATGGGATATTTAGTCCTGATTCAAGAGGGCGTCAATGCCTACCATGTTGTTTAGTATTGTTGGTGAAAGCTGTACAGAAAAGGATCTGTACCAACAAGTTGAATGTCAACAACATGAATGAAATTCTGTTTGCAGGAGATAAATTATACAAGTATGCAAAAAGAATGCCAAGACATATCATGACTATTTAGAGCCATGTGATTTGCCATCTTATTTTTCACTTGACAACCAGCATTATCCCTGGAAAGTGAAAAAAAAAAAAAAAAAAAAAAAACATTTTCAGGAAATTTAAATATCTTATCCTTAGTGGAGTATCCTTTCCTTGATTTAGAGACAGGACTCGCTATGACTTTCTCATTCAACCCATATGCAGTCTTCATTTGCAACGGCTTTTCTATTGCATTATTGGAACAAGGTGACTGTTTCTACCTTTTTGAGTCACATGCAAGAGCTTCAGATGGAATGCCAAATGTTAATGGCAAAAACATTTTGTTAAAGAAAACAAATATAACTGGCATTTTCCTTACATTTGCGTAGATTGTTTAGTTTTGATAATTCCTTTACTACAACAGCGGTGAGTCAGTTTGATTTGCATTCGCTCTGTATATCTCATGTTTGCAGGGAGACCATAAAATGATACCAATGAGCTGGGTTTCAAATTTGTGACATAACTACCTATCCTCCTTTACAAGAATGTATTTCATTTGAGTTGTGTCCATCACAGCCTTATGCTTCCTCCCAGCTTGCTGACAGCTTAAATGAACACGGTTCCGCATTACTTGATTCACCCCTTATATGTGAAGAATTGCAAACCTCCCTGAATAAGAAACTTAAGTTAAGTGACACATCAAAAGATGGTTTGAGCAGTAAGAAATTTAAAAACAAAGAAAGTGCTATAGTCACACAGTTTCACAAGTTGGTGTCTTGTGGTCCCCAGTACATATGTACAAGTTGTTGTCAAACATTTTTCAGACATTCTGATGTTAAATTTGATATTCAGGGTCTAAAGCCCGAGATGAAAAGACTCTGTACATTAGGACATAAAAGTGTGGAGGATAAGGAATGGATCTGTCAACAATGTGCTAATAGTTTGAAGAAAAATAACTTGAACAAATATCTTCCTTTTTGTCAAGCCCGCTTGCGCTGAGCAAGACATAGTCACCATAGCTGCATTTAAGTGTATATTAGTGAGTCCATCCGTATTTGTCCGTCCTAGCTAGAAATTTTGCATGCAGAATCATCTTTCAGTGAAATTTCTCCAAGACTTGGCCTTGAGGTCAGATTTGTCAAGGACATGCACTTACCAGCAGAATTTAAGAGTTTTTAAAGAAAGTCTTCTATTCAGGAAGTGCAATGCCCAGATGCTTTATATATTCCATAGAGCTCCATCTTATCGTATAGTATTGGTAGCATTGGAATGTCGTCTATCTTCTTTGCATGTATTGTGTAAAATTGCATAGAAGATACACAGCACTCCATTAGTACTTTACAAGCTAGCAGACTCTTAGGACTATCAGTCCTTTGATTTTCCATTGTCTGTATAGGCACCCTTTGTTAGAATTACAGTTAACCCTTCTCATGCTAAACACGACATATCCTGTCTTAGCAAACAGTGTAGATCCAGATCAGTTGGCTTCTGAAAAAGCCAACCAATCTGGATCTACACTGTTTGTTATTAAATATGTGAATTTCTATCAAAAACCCGGATCAAGTAATCTGATTGGCTGGAAATTAGAAGTGGGCATGGCATCTTAATTTATTCAGCATGAGAAGGGTTAATTTCACTTCACTTATCACTGAGCTAAACAAGGATAAAAACTCACACTCGTCTGATGCTTGTTTTCACATTTTAGTATACAGGTGCAACATAAACTTCATCAAAGTTCTTTCTATTTTTATTTGCTAGAGGTTATTATGTGAGAGCAAAAACATTGGACTTCCTGGTTAAGAAATTCCTTGAGTCCTACTCCGGCCATAAACAGGTATGTATGGTGGATTAGAATTTATTCATCCATGGCCCTTTCTCAATACAAAGCTCAAGATAAGACACGTTTTTTTCAGATGAAAAGCACTGATATTTTTCTAATTTCTCCACATAAACATATGTTGTGGGTACTCATTAGAAGTGTCTCAATGAGATGCTTCTAATGAGTACTCACATATATGTTTTAATGGAGAAATCAGAGCTGTGGAAATACCATGCCAACTTGTCCAACTTGTCCCATTTCCCTGAGGACAAGGAAGAAATTTTAATTTACTTGTCCTGGGACAAGTAATTCATAGATCTAGCTAAGGAGAGTATTCAGATTATGAGGTATATGTTTTTCTTATTTCTCAAAGAAAGCATATGTTGTGGGTACTCATTAGAAGCACCTCATTGAGGCACTTCTAATGTGTACCCACAATATATGTTTTCTTTGAGAAATAAGAAAAAATGACAATTTTTGGGCAAGTAAATCTTGGTTGGACAAGTGGATTTTGACCATTTACTTGACCATGGACAAGTATGTAATAAAAATTGATAATTCCACACACCTGGAGAAATGAAAAAAAAAAAGAAAATCAGGATACCCCCTTTTCTGGAGCTGTGTCAGCCAGAGTTTTCCCTGAAAGAAGTCAACTGATCTGGATCTGCACTGTTTGCCATTAAGTATGTGAATTTATATCAACAATCTGGATCAAGTAATCTGATTGGCAGAAAATTGGAAGTGGGCTTGGCATCTTAATTTATTAAGCATGACAAGGGCTAACTGTTCCCATTTGCCTCCTGATTGTTATGATGATTAACCTTCAGTGGCTTGATTAATTTGATTTTTATGTTTTCGCTTTGATGCATGGACTGAGTTGGGAGCTTTTATGCGAACCAAATTTTTATGTATTTTTTGTATTAAGAGTAGCATCGGGACCCAGGGTGAAGTTGGCTAGCTGTAAAAGTGCTTTAAACCACCCCACCCCCCCCCCCCCCCCGGTGGTTTACTCTACTGACTGTTCTAAGGCGGTAGTCCCGGTGTTAGTCTTACCCTTTGGTGCTTTGTGGTTTATTCTATTTCTTGTATGTCTTAACTTGTGCCATTTTGTTCTTGTGTTTTTCAGTCCTTTTAGCAATTACCTCGCTTGGGGAAGAGAGAGCTAATCTTAGTGTTTTTCGTACGGTTGATCAATTTGTGCTTGTTTGGATTTGTTGGTTTCCTCTTCCTCTTGATGACTGGGAAGGACTGCGGTTTGTGATTATGGCACTCCCTGGACCTTTCTCTTACCTTTTCTTGAATTGCCCATGTCTAGAATAAATTTCCATGGTTCCAAAGATGTTCCAGCCATTGAAGTTTGCCTGTTGATACCGACACTCGATACAATGACAAAATTCGTTATAATGACAAAAACCTTTCACTCAAGAGATGACAGTTAATCAGAAATAATGCAAGAAAATTGCATTTAATGCATAGCACTCTGGGTAAAATTTTCTGCAGATGACATTTTGAAATATTTTTCTTATTTTTCCCAGAAAACAGGATTTGACATATAAAGGGAGACAATTTAAATGAAATGTCAAATCCTGTTTTCTGGGAAAAATAAGAAAAATATCATCAGTCTGTCGTCTGCTGAAAATAAAGGTTAATACTTCAAGAAGCATATATTTTGAATATTTGTTAGAATTGCCTCTAACAAATATCCAAAATATATTTTTTTTATGAGAAAACAAGAATAAAAGAATGTCTTTCTTACATATCAATCTGCTCATTAAAATTGTTTTATAACAACGATTTCATTTTAAACACAAAATTTTTGGAAACAGTTGATGTCATTGTAACGGAGGTTCACTGTACATTTTCTTTCTATTGCAGATAATATCTCTGGGTGCTGGCTTTGATTCTGCGTACTTTAGGCTTAGTTCGCAGAAACTTCTTGGAGACACGGTATACTTTGAGGTGAGGATTGCCTTGTTGCCATTTTTTCTTATCATTCTGCTGATCACAATGCAGCAGACGATTTCATAGATAATAAGGCTTGACATTTCATGCAAATTATCTGCTCAGTAGAAGGTTTATATGAAATGCTGTGTCTTGTCTTGGAAAAATAATAATAATAAAAAAATTAAAATGTTGTCTCCTACATTTTTGCTTGGTGCTTTAAGGGTTAAAGGGGAGAGCAATGTTTGTGAAAAATGTATCTGAGATAAAAGATGTGGACAAACTATGCATTTTAATGCACATTTGATCACAATAAAAACAAAAAAAAAAAAGATATGAAAGGTAATAGGGTTTACATAAAAGATTTAACTGACAACTGGTGACATTGTTACACCACAACCTCTTTATAACACCATTGTTGGGGTCCATAGCATAAACCCTGTTAGTTTAACAACTGTGTTATACCCAAACAAAAATGTATAGATTATATTGAAAAATGACCATTTATGGTCATTTTTCAATATAATCTTTACATTTTTGGGATCCATTTTTGAACCATGTTATGTCCAAAACTGTGTTATAATGAACCATGTTATAAAGAGGTTGTAGTGTACTTGGTAAACAGAAGCCATTTGCAATTACCTGTTTGATCTTACTGACACAAGCTGCAGGGAGGTAACAGAATCATGGTTACAAAGGTTTGACAGTTGTGTCAATTAATGGATAATTGTCAGTCAATTAAGTTGCAGGTTACAGATATATGAAAGGAGGTGAGAATGGTCAGTGATTATCTTTAACATTAACTTACTGCATTGCTGTCTTTTAATTTGACTCATACCATAAACTTCTGAAAAATTTACAATTTAGTGATTTTTTTTTTTCTTCATTTTTCTGGCCAGGCATCGGCCTGAGAAACAATGCTTGCCCACACCAGTTTTGAGCTTGTCTCGGGTGTCTGGACAGTGATTTTCAGCCCCTGTCATCATATTTGGTCCTCAGTCTGAATTTCAATGGATATAATGTTTTATGCTCTTTTCCCAACTGTGCTCTCGTGCTCTCACAGAGCCTCGACCATGCAATAAAAAAGTGTCAGTCAACAACAGTATTGGTGCATTAACCCTTGTCCTGCTTAATAAATTAAGAAGCGATGCCTACTTCTAATTTTCAACCACTCAGATAACTTGATCTGGATTGTTGCTATAAATTTGCATACTTAATGGCAAAATGTGCAGATCCAGATCAGTTGGCTTCTGAAGCCAACTGATCTGGATCTACACTGTTTGCAAAGGCAGGTTATGTCTGGGTTCAGCAGGACAAGGGTTAACACCCACTTTTACAGTGCTTGCACTAACTTGTCAAAATCAGGAAGTCCCAGGACTTCCTAGCTCCAATATCTGGAAGTCCTGGTGATCAAATGTTTTCACTCACTTTCAGAAATTCAACCTCAGTATCCTTAAACTCTCATTTATGGAGTAAAATTGCCATTCTTAAGCTAAATAACACATAAATTCATTCTAAATTTTTGTTATAAATGACTAAATATCTTTAAAAGTTAGGAGTCCCAGACTTCCTGGCATTGATTTTTGGAAGTCCCAGGGCAAGTTTTGGGAGTCTCTGACTCCCAGACTCCCCTTAGTGCAAGCACTGCTTTCAGCAGCAGCAGTTTCTGATACTGCTGTTGACTGGCTTTTGGTAGTTGCAGTTCAGCAACAGACAGATTCAGTAAGCAGTGCAAGTAGGAAAATAGTATTACTCATGTGTTGGTGCTGCATTAAAAATGCAGATTCCAGGAACGGAGGAAAGACTACGGATAACAAATAATAACAAATAATGCATCTGTTTTAGGTTGATTTCCCAGAGGTGGTAAAAAGAAAGTGTGCATTGATTAAAGCAAATGATGTATTGTCCCAGCTTATAGAAGATCCTGTCTGTGGGAAAGATAAAAGCCCTCTAATAGGTACAGTAAATGTTATCCCTTAAAACAACATTTAGGCAGCATTAAAAATAGTAGCAGATAACATTGTAAAAAAAATTATTCTTTGAAAATTTCTCAAAATTTTACCACAGCTCTTGCCTGTACAGTGCTTTATTGCACAGAGTCTTTCATTATCACACTTCCATCATCTCGATATGACTTAAATAATGTTGAAAGGGACATGAAACACCAAATCATCATCAAAGTTTTACCAAGTATTTGCAGTCCCTTTAACCCATTTTAGTCTGGAGACCCTCAAAAGGGTAATTGGCAAACAGTGCAGATCCAGATCAGACACTGCAAAATGGGGCATGGTAATCAGGGCCCAGTTGTTCAAAGCGTCGTTAGCTTAACGAGCTCGTTAAGGGTCATTTCATTAACTGTTCTAGCAGATTCAATACACAATATTCTGATATTTTTTGCTGAAAAAATGTGAGTAGCTTTTGCACTGCAAAAGCTACTCACATTTTTTCAGCAAAAAATTTCAGCATATTTGCGTATCACTCGATGGAAATTTTAACGAATCGTTAACTAACGACATCGTTAGCTTTGAACAACTGGGCCCAGGTCTCTATTGCTTGCAAATAGTTAGCTATTTTTCTCTAGGAATATCTAGATCACATAGTTTGACATGCCTGAAACAGTGTAGCAAGCCCATTTGACATTTTGATACTGTTCTTGGATTTTTATTTATAAACACCCACGAGTCAGGTAAGGGTTTTTTTTTTCTTATATTTTGGTTATTGCAGTAGGCATTGAGATGAGTTATATAGCAAAGTGCTCCCCTAAATTTCTTATTTTTAATGGTGTTCACTATGAAGGCCGAGGATGCTTGGTTTCATAGAAATGCTCACCCCAAAATATTTTTCAAGTCTGACAGGTGATGATAATGTCTATGGCAATCAGAAAAATTACTTTAAGTAAGTGACTTCTCATTAGACTTAAACACAAATGCTTGAAATAATCATGTTCCCCAACCTACAGGGGGGAGACATACTGATTTTGGTGTGGATTCTGTTGGCGTCGGTGTGACACTTTTTGTCTGCACAGTATCTTGTGAACCAGTGATTAGATTCTTACCAAATTTTCATGGTTACATAATTTGGACGTAATAAAGAAGTGATTAGATTTGGTGACCTTGACCTAATTTTCAAGGTCATAGCAGTAGAAAAACTGAAAATTAACGGTTGGGGGACATCTATTTTCTCTGAAAACACTGTTACTAGTTGTATTTGATATCTTTTTTCTTTTTTGGAATAAGCTTCTTCTGCCAAACCTGCGGCAAAGAATTCAAACTGAAAACACACTTGAATGGCCATGAAAGGAAACACAAAGGCACAGCAATGTATATTTGTTGTGGAAAAAGCTTCATCTTGCATGCTAATCTAAGAAGGCATCAATGCAGCATTCATGAAGCTGCCATAAGTATGTGTGACTGATGTGCAACAAATCATTTGCAATCAAAGCAGCCTTGTCAAGGCATGAAAAAAGGGGAAAAAAGACTCCTCGTCAAGGGTTCTAGGAAAACTGCCCACGGGAATACTGCCCCCAATTACTGCCCCCATGAATATTGCCCCCCCAAGGAAACTCACCCCCACACCCCCACTTCCGCCTTTTGGCTCGACTTAATGGGTTGACTGGGTCGTAAAACCTCAACTCAGTCAGTCTAATGAGTACTCGCAACATATGCTTTCAAGTAGAAATAAGAATGTTAATCTACTGAAGGTAGTATCATTAATTTCTTGAGCGTTACCTTTTCATCCTGGCCAAGAGCATACATTTGTATTAGGGAGATCTCTTCATGAGCTGCTTCTCCTGGCAGACTGATACAGATACTTTTGCAAACAGTGCAGATCCAGATGAGACAGCTCATAAAGAGCTGTCTCATCATGATCTATGCTGTTTGCCATTCTTTTATTGATTTTTGACTAAAACCCCTATTTGCAATGATGGATGTGTCCTAATTCAGAGATGGATGATTCCTTGTCAGAAACATGGGATAAATGTTGCACTGGCTCATTTCACTTGTAGAACTATGCAGCAAGAGGTATAATCTCCTTGGAGTAGACTTGACTCAGATCAACACACTAGAGGCAGTACTGAAGTTGTGTGACGTGGATTTTGATGTGCCGACCCTTCTGTTATCAGAGATTGTTCTCGCCTACATTACCAGGAGATGGTAAATGGTTACTTATTGTTAAGCAGAGCATAGCTTCAGATAAGGCACTTTTTTCAACCCAATGAATACTGAAATTTTTCTTTTTTTCCATGAAAACATGTTGTTGGTACTCGTTAGAAGCGCCTCGCTGAGGCACTTCTAATGAGTACCTACAACATACATTTTCATGGAAGAATGAAAGATAATACATGGATACCTACTCTTATCTGGAGCTATGGCAAAATGGGCTGCATCGTGGGAAAAGAGTGGTTATAGCATAGGTTCAGGCGAGCCTGCATCGGCCTCGGTGGCTGGGTTGGATGCGCCATCGACTGGTGATCAGGAGGTTGTGGGTTAGACCCCTGCCTGGTCTGCAACATTTTTTTGTGGATTAATTACGAAATATTTTCTACAGTCATTCTCTCCCTACCACTGATTCAAGAAGGGCAGTTGTCAGTTTCTGGGGAAAGAATGTGCACACATGCTGGATAACTGCTGTGAGGACTAAGCCTTCCCAGTAAAAGTGTTGTTAGGTATACTGAACTCGCTCAGCATGACCCCATTGGATAGACTGGGCTTTATAACCTCAACACAAACAAAACTGGCGATCCTGCACGTACATGCAGTCTCACCAGAACCTTGGCTGTTGGCTTATGTGAGTGATAAGCAAAGGCGAAACTTCAGCCAATGAGCTATATAATAGACCTTGCTAAGGGGCCAGGCATGCACATTGAAAGATTTATGTGATGGACAGTTCAAATGTCCTTTCTCTTTTAACATGACTCAAAGTACAGTGTATTCAGATAATACAGTGCAATTTCTCTGCAACAACCGTCATTGAGAAGTCACGAAAATTGCTTTTGCTTCAAGGTAGCTTTTATATAGCAAATGAAAATTATATAAGCACTTTGGAGAACTGGAAAAATGTTTTTGTAGAGAGGTGGTTGTTCCAGTGATATGGTGCCAACCCCCACCCCCAAAAAACAAGAATAATGAATGGGCAGCACCATGAGAAAAAAGTGTCTTTGGGCATATACGGACAGCAAAGGCCCAGGTCAGACTGCACAAATAGACTGCACATTTGTACAGTCTGATCAGGGCCTGTCCTCTCCACTAACAGAATCATTGTATACTACAGAATGTATGAACGGAGAGAAAAGGCCCAGACAATATTTTGCGCATGCGCAGGATGATCTGAATCTACGCATTTTCTTCGTGCTCGATGGCACTTTTTTGCTTGATGTGGCCCATATACGGTGAGCCGTCATTACAATGACAGAATTTGTTCCCAAAGATGTTGCCATTATAATGAATTTGCTGTTGTAACGATTGGACAGAATGATATGTAAGAAAGCTATTGTTTTGTTCTTATTTCCTTGCAGAACATATGTTTTGGATATTTGTTAGAATTGCCTCACTCAGGCAATTCTAACAAATATCCAAAACATATGTTTTTTTAAAGCATTAAATACAATATTCTTGCATGATTTGTGACTAATTGTTACCTCATAAGCTACGGTTTTTGTGACATGATATTGTCATTATAACGAATATTGTCGTTGTATCGAGTGTCGGTATAAAGAGGGTTGTCTGTAGATACATTATTATTAGTGACTTCTCATTAGAATTATGCTGGTTTTTAGCATTCTCTAATGTCTTAAAATGTGAAAGCTAACCACAGGTTTGATACAGGTACATTTCTAAATGAATTAAGTAAGTTTATAGTGCAATTATTGATTGTATAAAAAAGACTTACAACTTTCTTTTTTTGTTTCTGAATATAAAATTGATCATACAGATTGTCAGTTTTGCTCTGACTGTTCAGTACTGATAAACTGTTGCATACCGTCCACCAGGACCCAAGAAACTGCCAATCTTTCGGTCTGGAACCAATTTTTATTTGATGAGTTGACCAGAACTGGACTTCAAAAGATGGCTTGTTTACCGTGACTAATTCTAACTCATTTTTGAGTCCCCAGGAAACTCTTCCAATCACTCAAGAAAACAAATATTTAAGGATTTTTTAGGGAAAATTTCTTATTTTATCAGTAAAATGTATGTTGTGTGTACTCATTAGAATTGCCTCATCAAGGTCATTCTAAAAAATGAGCACACTTAACATACCATTATTGTATAGTTCAAAAAGACAGATTTGAATTACACATGCCCAGATGAACTGAGAATAGACAAAGGCTTTTCAGCATAGTACTCTTGGGTGTACGTACTGATCAGGGTCCATGATGTTCACATTTGCCACAAGGTAACCTAGGCTTGTTGAAGTGTGTCAACAGGGAGTATGCAACATGTAGCATGCGTTTGCTTACGTCATCATGTTAGTCATCGCCAAAACATGTCTCTTGCATTTAGAAACAAGAATGAAATACTAATAATAAAACACTCTTCGAAAACTCCTGTCAGTCAGGGAAATTACTGAAACATGCTCTTAGAAATCCCATCAGTCATGGTAATTACTGAAACCCAAGATTCTTAAACATGTCAGGAAATGGAAAAATGTCGGACGGATTAGCGATTGTCAGTTTCTTGAGGCCTGTCCTCCACATATATTGTAATGTAGAAATAAAAAAAATAAACTACGTGTATATTTTGACAAATAAACTATGTATTGATACCCCACATATCTTTACCACTGCTATTTGTGAATATTTCAGTGCCTCAGCTGTAGTTAAATGGGCAGCAGAGACATTCAGTGATTCTGTTTTTATCTTGTATGAACAGGTGAGTGATAAATTCTACATACAGTAAATGCCCTAAAATTTCAAACACGGTGAAACCTGTGTAAGAAAGCCACCTTTGAGATTGACTTTAGTGGTTGATGTGGAAAAGGTGTCTGTCTTATAAAGGTACATGTCATGTAATTTTGCTAGCAAAATTACATGACATGTATCTTTATAAGACAGACACCTTTTCCACATCAAGCGATATTTAAAGTCAGTTGCAATGGTGTCTCTCTTACACAGGTTTCACTGCACTTTATTCCATACTTTTTTTTTTTGCCTGATTTTTGCTTTTTGTGCAGTTGTTTCTTGAAATACTTAGTGGAATGGCAAACATTGTAGACCTTGATCAGACAGGAGCAGTCTGGTCTGGGTCTGCACAGTTAACATATGCAGTTTTGTCAGACACTTAATTTTAGGGGTGGTTGGGTGAGGCAAAGGTGTCATGTATCTTACATCGCATGGGCGTCCAGCTGAGATTGGCTTACAGTTGGGCAAGGTCTGCTGTCCTTGCAGTAGATAAGGGTAGAGGAGGAATGTTTTTATTTCTTCTGTCGCTTCACTTCAATTCGTTTTCCTCTTTCTCCCCTATTCCTGTCTTTCATCTCCTCGACTATCTCTTCTATCTCTCTTCTCCCTTTCTCTGGGAGATGACACAAAATGACCCACAAGGGTTGATGTGTCGTTAAACCCCAGCACAATCAATCAGATGCTTAATTTTAGGCAATTTACGGAACATCATCAGAGGATCAGATAAGTTGGTGTGAGAGGAGGGTAATTGCGGGTAAGAGCTGAGTGGAGTGTTGCTGACGTGTGAGAGTGACTGAGTGGTTAGAAAACAAATACATCTTGAGTCCTAGCTAGTATTTTACTTAATTGTATATTGGACCATTATTAGCCCAACAGGATTCCTGTTGGGCCAATAATGGTCCAATGTATATTTAAGTAGAATGCTAGCTGGATTCGTAGCTCCAGATAATTAGAATAATGAAAAGATTAATTTTGTTATTTTTGCATCTGAACATATCTTGAAAGATCATCCTTACTCCACTGAGTGTCCACAAGATCTGTTTTGGAGCAAAAATATCGAAAATTATCGCCACAATTATTGACTTATCTGGAGTTATAACTCCACTGTGCTTTCGACATCTTTCAAAAAGTTGTTTTTTTCTTTGGCGTATTATACAGAAGAAGTTAATTTGCAAACTTATGTGAGGATTAATGCAAAACCATTTGTCGTAATGACCTGTGCACCAAAAGTTTTATTCTAGTCATTGGTTTTTAAAAAATCAAATATTTTCACTTTTTCCTATAGTAAAAATGATTGCAAGTTATGCAGAAATCTGTAGGGTAGGTAACTTGGAGACAGATTTTCGACAAGTTCAGCTTGTTCAAATTTTCTGAAATTTTCACAATAATGTTGTGAAACATAATCATTTTAGTTCAGAAAATTAAAAAAAATATTTTCTCAGACAAAAATTAAAAAAAATCACTTTACTGTAGAATTTAATCAATATTCTCTCACTTCTGCTGATTCAAGAAGGGGAATTGTCCGTTTCTGATGAAAGAATATGCACAATGCTGGTTAACAGCTTAGAGGACTAATCCTGCCCAGTAAAAGTGCATTACGAAAACACACCTATTCAAATATGGTAAAAATTTTACCACCAAAAAAAATGAAAATTTTCAGATAAAAAATTCAGATATTTTTCATATTTCTGATCAAAACATAGATTGTGGGTACTCGTTAGAACCGCCTCGCCAAGGCGGTTCTAACGAGTACCCACATTCTATGTTTTTGAGCAGAAAAAAGAAAAATAATGTATACCCCTGTAAACCCCAGTTTTACTATATAAAAGTGGGGTTTAAGGGGGTCAACATTATATAGGCGTGTTTTAGTGATGTGGTTCTCGCATGGCCCCATTAGGTTGACTGTGCCGTAAAACCTCAACACAATACTATAGCAGTTGCATAGGTCAGACTAATTTTTGACCGTACATATAATTTTACTGTAAATATTTGAAAACAAAACACAGAAACAGAAAAGACAATTGGTTTCTGATAAGATACGGTCAATCAGAACAAGATATTTTCATTTAAAATGCCAACCAAAAAATATCTTTCTGACTGATGTCAAAAGGACAGTAGTACAGTTGAAATCTATAAGAGTCAACAAATTGATGACATCTTTCTTAATTTTTCCAGAAAATAGGCTTTGACATTTCATGCAAATTGTCTCCTAAACTAGGCTTTGGCATTTCATGCAAATTGTCTCCGTAGGGGACAATTTGCAGGAAATTTCAAAGCCTCACTTCCCTCTCAGTACTGTGGTTCAAGACTCGCTGAGCACTGTACAGGTGTGAGAGAAAATTGTGAGAATGCCATTTACTGCTGACCGTTGCAAGGCAGTTCCTATACTGCAGTTCTTTGTAGATTATTTCAGTTATCATCATTTACGAGTCAAAACCTTGTAAGTCCATTTTTTGCCAAAATGATTTTTTGGCAATGCGGGAATACCTGCCATTTGGTGCACCTTCTCTCAAATTCTCATACCGCCAGGCCAATTAGAACCCCCTTAGACCTTGAGTTACGAGCATTACGACAATATTATCGTATAGTTTGTATAGTCTCTCTACCAAGATACGATGATGCATTCTAAGCATTTAAGTGTCATAAGTCGAGAGAAAAATGTATCAGAATGTTGTAACTCAAGTGATTTAGTCGAGAGATGGTATGAATTCTCATCTGTAAGATTAAAATAGCTATAGCAGTGAATTTGTATGTCTTTAAATACAATTTTGTCTGAATTTCGTCAATATTGGTCACGTCTAGCAAAAACTATAAAGTTTTTTCTTTCTCCTGAAAAGTTAAGAAATCTGAAATACGACTATTTGACTCCACACGATGTTATGCTGTTCTGTCTTGTCATTGTTTGTAGCTCATCCCTCTTCTTTTGGGGCCTTTAGAAGGTTGTGCTTTATGATTTTGGCGTTTTCTGGGCCCATTTGTTCAAAATTAACGACAGCGTTAGTTAACGATTCGTTAAAATTTACATCGAGTGAACGCAAATACGCAGAAATTTTTTGCTGAAAAAATGTGCAAAAGCTACTCACATTTTTTCAGCAAAAAATATCATAATATTGTAAATTGAATCTGCTAAAACAGTTAATGAAATGACCCTTAACAAGCTTGTTAAGCTAATGACGCTTTGAACAACTGGGCCCTGGATAACTTCATTTATGGTTTTAGAAAGATTTTGATACTGATCCAGTGTTTCCATGCAACCATGATTATATGTCGTAGTGTCCTAGTAGACTGCTTGCTTGCCATTTATGGAGAAATGAGAAATATGCTGATACTTTTGTAGCATTTTCTGGGCACTTCCTTGAAGCCAAGTGTTGTGGTCACCATCCAACTACTAACTGTAATGTATATTGCTTACCTCTTGGCACTTTGGGTAAAAATTTTCAGCAGATGACATTTTAAAATATTTTTCTTATTTTCCCAGAAAACAGTTTTTGATATTTCATGCAAATTGTCTCGAATGGTCTAAGTCTATTTTTTGGGAAAAATAAGAAAAATATCACCAATTTTTCATCTGCTGAAGTAGCCAAGAGAGTGGTGAAGGTTAATTTTGTGACAAAGCCAATCACTGTACATGCTTCGTCATAAAAGCTGGCATGGTCCCCCATCCAGTTACTAACTGCAATGTACATTGCTTAACTTCTTGTAAAAGCCAATCACCCTTCCACTTCAAGGCTGTAGAAGAGATCTATATACCTACTTATTACACCTGATTGGTGGAAAAAAAAAAGTGCTTTAGCTGTAGTATGGTATTCTTCAGGGCCCAGTTGTTTGAAGCATCGTTAGCCTAACAGGCTCGTTAATGGTCAAATAGTAAGTACAATATCTAAATCACAGGTATTTTTGCTGAAAAAATGTGAATAGCTTTTGCAAATGCAAAAGCTATTCACATTTTTCAGCAAAAATTGGTAACATATTTGCTATATTTAATGGTCAAAGTTTTAATGGCACATTAACTAACGACATCGTTAGTTTTGAACAACTGGGCCCAGAATGCCACATGGTAATGTTGATGTTTTTCTTTCAGATAAATCCAAATGATGCCTTTGGCCTTTTCATGTAAGTACTCATTTATACCTTTAACTTTTAAATGTAAGAAATATACTTTCAGCACAAGCAACTCTGTCAAAATGTTGCACCTCCTGTCTGGAAAAAAGTCTACTCCGAAAAAAAAGAATTTGCTGTCACTCCATTGGGAGTAGATTAAGGCTGGCACAATTAATTGGATTAACTGATTGATAAATTCCACAAAAATGATTATTGTTACAGATTTGCTAATAATTGATCATATGATTTCTGTGCCGGTTACTTTACCATAGTTACCTTTAGTATTCAGACGGGGGTGGTCGGGTGGTGCGAAGGTGTCATGTATCTTGTGTCACCGGGGCGTCCAACTGATATTGGCTTACAGTTGGGCAAGGCCTGCTATCGTTGAAGTAGGTAATGGTAGAGGGGGAATGTTTTTATTTCTTCTGTTTCTTCCCTGTTCCTCTCTTTCATCTCTTCTACTATCTCTTCTATCTCTTTTCTCCCTTTCTCTGGGAGACGACACAAAATGACCCACAAGGGTTGACGTGTCGTTAAACCACAACACAATACACAGTATTCAGACACCTCAACCACTTACCATACTTTAGCTGGTCTCGGTGGCTCAGTTGGATGTGCGTCCGACTGGTAATCAGAAGATTGTGGGTTCAACCCCTGCCGGGTCGGCAACATACTTTCATGGAGATTTGATCATGAAATATTTTCTACGGTCATTCTCTCCCTTCTGCTGATTCAAGAAGGGCAGTTGTCGGTTTCTGGAGAAAGAATGTACACAATACTGGTTAACCGCCTAAAGGACAAAACCTGCCCAGTTTGTTTGTGTTGAGGTTTTACGGCCCAGTCAACCCAATAGGGTCATGTCGAGAGCGGTCATTTTACCTAACCACACGTTTACTGGGCAGGCTTAGTCCTATAAGTGGTTAACCAGTATTGTGCATATTCTTTCGCCAGAAACTGACAACTGCCCTTCTTGAACCAGTGGAAGGGAGAGAATGACCGTAGAAAATATTTCATGATCAATCTCCACGAAAGAATGTTGCCGACCTCGGCGGGGGTTGAACCTGTGACCTCCTGGTCTCCAGTCGGACGGCGCATCCAATTGAGCCACCGAGGCCAAACCTGCCCAGTAAAAGTGTGGCTAGGTAAACTGACTGCGCTCAACGTGATCCCGTTGGGTTGACAGGGCTGTAAAACCTCAACACAAGCAAATACCATACTTTATCAAAAATTTGGACAAGTACAATTTACTTCCCAGTGTTGTGTCTAAAATTAGCTGGACAAGTGGCAAAGAGTGTAGACCCTGATGAGACACAGCATTTTGTGGCATCTCATCTGGGTCTACACTGTTTGCTCAGGCCTTAATGAACAAATACAGTAAAGTATAACATATTGTAAGAGTCAGGCTCAGCCAGACAGTTAGAATTATTACCAAATCTTCAGTGATTACTAATCGATTAGCAATCACAATGGCAGGACAGATAATCAATTATCTTTTCAGCTCAGATTAGCCAGCCTTAGAGTAAATTCTTTCCTTTCAGGGTAGAAGTGTCTGCATGTCCGAGCACTTCATATTGTGGATCAAGAGGTCCTTGGTTTGAACCCCACTCAAGACTGAAATCAGTCCAAGGATGTATGGCACTTCATTGCATTGAGCCCATCATTATTGCCATTTTCTGGTCTCAATATAGGGATCAAACATGGTTTTTCATGCATTAACATTTGCCAGGTCCCGTGGGAGGTGTTAAAAACCGAGGCCGAAGGCCACGGTTTTCAACACCTCCCAAGGGACCTGGCGAATGTTAATGCATTGAAAAACCATGTTCAATCCCTATTACTGCATAAAAACTGAAAACATTTGCTCCATTTCGCGTTATTTCTTGCGCATTTTTTTTTTTTTGTCTTTTCACCGATGTCTGGCGAACGTAATTGCCATGGACTATGCTCGTTCTAGGGCCGAGCAGTGCACATCTCGTCATTCTAGGGCCACACAGTGCACATCTTGTAATGGCAGCAAATCTGTGACCCCGGTACGATCATATTGAAAGTTGCATAGCTGTGCATTTACAGTGCGTGAATTGCCTTGTTAATATATGGCTTTTCACCCGTTAATGCACGGCTGTATATAACGTGTGGCACTGCTTTTTATGCAATAATATGACTTAAATACTGTTGAAAGAGATGTAAAACACGAAATTGTAGAGGGAATATAGGTTTTGTCCCGTACATAAGTATGTACGTAAGCTCGTATGTACGTACATATGTTCACCTTTTGTCATTCTCTAGCGTCTACAGGGTCCTGGGCTCAAGGTCACTGTGGCTATTTAGAAAAACTTTGTCATCACTCTAGCACCTACATTTATTGATGGATTTTAATATAAATTCACACAAATGTTGGGTATGCCAATATTGCGTGCAAGTTTTATTTTCAGGGTCCTGGGCTCAAGGTATCTTTGGCTATTAGACGACCTGCAAAGTGCAAGAACCATAACTCTTGCATTTATACTTTTTCAGTTATTTCCCTTGGAATCTCTTTAGTTAATATAAATGTTCGCTGAATGTACAATACAATATGACACCAAAAAGGGCGGAGACATCTGTGTTTTTGTAGAAAAACAAATTCTAGTATTAAACCTGTTTATGACTGACATTTCTATAATGTATATATTCATTTATCCATATAAAATACAAAAAGAAAAAAAATCTTTTCCAATCACACTAAATATTATCAGAAGCCAGATATGATTAATATGCTTTCCCTGCATTTGTCAGTTCGTCTGTTTTTGTTTACCTGGCTTACCATACTTGTGCAATAATTTGAACAGGTCACTTCCACTACCTATTGATGTCCCTAAAAACTGCTGCGTGAGTGGCAAACAGTATAGACCATGATCAAATTGCATAGTCTGAGATGTCTGATCTATGTCCACACTGTTTGACAAGGCTTGTCTGTTCCAGTACTTAGAGAAATATGATATTAATCTTTTGTGACCTACTACTTGACAAAGTCTAAAACTTAAAATTTTAAATCTGTCAGGTACTCCAAACACCTCATAAAGAGTATTACATGGATTCCTGTAGCCATGCATGTTTTTATATCTTCCAGGCAGAAGCATTACAATGTTATTGGGTCACCACTTAAATGTATAAATGCCTTTCCAACTATACAGTCACAGATAAACAGATTTACAAAGCTGGTAAGTGCTGACTCAATGCACTTGAAACAACACCCTGGGCCCAGTTGTTCAAAGCATTGTTAGCTTAACAATCTCGATAGTGGTCAAAATGTTAATTGTTCTAGTAAGTACAATATCTAATTCACAGATATTTTTGCTGCAAAAATGTGAGTAGCTTTTGCAAATGCAAAAGCTACTCACAATTTTTTCAGCAAAAATATTAGCATATATGCCATATTTAACAGTCAAAGTTTTAACGATACGTTAACTAACAATATCATTAGTTTTGAACAACTAGGCCCAGGTAAGAAAAATATATTTAGTCTGGTATGTTATGTAGAAGTAGATACAAGTGAAAGAACTAAAATCCATAAAATCAAACTCCTGAGTCTCTGGTCTTGTGAAGTCAGCATTCTCCAGATAAGGTGCTTTTTTATGCCCCCATCATTCGAAGAATGGTGGAATAGGCAAATAGTGTTACCCCCATCTGTCCGAGTCACGAATGGACATATATTGGGTAGACTTGAATTGGGTTCTTACCATTTATTCCATTAGTGTCAAAACAAAAAGTAACCAATAAATTTGAGACACTTGTTCGGCATTTTTGGGTCTTGTTGGGTATTTTGAGCCGGAAGCTTACACTGTTATACCCAATAAATGGCCATCTGTACGAATGTCCGTCTCTGCCAGCATCTGAAATGGTGTTAGCGATTTGTGTTTAAGTTTTATTAATTGTTCATAACCACTACAGCTTTTTATGCCCCACCATTCAAAGAATGGTGAAAAGGGCCTATAGTGTTACCACCTCCACATCCGGCATTAGCAGTTTTCGTTTAAGTTTTTCAGGCGGGGGCATTTTTGTCCTTCAGACTCTTTTCTAGTTCAAC
The DNA here is from genome assembly GCA_964016985.1 of Anodontia alba. Taxonomy (NCBI): domain Eukaryota; kingdom Metazoa; phylum Mollusca; class Bivalvia; order Lucinida; family Lucinidae; genus Anodontia; species Anodontia alba. The sequence goes on along the minus strand of OZ024833.1, from coordinate 66,102,437 downwards.
CAAAAGTTGTTGATATTTTTCTTATTTCTCCACGAAACCATATGTTATGTACTTATTAGAAGCGCCATGTCGGTGCTTCTAATGAGTACCCACAGCATATGTTTTCATGGAGAAATAAGAAAAATATTTTCAAACTAACTTTATCAAAAAAATCTTTCAGGAATACCATCAGAACGTCAAACAGTTTGGATCCAGATCAGGCCCGATGTTGAGTCGGACCTGATCTGGGTCCAAGCTGTTTGCAAAGGTTATCAGCAGATATCGCTGCTAGCGGGGAAAGAGTTTAAGCTAAATTATGAGAATCATAAACCTCCAGCAGCTGCAGGTGAGGTCAGGTGTACTGCAAAAAGTAAACAAAGTGATTTTCAGATATGTTTACCTGGACTAATTGTTTTCACATTCCCCAAAAGACATACAATGTCAAATTTACATAGTTTCTTGCGTACAGTATATCTCTGACAATATAGTTGGCATGTTTTTATCAAAATTTGCAGTGATACATCATTGTAACAAGCTTTAAAGCTGAATAGATTTTGATGACCACAACGTCATTTTCAAGCCATCATATGACCTACAGGGATAGATAATTAGAAAATGTGGCGTCTGATTAGGGTCTACCCTATTTGCATTAAGTTCAGATATTTCTATAAAACATGACAATAATAAAAACTAACCAGACAACCCTTATATAGGAAATGAACTTGTCCAAAGAGTTCAAGTAGAAGAATCCACACAGCATAAATGGGTTAAATGTACAGATAGAATAAGCACTAAATAAGTACACTAAAATGTTTGATTAAGATGTGCACTATTTGTCAGTCCACCAGACCCTCTGTTGATACACTTCACAGCAGGTTGTCAAAATGATCTATTCAAATTCAAGGAATGAGACGTACCATATTCGATCTAATTACCGCACAAACCCCTATAAGTGCGCAGTCAAGAAATTCCATAGTATTCAGATTACAGCCAGTGTACTTTTTCTTTACTTCTTTATAAAGCATATGTTTTGGTACTCATTTGAATTGCATCGACTTGTCTCAGCATATGCCTTTATAAAGAAAATCAGAAAAAAATCGCATAATCATTATCAAATAAGTCCTTTTCTGATCTTTTTTTTTATAGTGTATCCTTAGTAGATAGATACATATTTTACCACAACTGAGTGTTCCCAGTAATTTTGAAAACCCTAAGCGCACAGTGCGGTAATTAGGTTGAATACAGTATGTAAGAAATTAGGAGGGAGAGTCAATAAGTAACCAGCCTACCATCCATTTGAGACCATTGGTTAGTTTGCTATCTATTTCCTCTCCTGCATCCCTTTTCAAAAACAGGTAAAGAATTTCAGTTTAGACTGACAAGCAAGCCTTTGTATCTCTGGCCATGTTTATCAATGAATAAACTGAGACTTATAAATTTTTTTACAGATGCCTAAGTCGTATGTTAGCATAATGTGAAAATTGTGGCCTTGTCTGTTAATGAGAAAAATATTAGGCTGGTTACTTATTGACTCACCCTCATATGTTCAGACGTCTAAATATTTAGGATTATTATGTACATAACCAGTTTGATCTTAGCTTTTATTTATATGTGATGTAAGGGACTATTCTACTTTTTTTTTTTATTTTAGGGCTGGAAATACTTTGAAGCTCTGGACATGAACCAGTTCTATAAAGAATTAATACCAGATGAGGAACGTGCACGAGTGGAACACTTGGAACCATTTGACGAGTACGAAGAATGGCATCTGAAATGTAACCACTACATGATGCTATGTGCCTACCAAAATACAGGACCACATTTGCTTTCACATATCACATGTCACTCAGGTAATTAATATATGAGTCTCAATATGAAAAATGTACCTTAACCCTTAAAGCGCCAAGAAAAACTGCATCTGAAAATGTCGTCTGTTTATGTCATCTGCTGAATATTCTTGCAGACTTTTCAAACCTATTTTCGCATACAGGCAAACAGTGTGGACCCTGATCAGACTGCTCCTAAAGGAGCAGTCTGATCTGGGTCCACACTGTTTGCAAAAATGACTTTTAAAATCACAAGCAGATGACAAAGCAGACGACAATAGTTGTGACTGGTGCTTTAAGGGTTAAGTGCCCTACAAACACTGAAATCAGCCTATGCATCTGTGGTCTCATCAGAGTCTTCGTTGTCAGCATAAAGAAACTTTGAATCCTTGTCTATCGAAAATTCACTGAGTGAAGATGCTGTTCAGACTGCTTGAATGTGCAGACCAGTACAAATCATTGCTGGCTCCAATGGAACGTTTTCTGATACTATGGCTTGTATCAGAATATCACTCAGGTTGATTCCTATATTTTTGGCTCACTTAAGTAATTTATATCTCACAGATCATAGCTCTATAGAGGCTTCAACACAGTAGTACACAGACTAGAAATAGCTGTGTAAAAACTTCACAATATCTTTTTTTTTTCTTTTTTTTCTTTTTTTCATTATTCCTGCTGTTTTCTGTTTTGATTAGTTCTGTAGTTTCAAAAGATTGTCATTTTAAAATAGTTTGCTATTATAAACTTTACCATATTAAAAGCATAATTAATATATGTTTTTAAAAAAGAAGTTTTATTATATACCTTGCAGTGAAGTATAGGATATTGCGGTTATTTTCTAAAATTCACAGTGTGATGATATGATAGCAGTAACTAGGGAATTATTTTACGGTCTCCGTATTGTTTTTATTGACTGCTTCCTTTTACACACTTGCATTCATCTTGATGTCCTTGGCTGCTAAAAGTGACATAAACTTGACCAAATGAAAGATGTTCCATAATGTCATGAAACTGTTGATGTTATATTATAAAGTGACATCGGTGATGCTATTTATAATTAGAATAATGAACAAGATTTGCTTGATATAAGAATTTATCACTCAGAAGTGTTGATACAGTCAACCCTTTTTATACAGACGCTCAATACATTGACAAAATTCGTTATAATGACAATATGAATGTCATGAAAAATTTGCTCAAGAGGTGACGGTTAATGAGAAATTATGCAAAAACATTGCATAAAATCTTCAAGCAACATTTGTTTTGGATATTTGTTAGAATTGCCTCAGAGAGGCAATTTTTAACAAATACATGTATCTAAAAATATGTTCTGTGAGGAAATAAGAATAAAACAAGGCCATTCATATGTATCATTCTGTCCAATTAGGATTTTTTACAACAGCAAATTCATTATAATGGCAGCATTTTTGGGAACAAATGCTGTCTTTGTAACGAGGGTTCACTAGTACTGTAATTTGGTAAAAACTTGTCCCTTTAGGACTCATTTTTACTGAATTACCATGCTCCTTTCATAGCAGTCGAAAATGTTGATTATTCTTTGTGTTACAAATGTCTCTTTTGCAGAAAACATCCCAGACAACAATAGTGAGTTTGAAGTGTATGACAGTTGTATAGAGATTTCATCAACAAAGAGTCCTACTCCGTTCCAAAGGTTTGGCCATGTGACCACCAGATTGGGATCTGATTGGTTGCTGTGTGTTGGAGGGTTTGGGAAACAAGGAGGAAAGCATATGAGAGTAACAGATATCACCTTCATAAACAGTTCTACCCTCCAGATTGTAAATGTTGATCCACAGGTTAACAACAGAGAAATAGAAGGTATATAAATAAATTCTAAAAGGACTGATCCTTGAGGGCAATGAACACACTCGCAGAAAAAAAAAAAAAAACAATAAAATTGCCTCAAGTTGTCAAGTTCTCTGGGCCAGTTTAGCCTTTTTTTTGACAATTAGGCAATGATCAGTAACCCTGAGACAGTTTAAAAAATTCCAGAATTGGCTCAGTTATCATATATGCCATTTTTCATTGACCAAGGTAATGCTGAACCAAAAAATTGCAAATGATGAAAATTTAATCTTCGTAGGCTTTAACCATATGGGATATTTTGATTATTTATTTATTTTTCTTTTATACTCCTTAATATTCACAAGCTTTAATCGAAGGAATTGCCAAATGTCACTTTTCGTTGACTGAGGCACCGCCAAGGCCAAAAATATGAAAGGCTATGTGACTTAGATGTTCCAAGAAAAAATTGTTGAACTATTTGCAAACAGTGCAGACCCTGATCAGATGCCGCAGAATGCGGCATCTGATATTCTGCAGCATCTGATCTGGGTCTGCACTGTTTGCCAATTACCCTTTTAGGGGTCTCCAGACTGCAATGGGATAAGAAAGAAAATCAGGAATATATTTTTCCTGTCTCTCCACAAAATCATGTTTTGTGTATTCTGATATTAGAAGCACCTTGGCAAGGCACTTCTAATGAGTACCCACAACATGTTTTTGTTGAGAAAAAAGAATACTGACAATTTTTGGATGGAAAAAAAAAAGTGCCTTTTCTGGAGCTATGAAAAATAAAAAAAATTATCTGCTGAATATTTCCTTTGTGTGTACCGATGGTTTAAAAGTACATGTTTTTTGGGGTTTTTTTGGGGTTTTTTTTTTTTGAGGGGGTGGGTTTCTGCTTTTCATGTTTTTTGTTTGTACACATTCATACAGGGATCAAGATTAACAGTTGTCTGAGACACTCAAAAATCAAAATGGGCAATTTTATTTCAAACTATGGGGGCTTGGGCACAGCTACGTATTTCTGGAGCACCTACTTTCGTTTCTATCCAGTGTGATATAAATGTATCGTTTCTGGTGTTTTCAATCAAAACGTTCAGCCATTTCAATATGACATAACCCTCTCGAGGCAATTGCGCAATTCCGGATGTCAGCCTATCAAATGATTTATAATGCCTCATCCCATTGGCTAATTTTTCTATCCAACCAGAGCCATGGATGGTCAGATATGTTCTGTTGTTATCATCCTTCCAAAACAAAATGTCAAAAAAGTAAAGTAGAAACAGCTCCAGTCAGAGAAAGATAATCAGTTCTTTAGCACAAGGAAATATAATTTAAAGTGATGATCCAGTAGAAAATGCAGCAAAAAAATCAGTGCCGAAAGAGCATCAACTTCAACAGCTGTCAGTGCAGCCGAAACGATATAAGGGCCCTGGTCTTATGAGAAACACTTTATCCATAACTGGCTCACATCAAAATATCCTTAATATTGGCTCATGTATATGACAGTGAGAAAAAGCAAACCTTCTGTTCTGTATGCATCCAACGAAAGAAAGATAAAGCCCTAACGAGGTAGACAATTTTCACACGTCCACACTCCAGCAGATCCAGAATCGGTTGAACATCCAGGGAATGTTACACAAGAATTCAAGAAGATTTAGTGTTTGTACAGTTTGAAAAATGAGTGGATAACCAGAAAAGATGTCGTTTGCAGCTATTGACTTATCCCTTAAAACCCAAGCTAACCGTGCATATTTTCAGTAAAGTATATATGGTTTAATCAAACGAAAACTTAATTGCTGAACATGCCCATAATTTTTTTAGTGCCCCCCCCCCCCCCACCCACCCCCCTAGATTTTAAAAGTTAGGGGCCTGGTTGGTCCCCAGCCAAAACCTGTAAGTCTTGATGCCTGTCTTGTAATCAAAGGAAAACCTGTTACATGTTTAAAGAATTTTGATGATAATTCTGGGATAATCTTCTCCTGGTCTCCATAAAAATATATGTTGTGAGTATGCATTAGAAGGGCCTCATCTAAGTTATCCCAGAATTATCACCAAATCTCCTCCTTAGGGAATCCTCTGATATTTTTAAAATGTCTTGCTTTGGTCATAAATACATGTAGTATTGTCATAATTTCAGTGAGCCGAATGCATAGCACAGCATGCACTCTGCAGGATGGTACAGTCCTTTTGATTGGTGGAAGAGTTTCACCCATGAGGCTTTGCTCTCAAATGGTGGCACTGATGTTGAATTGTGGGATACCTGATCCAGATCTAGCAGATGTCCTCCAGTACTCTAAGTCTTTGCAAAATGGTGTCAAAAATTATAAGCAGAATAATGTGGATAATCTTGACAACAGACATGGAAGTGATTGGAAAAAAGGAAAACTTAAGAACTGCGAATCTGGCGAAAGTGGTTTTGAAAATGCTGAAAAATGTGAAAGACCTGAAAGTGCCATACAGGATATAAATGTTCCAGAAAGACAAGAAAGACCTGATTCAGAATTGAATGATTTTCATTTTTCAAGTGTGTGTGTATCTAAAAATGATAACGAATCTTTTAAAAGTTTAGAAATAGCTGAAAGACCAAAAATAGCTGAAAGACCAATCAAGGAAAATGTTGAAGTGAATGATAATATGTTTGGATGTGAATCTAGATCTGTGGAAAATTTGATTCCAGTTGTTAGAGAAATGAATTGTGGTGAAAGTGTTGATACTGATCTTAGAGATAAAGACAAGTTACAGGTAAAAAGAGAATGTGATGAACTGATTGACATGAGCAAAGATTTCTCTGTGAAATGTAGCATTGTTAGACAGGAAGGGGATCTACCCTGTCCAAGATGGAGACATACGGCTCTTTTAGTGAAACAGAATGGTGGGTATTAACAAAAACTTGTTTGGGAGATCTGTGTTCTGTGATTGTGGCCTTTGCTGGGTGCCGGCGTTTATTAGTTCACCTGAGTATGTGCTGAAGGCAAGCTATTGTTATCGGTCAATGTCCGTCATGCGGCGTCAACAATTTGATTTAAATGACTACTCCTCCCACACTCCTTGGCCAACTGACTCGAAACTTGGTAGGAAATATCAGGGCAACATGTAGATCAAAAATAGCTGAAATTGATCCACAGAAATTCAAAATGGGCACCATGGCTGCCATCTTGAAAATCTAATATGAAGTTTTCTCCTGAGCTGAAAGGCCAATTGACTCAAAATTTGATAGAAAGTATCGGGGTGACTTGTAGGTCAGAAGCAGCTAAAATTGTTCCAGTATAAAATCCAAGATGGCTACCATGGCCGCCATCTTGAAAATCTATTTTGAACACCTGAACTGAAAGGGAGATTGACTTGAAACTTGGTAGGAAGTATCAGGGTGAATTGTAGGTCAAAAATAGCTAACATCATTCGGGCTGGAAATCCAAGATGGTGGCCATCTTGAAAATCTATTTTGAGCTTCTTCACCAGAACAGAAAGGCCAATGACTTGAAACTAGGGAGAAAGAATTGGGGTGACTTGTAGATCAAAAATAGCTAAAATCATTCCGATTGGAAATTTAAGATGGCCACCACGGCCAACATCAAGAAAGTATATTTTGAACTTCTTCTTCTGAACTGAAAGGCCAATTGACTTGGTGGGAAATATCGGGGTGCAGTGCTCCAGATAGTATCCGTACAGCTGTAAATTACGGATCTTTTTGCACTAAATACAGATCAATTTGAAAAATAGCCAGCACAGAATATGGATGCATTTTTACAGATACATTGCTGTTTTTGCAGTAACCTGTAAGAGTGCAATTTTTTAGATAAACTAGCCTGAACCAGAAGAGGCTCAGTACCCAAATATATTTAATAAAGAAAACAATTAAAATCAATTTGTAGTGCACCACAACATAAACAAAGTCCATTGTATGCAAAACGATAAATTTTGTGTGTTTATTCCTGATCTGGTCACCCTGATACACAGTGTGACTTTTCTCCACGCGAAATGTCTGCGCATTTTTTCTGCGCATAAGAAAAACTGGTTCTCTGTTTCATTGTCTAGAAAGTGCTAAGGACAAAATATCGCAGGTAACCATTCCGCATCAGGGTTTTCTGAGATTGCAGAAACATGGCCTCCAGAAAATGAGGAATGAGGTAGAGAGTGCAAAACTGTATCAAATAAAATTATGGGGTATTTTAGCCAATCATCAGTGTCTTTATTTAATGCGTACTGTAACTGATGAAATCATTGATGCATGCGACGAATGCACACAGAATCACATCTGCTGTCGTAACCGATCTGTGTAAACAGCATCGGAAGTGAAAGTAGCTCGCAACATGTGGGTTTAAAAATCACTGAAAAGACTTCAGTACTGGAAAGCTGATCGTTGTTAGAGCAGGTGAAAAAAGAAAAAATCCAAAGAAGATCACCCGAATACTAGGCAAGGTGATTAGTTCTGTTATTAAAACAAGGGGAGATAGCACCCATTTCAGAACTTTATTGTTTAGTTACGAAAAAGATAAAACAGAAAAATGATCAACCATATTGTACTACGCGAAAGAAAAAAAAAATGATGGAAATATATAGGAGGAGACACAAACAAAAATTAAAGCATTAAAAGACATACTTTAAAGCAAATGATGTAAACCACAGTGCATCCTCTCCACACCACCCCCTGGGGCAAGAAATATAACTAAGAATATCGGCAGCATGATGGATACTGATTCCAGAATCCCAGTATTCGCCATTACTGACTGGCCTTAAATTTGACCAGAACAATACTGATTAGAAAAATAATTATCTGGAGCACTGCGAGTGACTTGTAGATGAAAAATAGCTAAAATTGTTCCAATCGGAAATCCAAGGTGGCTGCCGTCTTGAAAATCTATTTTGAACTTCTTCTCCTGAACCAAAAGGCCAATTGACTCAAAAATTGATTAGTAATATCGAGGCTACCGGTAGCTAAAATATTGCTAAAATCTTTTCGATCAGAATTCCAAGATGGCGGCTAGATACTACTAATCAGTTTTTGAGTGGCCGCCATCTTGGAATTCTGTTTGGAATTTCTTCTCCTGAACGGAAAGACCATTTGACTCGAAACTTGGTAGAAAATATCAGAGCAACTTGTAGATAAAAAAAATAGCGAAAATCGTTTTGATCAGTAATCCTAGCTGGCCATCATGAAAATCTATTTTGAACTTATTCTCCTGAACGGAAGGCCACTTGACTCAAAACTTGGTAGTAAGGGTAGGGGTGAGTTGTAGATCAAAAATGGCTAAAATCATTATGATCGGAAATCCAAGATGGCCACCACGGCTGTCATGTTGAAAATCTGTTTCGAAATTCGTCTTCTAATTGGAAAGGCCATTTGACTGGAAACTTGGTAGGAAATATCAAAGTGACTTGTAGATCAAATGTAGCTAAAATAATTCAGATCGGAACTCCAAAATGGCCACCATGGCTAATGTCTTGAAAATCTATTTTGAACTGCTGAACCAAAAGACCAGTGGACTCTAAATTTCATGGGTAGTATTCGGGCGACTTGTAGATCAAAAATACCTAAAATCTCTCCAATCTGAAATCAAAGACGCTGGTCAAGGCGGCGGTCTTCAAAATGTATTTTCAACTTCTATTCCAGGAAAGAAAGGCCAATTGACTCTAAACTTGATAGAAAGTTTCGGGATGACTTGCAAATCAAAAATAGCTAAAATCACTTCAATCAGAAATCTAAGATGACTGCCATCTTTCAATTCTATTTTGAACTTCCTCTCCTGAACCAGAAGGCCAGGTGATTAGAAACAGCCATCATCTTGAAAATGTATTTTAAATTGCTTCTCCTGAACTTAAAGACCAAAATTTTCTGCTACTCAGATGAGCGATACAGGGCCAGCTTAGCCCTCTTGTATTATTTGCATAGGTATTTATAAAGACAAGGTAGAAAGGAGGAAAACCACTTTTTTTAAACAGATGACAGCAGAGGAGTCACTGACTTTATGGAGAAATAAGAAAAAATATCCCAGAATTATTACCAAATAATCCTCCTTAACGCTTGCCATGCTGAATAAATGAAGATGCCACGCCCACTTCTGATTTTCAGCCAATCAGATGACTTGATCCAGATTGTTGCTATAAATTCTCATACTCAATGCCAAACAGTGCAGATCCAGGTCAGTTGGCTTCTTCAGAAGCCAACTGATCTGGATCTACACTGTTTTCAAAAGCAGGACCTATCTGGGTTAACATGGGTGAAAGTTTTCACTATTAATTATACTGAATTCAGTATTGAGAAGAATTTTCATCCTGTATCCTAAATGTAGGAAACTGAAATTTTCAGTATTGGAAAAGTGGATTTTCAGTATTGAGGATTTCTGGGACTTTCGCCTCATGTAACAAGTCCTCTGCTGTTTTCACTTTTTAAACTGCACTGTCGGTCTTATTTTTGATTTATAACCATTTGAAACACCATTAACCAATTTTGTTCATTCTTTTAGTAATTTAACACTACTGACACGCACCTACACATAATCTTCACATTGGAGTGATGTTGGACTGATTTCAACGATAAATTACCAAAAAGATGACGTTTAAATGTTCATCAAAGTTAAAATGGTTGGTAAAAGAAAACTACAAAAAGATTTTGATTTTATATTGCTTATTGTGAAAAGCAATTGTCTTTTATTTTGTGAGATTTCCATGATGATAGCTGTCGTAGTTTTTTGACAATAATTTTTACAAAAAATCAGGGCCCGGTTGTTCAAAGCATCATTAGCTTAACAAGCTCATTAAGGGTCATTTCGTTAACTGTTCTGGCAGATTCAATCCACAATCTTCTGATATTTTTGGCTGAAAAAATGTGAGTAGCTTTTGCTATGCAAAAGTTACTCACATTTTTTCAGCAAAAAATTTCAGCATATTTGTGTATCACTCGATTAAAATTTTAATGAATCGTTAACTAACAACATCGTTAGTTTTGAACAACTGGGCCTTGGAATGATCTGCATTGATTTTAGCAGCATTTTCACTGCATGATGAATACTTTTATCCACATACAGTATAATTTAGAATATACAGTCGAACCTCAATGGCTCAAACATCTTTGGGACCATGGAAATTTGTTCGAGACATGGGTAGTTAGAGCCTCTGAGGGTTAATCATGGCACCAGTTCAGGAAGAAAATAACGATACTTAGGGAAATCTTTTTGATTTTCTACACAACGATTGTTTGTTGAGTGTACTCATTAGAATCACCTTGATGAGGCAATTCTAATGAGTACACACAACATACAATACCATGATAAAATAAGAAAAAATCCCTAAATATTTGTTTTCTTGAGCTTTTTGAAGAATTTTGTAGGGACTGAGAAATGAGTTCGAATCATCGACGGTAAATGAGCCTTCCGTGTTCGAGCCATTAAGGTTATACTGTATCTTCTCAATATGGCTGAAGTGCAGGTGCCATGGCTCTAGATAAGTTTTTTCATTTTTTTTTGTGTGTGTGTGTGTGTGTGTGTGTGTGTGTGTGTGTGTGTGTGTGTGTGTGTGTGTGTGTGTGTGTGTGTGTGTGTGTGTGTGTGTGTGTTTTTATAACCAAAAGTGCCGGCCTGGGTGGCTCAGTTGGACGCTTATCTGACTGGTGATCAGGAGATTTTGGGGGTGGTCGGGTGGTGCGAAGGTGCTGTGTATCTTACATCACTGGGGCGTCCAACTGATATTGGCTTACAGTTGGGCAAGGCCTGCTATCCTTGTAGTGGGTAAGGGTAGAGGGGGAATGTTTTTATTCTGTTTCTTCACTTTCTTTCCTGTTCCTCTTTCTTCCCTGTCCCTCTCTTTCATCTCCTCTACTCTCTCTTCTATCTCTTTTCTCCCTTTCTCTGGGAGACGACACAAAATGACCCTCAAGGGTTGACGTGTCGTTAAACCCCAACTCAATCAATGATCAGGAGATTGTGTGTTTGACCCCTGCCAGGTCGTCAACATTCTTTTGTGGAGAGTGATCATGAAATATTTTCTGCAGTCATTCTCTCCCTTCTGCTGATTCAAGAAGGGCAGTTGTCAGTTTCTGGCAAAAGAATGTGCACAATACTGGTTAAACCTTGAAAGGACTAAGCCTGCCCAGTAAAATTGTGGTTAGGTACACTGACAGCGCTCGACATAACCCCATTGGGTTGACTGAGCCATAAAAACCTCAACACAAAAAAACAGCCAAAAGTGTAAACATTTTTTTGTTTCTTAATTTTTCATGTAAAAATTTGTGCACCACTGAAGCACTTACAGTAAGTACCAATTATTATTATTATTTTTATTATTACAGGTGTAGAGAGGATTATTTTGTTCGGTGGAAGGACACAGGATGTATTTGCACTTGGAGATTGTTTTTCTTATGATACTGCAACCAGAATTTGGACCAAGGTAATCTTACTAGATTTGTATAGTGCAAAAATGGTTCTGAATGAATTGGATAAACCTGGTAGATTTTCTGCCATTTTTACAAGGGAGACAACTTCTGTGACTTCCTGTTTGCTGTCCTGCAAACCAAGCCTTTTCTGAAAAGGGTCTACTTTAAAAGGAAAGAATTTGTTCCCACAGGGAGCAAATTTTTTTCCTTTTAGAGGAGACCCCTTTTCAGGAGGGAGGTAAAGCAATTTTGACAGAATTACCTCCCATTCCTATGAAACACCATTCCCTTGAAAGTGTGTCCATTCTGCTTAAGAATGCACAGGCTGATCTCAACTTTCACTGTTTGCATATGCTTTAAAAACATTAAAGTAAGACCGGCCTTGGTGGCTCAGTTGGATGCGGCGTCCAACTGGAGACCAGGAGGTCGCGGGTTCAACGCCCGCCGAGGTCGGCAACATTCTTTCGTGGAGATTGATCATGAAATATTTTCTACGGTCATTCTCTCCCTTCCGCTGATTCAAGAAGGGCAGTTGTCAGTTTCTGGCAAAAGAATGTGCACAATACTGGTTAATCGCATAGAGGACTAAGCCTGCCCAGTAAACGTGTGGTTAGGTAAACTGACCGCGCTCGACATGACCCCATTTGGTTGACTGGGCCGTAAAACCTCAACACAAACAAACATTAAAGTAAGATGTGTCTTGGTCATTAGTCTTATCACTGATAAGAGACTGGGCACAATAAAACCTAGTACATGTATATTAGTATAGTAACCTAGTATAGTAAGCAATAGAAAGGAAGAGGCCAAGTAGGGGGATTTAGTACTGGCTTATTTATCTATTCCATATGAGCTGGGGCATAGCAATAGTCCTACAAAATTTCATGCCCTTCAGAAGGCCTCTTTGCAATCCCTGCTGGGATCTCATAATCACCGCTTTATGACACGCCTTTGATCTCTCTTGCATAGCACCTAGATAGAGGCTGTAAAATCATTAGTGAGTGGTACCACTTATGGTCTCATTTTAGCTATTACATTAAGAACCAGTATATGATGTACCTCTTTTTTTGCGAGGGTCTCTTTCAGAAGACTATTTGTATATAAAGATGAATGAATACACTTCATTCTTTTTCTGCCATTTGATACAAGGGAGGTAACTTTTGTTACTTTCTGTTTATTTTCTTGCACACTTAGCTGAAGTGTCAAGTTAAAGCGCTGAGCAAACTTGTAGCAGATGACATCCCAAAACTATTTTTGTTGTTTTTCAGAGAAAATAAGACTTGGCATTTCATGTGAATCATCTAGGCAGATGAAAATACATAAAAAAAGCCGAAATATCGTCTGCTGCAGTTATGATCAGGGCTTTAAGTATTAAGTGGGAAACGCCATGAAAAAAAGTGTCTTTTGGCATATGTAGACAGCAAAAGCTCAGATCAGCCTACACTTTTGCTATCGGGCATGGGCAGGGTGATAAGAATCTGCACATTTTGCACATGTTTAAAGGCACTTTTTTTACTTGATGTGGCCCAAATAGTAAAAATCCTGACCAGGCTGATATGGTGCTTAGCCTGTTTTTGTCTTTGGACCTGGGAAAATGTATTGTTTTTTTGTATGTTTTTTTTTTTTTTTTCTAAGAGATTGGGTACATGAAAAGGGAAGATTCTGATTGGATGGTGCATCTGTATGCTAGCTTCCCATATGGTGTTCCATAGATTCTTTTGTGTACTCCTCATATGAGCCATAACAGCATACTGTCAGACATGTGTGCCAAGTGAAGATTCAGATTAGCCTGTGCATTCACACGGTCTGATCAGAATCTTCAGGCACATTTCGAGGGTTGAGCGCAAGGCTGTAGTAACTCAAACATATTTTTGAAACCCTTGTTTAGGGGCAACTTTGACCCCTTTGTAAACAATGCAAATTTAGGTGTCATTGCTCATACGAGCAGTGGCACCTAAATTTCAATTGTTTACAGAAAGAAATGTTGTAATCTTCATAACGCCTTTCATGGTGAGGAGATTAAATATTGGAAAAAACAACCATCTGACTTGCTACAGTCTCGCGATCAACCCTTGATTTGAATAGCCAAGAATGCAAAATTACTTCATGCAAACAAAGAAGACTCTGACCAGACTGTGCAGATGCACAGTCTGATTTGAGTTTTTGTTGGTGCACATGTCAGAAGGTAGGTTTTCTAAAGTTATAGCTTAAATGTATTGATGGAAGGGGGTTACAGAGAATCAGCCATGCAAACTACACCAAACAACTAACTCATTATTTATGCGTTTTTTTTTTGTTTTTTTTTTCAGGTTACCGGCTCAGGAACCCCTCCTACTCCTAGACATTCCCACACAGCCACGTTCTGGAATGGTCACATGATCATTGCTGGGGGTCTTGGTGACAACCTACAGCCTCTCAGTTCTGTGTACATGCTGAATTTGGAAAGCTTCAAATGGCATAAATTAGATTGTAAAATATCTCCAAGGTAATTTTCCATGATATTAACAGTAAGGATGCTAAATTGAAATGTCAGCAAATTAAACAACACTTTTAACACTTTGCATACTGAGTAAAAATTTTATCAGAGAGCATATTGAAATATTTTCTATTTCAGGGATAGGTTTTGACAGTTCTTGCAAATTAACTCCATAGGAGCCAGTCACACAATATGCCAAATCCTGTTTTCTGGGAAAAAATAAGAAAAAATATTGTTTTATTGTCCACTCATTTTCCGAGAGTCTACTAAAGATTAAATGGTTCTTATATTTCTCCCTGAAAATTTAACCCTTGTCATGCTGAATAAATTCAGATGCCACACCCATTTCTAATTTTCAGCCAATCAGATTACTTGATCCAGATTGTTGATATAAATTCACATACTTAATGACAAACAGTGCAGATCCAGATCAATTGGCTTCTTCTACACTGTTTGCTAAGACAGGGCATGTCTTGTTCAGCAAGAGAAGGGTTAACTTGGCATCATAATCTCTTGTACAGGGTTTTTTTGTCTGTGAAAAACAAGAAAACTGTCACTGATACATCATCTGCAAAAATAAAGTAGCTCCATTCAGGATATGAGGATAAAGAGAATTTCAGATTAATACATGTACTTAGCAAAATTAGAATGCTGCAATAAATTTTCAGGAGACAGCATTTTGAAATATTTTTTTTCTTTTCTTTACTTTGTTCCCCAGTAAATAGGCTTTGAGATTTCCTGCAAACTGTCTCATTGCCTATTTTCTGGGAATGGGAAAAATAAGTAACAATTTTATCAGTTTGTTGTCTGCTGAATTTGTCCAGAGAGTGCTTACGGGTAACTCCATGATTGACATGAAATGTCAAAAAAAAAAAAAAAGTAAAACAAATTGTTACTTACCATATTATGGTTATGTATTCGGACAGACAGGCCTGAATGAGCAGTGTAGACCCAGATTAGATGCCATAGACTGCAACTCATTCAGTAGTTTGAGGCACACCAACACCCATTTTAACCCATTGTAGTTGGGAGACCCCTAAAAGGGTAATTGGCATATGGTGCAGACCCAGATCAGATGCCGCAGAATGCTGCGTCTGATCAGGGTCTTCACTGTTTGCAAATAGTTTAGCCACTTTTCTCTAGGAATATCTAAATCTCATAGCCTGACCTACCTAAACTTGAAATTGGACTCTTCCAATATATAGTGTGGGAGAGTCAATTCAGTCTACAATGGGTTAAATTGGATGTCATAACTCCAGATAAGGTGCTTTTTTCAACTGAAAAGTATTGACAGTTTTCTTATTTCTTAACAAAAACATTTGTTGTGGGTACTCATTAGAAGTGCCTCACATGTTGTGGGTACTCAATAGAAGCACCTCACTGAGGTGCTTCTATTGAGTACCCATGACATCTATTTTTCTTGTGAAATAAGAAAACTATCATGTGGATACCCCCTCTTATCTGTAGTTTTTGATGTTAAAGTTATAAGACACATATGGTAAGGACTTAAGGTGTCAGAGTATTTACTGTAAATATGATATTTGTTGTCTGTTGATTTAAGAATAATAAAGCTTTACCTTTCCTTGTAACAAGCCATCTCATCAGGATCTACACTTTTTGCCATTCTGTTATGTTGATTGTATGCTCCCGCCTGCCAAAGGCAGAGGTGGGGCATGATAGTGTTTTCATTACAAAAACACGCCTATTCAAATACATGTATATTGAACATTTTACAACCAAAAAAGAAAAACTTTGAGATAAAAAAATTCTATATTTTTCACATTTCTGCTCAAAACATAGATTGTGGGTACTCGTTAGAACCTCCTCAGCGAGGCGGTTCTAACGAGTACCCACAATCTATGTTTTTGAGCAGAAATAAGAAAAATAATGTATACCCCTGTAAACCCCAGTTTTACAATATAAAAGTGGGGTTTAAGGGGGTCAGAATTATATAGGCGTGTTTTCGTGATGTGCAGTGATGCTACATCCATACATGTGTATGTCACGTTTGTAACCAGAGTCGAACACATACAATCACATTTACACTTGTAGGTCATTATTTTCAGTATCTTTTATGCTAGGAAGTTGAAATATGATATGTTACTTATCCAGACCTAAATTTTCAACCCTGTGCTAGAGTTGCCCTAGTCATGTCCTATGGTGGGGCTAGGGGTCAAAATATATAACAGATCAGATAGTTTACATTCAAATGTACATTGACATTTATGTCTGTGTTTCTCATGGAAGTCATAACTTGGGTACCTTTAATACTAGGAAGTGGAAATTTGGTATCCTACTTACCCAGACTTAGGCTTTGAACTCTGTGCTAGAGTTGCCCCAGGGTCATGCCGTGGGGTGGGGTTAGGGGTCAAAATGTATAAAAGATCAGATTGAGCATTTGGAAAATAGTTGTTGAGATTTATGCATTCAGATGTTGTTGCCATATGGCAAAGATCAAAAGGCAGGGACATTTGTGTATGTTGGACACATGTCTATTTTTTTTTTTTTTTTTTTAACAATTTTCCCTATGCAGTGTTGGATACCATATGTCCAAATTCAAAATGGAAGAGTCCACTTCAGAAACTTAGTGATGAAAGGGTTAATAATTCTCAGATAATTGCTTTCAGGTATTCTCACACAGCCTGCATCAATGAAGACCTCCTTGTTTTGATTTTTGGAGTCAGTTTTGCTCATACACCACTGGGTGTCACCGTGATAAATCTCTCGACAGGCAGTTGCATGAATTTCTCTCTTCCGGTAAGTGTTGACATTGATTTAAGTAGAAGAAACTTGACCTATAGTTCATGGATTCATGGTTCACTGACTTTGGTCAGTTCCTTATTAACCCATTTTAGTTGGGAAACCCCCAAAAGGGTAGTTGCCAAACAGTGCAGACCCAGATCAGACACCACAGAACAGTGTCTGATCACACAGGTCTAGATAAGAGAGGGTATTAGGCAAATAGTTTCCTTATTTCTCGACAAAAACATATGTTGTGGGTACTCATTAGAAGCGCCTCATTGAGGCGCTTCTAATGAGTACCCACAACATATGTTTTTGTTGAGAAATAAGAAAACTATAGATACGTTTTGGTTGATAAAAGCGTCTTATCAAGAGCTATGTGATCAGGGTCTCTACTGTTAGCAAATAGTTTAGCAATTCTTCTATAGGAGTATCTAAATCACAAAGCCTAACATACCTAAAAATAAAATTGGACTCTTCCAATATAAAGTGTGGAAAGAGTTTATTGAGTTGGAAATGGGTTAAGCAGGGCCTTTGGTGTCTGTTTTTGCCTTGAAGGCACCTTTTACAAATGTCCTTTTGACATCCTTTGAAAGATATTTTTCGCATGATGTTTTATTCTGAATGAAAATGTTTTGTTATGATTGACCATATCTAATCAGAAACAGTTTGTCTTTTCTGTTGCAACACTTTGTTTTCAAATATTTTCTGTAAAATAAATTGTACAGCCAAAAATGGGTCTGACCTATGCAATTTCTATAGTAAACTAAATTTTTGGAAATTTTTTATTAAACAGTATCTTTTGCTTTTCTTCACTGATTTTTAAATTGTTGATGTTAGACAACAATAATGTGAAAATTTCAGAAATTTTGAACAAATGGAACACTACTGAATTCAGAAGTGCTGCATTTCTTCATCGAAAACCTTCATAGAAACTACCTACTCTGTGGAGATGCATATTGTGCAGACCGGCCTCGGTGGCTCAGTTGGATGCGCCGTCCGACTGGAGACCAGGAGGTCGCGGGTTCAATCCCCACCAAGGTCGGCAACATTCTTTCATGGAGATTGATCATGAAATATTTTCTACGGTCATTCTCTCTCTTCCGCTGATTCAAGAAGGGCAGTTGTCAGTTTCTGGTGAAAGAATGTGCACAATACTGGTTAACCGCTTAGAGGATTAAGCCTGCCCAGTAAACGTGTGGTTAGGTAAACTGACCGCACTCGACATGACCCCATTGGGTTGACTGGGCCATAAAACCTCAACACAAACAAACATATTGTGCAGCCATTTTTGCTGTGGGAAAAAGTGAAAATATTTGTTTTGTTTTAAAAGCATTAGAATAAAATCTTTTGTGCATAAATAGTTATGACAAATGGTTTTGCAGTAAATCATGCTAAAAGTTTGCAAATTTTCTTCTTCTATGTAAAGCACTAGGTAAAAAAGGACTTTCTGATGTCAAAAGGAGAGTAATGGCATGTCTTGTGCGATGTTGTGCAAAACTTTATTTCATTTACAAGCCTGTGTTCTTTTAACTCTTTGCATGCTGGGTAATTTTGTATGTTTTTTTTTGTCATCTTTGGATTTTTTTTTTAAAATTAACTTTTTCAAAAAAAAATTCAGGAATACCATCAGAGTGTCAAACAGTTTGGATCCAGATCAGGCCCGACATTTTGTTGGGCCTGATCTGGGTCCAAACTGTTTACAAACGTTATCAGCAGACGACAAAAGTCGCCACTAGCGGGAAAGAGTTAATAATTGAGCCACCTTGTGAGAAAACATACATCTTGACATGTGCTTCCAACAAAGACACAAATCAGCCTGCGCATTGGCATAGTCTGATCAGAGTCTCCTTTGTTTGCATGAAGAACTTTTGTATCATTAGCTTTCCAAACTGTGCCTAATAAAGATTCTGATCAGACTGCATGAATGCACAGGCCAATCTGAATCTTCGCTGGACGCACATATCCAAAGATATATTTTTTTATGCTTTGGTTTATTATGTTTTACATTATATTTACTCTTTGTCTTAACATTCAGAGTCTGCTTCTTTTTTAATAAACGATTGATTAGAAAGACATTTATGTGTAAAGTTGAAAGACTGAATGTCAAACAGCATAGATCCAGATGAGATGGCTCATGATGATTCATTTGGATTTACACTGTTTGCAAAAGCCTATTATTATCGCCTGTGGCAGTGAAAGATTTAATAAAGCATCTCATTTTAGCTTTTTTTTTTCATCTTACAGGCAGCAAATAAAGATGATTTGATGATGTTGCATCGTCATACAAGTGTTGCCATTGACCACAGCAGAATCATCATACTTGGAGGAGGAGGAAATTGTTTCTCATTTGGAACACATCTGAATTCATCACCACTTCTGATGGACTTAACAAAGGCATTCCAAATGATTAATGCAAAATTGGATCACTGCTGAAATCCTCTTTGATAACTGTTAACAGAAGCATTCCAAATGGTTAATACTGAATTGGAATGCTTCTGAACTCATGAGTAGTTGGCTTCTGCAATAACAGAAATGATTGCTGTGATTTGGAGTCCTGCTGAGCATTAGGACATATCACAGAAAGTTCAAACGAACATTTTTGAAATATTCTGCAGAGAAACTTCATATTGGCCATACTGTGTAAAATGTGTTTTAGGCATACACATATAGTGAGGACCCGGTCAGCCTGTGCACTTAGACAGTCAGAGCAGGGCTGTCAATGTCCACTTAAAGTTTCATTGAATACTATAGAATAGAGTAACACATACCAGAAAAGAGATGATTTCAGCCAAGAAGTATTGATACTTTTCTTATTTCTAGGTTGTGTTACTCATTAGAAGAGCCTGACAGAGGCACTTCTAAGGAGTACCCACAAAATATGTTTTTGTTGAGAAGTAAGAAAAAATGTTAACCTAATACCCGCTTTTAACCCATTGTAGTTGGCAGAATGTGGCATCTGATCAGGGTCTCCACTATTTGCAAATAGTTTAGCTATTTTTCTCTGGGAATGTATAAATTTCATAACCAGACATACTTAAAATTGAAATTGGACTCTTCCAATATATAGTGTGGGAGAGTCTATTCAGTCTACAATGGGTTTGGAGCTGTATAACAGTCAGCAAAAGCCATGGTGAGGCTGTGGTATTTGGTGGGATGATTTAAATCCCTGCATTACTCTCATGTTAGCCTGGTGTGGTAAATATATACTGATTCACAAAAGAAACACACCACTAGACTAGTGAACCACAAAGGAAATGTAATACTAGTATCTTATGTAAAATTTAGAGTCAAATGTGTACCTGTAAATCAGCAACTGACATTAAAATCAGCCGACAATTTCCTCAGTGTAGGCTGCGTCAAAAAGTGTCTTCGAACATGCGCAAAATGTGCGGATTCACATAATCCTGCCCATACGCAAAGTATCATCTGGGCCTTTGCTCTCCATTCATACATTTTGTAGTATCCAATGATTTTGTTAGCGGACAGTGAAGGCCCAGATCAGACTGTGCGGATGCGCAGTCTGATCTGGGCCTTCGCTGTCCGCATATGCTTAAAGACATATTTTCACATGGCGTGGCCTAGTATGATATACAATATACAAGATTTTGTGGATCAACATGTACAAGCCAGTTCTGTTGTAACTGAAGACAAGTTGTTATTCTTGCATTTCTTTTACAGTTTACTAGTTTTGTATTTTTTACCAGTCAGTATAGGCAAAAGATAGTAGGCTGCATATGAATTGTAGTTTAATTTTTCTTAATTAGATGTAGTGCTAGAGTGGGTAGGGGTGGATATAGAACATTGCATTTGATTCAAACACTAAGACATATTTTGGGAACAATAGGACCATATTATAAAATACAACCTGCTAGCATTTAGTTTCAGCATATGCATGTCAAACCAACCTGTTGGTTTGCCTTTGTTTCAGTGTAACTGTTTCATGTGGAATGCTGGGCTGTTATTACAGCCATGCTTCTATTACCACCATTAAATTGTGCAGTGGACAAATCCTAATGAATATCAAATGTGATCCTAATGATTTTAAATATAATGGTTTTAAATGTAACGGTCAAATTATTGGGTCAGTTTGGTTAATCTATAACAGAAATCTACCAAATATATATACAGTCAAACTTCGATGGCTCGAACCCCTTTGGGACCATGAAAATTTGTTCGAGACAGTGAGGGTTAATTATGGTGCCAGGTCAGAAAGCAAAACGCGATAATTTAGGGATTTTTTTTTCCTATTTTCTTCACAGTAATTGTATGTTGAGTGTAGTCATTAGAATTGCCTCAATGAGGCAATTCTAATGAGTAGACACAACATACAATTTCATTATAAAAATGAAAAATCACTAAATATTTGTTTTCTTGAGCTATCGAAAGAATTTCATAGGGATTCAAAAACGAGTTCGAATTAGCCATGGTAAACGAGCCATCGGTGTTCGAGCTATTGAGGTTCGACTGTATATAGGTTACAGGATATCAGGTTATAAGCTGTGACAATAAATTCAAGACATGTCAGGTTTTCTTGAAATATGACCAAATTGTTTTACTGTAGTTACTCATAATATTCAGGGCCCAGTTGTTCTAAACTAACGATGTTGTTAGATAACGTATCATTAAAACTTTGATCATTAAATATAGCATATATGCTAATATTTTTGCTGAAAAAATGTGAGTAGCTTTTGCATTTGCAAAAGCTACTCACATTTTTTCAGCAAACATGTCTGTGAATTAGATATTGTACTTACCAGAACAGTTAACATTTTGACCACTAACGAGCTGGTTAAGCTAACGATGCTTTGAACAACTGTGCCCAGACAGACAAGCCTGAGCAAACATTGTAGACCAAGATCAGATGTCATAGAATGCAGCATCTGATCAGGGTCTACACTGTTTACCACTCATCCAGCAGATACATGTACTGTCAACTTTTGTTATCTTGAAAGTCCAAGGGACTCTCTGAAATACTTCGAGACATCCATATCTCGACATGTCAGATCTGTAGAATTGAGGAAAAAATAAATTGAATAACCACATTTTACAATGAATATTTAATTTGACTCCTGAAGTTAGAGATATATTGAAAAATACTTTGGAACAGAGGAGAAATTGCTCCTTAGGAGCAATTTCTCCTCTTTTCCACAATATTTTGTCACCTGTAGTAAGATTTCCATGTTAAAAAAGGAACCAGATTTTCCCATCGAGATAAACGGTTATTTGAGATAAGCGAAATCGAGATAGAGAGAGTGGACAACAGCAGGTATTAAAATGGATTTATTCAAATTTTAGGACAAGTATGTTAAGGTGTCCAAATATTTAGACCACATTTTCAAAAGTGGCAGGGAATGTTTCAGGCTGCTGATATAAGAGCCACCTCATGATAAAACAAAATGGATGTGCATCCAGTGAAGATTCAGATCAGTTGGACATCCACTCATCTGATCAGAATCTTTGCTGTGCACTTAGTGGGTATCTAAGGACTTAAGCTTTCTTCATGTGGACAGCAAAGATTCTGATCAGACTGGGCAGATGCTCAGGCTGATCTGAGTCTTTGCTAGGCACTTATGCCATTTTGTTGGGTTTGTCATGAGATCATTACGAAAACACGCCTATTCAAATATATAGAAAATTTCACCTCCAAAAATTGAAAATTTTCAGATAAAAAAACTCTGATATTTTTCATACTTTTGCTCAAAACATAGATTGTAGGTACTCGTTAGAACTGCCTCGGCAAGGCGGTTCTAACGAGTAACACAATCTATGTTTTGAGCAAAAATAAGGAAAGGAAAGTAATGTATACTCCTGTAAACCCCAGTTTTACTATATAAAAGTGGGGTTTAAGGGGGTCAAAAATATATAGGCATGTTTTCGTGATGTAGCTCATAAGGGTATTCACTTAAAAAAATATATATTAATAATATCTTTTATTTTTAATATTTTCTTTGAAAACAAAAGTAACAAAAATATCAGCACATGCTTTATGCAGAATATTGATTATTTGTTGAGTGCTAATGTGTTTGTTTCACAAGGCTTTTTCTTTTAATTCATATAAAAGGTAATTTTGTGGAAACCAAACTTTTAATAGTGAATTCAAAATTTAATGGATTGATTTTAAAAGTGTTTCTTTTTTATGTCCAAACTCTTGCCAGTTTGTGCAATACC
The DNA here is from genome assembly GCA_964016985.1 of Anodontia alba. NCBI lineage: Eukaryota > Metazoa > Mollusca > Bivalvia > Lucinida > Lucinidae > Anodontia > Anodontia alba. The sequence continues at coordinate 66,079,069 of OZ024833.1, read as the reverse complement.
TACCATTGATGTGGACTGTAGGCTATCACCTCTGCTTGTCCGTCAACAACATAGCTTCAGGTAAAGTGCTTTTTTTTTTTTCAAGCCAAAATGTAGATATTTTTCATTAGAAAAAATTGGTCTAACCTATGCAATTTCTATAGTAAAGTGATTTTTTTTTAAATTTTTTTTTATTTTTTTTTTTTAAGAAAATATTCTTTATTTTCTTTGCTGAATTTCAATTATTGATGTTTCACAACAATATTTTGAAAATTTCGGAAAAATTGAATAAGTGGAAATTGTTGAAAATCTACCTCCCAGCTACATACCCTACAGATTTCTGCATAATTTGCATTTCTTTTTCCTATGGGAAAAAGTGAAAATATTTGAGTTTTTGAAAAACCAATGACTAGAATAAAACTTTTTGTGCATAGGTAGTTACGACAAATGGTTTTGCATTAAATCATGCCAAAAGTTTGCAAATTTGCTTCTTTAGTGTAAAGCCTCAAGGGAAAAATGATGTCGAAAGCACAGTAGGATTATTATGACAATTCTAGATAAAGGGAGCCTGACAGCCTGACAATTTTTTTCTTAATTCTCCATGAAAACATATGGTGTTGGTACTCATTAGAAGCACTTTACCAAGGCTGTATTACTAAGTACTCAGAACATGTTTTCATGGAGAAATAAGGAAAATATTTATCTGGGCCCAGTTGTTCAAAGCATCGTTAGCTTAACATCTCGTTAAGAGTCATTTCGTTAACTGTTTTAGCATTCAGTATACAATATGCTGATATTTTTTGCTGAAAAAATGTGAGTAGCTTTTGCACTGCAAAAGCTACTCACATTTTTTCAGCAAAAAATTTCAGCATATTTGCGTATCACTTGATGTAAATTTTAACGAAACATTAACTAACGACATCGTTAGCTTTGAACAACTGGGCCCAGGATACCTACTTAGCTGGTGCTATATTTTCATTTTCTTTTACATAAAGCATTGTCACGTTTTATAGTTTTAAAGTACAGGTAGCTTGTGCACAAGATATTTACAATGTAATTTATTACTTTTATATGTAAGTTTTTATGTGTTTGTAAACATGTAAACATTTTATTAACTGAATATGTCCTAATGTGACATAATTTTTATAACGTTTTAGAATTTTTGGGTCGATTGTCATTTGTTTAGGCATTAGACGTAATCCAGGTAATGGTGATTATAGCCACGCTAATCTTGTAGCTGTGATGTCAGAGTGCTGTTGATAGAGGGTGATCTGTAAAACCTGGACTGGGACGTTTTGGACACTGGCAAACAGTGCAGACCCAGATCAGATGCCACGGAAGGTGGCATCTGATCAGGGTCTGCACTGTTTGCTTAAAGTTGTTTGCAGGAAGTTAAGGGTTAAATGAAACATTCTTATGTCCCTGTAAAGGACCATTTTCCCAGCCTACACTCAGACTACGATCCACCAGTGCTGTCAGTGCTTTGATTATTTGTGACCTTTGTATTATGTGTATACAGCAAAATGCTCAACATACCGTATTTACCTTAAGTATTTGGACAGACAGGCCTGAGCAGACTGTAAACACAGATCAAATGCCGCATTCTGCCATGTCTGCTCTGTTTCAACACTGTCTGCTCGGGATGTGACATCTAACCAGCATCTACGCTGTTTACAACTTACCCAGCAGTTTATAGACACATCAGTAGGTTGTAAAATGAACTGGATCAATGCTTAGGACAAGTATGATAAGGAGTCCGGGTCCTGAGGTTATAAAACCTTTTTTTCATGCTCAACTCAGCTGAGCATGAATTTTGTCATGCTTATAACTCTTCAATTACTAACAATTGCAAATTCTGTCTTGCTGAACATGGCTGAGCATGAACATTTCTCTGCTAATCATCACGAAAACATGCCTATATAATTTTGACCCCCTTAAACCCCACTTATATATAGTAAAACTGGGGGAGTTACAGGGGTATGCATTATTTTACATGTTTCTGCGTAAAACCATAAATTGTGGGTACTCGTTAGAACTGCCTCTCTGAGGCGGTTCTAAGGAGTACCCACAATCTATCTTTTGAGCAGAAATTTGAAAAATATCAGAATTTTTGTCTGAATATTATCATTTTTTGGTGGTAAATTTTCTATATATTTGAATAGGTGTGTTTTCGTAATGTAGATATGAAAAGTCCAGCTACTGTTTACATTTTCATATTTGTTAGCAGAGAAAATTTCATGCTCAGCTGAGTTGAGTATGAAAAAGGTTTTATAACCTCCGTGCAAGGTGTATAAATATTTAAGTTAAATAAGATGCATGTGAAAAACATGAAAAGAGAAAACAAAAACTGTAAAACAAAATGCTTTACATTTACAGTGCCATACCCATTTGTAGAAAGTACCACAGGGCAATTTTTTGTGCAATTTTTAGGGCAATTTTTTGTGAGATACACAGCAGAAAATTAACACATCTACAACAAAGCAGAGCTCCAGATAAGAAAGGCTATTCAGATAAATGTCTTTTTTATTTCTCCTCAAAAACATACTGTGGGTATGCATTATAAGTGTCTAACTCAGAGACTTCTGACTTCTGAGTATCACAACGTACCCTTTTATGGAGAATAAGGAAAATATCAGTAAACTTTGGTTGAAAAAAAAAGGGTCTTATATTGAGATCTGATTACAAAGACCCACGCCAGCCTGCACAGTATGCGGACAATTACATCTCCATACTTGTGGTACTCTTTTATAAAAGTTCTCTTTTTGCTATGATTTAAGGGGAATGATACACCTCAGGGGAGGGAACTGTGTCGAATTTGTTTTTGCTTCCTTTCTGAAAAGCATTCTACTGTAAAGGGAAAGAATTTGCTCCCTCAGGGAGCAAATTCTTTCTTTTTACAGTAGAACGCTTTTCAAAATAGGCTTCGTGTGCAGGAAAGTAAACATGAAGTCACAAAAGTTGTCTCCCTGCAATAAATGGCAGAAAATCTGAGAGTATAGATAAGTGTATCCAGTCCCTTAAAGACGCCATTTTCCTCGAAGATAGACTTTTTTGTCCAGGAAAGGTTTAATAAATTGAAATATAGTATTAATATGATCATAAAATGTGGCACATGACAGCCTGTAAAATTTCAGTTAGTCTCTCGTTTTTGAACTTGATCAAAAACCAAATGTTTTATGTTATCACTGCATTAATGTTGGGAACATTAGTTCAGAGATAAGATAAACAAAAAATCATTTCATTTCAAGAACAAAGGTCCAACTGAAATTGTACAGGCTGTCAGGTGGCACATTTAATGATTGTATTAATACCATATATCAATTTATTAAACCTTTCTTGAATAACTTATATAATGTCTATTTTTGAGGAATATGGAGCCTTTAATAATAGTTCAAATCTAGATATAGGGTTTTCAATCAATTAGTACTGATGCTTTTCTTTTTTGTTCTATTTGAAAACATATGTTATGGGTACTCATTGGAAACACCAAGCCTTGTTTTCATGGTTAACTATCACAGACAGTCTTCTATTTTACCTTTAACGGCCGCCAGTCATTACGAAAACAGTATTCAAATATACTGAAACCCAAACAGGAAAATTTTCAGATAAAGAATTCAGATATTTTTCACATTTCTGCTCAAAAACATAGATTGTGAGTACTCATTAGAACTGCCTCGCTGAGGCAGTTCTGACAAGTACCCACAATCTATGTTTTTGGGCAGAAATAAGAAAAATAATGTATACCCCTGTAAACCCCAGTTTTACAACATGAAAGTGGGGTTTAAGGGGGTCAGAATTATATAGGCATGTTTTCGTGATGTAACATCCTCTAGGCCCAGTAAGTATTGTGATGGATGAGTGATGATGTTTTTCTCAGAAAATAGGACTTGAAATTTTACTCAAATAGTGTCTTTAGGAAATGATCAGAATGAAATGCCAAAGAAATGCTTGAGATAGTTTGAATGAAAGTTTGACATTTCATGTTCTGGGAAAAGTAAGACAAATGTTATAAAAATAAAATAGTGTGAAACTTTTACCCAGCATGTCAATTGTAAAGTTTGCATGCTTAAGGTTTATAGCTTTCTCTCAGAATATATTTTGTGTAATAGACAGTATTTTAGTGAGATTATTTCTTACAGTAGAGGTAAAATTCAAAGACAAGAGAGATAATTATTGCTGAATAATTATGAATAAATTGTGATGGTAGTCTCCCTTGAACAACATCAGCGTAGAAAGACAAATTATTAAAAAGCATTTTCTTCTCTGCAAGCAGACAGTCAGGAAAGGTAAAAAAAAAACAAAAAAACTACAAAAAAAATGTTGTTTTGTTTTTAATTCTATTTCTCCTCCTTCACAGAGTAAAAAAGGATCAGTAGAACAAGGCAGGTGCCTTGTAGCATTAAAAATCTACATCTACTACTAGAACAAGGTAACAAACAATGGTTTTGTTTGTTCCTTTCCTTCAAACCACAAATTTTGATGTCACGATGGTTTTATATCAGAATTCTGTCAAAATTAAGTGTTTAGGTGTCATCATATTTAACCCTTCGCTTGCTGAACACGACATGCCCTATCTTAGCAAACAGTGTAGATCCAGATCAGTTGGCTTCTGAACTGATCTGGATCTGCACTGTTTGTCATTAAATATGTGAATTTCTATCAAAAGCTCGGATCAAGTAATCTGATTGGCTGGGAATTAAAAGTGGGTGTGGCATCTTAATTTATTCAGCATGACAAGGGTTAAGGTAACTACAGTAAGAAAGAAAGGGCTCAATGAAATAATATCAGTTAGGAAATCCAAGTTGAACCACTGCACCTTACCTCTACAGGCAAAAATTACCAGACTATTGACATTTTAACCTTAAAATGCTAGGCAAATTTGTAGCATATTATTGTAAAAATTGATATTATTTTTCAGAGAAAATAAGACTTGACATTTCAAGTGAATTGTCTGCCATACAGACAATTCACATGAACTTTCAAGCCTTTTCTTTGAAGAATTGTTTAAAAAAAATCCAAATTCCATCTGCTGCATTTGTGATCAGCACTTAAAGAGTTAATGTATTTCATAACTTCCCTGAAAATAGGGAAATGAGTGAAGTGAAAAGCTTTTAATTCAGAGAAGTGTAATAAAAAAAAAAACATGACACACTTATGATGTGTTAATTGTTACCAGCAGCAATATATTATACCATAAATACCCTAAATAGTTGGACACGTTAGCTTCTTACAATCCTTATCACTACATTACGAAAACACACCTATTCAGACATACTGAAAATTTTACCGCCAAAACAAAGAAAATTTTCAGATAAAAAAATTCTGATATTTTTCATATTTCTGCTCAAAACATAGATTGTGGGTACTTGTTAGAACTGCCTCGGTGAGGTAGTTCTAACAAGTACCCACAATCTATGTTTTCGAGCAAAAATAAGAGAAATAATGTATACCCCTGTAAACCCCAGTTTTACTATATAAAAGTGGAGTTTAAGGGGGTCAAAACTACATAGGCGTGTTTTCCGGATGATATTTAAAAAGGTCCATAGCCCTGGATAAGGAAGTTAAAAAGAATGATATTTTTTCTTATTTCTCCATAAAACCATATGTTGTGGTACTTATTAAAGGCCTTCACCGAGGAGCTTCTAATGAGTACGCACAACATATGTTTTCATGGAGAAATAAGAAAAATAGTCCTCTGGATAAACCTCTTACCTTAAGCTATGAAGTCCTTTTGACAACCTGGCAATACTGATGTCTAGAATGTCCTAGCTAAGTGGCAAACATTGTATACTCCTCAGGATCTAAGTTTACACTATTTGCACATAGTATTACATATCTTTTTTTTTCATGTTTTATTGCAAATCCATTTTTGTTAAAAATATGTAGTGTACAATTTTGATAAATAAATTTTGTTTTTATGAATATTTATAAAGGTTTTAGAGAAACAAATAAATTCCATATTTAAAAAAAAGTTTGCGAAGTTTTTTTTTTTTTTTTTTTTCTTTCCCAATGAACGAGGCCCACTTTCCAGTTGAAACACAGGTGCTTGAACCAGCCCGTAACCCATTTACATGGAGTGGACTCTTCTACCACAACTCCAGGGACTGGTCTATTGCCAACAGCGGGCTGTGTGTATGTTTTTATTATTTCTATGTTTTATAGACATTCCAGCAATTAATGCAAACAGTGTAGACCCTGATCAGACGCCACATTCTGTGGCGTCTGATCTGGGTCTGCACTGTGAATTGCCCCTTTGGGGGTCTCCAGACTAAAATTGGTTAAACTTTAACATATGAGTATTCAGAAGCAGTACCCACAATAAACAGGGCTGAGTAAACAGTGTCAAGTACAGTCGAATTTCAAAGAGTTGAACATCTTTTGGGCCGTGGAAATTTGTTTTGGGCATGGGTACATGTAGTTCGAGCTACGGAGGATTAATCATAAGTCAGGAAGCAAACCGAGAACGGGGGTGATTTAGGGATGTCCTTTTCATCTGATATAAAATAAGGGTATGTTCAGTGTACTCCTCAGAATCGCCTTGATGAAATGATTCTAATGAGTACATGTAACGAACATTTTCCTGATAAAATAGAAAAAAAAGAATCCGTAAAATATCCCTAAATATTTCTTTTCTTGAGCCATCGGAAGAATTTCATCGGGACTCAAAAACGAATCAGTCACGGTAAACGAGCCATCGGAGTTCGAGTCATTGCGTTTGAATTTTACTGTACTTCTTTTTTGGCTCAAAGAACAAGAAAACATATCATTACGAAAACATGCCTATTCAAATATATAGAAAATTTCTCCTCCAAAAACTGAAAATTTTCGCATAAAAAAATCTGCTCAGAACATAGATTGTGGGTACTCGTTAGAGGCGGTTCTAACGATTACCAGCAATCTATGTTTTTGAGCAAAAATAAGAAAAATAATGTATACCCCTGTAAACCCCAGTTTACTGTTTAAAAGTGGAGTTTAAGGGGGTAAAAATCATATAGGCATGTTTTTCGTAATGTTAGTAAGAAAAATATTATTCATTTATTGCCATCAGCGTACAAGTGTTAAAGCAAGTCATACAAATCCAGACATTACTTATCATGCAGGAAGGTTGGTTTTTATGTGTTTATAGTTTAACATCCTATCAACAGCAGATGAATAATTTCGGACGATGATGATATCATCAGAATGAACACTGTACATATGAGCGAAATTCTGACTTTAGCGGCATTCCATCCTTGATTGTTACCTTTGCTTCATCAAACATTGTCATAGCACCAGAGGATCTTTTTCTCAACCAAACTGATAATAGTTTTTGAGTCGATTTTTTTACAATCGAGCCATAATATACAAACGCCAAAATTTCCTTGAGGTAGTTCTCCACGTGATCATCACTGACCAATGAAATCAAACCGCGCGTTAGACGAAATCCAGGTAGCGGTTATTTATAGCCGCGCTATTCTTGTCACTATGACGTCAGGGTGTGTTGATAGAAGGTAATCTGTCAAATCTGGACTTTTACACGAGACACTGGCAAACAGTGCAGACACAGATCAGACGCCGCAGAATGCGGCGTCTGATCAGGGTCTGCACTGTGCTTAAATTACAGGAAGTTAAGGGCGTAAGTCCCCGTTCAACACCATTTTCTCAGCCTACACCCAGAGACAATCGACCCACCAGTGCTATCAGTACTTTGATCTTATTTCTCGGCGCTTTTAACGATACTCACAATATTTTCTTTTGTGGAGAAATATTAAATTATCTACCACATATCCCGCTTCTTTCCTATCTGGAGCTATATATTGCTGTTGATGATTTATCTGTAACATTTTGACTAATGAAGGCATCATGAAAACATACCTATATAATTTTGACTCCCTTAAACCCCACTTTTATATAGTAAAACTGGGGTTTACAAGGGTATACATTGTTTTTCTTATTTTTGCTAGAAAACATAGATTGTGGTACCCGTTAGAACCGCCTCCCCGAGGCGGTTCTAACGAGTACCAACAATCTATGTTTTGAGCAGAAATATGAAAAATATCAGTTTTTTATCTGAAAATTTTCAGTTTTTGGAGGTGAAATTTTCTATATATTTGAATAGACGAAATTTCGTAATGGGGCAAATGCCTTATCAGTGAGTAGCATCACAAAAAATTCATTAGAATCAGTCCTATGAGAAGTAAGAAGTTCGTCTGCTGTACAACACTACTGTCGTCTGGATCTTTGGTGTCTTTTTTGTTTTCTTCTATTACATCTATAGACGGCTGGCCCCGTTCTGGACATTTAGGTTTCGGGACGAGCTGGTACACTCCACATTGTGCAGGAGAACTTTGTGTCAAACGAGTACATTTCAAGTCCGAGAACTTGACAGACTTGAGACTTGTAACATTAATCATATCGTCTGGACCGTGGCACGAGCTTTGTGATAATAGAGTGTCATATAAAGACCGTCCGTTGTCGCTTAGCAACCAGCTCACTGAGCAATTACAATAAAACGTGTTTTTGTCAAAATAAAAGCTACCAGTAGCGCGCATTAAATCATCTATATTTCCACATTGTAGGTTCCAAAATTTATTTTCGTAAGCTTCGAACTGGCTACCCCGAGTAAGGTCATTGAAAGCAGCAGTGACTACGTCACTAAAGTTGTTCTTGTGGAACACTATGTGTTCAATGTTAGACACATTGTAAAACGCCTGCGAATAAACGTTCCGCATGTGAACATTAATCATATTCAGTATTGTAATATTTGAAATATCATAAAAACCAAAAGGCTTCATTCTGCCTACTCTACAATTTTCGAATCTCAGTTCTCCAATATTTGTCAAACCCATGAAAGCGTAACTCTCTATGTTCCCAATGGCTGATTTATCCACAATAATTTCGGTTAAATTCGACAAGCCAGACAAAGAACAGCTCTGGAATTCAGCAATGTTGCTGTTGGTAATATGTATTTTCCTCAGATTTGGCAAGTCTTTAAACGCATTTACGGGCATGTATCGGACATTCAGCTGCGACAAGACAATTTCCTCGGTATCCGGGGGAAAAAAGGGAAACTCCTCATCCATATTTGCAGAGCATTCCACCTTTTTCTCACCACACCAACATTTCATTGGACACGCCGCTTTTCCCGCCGCTATCAGCGCGCATACGTACACGTACGCTGAGAGAACACGTGCTTGATCCATTAGTATGCTGAAATAGAGGAAAAAAACGACTTCTTGTTAACGCTTAGCATGTTTGGTTAAAATTTTAGCAGATGGCAGTATAAAAATGTTGTTGTTGTTATTTGTGTGTTGTTGTTTTTAGCTCAGCTGAGCTCAAGGTGAGCTGTTGTGGTCAGTCAATGAAAGTCATGCGTCGTCCGTCGTGCGTCGTCAACAAATTGCTTTAAAAGCCTTCTCCTCCTACACCCCGGAAATCCAAGATGGCCGCCATGGTCTAAGTTGATAGGAAGTATCGGGGTGACTTGTAGATAGTTGTGATCGGAAACCAAGGTACCCTAGCAGCCATTTCGAAAATCTGTTTTGAACTTTTTTTCCTGAACCAAAAGGCAAATTGACTGGAAACTTGGCTTGTAGATCAGAAGTAGCAAAAATCGTTCTGATTGGAAATCCAAGATGGCCGCCATAGCCGAAATTCTATATTAAACTTCTTCTCTTGAATCAAAAGGTCAATTTACTCGAAACATGTCTGGTACTATGATCAGGTGAGCGATACAGAGCCGTCTTGGTCCTCTTGTTTTTTCTTTTGTGTTGTTAAAGTTGTTTGAATGTTTTTGGCGTGTGTCTGTGCGCGCGCGCGTGTGTGTATGTGCGTGTGTGTTTTCTTCAACTACAGGTTTGACATTACATGCAAAAATGTCACCTTATGCAAATCGTCTCCTCAGGAGACAATTTGTTTGAAATGTCTAAACCTATTTATGGGGAAAATAAGAAAATATTATCAGTTTGTAATCTGCTGAATTAGCCCAGAGAGTGGCATTTTCAGAGAAAATAAAGCTTTACATTTCATGTGAATCCGCTGCTTGGACGACAATTCAATGAAATGTTAAACTCTATTTTCTTTGAAGAATAACGAATCAATAAAACCGCATATAGTCTGCTACAACCTTGTTTAGTGCTTTAATCTTGTTCTGCCTAGCGTCTCACAAAAGGGACATTCGCAGACAGCGTAGACCCAGATCAGAAGCCGCATAATGCGGCGTCTGATCAGGGTCTACTCTCTTTGCATTACGTTCAATAATTTCTATAAAACATAGTAAAAACTAACTAGACGCCTTCCAATTGAAAATAGACCGGTCCAAAGAGTTATCGTAGAACAATGAAATAATAAGTAGTAAATTTTACAAGTTTATTTGTGATTGAATGGACAAAACCCACAAACCCCAGTAATATGGTAAAACATGACGACAGTAACAGTAAAAATAAAAATAGTAATTATCAACTTAGTAATTATGATAATTATGAGAATAGAAATAACAACGATAATAAAATAATTTTACTACAACAACTACTACTGCTACTGATGATAATAAAGGTAATAATAAGACTGAAGATTATAATCCTACTATTACTACTACTGCTGACTATAACAACAACAATGATTATAGTAAGAATCATAGTACTTATGTAGCAATGTTTAAAAGTAAAGTATTATTATTATCGTTGTTGTTATATCTATTATTATTATTATTATTATTATTATTATTATTATTATTATTATTATTATCAATGTTATAATTATTTGAGGTTTTGTCCATTCAAACACTAATTAACTAGTAAAATTTACTACTTTTTTTTTCAGTGAAGAGTACATTAGGCATTAATGGGTTCAGGGTTAATAAGGAAGACCCACATCTGCCCCTGCGTTCTCCATCCCAGTAAGCATTCTACATAAATCTATAGCGGGCCGTTATCGGCCTGTCAGGGTAGCTGACTGGCTGATAACGGCCCGTTATGGATTGATAAAGAATGCTAGCTGGGATGCCCGGGTAAGGCATTTTTCCACTAGGGATCCACCAAAGTTTGAAAGGGCTGTTCACTAACTTATGGCATTTTTTTTAGGACTGGAATCTAATACGAATAATGATGCACTTGATAAGTTTCCGCCAGTTTTGATAGTTTTGGGAGATAAATTTTGAGACTTCATGTTTGCTTTCTTACACACCATGCCCTTCTGAAAATAGGTCTACGCGAATAGAAAAGAATTCGTTCCTACGGGGAGCAAACCGTTTCGTTTTAGAGCAATATATCCTAAAAGGAATGACTCTTAAGAAAAATGAACACGCTCACAAACTAAAAACAGCTGAGGTGTCAAGTTTTCTGGGCCAGATTAACTAGTTTCGGCCAATTAGGCCTCACCAGTGACCCTCGTATATTCTTAGATAGGTTCAATGACCACGCAGGACCAGAACATATAATTTACACTATTATGAAGTACGGGGAAGCTTTTTACTTTTTCAGAGGGGAGGCAAAACAATTTTGAAATAATTATCTCCCCTGAAAGCGTATCCAGTCCTCTTAAGTATCCATATATAACCCTTAAAACGCCAAGAAAACCTGCATCTGAAGATTTCGTCTGCATATGTCGTCTGCTGAATATTCTTGCAAACTTTTCAAACCGATTTTTGCATACAGGCAAACAGTGTGGACCCAGATCAGACTGCTCCTAGAGGAGCAGTCTGATCTGGGTCCACACTGTTTGCAACAATGACTTTTAAAGTAACCGGCAGAAGACAAAGCAGACGACAATTGTTGTGATTGGCGCCTTAAGGGTTAATAGGATGAAAATGTAGAAATATTTGCCATCAAAGTGAAAAACAGTGAAATCTTTCTTCAACAGCCACCTTCGAAAATGAATAAACTTGGCTTTTGTAAGAAAGTGGTTGTTGTACAGAAATGGCCCTAGTCACTGACTGTCAATCAAACAGATGCCTTGATATTGGTTATGAAAGCGGACTCTTTTTACTTTGTCTCGAACATTTGTATGTTTGAAGGGTACCGACACTCGATGCAACGACAAAATTCATTATAATGACACTTTGAATGTCATGAAACCTTCGATCAAGAGGTGACATTTAATTAGAAATTATGCAAGACTATTGCATTAAAACTTCAAGCAACATATGTTTTGGATATTTGTTAGAATCGCCTTTTGTGAGGAAATACATGTAATAATAAAACAAGGTCTTTCTTACATATCATTCTGTCCATTAAGGAGTCTTTACAACAGGCTATTCATTTTAATGGCAACATCTTTGGGAACAAATGCTGTCATTATAACGAGGGTTCACTGTATAAAGAAGCTGTGGAGCTTTTGGCGATAAACGACAGCTGCATAGATGAATGTTTTGAGGTCAGTTTTACGGCACACTCAACAGTATTTCAGTTATACCGTATTCTCTCTGTTCGGACAGACAGGCATTACCAAACAGTGTAGAGCCAGATCATACGCCACAGAACACGGCGACAGACCTGAGCAAATAATGTAGACCTAGATCAAACACGGCGTCTGATCAGGGTCTACACCGATTACATTTTTCAAGTATTTTTTAGACATATCACCACGTAATAAAATGGACGGTTAACCCATTAAAGACTGAATAAACTCTTCCACACTATATATTGGAAGAGTCCATTTTCGATTTTAAGTATGTCTGGCTATATGATATAGATATTCCTAAAAAAAATGGTTGAATTACAGTCGAACTTCGTTATCTCGAACTCGCTTATTTCGAATTACCGCTTATCTCGAAGTGAAAATCTGGTCCCTGTTTTAACATGAAACTATGACAACAGGTAACAAAATAATGTGGAAAAGAGGAGAAATTGCTCTTAAGGAGCAATTTCTCCTCTTTTCCACATTATTTTATATATATATTTCTAACCAGGAGTCAAATTACATATTCATTTGTTAAATGTGGTTGTTCAATTTATTGTTTTCCTCACTCTCTCAACTCTTATATGTCGAAGTACGGATATCTCGAAGTGTTTCAGCGAGTCCCTTGGAATTCGAGATAACGAGAGTCGACTGTATTTGCAAACAGTGGAGACTTTGATCATACGCCGTGTTCTGCGTCGTCTGTTCTGGGTCTGCACCGTTTGCCAGTTACCCTTTTAGGGGTTTCCAGTCTTCAAAGGGTTAAAAAATTTAGGACAAGTCAGTGGCGTAGCTTACACGGAATAATTTGTACGCAAATAAAACTCTTAAAAAAAGTATGCCTTGAAGCACTTCTAAATAAGGGGCTGTTCTTAAAGGAAATAATTTGCTCCCAGAGGGAGCAAATTCTTTCCTTTAAGAGCAGCCCCAAATGTAACGAACCAAATTTTTTATGTTAATGCCACTTTATCATAAAAATGTTTCTTAAGCATGTTACGCACATGCGTACGTGCGTACTGAGCGCTACGCCCATGCAAGTATGGAAAAGCATTACGGTGTTCGAATGCTTAGGGTAAGAACGCACTCAGATTTGTGAGAAAGGGTTGGCAAGATGGGAAGAACGATAACCTAAACAAAACTCGTGGGGCTCGACTTCATGATTGTGAGGCAAGAGCGAGTTCTAACCCTTTGGCCAGTGCGACCTGCCTGGCGATAAGGCCAGGAGATAAGCGTCAAATGTCACGGATATCAGGCGGAAAATCATATTCATCACATCATAAATCACAGATACAAATGTACTTATGAAAAATTGATTGACAGACGCTTGGAGGTATACGGAGACATCGATCATAATCTATAAGTTTTTTTTTTTATCTGTTCTTTCCCTTTAACCTTTACCACACTCTTGGCTAATTTAGCACACGACAAATTGGTGATATTTTTCTTATATTTCGCAGAAAATAGGATTTGACATTTCATGCTAATAGTCCCCAATCAGGATTTGACATTCATGCAAATTGTCCCCATTGGAGACAATATGCATGAAATGTCAAATCCTGTTTTCTGGGAAAAATAAGAAAAAGTATTTCAATATGTCGATTGCTGAAAATTTTACGCAGAGTGTTTTAGCGTTAAAGAGTAAATGGACTAGGGGACTTCCAATCATTACGACAGATGGTGAAGACCGAAATCAATCGGCGCATCTGATCAGGGCCATCGCCTTTTAGAACTATGTTTTTTCCAAACTGGCGTTCCTTTGGCAGACATCACTAGCTATGATCAGATTATGCGAGTGGGCATGCTGAACTTGTCAGTCGATGTTCACATTGCTCAAGAGGTCCACTTTTGCTTGACTCGGTCCTTAGACCACACCCTCTTTTTTACCACATCCGAGTGTTCTTTCTCTTGATAGGCCAAAGGTCACATAACAGAAGTGGGTTTTGATTGTGATAAGCATGCGTTTAGCCAATTAAACATAAGAGAATTCATAGCATATGCCAATAGTGCAAAAGTCCCTTCTGACATGGGGTCTACTCAGAAAGGAAACAATTTGTTCCCCAAAAAGGGATTATATTGAACCCTCGTTACAACGACAACATTTGTTCCCAAAGAGGTTGCCAATAAAATGAATTTGCTGTTGTAAAGAATTCTTAATGAGCAGATCGATATGTACGAAAAGTCTTGTTTTGTTCTTATTTCCTCACAGAACCTATGTTTTTTTATTTGCTTTATTATTATATTTTGATTATTTAGAATCGCCTCATTGACATATGTTTTTGATATTTGTTAGAATCACGTCATTGAGGCGATTCTAACAAATATCAAATACAAGTGTTTCTAAGTATCAAATACAATATTCTTGCATAATTTGAGACCTATTGTTACTTCTTAAGCAAAGGTTTCGTGACAGTCAAATTGTCATTATTTTGAACTTTGTCATTGTATCGAGTATCGGTATAAAGAGGGTTGTTGTAATTTGCAGGAAGTCACTGTCTGTCTTGTACAAAATGGCGAAAAATCTAACAAACGTATCCAGTCCACATAAACGATTCTCCATATAATGGTCCTGATTGGACTGCGTGAGTGACCACACACACACACACACACACACACACACACACACACACACACACACATACACACACACAACAAAAAAAAACATGATACCCGTTTACTCTGTTTAAAACTTCGCTCTAACATTTCTACTGAAATCATAGATACTTTCTGCTTAACCACAATTTTCTTCTATACATCTGAGCCCAGTTGTTCAAACCATCGTTAGCTTAACGAGCTCGTTAGTGGTCAAAATGTTTACTGTTCTAGCAAGTACAATATCTAATTCACAGTTATTTTTGCAGAAAAGAAAGGTGAGTAGCTTTTGCAAATGCAGAAGCTACTCACTTTTTTTCAGCAAAAGTTTTATAGCGTGTATGCCATATTTAATGATCAAAGTTTAACGGTATGTCAACTAACGACACCATTAGTTTCGAACACATCACGAAAACATGCATATATAATTTTGACCCCCTTAAACCCCACTTCTGTATAGTAAAACTGGGGTTTACAGGGGTATACATTATTTTTCTTATTTCTGCTCAAAAACATATATTGTGGGTACCCGTTAGAACCGCTTCACCGAGGCGGTTCTAACGGGTACCCACAATCTATGTTTTGAGCATAAATATGAAAAACATCAGATTTTTTTTATCGGAAAATTTTCATTTTTTGGTGGTAAAAAAAACAGTAGATTTGAAAAGGCGTGTTTTCAAAATGAACTGGGTCCTGTACTATTATGCTCCAGTTTAGACAACACAACGGAAAAGAGCATACTTGGCAAATTAGTAACATCCCTTCGATAAACAGATTTCATGTGGCAAAAAACAACAAAAATAAAAACTTAACAAAATAAAAATAAATAAATAAATAAACAACTAACAATTTACATGTATTAACCCTTAGAGAATGCTAATCAAAACTTCAGCAGACAACACTTTGAAATATTTTTGTACTTTTTTTTTTTTTTTCAGAGAAAATAAGACTTGTTATTCCATGTGAATTGATTTACATGAAGTGACAAATCTTATTTTCTCTGAAATTGGGAGACGATTCACTTTTTCTCATTTTCTCTGAAAAATAACAAAATCAATTTTAGAATGTCGTCTGCTACAATTTAAGGGTTAAATTCGAAACAAACCTTCAGAAATCCAAAAAAACACTGTCTCAGACTATAGATGTTACTAAAACAATACGAGCGTTGAATTGGTAAAAGGGACTTATCATAAAATCTAAAATCTCGGGCAGACCAGATGAGCTGAAGGGTCCGCCCAGTCTTACGAGAGCATTCCATTGTCGCCTGGAGAAATATGGGACGCTGCCTTGAATCTTTTGACGAAAAGCTAACGTCCTGGCCTCTTCGTATGGACGCACATGCTGATCTGCGCCAACGTCGTCGAATATCAGCACAAATATGTTTAGTACCCTTTTCGCGTGATGCAACTTATATGATGATGAATCGCCTCTAATTAGCTGACTTATAAGTAAAAAATGTAGATGAACAGTGAAGACAAGGACCAGGTTCTACATTTGCACAGTGTGGTCAGGGTTTTTTGCTGTTGGCGCAGACAATATTTTGGACTTGCAGACGCTGATCAGTGAGCTAGCAGCAAATGTCTTGATAGCACTGCACAGGTGCGCAGAGATATATGACATTTACCATTCGCGTCTGACAAGGGCGTTTTTTCTGTGTCGCGGGTCATTTGAACCGAAACGTCCGAAAATGTACCTCGGACATGTGCGCCTTGCGAAGATTCAGATCAGCCTGTGCCTTCGCACAATCTGATAAGAATATTCCCTGTACGCGTTTAGGATAGCCAAGAGTGCAAAGTTTCTTCATGCGGACAACTAAGATTCTGATCAGTCTGCGCGAATGCGCAGGCTGATCTGAATCTTAGTTGGGCGCACATATCTAAAGGTACGTTTTCTAACGATGTGGATCATTTCGTATGCATACGATTACAGTATATACCCTAAGTATTCGGATACCTTTACTTCTTTCCGTACTTGTCCTAAAAAGTAAAAAAAAAAAAAAAAACACATACACACACACACACAAAAACGACCAGTTTCCAACCTCCAAAATTGTAGGATGAGTGGCAAACAATGTAGATACTGATCAGACGCCGCGTTTTGCGGCGTCTGATCTATGTCTACACAGTTTGTTCAGGCTTGTCTGTTCGTATACTTAGGATAAATATGTATGTATGGTCGACTGATTTCGTCCGTATAAGTTTTCATATTTTTCGCCAGCGGCTATATCTCTTCAACTTAATGACATTATTATTTGAGAATAATGAACAATGCTGACGTTTTTGGACAGTTAAACATTCCATTAACAGTGTTTCGGTTATTTGGGGTCGGTAGAAATGCTGGAAAGAAGAAAAGCTTCTGTAAAACCTGGGAATTCCATCCTGATCAGATTCCGTATCCCCATGGTGTCTCACAGCGCTTTCGCCGTTCCCAGCTCCCTCGCATCACTCAACTTTGAGTCAGTTTGAATGGTGGCGTATCGCATGAACTTTCATAGAAAAAAATGGGCCATGGGATTTTTTTTCTCTAGAATTAAGCCCCTTAGTTAAAAAAAAAGAAAAAAAGAAAACAAAACAAAAAACCTCCATGTCCGGAGCACATTTTCTAAACCGATCCGAACCTTAAAAGAGCTAAGCAAAATATTGGCAGATGACATTATAGATGTTTTTGTTTTTTTTTTTTGTTTTTTTTTTCTGGTTCTTTTTATTTTTATTTATTTATTATTATTATTATTATTATTATTATTATTATTTTTTTTTTTTTTTTTTTTTTGCTTAATTTTTTTTTTCTTTTGATTTTACGGAGAAAATAAGCCTTGACATTGTGCGGTTTTCGATTCACGTGAAATGTCAAAGCCTTATTTTCTTTGAAAAATAGCTAGAAACATTTCAAAGTGTCGCCCGCTGCACTTGTAGATCAGCGTTTTAAGGGTCAAGGAAGGAGCGTCACCAAATTTGGTGAGATTATAAACATCACGAAAACACGCCTATATAATTTTGATCCCCTTAAACCCCACTTTTATAATAGTAAAACTGGGGTTTACATAGGTATACATTAGTTTTCTTATTTTGCTAAATAACATAGATTGTGGGTTCTCGTAAGAACCGCCTCTGCGAGGCGGTTCTAACGAGTACCCACAATCTATGTTTTGAGAAAAATTAAGAAAAATATCAAGATTTTTTATTCGAAAATTTTCCTATTTTGGTTGTAAAATTTCCAATATATTTGAATAGAATATTTGAAGACAAATACCCATATGATGCAATTTTCCATTTGTATGGCTCTAGGTGCAAAATTAGTATCCGGGGTGTGTCTTCTGAGCTGATTATGGGACTGACCTTCGCTAAGTTTCGTACGCGGGCTTATATAACTTATTGACGATATGTTATGCAAAAGTCGGGTAATGTGGTTTGGCATTTCTAGAGTTATGGTACTTAGTACAAAAAATGCGTGCCTAGGCCCTGTCGCATGTAAAAACATACTGTCATTTTACTGTTGTTGATTTCATGTCCTTTATGGATTTCCATGCTAATAATAAATAAATTTGTAATTTGTAACGCACGAATTGAAGGCGGACCACCAAATTGCGTTGCGATATGCACAGCTATCATTTTTGGAGCAATATACATTATTAAAAGATGCTTATGCATCGCTAGACTGGCTCCAGTCTCCAGTGCCTAAATATTTTTTTTATAATCCTGATTAATAATCCACTAAAATAAAACCAAAATAATACCGTGACTATAAAAGCTGGTCACTAGTGACCAGCCTTTTATAGTAATGAAATTTTTTGGTTTTACTTCAGTGGATTATCAAACAGGATTATGAGAAAAGATGTTTGGTCACTGGAGACTGGAGCCAGTCTAATGCATCGCATGCAAAAAGTTAGCTATGTAAAGATTAAGATCATCCTGTGCAAAGTATCATCTGGGCCTTTGCTTTACATTAATACATTCTGTAGTATTCTGATTCTGTTAGCGGACAGTGAAGGCCCTGATCAGATTGTGCGGATGCACAGGCTGATCTTGGCTTTCGCTGTCCACATATGCTCAAAGACACGTGGCCCTTGTGATGTGTGTCTCCTTGTTCCTATATAATATACAGCGAAAAAGGAGGTATGTATGGGTCATTACAAAAACACGCCTATTCAAATATATTGAAAATTTATGTCCAAAAAAAACCTGAAAGTTTTCAGATAAAAATTCTGATATTTTTTTCATATTTCTGCTGAAAACATAGATTGTGGGTACTCGTTACCCACAATCTATGTTTTTGAGCAGTAATAAGAAAAATATTGTATACCCCTGTGAACCCCAGCTTTACTATATATAAGTGGGGTTTAAGGGGGTCAAAATTATATAGGTATGTTTTCATGATGTTACAGTTTTAGGTAGATTTTCAGTAATGTTGTAATTTTTAAATCAGATTTTTTTATTCATTTTATTTATTTATTTATTTATTTTATTTTATTTTTGTCCATTCAGAAACCTTTTTTTTAATGCATAAAGGTTTTTAATGCGCTTAATAACTAGAATAGAACAAGCCTTTCAAAATTTTCACCATTTCCTATATTATATGGTGAAAATGTTTTCGCTTACATAGCTCCAGATGAGAGGAGTATCAAAAGTGGGCGGCCCCATGCGAAAATATGTCTTCGGGCATATGCGGACAGCGAAGGCCCAGATCAGCCTGCGCATCCGCGCAGTCTGATCAGGGCCTTCCCTGGCTGCTAACATTTGGATACTACAGAATGTATGAATGGAGAGCAAAGTCACAGATGATACTTTGCGCTTGCGCAGGATGGTCTGAATCTGCGCAATTTTCCCATGTTTGAAGGCACTTTTTGCTTAGTGACGTGGCCAAGTAACTGTCTTTTTTCCTCCACAAAAATGTTTTGAGCATTCATCAGACGTGTCTCGCTCTTCCTTCACCTTGAGCATTATTTAAACAAGTTACGTACGTATGCAACGTTTAAGTCGGTGTTTGAAGCTTTGTTTGTGTTGAGGTTTTACGGCCCAGTCAACCCAATTGGGTCCTGTCGAGCGCGTCCAGTTTTCCTAACCACACTTTTACAGGGCAGGCTTAGTCCTCTAAGCGGTTAACCAGTACTGTGCACATTCTTTCGCCAGAAACTGACAACTGCATTTCAGTGGGAGGGAGAGAAATATCGTAGAAAATATTTCATGATCAATCTCCACGTAAGAATGTTGCCGACCCGGCGGGGTTCGAACCCGCAACCTCTTGATCAGCAGTCGGACGCGCATCCAACTGTGACACCGAGGCCGGCTAGGTTACTTTAAAATTATATTACCCCTCCGTCACCGGGTGGCTTTTGCCAAATTCCGTTGCGGAATGGCCCCTCTTCGCATTGAAACGGGGAGATTCGAAAATAACCCCTGAATAAGCGTAAGTTCCCTTTCTGTGATAGAAAGAGAGTGAGGAACACGTACACTTCAACCGCTCTATAACACGGTTCATTATAACACGATTTTGGATATAACACGGTTCAAAGATGGATCCCAAAAATGTATAGATTATATTGAAAAATGATCATAAATGGTCATTTTTCAATATAATCTATACATTTGTGTTTGGATATAACACGGTTGTTTAACTAACACGGTTTATGCTATGGACCCCAACAATGGTGTTATAAAGAGGTCGTGGCGTATTATTAGACTGCACGTTGTACGACTTTTTCAAATTTGACTTATTTAGTAAGGTCTCAACAATTGAAATGAATTTCCATACAATCCAGAAGGAAAATAAGATGATATTTTTATTCTCCAATCAATTTATGATAAGATTTGTAGCAAAAACCTATGTTAATATTTTACAAAGATGGACATTGTTTGTTTGTTTTCGCTCGTTCCGCGGGGGTGTCGGCTAATACTTGATCCGAGACAGGTGAAGTATGTTATTCGTACAAAGCAGAGAAGGTGGTTCGTACGTTGAAATGTTTATCAATGGGCGCTAGCGCATATATGTGTGGACGTGAGAGTGGTGCGATAGTGAAAGCGCGAGAGAGGTGTCAGAGAGGAAAGGAGGTCGTAACCAGAGCTATTATGTGATAGTTTTACTTATTTATTTTTGTTGTTGTTGTTGTTTTTTTAACGCCGGTGTCTGTGTATATATATGCATATTTAACTTGTCTCCTAAATATGCATGGTTTTATGCCATAAATAGTCTCTTATAATTCTTTATAGAATGGCATGGTGCCTCGTTTTAATATGCATTCTGATTTTATGTATGTTTGTCTGAGCACTGTGTACCATGATAAGACTCAAATAAACTATTAAACTATATGCCTTAAGTCTTTTCCATATCCTCTAGCTGCCTTGCTTCTCACTTTTGAGGCTGTAGACAAGACATAAGAAAAATACTTCGCTCATTTATCATCTTCTGACGTCGCCGAGAGCATGTTACATGTCAGTTTATAATAAAATCACAATTATCATTTGTAATGAGAATACTGAACAAAAATGACATAATATTCAGAATACATAATTTGAAATTAGGTACAGAAAAAATGAAACAAATGACGCGCGTGCATACGCATACAGACAAACGCCGTGTGTGTGTGTGTGTGCGCACACACACACACACACACACACACACACACACACTAAAACCAACATTAGGCTGACAAACAAATCTAAGACAAGAAAGAGCATTAGTTGTGCTTAGCGCTTTATGGATTAATAAACTAAATCCACAATGTCTGTCCTTCTTAATGAGGAAAACATGAGTCATGGCCGTGGTTTAAAGCCTGATTTTAAAATTGTACGTGTTTGAAAGCCTGATTTTGGCTTATTTGTATCAATACATCAGATATAAGTCTAGGAGGAGCAACAGAGACTTTTCAAGGTGTTGACGCTGGCTTCAGTTGGGCAAACGCCCATCGGGCTCGCGCAATAGATGGGCTACATGATGCCTTTGCGACGGAACTGCTAGTAACTGAGACATATGTAGTTATATTTATTTTTCTTCACATGTTGAGGAAAGTCCCACATATTCTGTTGACAACAACTTACTTCACTGCAGCCATCGACAACCTTCCTCATTCGATGAAGTCTTGATATTTTGTGTAGCCGAAATATGCTGACAACTTAACTCTTTCATCCCCGAGTTTCTGAAGCGGACTCTTCCACCCTTGAGTTTGGACATGTCCACTGATGCAAAAAGGGATTTCAGCCTAAAACAGAAAACCTAATGACAGTGTAGACCCTGATCAGAATTGTACTCCTAACCATACCTGTCCTAAAACTTGAACATGCCCATTTTACTATGTAGAATGCAACCTTTACTACCTAATAGTGTGTCTAAACACTTGATGAGTAACAAACAGTGTAGACCCTGATCAGACAAGGACTCTTCACTGTATTTGTCCTAAAACTTGGACATGCCTCCTTTACTACCTAGTAGTGTATCTAAACACATGATGAGTGACAAACAGTGTAGACCCTGACCAGACTATGACTCCTCACCATACTTGTCCTAAAACTTGAACATGCCAACTTTACAACCAAGTAGTGTATCTAAACACTTGATGAGTGACAAACAGTGTAGACCCTGACCAGACTATGACTCCTCACCATACTTGTCCTAAAACTTGAACATGCCAACTTTACTACCAAGTAGTGTATATAAACACTTGATGAGTGACAAACAGTGTAGATCCTGATCAGACTATGACTCCTCACCATACTTGTCCTAAAACTTGAACATATTCATTTTTACCACCTAGTAGTTTGCTTAACACTTGATGAATGACAAACAGTGTAGATATTGATCAGACGAAGACTGGTTCTTATACTTGTACTAAAATTTGAACATGTTTTACTACATGTTAATATGTATAATGAACGGTGTTAACCCTGATCAGGCGCCGCATTCTGCGGCGTCTGATCTGGTTAAACACTGTTCACTCAGGTCTGCCTGTCCCAATACTAGAGTAAATACGATACAATGCATTGATAATGGACTTGCTATATGAAATACCAGCTTCATATGAAATTACCTGTCTTGATGTATATTTTGACTTCATGCTCGACGTTCGAAATTTATCCTTATTCCATATGCGAATAGCAAAAGGCTAACTCATCCTACGCATCCATGCAATCTAGTCAGGGACTTTTCTGTTTTCCGATAATATTCGACAGTACCCATTAATTCTCAGTGTAAGCAGGCAGCGGGAAATGAGGCACTGTTTTGACTGGCGAATACGCATGCTAATCTGGGCCCAGTTGTTCAAAACTAACGATGTATCGTTAAAACTTTGGTCATTAAATATGGTTAATACACTAATATTTTTGCTGAAAAAAAAATGTGCGTAGCTTTTGCATTTGCAAAAGCTACTCACATTTTTTCAGCAAAAATACCAGTGAATTAAATATTGTATTAACTAGAACAGTTAACATTTTGACCACTAACGAGCTCGTTAAGCTAACGACACTTTGAACAACTGGGCCCTGGAAATTTCGTTGCACTGGCTTCAGCGGCATGGAGATTCTTTGCTTGCTTTGCACATCATGACAGTTTTTCATCAATTGTAAATGTAGCTTCCGAGCAGGCACATGACGTTAATACAACGTCGCCTCAACGTCGATGCAACGTCATGACGTTGCATCGACGTTGAGGCGACGTTGTATAAACGTCATGTGCCTGCTGGGTTTATTTGGCTTATAGAGACATTATCGAGTAAGAAATCTGGCTTATGCGACTTGGTCATGGTCGCAAACATATGGTGACTCTGATGAGGTTCGAACCCGGTACCTTTCGATCGCAGGTCAAACGCTCAACCGCTGTAGTACTTGAGGAAGTTGAAATCATCCTGTTTGTAGATCTCGCAGCAAATTTTCATTCTCAATATAGACGTGGCACCTTATTCGGACAGGCAGACAAGGGCAAACATCATAGACTCGGATCAGACGCCACAGAATGCGGTGTCTGGTCAGGATTAACACTGTTTGCCACTCATGCAGCTGTTTTAGACACATCAACTGGTAATAAAATGTTACCGTATTTAATCTAAATATTACCACACTGGTAATAATATTTCAATAAGTCTATTAAACTACCTGTTGATAAGCCTTAAACTACTGGATAAGTGGTAAACCGTGCAGATCCTGATGAGATGCCGCAGGGTCTAAATTGTTTGCTCAGGCCTGTCTGTATTGCTGCCATATTTATTACAAACGATGGGAAACCTTAACTGCTAACTACACTTGTCCCAAAATTTGAATAAGCCCATGCTACTGTCTGTTGATGTACCTAAAAACTGCTAGGTGAGTGTAAAACAGTGCGGACCTTGATCAGACACCGCGCTCTGTAGTGTTTGACATGGGCTTACAATGTTTGCCCAGGTCTGTTTGTATTGTTACCGTATTAACTATAAATATTCGGACATCACAATTAAGCCACCTCATAAAAAATCAACAAAAAATGGCATGTGCGCCCAGCGAAGACTCAGATCAGCCTGGGCATCCGCCCAGTCTGATCAGAGTCTTCGCTGTCTGCACGCAGAAAGCTTGTGTCCTTAGCTACCTACTGAGCGCAGAGCGTAGACTCTGATCAGACTGGGCGGATGCCCAGGCTGATCTGAGTCTTCGCTGGGCGCATATCCATTTTGTTGGTTTGGTCATGAGGTGGCTCGTTATATCTTTACTGCAATTGTCCTAGAATTTGAACACGTTTGTTTTACTGCTTATTAATGTGCTAAAACTGTTGGAATGAGTGGCAAACACTGTAGATCCTGATCAGACGCCGCATTCGGCGGCGTCTGGTCCGGGTCTACACTGTTTGCATGTGCGTCCAGCAGATCAGATCAGCCTGGGCATCCGCCCAGTCTGAGCAGTCTTCGCTGTCTGCACGACGAAAGCTTGTGTCCTTAGCCACCTACTGAACGCAGAGCGTAGACTCTGATCAGACTGGATGAATGCCCAGGCTGATCTGAGTCTTCGCTGGACGCACATCCATTTTGTTTGTTTTGTCATGAGGTGGCTCATTATATCTTTACTGCAATTGTCCTAGAATTTGAACACGTTTGTTTTACTGCTTACTAATGTGCTAAAGACCGCTGGAATGAATGGCAAAAACCGTAGATTCTGATCAGACGCCGCGTTCGGCGGCGTCTGATCCTGATCTACACTGCTTGCTCATGCCAGCCTGTCCGAATATTAAAGGTATATACGGTAATACTGTTTTCGAGAAGATGTTGGTTTATGTTGTCATTTCCTGTCATTGGACCCTTATCTGCTATGTTCCATGATAAAGCCTTTCCTGTGCATCCCCATTTATTTATTTATTTATTTATTTATTTATTTATTTATTTATTTATTTATTTATTTATTTATTTATTTATTTATTTGTCCACTGGGCGCCCAGTGAAGCTTTACTTATTTATTTATATATTTATTTATTTATCCGCTGGGCGCCCAATGAAGATTATTTATTTATTTATTTATTTATTTATTTATTTATTTATTTATTTATTTATTTAGCCTGACCTTTTAGAATAGAACCCTTTCCAGAGGGGCATTGATGTGCAGGAAACCCCATTTTTAGGATGTCAATCGCTATTTTCGAAATAAAAAATGAAAGAAAGAAAGAAAACACCATTCTTTACGAATAAGGAAAATCCCTGATCAGACTTCGAAGGTATACAAATAAAGTATCTGTTCCCATAAGCATAGTATGTAAAATATCCCTGTCATCACGAAAACATACCTATATAATTTTAACCCCCTTAAACCCCACATTTATATAGTAAAACTGGGGTTTATAGGGGTATATATTATTTGTTTATTTCTGCTCAAAAACATAGATTGTAGGCACTCGTTAGAACCGCCTCGATTTTGAGCAGAAATATGAAAAATATCAGAATTTTTATCTGAAAACTTTCAGTTTTTTTTTTTGTTTTTTTTTTTTGTGTGTGTGTGTGTGTGTGTGGAAATTTTCAATATATTTGAATAGGCGTGTTTTCGTAATGGTACTAGGGAAGGTATACCAACAAACTGTCTGTTCCCACAGTCATAGCAGTATTTTTTGTTGTTGTTGTTTTTGTTTGTTTGATTTTTGTTGTTTTTTTGTTTTTTGTTTTTTGTTTTTTTTTCAAGTATAAAAGAACTAAATGCAAACAGCATATATTTTATAGAGTATTCATGTAAAGGTTATTGATACAATTGTAAGTTTTCCAGACAGTAGCATTTCTACATTTCCTTCAGTATCAATGTCAAACTTCGCAGTAACAAACACACGCGAGCGCACAGACACACATAACCGGCCACACATGCCAGCGAGCACGACTACGGACACACACATTGTTAATTTATTATTGAGATTTGTGGGTCAAAAAAAGAAAAAGAAAACTACTGAAACAATATTTTACGAGAAAAAAAAAAAAACCCATTAATTACATTATTCATTATCCCGTCCGGAAATAAATTTTCTTTCAACATAGAATTTCCCTGTGTTTTTTTTTTTTTTTTTTTTTCTTTATTTATTTTTATTTTTTCAATATATATATATATATATAATGTATATAATATATTAGATATATGGTACTATATAGTTTACCTTAATGCTTAGCAGGACGGCAAACATTTCAGCAGGTATCGTGAAACAACTTTATTATCAGAAAATAGGTTTAACATCCAAATTGCCACTCTATGAGACTTGCAAATGCCAAATCCAATTTTCTATGAAAAATAAGAATAAAAAAATAACATTTTGTCGTCTGCTAAATTTGCGCAAAAAGTGTTCACTCTAAGGTATTTTTTCCCTCTATCAAGTATTTTATTGGAATTGGAGCTTCGATTTAACCCTTAAAACGCTAATAAAAAGTTGATTCTAATTTTTTTTTTCTGAGGAAATAAGGTGGCATTTCATGTGATTCGATTCACATAAAATGCCAAGTTTTATTTTCTCGAAAAAAAAAAAAAAAAAAATCGTCTGCTTAGCGCTTTAAGGATTAATTAATAATTTCAAATCATTAAAAGGAAATATTACTATCATTTGATTATACATGCATATATTTGTTTATAATATGTTAGTTATTCATTTTCTTCCTGTCTTTAAACGACGTTTAATGTCTAATTTGATAAATATGGAACGTACTTTACACAATAAAGTGCTAATTTCACACGAAACTTGAGAATATTAGTTGAAAACTTGTCAAAATTTCTATTGATCCTACCGCTTATTAATTGACTAATTGCACTTCCAGGAAGTACCCTTCTACCCAGAGCTGACCACGCACATCAAACACGTTTATTATCTTTAATAGCATCTTCTTCATCCATCAAAATTGACAGGACGTTGCAGGTAAATTCACTTAAAAATAAAATACAGGTAATGTTATGTAATTATCATGGTAATATATGGTATATTAAAGATATATTATTGATTTCCGTGTCATATTATCTTAGTCATCATTTTATTTTGATTATCTTTAGGTTGTTTGGTGACATTTTAATGCCGGCGGTGTTGAAATTTATCACTTTTGATTCCGATTTTAAAAACAAACAATTGATTTTAATGATAATTTCCCACAATAATGATCAGGACCTCTTCATATTTAAATGCATCTCTGTTAACGAATCAGTCATTCACAAGACGTGCTGCAAAGCAAACGGATTATTTATTTACTATGTGAGTATAATTCGCGTTTGGATGAAGCTATGTAAAAGTAATTTACTTTGAAATTTAGACTCATTTATTTTGAAACCGGAAACATTTTATTGTTAGAAAAAGTAATTTCAAAGTTCAGTTGTTGTTCTTTTTTCCCCAGAGTATTTCCTCCAAAAATTTTCTATAAGTAGTTTTTTTCACGTTAGAGAAGCAAATTCGTGTTTCTAAAATTTAATGTATTTCTTTACTGATATTTTATGTTACGTTTATTTTATTTTATTTTATTTTATTTTTTAATATTTCAGTAATATCAGTTTATTTATTTTAATGATTAAATATTCAATACTCGGGCTGTACATTCTTCTTTATTTATTTGTTCGTGATGTGTTTATTTATTGAATTTTACAATTTCAGATATATTAAGAAGACAATGACCTTGAAAAAAAGGCTTCGGAACTGGTATGGTATGTAAGTTGATTGGGTCCCAGGTATATATAAAAAAAAAAAACCGCGGCTCTCTTCAACTTATAAACCATGCGGGTTGGTGCTGACGTTTAAGAACTGGAGTCCGGCAGGGATACTTTCTTCAATCGGATTACTTCTGCGAGTGTTGCAAAAAATCGCCTCAGTACGGAATTGCCCGAGTATAGCTGGAATCCGGTTGAGTCGGATGACCTCTGCAATTTTTGCGAAATCGCCCTAGAACGGAATTGTCCGAGTGGAACAATTGTTTTCGAAACATGACTTACATAGTGTGTAAGTTGATAGGGTCCCAGGGTATGAAGTAACCGCGGACCAGTTCAACTTTCTGACTATGTAAGGTATTATCAACGATGTTCATTACATTTCTGCAGATATCAAGCGTCATCTGTAAGTTATTGGGGTCCCAGGTATGTATAATCCGGGTACTTCCATAACTTAATGATGAAGTTTGGTGAGTCTTCAAGAAGTATGGCAGGTTGACAGTTAGAGCTGTTAAGAATTTGCTGGAATAGACCAACGATGTGAGATAGGTCTATCGTATCTTGGACACCATAATCCCTTGCAGTTTTCACACTGACTCCTTAGGAGCAGTTTAATCTTGGCTTAGACAGACGGCTTGCTCTGGCCTGTCTGTCCGCCGGAATATTTAGGGCAAGTAAGGTAGATGTAGTGGTGAAGGTTGTTATAGAACAATGGCTAGCAGACATGAGTTGCAACAGAAGTACTACTACTACTATCACTACTATTACTACTACTACTACTACTACTACTACTATTACTACTAGTATTGGTAGTAGTAGTAGTAGTAGTTGCAGTAGTAGTAGCAGCAATAATAGTAGTAGTAATATTAATAGCAGTAGAAGTAGTAGTACTAGTACTAGTAGTGGTAATAGTAGTAGTAGCTGTAGTACTAGTGGTAGTAGTAGTAGCAGTAGAAATAGTAGTAGTAGTTGCTGTAGTAATAGTACTAGTAGTAGTCAGCGGTAGTAGTAGTAGTAGCAGCAGTAATAGTAGTTGCAGTGGTAATAGTATTAGTAGTAGTAGTAGTAGAAGCGGTAGCGGTAGCAGCAGTGGCAGCAGAAGAAGTAGTACTAGTAGCAATTTTATAGGGAACAAATTATTTCCTTTTAGAGTGGACTCCTATTAAGAAGACAATATTAACAATATTGTTGATGTGATTAAAATAAACTTGGTGACGCGACTGAATCCGAAATATGCGCAATGTTTTCTGTAAGTTACTGTGGTCCCAGGGTGAATAAGATTCCGGAGACTTCACTGACTTTCCGACCACGTTGTTGCGACTGAATCCGAAATATGCGCAATGTTTTCTGTAAGTTACTGTGGTCCCAGGGTGAATAAGATTCCGGAGACTGACTTTCCGACCACGTTGTTGCGACTGAATCCAAAATATGCGCAATGTTTTCTGTAAGTTACTGTGGTCCCAGGGTGAATAAGATTCCTGAGACTTCACTGACTTTCCGACCACGTTGTTGCGACTGAATCCAAAATATTCGCAAAGTTTTCTGTAAGTTACTGTGGTCCCAGGGTGAATAAGATTCCGGAGACTTCACTGACTTTCCGACCACGATGTTGCGACTGAATCCAAAATATGCGCAATGTTTTCTGTAAGTTACTGTGGTCCCATGGTGAATAAGATTCCGGAGACTTCACTGACTTTCCGACCACGTTGTTGCGACTGAATCCAAAATATGCGCAATGTTTTCTGTAAGTTACTGCGGTGCCAGGGTAAATAAGATTCCGGAGACTTCCTTGACTTTCCGACCACGTTGTTGCGACTGAATCCAAATTATGCGCAATGTTTTCTGTAAGTTACTGTGGTCCCAGGGTGAATAAGATTCCGGAGACTTCACTGACTTTCCGACCACGTTGTTGCGACTGAATCCAAGATATGCGCAATGTTTTCTGTAAGTTACTGCGGTGCCAGGGTAAATAAGATTCCGGAGACTTCATTGACTTTCCGACCACGTTGTTGCGACTGAATCCAAATTATGCGCAGTGTTTTCTGTAAGTTACTGTGGTCCCAGGGTGAATTAGATCCCGGAGACTTCACTGACTTTCCGAATACGTTGTTGCCATGCAAAAGTTTTGTCGTGAGAAAAGAGTCTTATGTTGTATGACAGCTCAGCCTCATCCACGTGTTCAATAATTTGCAGTCTGATCAGTGCCTTCACTGTCCACTTATGATACGTCTTAACCCGGTATGCGCAATGTTTCCTGTAAGTTACTGTGGTCCCAGGTTGATTAAAGATTCCGGAGACTTCACTAACTTTCGAGCTGCATTGTTGCTATGGCGACGAGAAAGGTAGAACATGGTCTACAAAAGCCTGTTTGACGAGAACACTAAATATAGGGTGACAGCTGTAATGATAGCTGTCAAAATTGCACTGATTTTGCTTATTTAGTAGTAGCAGTACATGTGGTTGTAGTAGTAGCAGCATCAGTAGTAATAATAGTTTTAGCAACAGCAGCAGCAGCAGTAACAGTAGTAGTAGTAGTAATAGTAGAGTCGACTCTCGTTATCGACCTCGCTTATCTCGAATAACCCGCTTATCTCGAAGTGATTTAACATGGAAATCTAACAACAGGTAACAAAATATTGTGGAAAAGAGGTGAAATTGCTCCTAAGTAGCAATTTCTCCTCGTATCCACAATATTTTCAGTATATCTTTAACTTCAGGAGTTAATTACATATTCATTTTGTTAAATGTGGTTGTTCGATTTAATGTTTTCCTCAGTTCAGCAAATTTGATATGTCGAAGTGCGGTTTCAGAGAGTCCCTTGGACTTCGAGATAACGAGAGTCGACTGTAGTAGTGGTAGTAAAAAAGGTGAATGTTTACTGATCAGGGCCCAGTTGTTCAAAGCTAACGATGTCGTTAGTTAACGATTCGTTAAAATTTAAATCGAGTGATACGCAAATATGCTGAAATTTTTTGCTGAAAAAATGTGAGTAGCTTTTGCAGTGCAAAAGCTACTCACATTTTTTCAGCAAAAAATATCAGAATATTGTATATTGAATCCGCTAAAACAGTTAACGAAATGACCCTTAACGAGCTTGTTAAGCTAACGACGCTTTGAACAACCGGGCCCTGTATACTGAAATTTCAGTGCTAAATAAGGCAATCCCACACTACCTTGTGATAAGTAAACATTCATCGAATTGTAGTAGTGGTGATTAGTAGTAATAGTAGTAGCAGTTGTTGTAGTAGTTATAGTTGTAGTAGTAGTGGTAGCAGTGACAGACTTAGTAGTGGTAGTGTTGTTTTTGTATCATCAGCAGCTATAGAACTGGAAATAGTTTAGCAATAGAAAGCAGTATTATCAGTTGTAGAGTAGTAGTAGTATGTGTAGTAATAGCAATAATACAATCGACTCTCGTTACCTCGAATTCCAAGGGACTCTCTGAAATACTTCGAGATATCCGTACCTCGGCATATCAGAATTGCAGAATTGAGGAAAAATAAATCGCACAACCACATTTAACAAATGTACGAGCGTATATGTAATTTGACTCATGAAATTCGAGATTATTGAAAATATTGTGGAAAAGAGGAGAAATTTCTCCTCTTTTCCATAATATTTTGTTACCTGTTGTTAGATTTTCATCTTTAGGCAGGGACCAGATTTTCACTTCGAAATAAGCGGTTATTCGAGATAAGCGAGGCCGAGATAACGAGAGTCAACTGTAGTAGTAGAATTAGTAGTAGTAGAAGAAGAAGAAGTAGTAGTAGTAGTTGTTATTGTTGTTGTTGCTGTTATTGTAGTAGTGGTAATAATAATAATAATTGTTGTTGTTGCTGTTGTTTTTGTTTTAATAGTAGTGCTAATAGCAGTAGCATATGAAACAAAAAGTAGCAGAAGCAGTTGTCTATAGTCATTTGGATTTTCGTTATGAAATAAAAAAAAAATTGCTTGTTTTTGCTTTAATTTATCATGCAGAATACAAGCCCTATCAAGTAAACATGCCCCTTGTGCGAACAAATGTCCATGTTCCATATGTGGACTACGAATGTCCAGATCAGCCTGTTTATTCGCACCGTCTTAGGAAAGGCTTTCGCTGTCAGCTTAAGAGGAATGGATAAACTTTCAAGGGCGACAACTCTTTTAAAATTGGTCTGGATTCCTCATCACGAAAACATGCCTATATAATTTTGACCCCCTTAAACCCCACTTTTATAGAGTAAAACGGGGGTTTACAGGGGAATACATTATTTTCTTATTTTTGCTCTAAAACATAGATTGTGGGTACTTGTTAGAACCGCCTCGTCGAGACGGTTCTAACAAG